>CAWUFW010008239.1:0-600000 GCA_963921515.1 Calotriton arnoldi | reverse complement strand
CGTATTTTTACATTGCGGCGGGCGGTGCTTCAAGCAGCACCCGCCGCAGTGTAAAAATACATGTTGTGCATTTACATGCACAAAGTGACAGGCACCGCGCGGTGCCTGCCACATTGTACATGCAAATGCAGGGGGGTACCATAGGTACCCCCCATGTGCACCCCCCACCCCCCCAACACCCTGGGGGCCCGCAACTGGCCACCAACAGCAGGAACCGCCAGCCTTTCCATGGCGGCAATGCAGCCATGGAAAGGCTGCTCGCAGTCTGCATCGTAATATGGATGGCGGTATCTTCCAGACCCCGCCACCATATTCAGCACGTCTTCCGCCGGTCGACGAGTCGACCGGCGGAAAGCGGCGGACGGTCTTTCCGTCCGCCGCGGACCCCCAGCCATCATGATATGGCAGGGGGTCTTTGCTGTCGGGATGGTGGGCGGATCGCCCCCGCCGGGCCGGCGGTGACCACCGCCCGGCCCGGCGGGGGCGATCCGCCCGCCATCGTGATACGCCCCTAAGAGTCAAGAAATAGAGTGTGCTTGCTTCATACAAGAATCTCATTACAGGAGGCCAAAGATGGTATGCATATCGGACTGAAAACAGACAGTCACAGAAAGTCAGACATTGTGCTTGGAGACACAAGTAATTATTCATCCAAAAATACATGTAGCTCACGATCCATATTGAGTTCAAGGTTCAGTTGTTTGGTAATACAAGAGGTTTCCAATTTTCTGAGTGTCCGAGTTCTGTCACCTCATCTTGGATGTTCCCGGGCCATCCTAAATCATTGTAACCTGAGTTTTGTTAATTCCGCGATTCCTTGTTTCATATTGAAATGGTTGGATATTGAATAATTACTGTTCTGTTCTGATTCTTGATGGCACAAATATGCTCTAGGATTCTTTGTGATCTACTAGTACTCCCCTCATAAATGCGACAACACATACAAATAATGCAGTACACCACAAATTTTGTGTTACAGATAATAAAAGTGTCAATTATATATTTAGTGGTGGTGTTGTACTGGAAGCATTTAATCTTATCCAGGGCACAGGATCACATGTTGCAACAGCCACATGTAAAGAAACCTCTGGGTTGTGGTGGTAACCATCCCAGTCTGGTCTCCTCTATGTTGGAACCCCAAAAGCTGGAACACAGTATGTTAAGTAGAGGTCTGCCCCGACTAGATGTAATCATAGGTTTGCTGGAAATTAAGTTTTTGAGGGTGGAGTCTACACCCAATGCATGCCAATGTCTGCAAATGATTTTGTAAAGCAGATGACTGGAACTGTGGAATGGAGTAATAAGTGCCACTGTGGTTCTTCTCTTAGGTGGTCTAGATTTAGTCCTCAATAGTGTATGTTGCTATATTCGTTATATTCGTTGTTTAGCCTTGGCAATAACAGCAGTTGGGTAACCCTGGTTAGAAATCTCTTTCCCATTTTGGCAAATTCAACAAGGAATTCTGATTCCTCACTACAACTGAGTCTTATTCTAGTCATCTCACCAAAAGGTATAGAATGTATCTGTGATCTCGGGTGTGAGCTCATGACATGAAGAATGGAACTACATGCAGTGGGTTTTCTAAACAGGGATAAGAGGATTTTAGAGTCCTTGGCATAGAGAGTGAGGTCTAGCTAGGTAATCTGGGTTTGGCTGTATTGGTAGGTGAAAGAGATAGTGTTAAGAAACGTAAGGAAATCCAATAACAGTTCCACACTGCCTGTCCAGATCATCAAGATGTCATCAATGTATCTATGCCAATACAACACTTCATTCATGATATCAAATGCACATTGTGACCAGATGTAACATTTTTCCAACCACCCCTTTTACAAATTGGCAAAAGAAGGGGAACATTTTGATCCCATCGCCATTCCTTGGCATTGTCGAAATCAGGTTCCATTGTGAAGAAAAACATTGTTATCCAATACCAATGACTCCATTTCAATTAACATCCGAGTGTGTTCTAGTAAAGTGGCATCTCTGGAGGAAAGAAAATGTTGTTCTGCCTGTATACCCTGTGCTTTGGGAATGGATGTAGACAGAGAACATATATCAAGAGTCACTAACCAACAATCACTTGACCAGTTGAAATCCACTTGTTGGTTAAGGAGGTCTTTAGTGTCTTGTACATACAAGGGGAGATTTTTAACAAATGTCAATGTACTCTGACGTGTTTGGTGGGGGGAACCGATTCTTGAGATGATCGGTCTCCCAGGTAGACATTCTCCCTGTTTATGGAACTTTGGTAGAATATAAATACATGGTGCTTTAGGTTGAATGTTATGTATGTATCTGTATTCCAAGTCAGTTATGAGGCACCGGTCTCGCAAACCCTTAAGTTTACTCTCTAAAAGAGTTGTAATACCAGAATGAATTCAAGCAATATAATGCACAGGCGCCCACTTTGTATGTGTTCACATGTTATTCACATTAATACTGCATGTGAAGATGCAGTAATATTAGCATAATACACAGGTGCATACTTTCTAAACTTCACATGTTCACTATTCTGTACTAGCATGTGGTAAATAACAGCACATAACAGATCTCAGAATAACTTTACAATGGACACCCATACACTTTATGAACGTTCACGCTCAACAATCTGTAACAGCATGCAGGAATAACAGGACAATGCACATATACATACATACAAATTTTGCAGATCAGGATGTAAACTCTACCATTAACATCACTGGCTGTCCCACATAACATAAACAATCTTTGGTAAAGCCAATGTGTCACGCCTTTCAACAGCATTACCCAATCTGTCTGCTTCGCCAATGCTTTTTGAAGATGCTGTTCCACAACAAAAAGAAAAAAATAATGCTTGTTGGCCAATTCAAGACAGCATGGTAAAAACAAAAAGAAGTAGTTGCAGTATAATAACAATTTGTGCATATGCATCACCATGCATGCACTTATATGTGTCTTGAAGCAGTGGCCAGTAGGTCTTACTGTTTTAAAACTGGCCACTATATAAATGCAACTACCAATTACAGAAGCGGCAAAAGTTCACAGGTCATCTCTCCAAAAAGCAATACCTATATTACAACATATATGGGATAAAGTATCCCCTGGTGTGCATTACAATGTTGTTGAGACAGATTATCGAGTAAAAAATATCGAGTGGCAGACATATCAAGTCACAAATATTGTGAGCGAGATATATTGACAGCAAGAATATTGTGGTCAAGAATATCGACTTAAGGTAAGTAATATCAATTTATAAAATATCGAAGTGTTTAATATCGTTTGTAAAAATATAGGGGTCGATTACGATGGCGGGCGGACAAAATAATTAAAACAGTGTAGCACCATGGAGGAAGCCGGAGCAAGTACAGAGGACGACCAGAACCCCACAAGCCCCCAGGAGGACCAGCCTGGGACCTCGGGGTCACGGAAGGGCAAGGAGAAGAAGACGAGGAAGACGAGGTTCAGTCCGCAGGAAAACAGGATCATCATCACGGAGGTGACAGAACACCACCAACAACTGTACGTCACCTCCAACGTGTCATTGGCAAATAAAAATGCAATATGGCAGTCCATCCTGGACAAGGTGAATGCAGTCGGAGTGAGGAGGAGGACAATGGACGAGGTCAAGAGGCGCTGGAATGATGCGAAGCGCAAAACCAAGAAGAAACTCGCTGACAACCATCAGGCAGCAATGCAGACTGGAGGTGGCAGTCCAGAGGAACACCAGGAGCTGGATGAGATGGAGGAGGAAATGGTGGCCACAGTCATCAGTGGGGAGACGGTGGCAGGAGTTGGGGGTCCGGAGACTGCTCGACATGACCTGACACAACAGCACCAGGGGGAGTACCGAACAGGGACTGGGTGGACGGGGGGAGATGGGCACAATGGCACACATGCACAATTAAGTAGAGCACACTGCACACCCACAATGACTCTGGATCATGTCCCTGATCCCCTTGGCACACTGCAGCAGACATACAAACCGCAAGTAGGCCCCCATCCACTATGGGCACAAAGGGGTCTCTCCCCACACAGCACCAATCTCACAACCAACCCATGCACACGTGTCTAAACCAGCAAAGCTGCGTGTCTGAGAGCCACACTGGCAATGCAAGTGACACCGCATGACGAACAGCATGGCAGCAGTCCAATTATCATGACATGGTGCACGCCACGACACTGAGGTGGCTGAGTGTGGAACACATCCGTAAAGGAGCAGGTCATACTCTGACACATCCACGTGCACAAACAACCCCTGACGTCAACAACACATCTGCGGATAAACCATACCCAAGAGTCCAATATATGAACTCGAGCCAAAATTAGCCAAGTCTCCAACATCTCAGCACTGTAGAAGCACAGAAAACAAAGGCACACCGCCTCAAAGGGATAAGGGGCAGAAAAATCACAGCTGCAGGGGCGACTCCCCCACAATGCAGCACACACACATAGCAATAACAGCACATCAACATTGACGACAATGTGGTACAAAGTGCAACACTTTCACTACAGAACAGAGGACACAACTGGTTCCACTTGTGCGTAGAAACTGGCCAATCACATCTGGCATAGCAGGAAACTGTGAGATGATAATGTACCGGTACAACCTCACATCCGTGATGTAGTTCAAATGTCCACTGTCCCGCATCAAATAGTCAGCTCCTCCCAAACAGTCACAATGTACATTGTCATGCAGTCTGTATGTAAACTCGAACAATGCGTCAACATACATGTCAACACAATGTTAAAATGCATCTCCCCTTCACATTGCAGAGGGACAATCAACACCTCCTGTAGAGCAGACCAGACAACTCATCAGTGATGATGAAGAGGACCTCCACACCTTCGACACCGACGCCCTACAACAGCTCATGGACAGCTACGGCAACCCACCTCCAGGAGCAGGGCAGCCCAGCTGCATCGAGGAGACCCCACCCCCTGCACATACCACACAGCAGGAAGCACCCACCACCACGGCTGGCTCCCAGCACCTCACCGAAGAACACATCGCATTCCAAGGCCATGTGTTAGACTGCCAGAAGGAGGTGGCTGAACAGGTGCGGGTGGGGTTCGACCTCATGGCAGTCAAACTAGATGACATACGTGGGTGTCTAAGTCCCATCAGGGACCACTTACACTGCCTTACGGACACCCACAGTTCGCTCCATGATGTCCAACAATCCATGCCCGACATCGCTGGAGTCATGACTCTGAGAGGAGAACAACTGCCTAGTCAGAGTGGCCTCAGCGATGTCAGCCGAGAGTTGGCACAGATGCTGAGGATAATGGAGAACATGGAGCGGATGCATGCGGAAAGAATGGCTGCCACGGATGCACACCAGCGAAAAGTTGTTGGGATCTTCCATGCCCTGCAGATCCTCATCATCGCATTGCTGCCACTAAGGCAGTCGCTGATGAATGCTGCTGGTACTTCTACACACACATCTCCGGCCCCTGATGTGTCAGTGGCACACAGTGCTGCAGACCAAACATCAGCACCCACATGTCAGACAGATGACATAGAGGACGAAGATGCGGGTGATTCCACCTTTGTAGTAAGAAGGAGCCAGTAGCATTCTTCTCCGCCATATGCCCTGTTCCAGCTTGGTTCTGCCCTCTGCATCATGCCCTGTAACAACACCTCCCACTGTCCCCCAAAACACTCTGCGACACTCACCTTGGACCTCGACATGGACTGCCATATTTTGTTTGCTTACCAATGACACAGCAATCAGACTGCGGACTGTACTCTTCCTCCTCCGATGTACTTGTCAATCCCTAAATGACTCTGGCCCGCCCTCCACTGGGCTACATTGTAATGTGGGGTGTGCATGGCCATGTACTGCTCCAGCTCCGACACTCCACCGAATGTGAATAAATCATTCAAATTCACACAGATGTGTCATGTCCATAATCGATCAAGTATGAAAGTATGGATGAATGTAAGGACATTGATTGCCCAAAAAGGTACACCCTGGGAAATAAAAGCAATGCGCATGTGTGACCGTGACACACATAGGAAGTGAGATGACTGGGAATGTGTGCACTAGCTGTGGCCTCATTGCTCTGAAACAACAATCGCACAATTTCTCAGCTTTGCCCCGCGCAATGTTAGAAATAGGGCTGGGTATGAGATGTCAAAGTCGTTGGTAGGCCTAAAGTAGTGTCCCCCATCACATTTGACAACAGAACATCTCTTTGCATACCTACTCACACTCAACTGGGTGGACACAGCCTGTAGTGATGGATCACATTGATCCACATGGCAGGAATATGGACACCATACTCACATTGCTGAAGACACGTAAGAGCACGGGTCTATCAGCAACTATCCCAACCACTATGTCTGGCTCACAGAGGTGGAGCTGGCAATAGGGACTCACCCCTAAGTGAAATGCGTCAGTCAGTCCCTCCCTGTGTACGGACAATGCTCATTGAGGCACACGATTTGTCATTCTAATCAACACTCATCACAGTTGAACACTAGTGAAGTTGCGTAGACTTTATTAGCATGTGCGTGTCAGTATGGGCAAGTCAAGGGCCACAACATGCAGAACAATGCATCAGACACTAACAGGCAGCATTCGGTCATGTGACAAGCGTTGTGCATGCGCCTGGGATGTTCTGCCATTGCGTTGGTGGCTCTCGTAGAACCGGCACTCTTCTGACCTGCGGCAGTTATGTGGATGATATGCCACAGCTCGGAGCAATGAGTCGTATGTGTGTGCAACGTTTGGACGTATCGGTTGTTGTGTACGTAAGTGTCAAGGGCATTCCATGCAAGAGTACCTCGAGCAAGAACTTCTGTGTGTGGGGTGTGGATACGTTCGTCTTTCATTAGTGCTGTGCGTAATGTGGGAGTCGTCATCATCTGCTATGGTATCTCTCTCAGGGGGTGCCAGCCGCAAGCAAAACCAAGGTCGGAGGTGCAGATGTCCTTCCGCCTTATGTATTGAGACAAAAGAGCTTTCATCCCTAATGTTAGTCTGACTACTGCTTGCATTCTGGAAATGTGATGTGGCTTTCGCGCTGCAATTGAGGCTAGGCCTTAGGCTTATGGTGCACCAATGGCGATACACACACAACAGTTGGCATGCATGAGCCAAGAGCCCGAGTGGCCTTGTGCTCCTTGTACAATCCCTTCGTGCGCGGCCGCCCTCCGGGTGCATGCAACATTGCAACATTGTCGATTGCGGGCCGTGTGACGCAGACACTGCAACAGAGACACACGCATCAGTTGGTTTCCTGTCCAGCCCAGAAATGAAACATGCCCAGAGCCCGGGGATAATAATTCACACCCCTATGCTGTACTTGCGTACGCCGGCCCAGTCCACCCCTCTTACGTATTAAGGGGGGGACGACAAAGTTACATGTCCAAGGTCTTACCCACTGCCTGTGGTGACATGGTTGCGTCCGCTGTACACAGCACAAGACTCAATCAGACAGGGTCCATGAGTTGTGGTGCACTGAGTTAGTGGCACCTGAAGAGCTGAGCAGGGTATCAAGCTGATGACGGCATCCAAGACAGGTGTGAGCAACTCTGGTAGTCTGGCTGTGAGACTCCTCCGACTCTGGCAGTTGTTGGTTGGAAGGTACCAGAGGCCAACAGGTGCAGCACAGCCAGCAGCTTTTTCTGCGGAGGGATGTTGTTAGTCTGCTGTGTTGGTACCGTCAGCCTGTGGGTAATGATGGTCAGGATGCGGAGGACGGTTGTCCTTTTGAGCCTGTAGTGGGCAATGACATCCTCTGGTGTTAAGTCTGTGGGGCTGGTGCGTTTTCTGAGGGTCCGCTGTCTTTGTCTGTGCTGCCTCTGTGGTAGACTGGGGGGGGTCCAGGGGGCAGTGGCGGGCCTGGGTGTGGTGGCGGTGGGTGTTGTGGCCCTCTTGGGGCTCCAAGCTGCATGTTCAGTAGCTCCATGGCATCTGTTGTTCTTCAGGTGTGGCTCTGGTCTGGCCTCCCTTTTGTGGTGCAGGTTGTCGTCCGACTTAACACCAGGTAAGAGCAGGTGTTAAATCCCTGCTGCTAACGCGCCTTATCGCCTGTTTTGGGATCTTATCGCCGATCTGGCTGGTCGTAGAGAATATTGCAAAGTGGTGTTTTCGCGGCTTTTTGCACAGGAACGCCTACTCTGCATCTCATTAGCGTTAGTTGCCGGTGTCATCCGTGGTGATGTTTTTTGCGGCTGCTATCGCAGGAAAACTGGCGATATCGGCTGTTAGCACCTGCTTGTGAATAGGGCGATAAATCTATCGCCACTTTGGCTGCGATAAAGTGCCGCTAACTCGGCGATAAGTCCTTGAGAATATGCCCCTTAGAATTTTGCTGTGATTTGTGTGGTGTTATAGGGTAGGAAATTAAAAAATACATTTATATAATAATTAATGTTTTAGTTTGTAAATATTTTCTAGTTTAAAATATTTATTTTTTAGAAGTTTATTTTTATATAATGTTTGTAGGTATTTGTTATATGTTATTAATATTTTAATATGTTTTCTTTTTATATATTGAATATATTGGTATTTTAATTTGTAACATATTTCTAAATGTATTTATTTATTAATTTTTATAATAATATTTTTTTATTTTTAAATATTTATTTTGTTTTTATTTTTGAACTGACTGGAGTGTGAATAGTAATTTTATCCAGTTGCTATCCAACACTTTCCCTACTGTTGCACTTATTGGAGTGGGAATAGTAATTTTTATCCCTCCGCTATCCAGCACTTTTCCTACTGTTGCACTTATTGGAGTGAGAATAGTAATTTTTATCCCTCCGCTATCCAACACTTTTCCTACTGTTGCACTCATTGGAGTGGGAATAGTAATTTTTACCCCTCCACTATCCAACACTTTCCCTATTGTTGCAGTCACTGGAGTTGGAATAATAAATGTAATCCCTTCGCTATCCAACACTTACCCTACTGTTGCACTCACTGGAGGGGGAAAAGTAATTTTTACCCCTTCACTATCCAACACTTTCCCTACTGCTGCACTCACTGGAGTGGGAATGGTAAATTTTACCCCTGCGCTTTCCAACAATTTCCTTACTGTTGCACTGACTGGAGTTGGCATAGTAAATGTAATCCCTCCGCCATCCAACATTTGCAATACTTTTGCACTCATTGGAGTTGGAATAATAATTTTTATCCTTTCGCTATCCAACAATTTCCCTACTGTTGTAATTATTGGAGTAGGAATAATAAATGTTATCTCTCCGCTATCCAACATTTTCCCTACTTTTGCACTGACTGTAATGGGGAAATTTAAATTTAAATATTTTTTTAATTGTTTAATGTTTTAATTTATTATAGAATTTTTTTTCTTACATTTTAAATTATTATTATATTTTTTTTTATTTGATTTTACCGTTTTAGAATAGATTAAAAAAATATATTAATTGTGTTAAAGTAAATATATATATGTATAATTTATTATGTTTTAGTGCTTATCTTTTTTAAATTAAGTTTATTTGTTATATTTTGTTAAAATGTATATAACATTTTATTTATTTTGTTAAAATTAATTTTAATATTTAATATAATTAATATATATTATTTTATTTTATATATATATATATAAATCGATATTTTGTAATTCTGTATATTTTAGAAAAATATTTTTTAGTCAATATTTTTTTACTTATCTGTTTAAGTATAGGAGTCGACACTTTTGTAATCTATATTTTTTTTCAATATTTCTTACACCGACATTTATGTAATCGATGTTGTGTCAGTGAACCCATAACAATGATATTGAAAGTTACTGAGGAGTTCATTACCATATACAGGAATAACTCTGAAGGCTGAGTTCCTTTATAATGTCATGGAATGCCAAGGTGACTTGCAATATCCACAAAATGTGTAGCAGTGAGTACTTTGGGGCCGATTACGATGGCGGTCGGAAAACCATTCCGCCCGCCGTGGCAATGGGAAAAGACCGCCCGCATGGCCTGCGGCACCACCGCCGATCACATTACGATGCACCGCCGGAAAAATCCGACCGCCGCGGTCGGAACCCAAGAAACACCGGCGGTGCACGTGCAGAAAAGGCGAAATACCCTCCACGGCGGTCGGATTCACTGCGGAAAGCTCACAAACCGCCGATACACAAGCGGAATTTCCACGAGTGCAATTACCACCACCACCTGCACACCTGCACTCTTAACCACTCAGCACATCACACACCATGGCACATAAGATGCCCAAATTCACTGATGGTGAGTTGTCAGTCATGGTGGATGAGATAATAAGAGTTGAGCCATATATTTTAGGAAGCAGGGTCCAACAGACACCATCAGCCAGGCAAAATCAAATGTGGCAAAGGATAGTTGACAGAGTCAATGCTGTAGGGCAAGTTCCACGCAACAGGAAGGAGATCAGGAAGAGGTGGACTGACCTCAAGAGCAAGGTCAAGGAGAAGAACAGCAAGAACCGTGAGCTGGCAAACTGGACTGGCAGTGGCCCTCCCATTCCACCAAGAACATTCAACACATGGGAGGAGAAGGTGCTTGGCATACTGCACCCAGAGAGTTGCACTGGAATTGAGGGGGGAATGGAGGCTGGTAAGTACCAACAAAAGTCTGCCATAACACTGCTATTTAGTAGCTTGCACAACTAAAAAGCACACCTCCTAGGCCCAAATGTACTCATGTCCACCACACTCCCCCCAACAGGTCTCACAGATCCCACAATAACTCCCTCTCATTCACCACAAAGGTACATAACAATATTTACATGGGGGCACATGTACAGGCAGCCAGCACTACAACTCCCAACAGGCCCCCTTGTCCCACAGCTCAGCAGGATGGAGCATTCCCCACACCCCCAAGCATGGGGCAGCCATTTTCCTCCAATGTGTAACCTTACAGGTAGGTAGCCATCTCAACAGGGAGGGGTCGTTGTGGCTGGGAAGTCTGCACCACAACTCCCAACAGGCCCCCTTTTCCCACAGCTCAGCAGGATGGAGCATTCCCCATACCCCCAAGCATGGGGCAGCCATTTCCCTCCAATGTGTAACCTTACAGGTAGGTAGCCATCTCAACAGGGAGGGGTCTTTGTGGCTGGGAAGTCTGCACTACAACTCCCAACAGGCCCCCTTGTCCCACAGCTCAGCAGGATGGAGCATTCCCCACACCCCCAAGCATGGGGCAGCTATCGCATTGCTCTCCCAAAACTTAAACGTAGGTAGTGACTGCATGTACACTGCCATCCTTATCTAAATGCATGTAGCCACATAACCACATCAGCACTAACATGTCAGCCAACTTGGCATAGTTTTAAATGCCACATCCAGTGTGCAGACATCTAAGTGCACGTAACTGTCACATATTTTGAACTCATACTCACCAAGTCACAAGTGAAACAAATGCATCCCACAATTGTGCACAGCAGAGAATGCAATGTGGAAGTGCCATGGTGTCTGAGCATGAAGGCCCATCTCAACACCAAACATGCATGGTCTACATGGAAAAAAAGGAAAGTACATGTAATTCCAAAGCTATGTATAACATGACAATGGTTCCTTCTAGCTCTGCTGAAATAGATTACATGAACAGCTAAATGAAAAGACGCACAACAGAAAATTGATGTCACGCAATTGGGTAGATGAGGACATGTCCGTGTAGTTACACTATCTGTACACTGCACCAAGTTTCAATTCAAAACGGACACCATGGACTAATAAGGTATGTACCTCAACGTCATGTCATGGTGCACAGCATATAGCAGGCATACAAAGTCATTGCATTGTAAAGTGTGTGTTGTATCAAATGTCTCAAACAATTGTCTAACATCAAGCTTGTTGCGTGCAACTCAATTACCATATCACCTCTGTTCAACAGGAGATCAACAACTAACTGCAGAGGATGACACCAAAATGCGGAGCCAGTCTCCCCCCCTGGAACGTGGACTCTCGGATGCAGATTCCCCAACATTCTCCGACGAGGATTCTCAAGCTGGCCCCTCTGGTGTGGCAGGGACTAACATGTCTCAAGCCCTCATTGTCCCCACCACCACCACCACCACCACCATGGCAAGAACAACTGTGCTGCCCCCATCCACTACAAGCTGTGTGGCCTCCACCACTACCACCACGGCAGGAACAACCGTGCTGCCCCCTGCCACTACGACCTGTGTGGCCTCCACCACCACCACCACGGCAAGAACAACTGTGCTGCCCCCTGCCACTACGACCTGTGTGGCCTCCACCACCACCATCACCACTGCTGCCTACAACACACGCCCTGCCACGGTGGTTACCAACACCACCACACAATCACAGCATGCCAGGGAGAGTGTGCCAGTGCGTCGGGGGACTATGCCACAGGTCCGTGTCAGGAGGGCAGGTGGGAGTACAACTGGGGCAGAGACACAGGAGGACAATGACCCTGAATCCCTGGCCACCATTGCAAGAGTCCTTGGTGCCTACCAAGAGAACCATGGAGTAATGGGCCAGTTTGCTGAAGACATGCATGAGATCCGCCTGCTGCAGCAGTCGATGGACACACGGATGGGCCAACTTGTCGACCTTGTTGGCCAGCTAGTGGGTGTTCTGAGGGACAGACTCCCAGCCCCAAGTGCAGCTCCACCCCCTCCAGTGGATTGCCTGCTGTGCAGCCCAACATTCCAGCTGCAGCCACAGAGAGGGGTGTGCAGGAGGAGAGTGAGTTCTCAGACACCACTGACCCTGCAACAGATGCCTCCTCCCAAATGCACCAGGGGCCGTCCGAGAATCCACAGGGGAGGATTTGGTGGCAGGCCACCATACCAATGCCACTCACAGAGCCAGCCATGATGGTATCTTGTTGTTCCCCTTTGCATTGACTATGTTGACTATCCTTGCCCACATTGCCATGTTGATGGCCTGAGTCTGTTGGACTGTGTGACTTCAGCTTTGTGGTGACTACACTATTTGTCTCAACTACCATGACTGACAACTCATTTATTCACTGTTCACATTTATGTACATATCCCCGTCACTTGCACAAAAACTAATTTCAAATAAACACTCTTCACATACCTATGTCTGTGTGAGCTACATGTTTATTCCAGTATGTACAATGACAAATCAGATTTCAATGTTCCAACAGCTGTGAAGCAGAGGAGGCATTCAGAGGGTGAATGAACCTAGAAAGACACAAGAGAATGATATTTACTTATCAGGTGACGCCTTTACAGCAGAAACACAACACTAGGCATCAAGGTACAAAAACAAGCACCCATAGCAATGGTCAACAACCTCAACATACACATATTGTACCTGGATACAGATACCCTGTGCCACACACATCATCCCTTATCACACACACAACAACAGCCAGCAGTTAAAATTCTCTATGCCTTGATAGTAGAATCCAAGCAAACACACAATGTCACTTGTCTACAAAGTCACTTACATTCAAGGGAAGTAGTTGGCAATGAGCTGTTGACGCAGGTCAACACCTTCCTCTTCACCACTATCGTCTGCACTGGAAGTGTGTGGGTGTGCAGGAGGGGGCATCTGCTGCTCATCGTCATCCATGATCAGCGGAACGGCTTTGCGCAAGGCAAGGTTGTGTAGCATGCAGCATGCTACAACTATCCTGCACACCTTTCGTGGGGAATACAACAGTGCACCTCCGCTCTTGTCCAGGCACCGGAATCGGGACTTCAGGAGGCCAAAGGTGCGCTCCACCACACGTCGTGTCCTACCATGTGCCTCGTTGTAGCTGACTTCACCCGGGGTACTTGGATTCCGCAGTGGGCTCAGCAACCACAGCCTGTTGGGATACGCTGAGTCACCTAGGTGTGACATACACAGAGAAATGTTGTGATACAAACAGTTGACGAGAACAGCATGTCACACACAGCACACTACTTGACTCAGTGTACTCACCTACAAGCCATGCACTCTCTGGATGTAGATTTTCCATCAGCCAGGGTACAATACTGTTCCGCAGGATGTAGGAGTCATGGGCGGAGCCAGCAAATCGCGCACAAACATGGCTGATGATCATATCAGCTTGGCATACCACCTGCACATTTATGGAATGGTAGTGCTTCCTGTTCCTATACACCTGCTCACGTGCCTGTGGTGGGACAAGGGCAATGTGTGTGTTGTCAATGGAACCAACTACATGAGGAATGTGGCCAAGGACATAAAAACCAGCCTTCACAGCAGGCAAATCTGCTGTATTTGGGAATCATATGTATTGGTCCTTGTATAGCATCATTGCGGACACCACATCCCAGAGCACCATGCTGAATGTTGGTTGCGACATCCCACTGGCACTGGCCACCGTGTATTGGAAAGAGCCCGTCGCGAAAAAATGCAGCGCTGCCGTGATCTTCACTGTTGAGGATAGGGCAGTTGGATATGTTCGTTGAGGCCTCAGATGGGGCTCCAACTCAGCACACAGCTCTTGCAGTGTAACGCGATCCAGACGAAATTTCCGGATGATGTCCACATCCTCCATGTCCGCCAGGACTGTGAAAGGCCGGTGCACATTTGGTCGTCGCCTACATGAAATGGGAGAGGACTAATGTTATTCAAATTACACAATGAGATGTGTCCGACTTCTCACATCTTGACTCACGCAGCAGAAACAAAGAACGTACTCCAACAATTGCTGAATCCACAACTCAGATGCAGAGACACCTTCACCACATGTGTTTTTACAAGTGTACATGTTGTACATACTGACTACCCCAAAAACATATTCAGAGGAAGTGAATGGCACACCAATACATCTGGTGTCCCTAGGCCTAGGAGTAGGTGACACAGCAGAGGTATGAGACAGCAACAATGCTGACTCATATGTAGCTGCTTTACCTGCCACACCTTCTTGCTTAAGTTGCACAGACCACTAGTTATCATCACAATGTGCACAGTGTGTGTAAGCTGATCACATATCCTACTTAAATCAGCTATGGGCACAGTAAAAAACCACCATTATGTGTTCAGGCAATCATTACTGTTGTTTGATTAGCCATCTCACACATTAAGTTGATTTCAAAGATGAGACAACATCATACAACCAATAGATGTACATCCACACACATATCATAGGTGACGTGAGTAAGTGCATGTCAATGCATGTCACATTTTCCACAGACATGGCATGTGTAGGCATCAGTGAGTTGAATGTCACACCAGCATTCATTGTACAAAACAAGTGCAGTAAGACACTATGGAGGCATAGTGTTCAATTGTTGAATTTGACCATTGCCATTGCTAGTGCATAATGTGTACATAACCGCGGTAGGTGTGCACCGCCACCGCGGGGCCGCTCATTGGCCACAATTGAAAGATGCAGCATAGCGGGAACGACGGCCTGTCCTCCGCGGTGTGTCACCACCAATGCCATTGCAGCCAATGGGACCCGCGATCGCGGTAGTGAAATGCTACTTTGGAAACCGCGGTAGGCGTGCACCGCCACCGCGGGCCGCTCATTGGCCACAATTGAAAGATGCAGCATAGCGGTAACGACCTCCTGTCCTCCACGGTGTGTCACCACCAATGCCATTGCAGCCAATGGGACCGGTGATCGCGGTAGTGAAATGGTACTTTGGAAACCGCGGTAGGCGTGCACCGCCACCGCGGGGCCGCTCATTGGCCACAATTGAAAGATGCAGCATAGCGGTAACGACCGCCTGTCCTCCGCGGTGTGTCACCACCAATGGCATTGCAGCCAATGGGACCCGCGATCACGGTAGTGAAATGCTACTTTGTAAACCGCGGTAGGCGTGCACCGCCACCGCGGGGCCGCTCATTGGCCACAATTGAAAGATGCAGCATAGCGGTAACAACCGCCTGTCCTCCGCGGTGTGTCACCACCAATGCCATTGCAGCCAATGGGAACCGCGATCGCGGTAGTGAAATGCTACTTTGGAAACCGCGATAGGCGTGCACCACCACCGCGGGGCCGCTCATTGGCCCCAATTGAAAGATGCCAGACAGGTGGGCCAATTGCAGCAGCTGCCTGCCACTGATACCAACCCAGGGGCCTATAAATCTCTGTGGGAGAGCCACACATTTCACATGCATTCAGACACTGCTGACTGCCATTCCTCTACAACTGCATATTTTGCTGTATCCTGGACCCAGTGATGGTGAGAACAGAGAATGTCAGGGCCCGTCCCTTCACTACAGAGTAGCTGAAGCTTCTGGTGGACGAGGTCCTTGCACAGTATGGGAGGCTTTTTGGTGCGCCAGATGTACTGGTAAGTGTTCCTGATTCCAAGTGTGAGAGTGATCAAAATGATACCATGATGTTGCTGTGCAGTAGTATGTGCCTGTGAGTGCAAGTCGATGTACAGGCATCCTAATAGTTAACATGGCATGCTCCATACATGTTCTGTGGGAATTGAATTTGATTATGTGTAGAAAATGGACACTCCTACAGCCATTCTTGCACAAACTTAATGAACATGTTGGTCTGAGACTAGGTGATGTAAATGTATGTTACACTGCCATGCATGCTAACTTCATGTCAATGGTGTCTGTAAGCTTATTTTCACACCTACATAAGTTGATTGAAGGTAGGGGGAGACATGCATTGTTTAAACAGCCACACAGATACGATGGTGTTCTGAAACAGCACAAGTCGGGACTGATTTTTACTGTGCCATGTTATGTGACTGTCCACTCACTCTTCACAACCTCATATGTGACTGTTGAAATGTATTTTGGAATGGAGCACTAACTTATGTGTGTTGAATATTTCTTAAGTGCACTATGTTGATGTGAGCATCATGCACAATAGTCCAATGCATGAGTGGAACCCAGTTGATGTTAATGCAACTATGACACTTCACATCAATGTAAGTAGTAGATGTCATCCTTACATTGATTTGAACATGTGTTCAGTCTCGCATGTGTTGGCGCTTTTCACCCTCTCATGCTGTACATCCATGTGATTTATCTGAGGGACCATGTTGAACCGCACTGTGAGTTCCTCTGGCCTGCACAGACACTGTCCAATGTTACTCTGAGCCATGCCTAACTGGACTGAGTCAAACATGTGTTTAGTCCACACACCTAATACTCACTGAGCCATCATAGTCCTGAGAATTGCACAATCGAGGACTTAACATTGTGAGAAGGGCGTGATAATTCAGATTATGTCCCAATATGTTTCCTGTAAAATGCATTGAGCCATTCACAGGCCAAGGGCATCGAGGGGTGTGTAGTGGTGGACACAGTGAGTATGCCACTACACTTCATTAGCACTGTATTGCATGTCATGCTCACTCACATACTGCATCACAGATGAGGGCCTTCTGCACATAGCTGTCTGTGCTGCCAATGTGCATGTGTATGAGATGGCCATGTACTGTGTGCCGCGTCATACATGCATTCATTTCTATGTAGTATTGTAATGAACATGTACTATGTGTCATGCTGTATGGCCTCTGATGAAGATGTAGCGATTTGTGTGCCATGCATTTATGTTCTCCTGTGCTGACACACAGTGTGAATGACACAGGGTCTCTGATACTTCCTTTTCTTGTCTCCTATGCCTGCAGCTGAAGGTCCACCAGTGTAAGGCCACATGGAAGAACATTGCACGGAAGGTGCGGACTCTGGGTGTATCCAACAGACGGCACACACACTGCCACAAGAGGTGGGACGACATCTCCCGTCTGAGCAGGACCGTGGCAGAGATGACGGTGGGGCTGGTCCCTCGCAGTGGCAGGTTGGCGCGCCGAACCATGACTCCACTAATGTCCCGCATCTTGTCTGTGACACAGCCAGAGCTGTATGAACGTTTGAGGGACCATCAGCAGGGAGTTAGTGGTGAGTATTCTGCGTAGGCTGACTTTGGGTGTGAGTGACTGCATGAATGGCGACCGGGAGCCATTGCTGATCTTGCTGCTGTGTAAATTTTTAGGAACTACTTCTCAGTGGCCTATGTGTTCAGTGCAGGTGTCATGTATTTTCCCATAGATGGACTTGATCATGTGTTTCATACAATGGCCCTTGACATTACATGATGAGAGTTGGCCTTATGACATCTTCTGCATTCTGGGTGTCATGGACATCACCAGGCAGTGTACAGCAGTGTGCATCATGTCAGTGTGCATTTAACGATGTGTGCACTGCAGGACTTGTAAATGGTGTGAAGTACACATCTGACACCAACGTGCAACAGTTTGCATGATGAATTGCTCAACTTGTTAGACATCAGTAGCTCATGGACATTCTTAAGTACAAATTTGAATCTGTATCTGTGTTGTCCCCTTACAGTGACTCCATATGTGACAGAGGCAACATGCTGAGATGTATGCCTCTCTCACATACATATCCGAAAACAACGGTTCTAGCGGGAATACAATAAATCTATACTGGTAATTAAAAACGCACAATCGAGTGTCCTTGAGGACTCACGCGCAGAAAGCACAACCTCAACATCATCGGACTCCAGTGGGGAGTCAGCAACAATGGTGGTCACAGGGAGTGACAATGCTGCCTCTTCCTCCACCACACATCGGCCAGTGCCCACCATCCCGGCTACTACCACTAGTGCTGTCCGTGCCCGCAGGGCTGTTAAGGGTAGAGTCGCCTTCACCCCAGGCACCGCTGCCCCTGCCCCTGTCTCCCCTGCTGCCCTCAGTGTTGAGGCGGTAGAACTCTTGTGCCAGCTGTGTGTGGGTCAGACAGCTCTCCTAAATGCTTTCCAGGATCAGGACAAGAAGTTGGGACAGGTTCTGGCATTTATGGAGGGCATTCATTCGGACGTGGGTGGGCTACACAGGACTGTCCAGGGTTTGTCCTCCACCGTGATGGCAGCCATTCAGCTATCACAGCATCCAAGTCCAGCCCCAATGCCTTCACCAACCACCCTGCCAGTGGCAACCCCTGAGGAGAGTGACCACACAACTGAGCCCTCAGGCCCGAGTCGTCGACACCCAGCACACGAAAGCAGCGCTCCAAGATTTCCAGACCACAGACACCATCCCCAAAAAGTGACACAGGCACACAGGGACGCAAAGGAAAAAGCCCTTCACATGACACTCAGGGGCATCAGGCAAAGAAGCAGGCCTCTAGCTCACGGTCCACAAGATTGCACCTATCACAAGAGACTCCCATCCACACAACTGCTCCAAGTGACAGACAAACAGTTGGCATGCCTGCTGTGGTGCTGGTGCCGCTGAAGGGAAAGCCCACAAAGCAACCTAAGACTGCTTCACCCAGGACCTCTACTCCCACCCACACCCCTGTGAAGCGTGTTCAGGAGAGCAATGTGAGTGGTTCACCAGGACCACAGGGGATGGGGGGTAAAAGGCAAGCAAAAGGCAAGGCTAAGTCCATATCCAGCAAATCCCCACAAGGAGGGCCACCTGCACCTGTCACACCTTTGGTGGAGAGGGACTCTGTTGTGCCAGCCACACTTCCCACTACTCCCAAGACACTTCTGCAATATCGGATACCCAAGAAGTGTAGAGGCAGCCCTCATTATTCACCCTCACCCACTGTGTCTCACCGCAGCGTCTCTCTGCCTCCACGTGCCACCATGCCACCCGGTCCGAGCAGTCCTACACCTGCCACAGCCACTACTGCCTCTGTGTCTCACGGCAGCATCTCTCCGCCTCCACGTGCCACCATGCCACCCGGTCCAAGCAGGCCTACACCTGCCACAGCCCCTACTGCCTCTGTGTCTCACAGCAGCATCTCTCCGCCTCCACGTGCCACCATGCCACCCGGTCCAAGCAGGCCTACACCTGCCACAGCCACTACTGCCTCTGTGTCTCACGGCAGCATCTCTCCGCCTCCACGTGCCACCATGCCACCCAGTACGAGCAGGCCTACACCTGCCACAGCCACTACTGCCTCTGTGTCTCACGGCAGCATCTCTCCGCCTCCACGTGCCACCATGCCACCCGGTCCAAGCAGCCCTACGCCTGCCACAGCCACTGCTGACTCTGACTCTGATGATCCCTCTCTCCCAGGTCCAGTTCCGCCAGTGGCCACGACAATCAGCCACCTCCCACTCCAACTGACAGGCAAGTCTGAGGCACAGACCCCTCCCATACCCATCTCTCCCACAGCGGTGCCTGGACTGAGCTTTGATAGCCCCGGTGCTTTGGTCATTCACATGGCAGTGTACGGTGTTACACATTCACTGTAAACATTTTCATGCACACATGTGCATTGTTTGGACTGTGGACTGGCCAATGGCCTTTTATTTGTTTGAAATTTTGTGACTATCAGGATATTTTGCAATAAACACTGTTACTCCTGTCGTATCGTTTGTTACTGCCCTTGCTTAATTATACATTTTGATGTGTGGGTATGGATAAATGTGCCACATGCTCTGCATGGCACTTCCACATTGCCATTTACTTCATTCACTTTGGCATTGTTTGGCAAACGTAACACACACTTTTGGTCTGCTTGACTCTGAGGTTTGGGGGTGCAATGATGTTTGTGGGTGTTGATGTACTCTTGCAATCATCATTCGCTGTTGATTTCAGTATGATTGTACACATGGTATGTTAGGGGGCTATACCACAACAGAGGTGAATTCTACACACAGTCTAACTTGCAGGGTGTCCAAGGTTGGTGATGTGTTTGGATGTGTGAACAGCAGTGTGTGTGTGGTAATCTTGTGAAGGCCTGTCTTCGTACTCACATGGGTATATTTGGATGTGTGCAGTTGAGTGGTCACACAGGGTGCTTGGCCTGTCCTTTTCAGTGGTGTTGAGGTGTATGTGGCCCTGTACATGCCAACTACAAACGTGTATGTTCCAGGTGGGGTTTGCCCCTGATACTCATCTTGGCAGTGGCAGGAGGGGGGTTTAACACCACATGCACCTTTTTGGCATCACCTTGCAGGTGTTGTTTTGCCACCTAATACTCATCTTGGCAGTGGCAGGAAGGGGGTTTCACACCACAAGCACCTTTTTGCCATTACTTTGCAGGTGGGGTTTGCCCCCTAATACTCATCTTGGCAGTGGCAGGAGGGGGGTTTAACACCACATGTACCTTTTTGGCATCACCTTGCAGGTGTTGTTTTGCCACCTATTACTCATCTTGGCAGTGGCAGGAAGGGGGTTTCACACCACAAGCACCTTTTTGGCATTACTTTGCAGGTGGGGTTTGCCCCCTAATACTCATCTTGGAAGTGGGTTTAGCACCACAAGCACCTTTTTGGCATTACTTTGCAGGTGGGGTTTGCCCCCTAATACTCATCTTGGCAGTGGCAGGAGGGGGGGTTTAACACCACATGCACCTTTTTGGCATTACTTTGCAGGTGGGGTTTGCCCCCTAATACTCATCTTGGCAGTGGTAGGAAGTGGGTTTAACACCACAAGCACCTTTTTGGCATTACTTTGCAGGTGGTGTTTGCCCCCTAATACTCATCTTGGCAGTGGCAGGAAGTGGGTTTAACACCACAAGCACCTTTTTGGCATCACCTTGCAGGTGTTGTTTTGCCACCTATTACTCATCTTGGCAGTGGCAGGAAGGGGGTTTCACATCACAAGCACCTATTTGCCATTATTATGCAGGTGTTGTTTTGCCACAATACACCTATGAACTTGTTCACATACATCACTATCCCTGAATATCAGATGGGCACACATTTTGATGTTGAACAGGGTGGGATGGTAGGAGCTGTGATGGTGTCAGGTAATGACAGCTGCTATCAACAGAGGCACACAATGTATATTTTGGCCAGGACCAACACAATCCTTACACGTCCCTGTGACTGCCCATGCGTGCCGCTGGACCTGCCTACTGGATTGTGCGGAACTTTTCCCGCGTCTTCACCGCTGCGGTGACGTGACCGGGAGGATGCGGTGATGACGTTGTTGATGGATGACCCCGATGCGGAGGTGTGGCATTGACGTGTCTGCGGTGTTGTCGACGGCAGCGGCGTCTTTGTTGATCGCGGATCAGGAACAGCAGCGGTAGGGCTTGTAGAGCAGGATCCATTGCGGTAGCGAACGCGTGGAGTTGTGTGTTATTGCCGTTTTCCTCCACAGTATTGCTTCCGCCGTGTTTCAATGGGTGGTTTCTCCGTTGCGGTCCTATTGCCTATTTGAGGCATTGTGATTCGGACGGCGGTCTACACGTCATTCCGCACGACGGTCTCCCGCTATTGGCTACGTCCGCTCTCGTCGCGGACCCAAAGTACTGGCGGTACTAAAAACACAGCGGCGGTAGGCATTTGGCCTATGTCTGCCCATCGTAATATGGCGGTCGGGGATTTGTGACCGTGATTGGCAAAACAGCACCCGCCAGGCCGGCGGAAGCCACCGCCAGCACGGCGGTGGCGATCCGCCCGCCATCGTAATGACCCCCTAGATTCCTTATAATGCATGGTCACACCATCACCCATCCCACAAAACACTGAGATACTTGGCGTCTTGAAGTTTCGTATTAAAGAGGTAGCATGGTTGCAGACATGAGGAATGATAGCAGGATCTAGTATGAAATTAAACACACCAAAATACAGTTAGTGATTTGTTGCAAAAGATATTAGGATCCGTTCAATGTAAGTCAGAAGAATGCTGAGGTTCAGAATATGTAGAAAAAGGCAGAGAGATTCTATTTTTCCTGTAATGACCTTTAACGTGCAAAAGATAAAAAAGTTCCAATAAATATCTACTTTCTGCTCATCAATTTGGGTTTTCGAAAAAAAATAATAAAGAATGAAAATCCAGTTTTTGTTTTGGTTGCCTTGTTTAAAATATTGTTCTAATTATGCTCCGTGACATTCCTTGCACCTGGCTGATGGCTGGAGGCATTATGGTGTCACAACTCAACTGCGATAATTTATTACAGTTGAGCAGCCTTGTCATTTCATTATTACAGGTGGCTGGAGACGTCACAGGTCACCTGTAATAAGGAAATTAGATTAGTAGGATTTACAGGCCCCCACGTATGATAATATGGTAAACAGCTAACGTGACCACCTACATGCCCACCTGTGTAATCCCCATATAGCCCCCTCCATGACAGAGTCTCCTATGAGTAAATGTCCCATCTCCCCATTCTTTCATTCAATATCATCAAACACAGGTGAAGCAACAAAAACAAGAGCACACCCTTGGTTCTCATGCAGGTCAACTACACTACCCATGTATGCCACACATAAGGCATGCTCTTTCATCCATGGCTAAGATTGGCACCTTTCCCAGGAAGCAATCAGGGCCGTTTGTTTACGTTTTCAGATTCTGAATGGAATAGGAGCCTGAATGTGAATAAGTGTTTGTTTGTTTAAATGTTTGCTGTTTCCGGTTCATATTTCAAATATAAAAAAATACCGGATTCCCCTAATTTTCCTCATTTCTGTTCACCAATATTAAAAAGAAAAATGCTAGTTCGGCCAGTAAAAGACTGCCAAGGTGGTAACTCTATCTATAGCACTGCCACAGAGTACTGTGCTAGCCGTCTGCAAAGCGCCACAGGGTCTCGTCAGAGGCAGGAAACGCTATATAAATTCAAATAAAACAGAATCTAATACATTATCCGAGTGTATGCATTAAAACCTGACAAGAGCTCCTCTCTGAGATGCCTGGAGTCGAGACGGCGGACTGTGTGATTTAATTAGTTCCGCTCTCAATCACCCTCAAAGCATGTCAGAATGCTGTAATTGCATACTAGCTTAAAAAGACATGGGACAAGTTAGATTATACCATCTCAAAATGTGTAAAGTCGCTAAGTAGATGAATCTGAAAGAAGTAATTCCAAGGTACTGTAAAGGAACATGCACAGTTACCATCAAACATTTTACTCCTTTAATTTTATGCATGGGGTTAGAACCGCTACAAAGACAAAATCAATTCATTCAAGTCATTTGAAAAAAATAATGTACATAAGTGAAATACTCACCTTAAAAAGCCTAAGGAAACACCAGGCTTTTAGCTTCGGAACTCTCTCCTAATTAATTTAGGCAGCATTTAAAACAGAGCACCAAGGTTTTCTGAAAGTTAGGTCTTAAAATACCTTTCTTTAAATGCAAGATTGTTGCAGCAAATCTTCCTGAATGCAGTATGTAATTAATATAGTGAAAGTCACAGATACATAAAATCATTGACAGGATAAGTAGGATCAGCTGATCTTAATTACTGAAAGGAAGGCCTCTAGTAACTGCAAGGCTTAGCTTCATAACCTTGAGAACTCTAAAGCTACATGACCAGGCAGGTGGAGTGGAGTGGGCGCAGGCATGTCCAGCTCTTTTTTATTCGCAGGGTCACCAGACTGTTGACACCTGTTAGTGGGTGGGTGTGTTCTAGTGTAGGGACAGCCCTCTAGGAGGGGGAAGCAATGACTTATCCCCAGGCACAAGATTATTCCCAAAAATCAAAGAAAATTCAGTTGTCCAAAGTGGAAAACAAAACAGGATACCACTGTGTGAGATCATGTCTAGAGAGTATAGAGTCAATCCGTGCAGCTGATGCTCGGGACAGTTCGTGGTTAGTGTCCAAAGTTAAGATAGTGTTTCAGAAACGTTGCTCGAGTCATGTGTAGTCCATTTCAAAGCTTGTTTTCTTTGCGTTCCCTGACTCTCTTAAGGAAGTCTTGGAGGGGCTTGAAAACCTGTAGATGAGCTTCTGAAATCTTCCTCTGGGCCACATCTGACTCCAATATCCTTCACTGGAGCAGCACCAAGTCCATCTTTTGTGTGTGGCGGCACTTGTGAAATATCGCTAACAGGACTGCATGTGGGTTGTGTCAGTGCAGTGTGTGAACCATGTTTGGGACACTACAAGTCCATCAATGAGCCACTGTCTAGTCACTCGTGGAACACTTGGGGGCAGATGGATAAGGGACAAGGCTTGCTCAAGACTGGACTATGCTATATTTTGGACATGCCTGTGGTACCGACCGAAGTTCGGCTGGTGCTAGAGGGGGACATTACACTTCAAGAGGAACAGGCGGCCATCGCAAAACTAAAATCAAGGAAGGTGCCGTGGCCTAATGGACTTCTGATGAATTCTTCGAATGCTATTCGGGTCTGCTGGGGCCATATATGCTTGACCTCTTTAAGGAGGGCCAGGATAGGCGTGAGCTCCTGCTGGACCTGCAATGTGCAACCATTATCATGATACACAAGAAAGGCAAGTGATAGACCGACTGTGGCTCCTACCACCCTATATCCCTATTGCATGTTGAAACAAAAGTGTTGGCCACGATTCTGGCCGCCAGACTTTTAAAGGTGATCGTCCCACTCATCCACAGAGACCAATCAGATTTTAGGCACGGCAGATCCACTAGACTCAACCTCCGTCGGCTTCATAACTGGCTGATGCAGGTTCTCCATATGGAGGAACCCCACGTATTTTTAGCATTGGATACCGAAAAGGTGTTCAATGTGATCCATTGGCCCTTCCTTCACCATATGCCTAGAAAATTCGGATTTAGTCCTAAATATAGATAATGAATTTCCCTACTGTACCAAGCCCCCACCATGGCGGTGAGAGTGAATGGAGTTCTCTCGACTGCCTTCTCATTTGAACGGGGCACCCGACAGAAATGCCCATTGTCCTGTTTGCTGTTTGCTCTCACCAGTGAGACCCTGGCCGCTATGATCCATGCCTGTCCTGACATTATCGGATTTAAGATTTCTGATACCGATGGGGAGGTGGAAAAAGTCTCATTATATGCGGACAACATACTCCTTTATGTCACCGAACTGGTAACCACGATCCCGGCCATCCTCCAGATATTTGAGACCTATGGACTCATTCGGGGTACCATATCAACTGGGGCAAGTCGGTACTCACCCCTATGGCCCATTGGATCCAACCGTTTTTCCTCAGAAGCTCTAACTGGAGACCGATGGCTTTCGGTACCTGGGCATTTATGTCACTCACCACAGAGAGATGTGTCTGACTAGAAATCTGGGCGGATGATACTGGACTTCCATGCAGCGTCCGGGAGATGGCGCATGCTGCCCCTTACCCTGCTGGGGGGGGGCAGCTAGCTTTAAAATGATTACAGTCCCCAAACTACTATACGCCCTGCAGAACACATACTACCCGATCCAGGAAGCAACATTTGTCAAGTTGGAGGGTGACTTGAGAACCCTTCTGTGGTGTGGAGGACACCCCAGGATGGCGCTTGCGACCCTCCAGCATAACCAATATAAGATCGCTCTCCCAAATATCCGGGCCTACTACTGGGTTGATCACATGGTGGCCATAAACGACTGGTCGTTTGCGCCACACGATCACTCCACCTACAGACTGGAACGAGCGCAGTTTGACAGTCGCTTTTATCTGCACTGTCTCTACAGCAGGAAGGGAGTTAGACAGCTGCTACCGGAGACACAGGTGGCATTAGAAGCCTGGAATAAAGCTAGTAGGTGCATAGGCTGGGAAGGAAACCTAACACAGGCGATGTTGATCTGGAAGGATGCGTGGAAGCGTGAGCTGGGGAAACACAGTGGCTTCGCAGCATAGGATCTGTTGAGAATTACCTGGGTAGAAGATCTCCTGGAAGAGGATGTTTAGATGCCCTTTTCGTCCCTCCAAAGAGAGTATTCCATGAACCAAAACCAGTATCTAAAATAAGCACGGTTGTGACATTCCTGGCCAGCGGAGGTATTGGGGGACTTGGACGTACCTGAATATGCCCCCCTAGAGGGGAGACTATTACTTGAAGAATTAGAATAGAAGGCTATCTCTCTCACCTATAAGACATTAAACAACAATATGCCAGACACACTGACTAAGCTGAGAGCCAGGTGGGGAGAGGACGTGGGTGAGCTGGAGGACATCGACTGGGAGGCTGCCCTATTGCACCCGATGGAAGTAGCCATAAAGTCCCAACTGCTCTTGTTCGAGCTTAAAATACTGCATCGGGTCTATTACGACAGCGACTGCCTGCATCGCATGGGAAGGGCGACTTCCCTGGACTGCGTGCATTGCGGGGACGCAAGGGGTACATTCTTCCACACACTCTGGGGCTACCCAGCAATCCAGATATGCTGGTCACGGGTGGTGGAGGAGCTGGGTTGCTTGCTGGGATCAGATGTCCCTCTCAATCCCAAATACATTCTGCTAGGTGTCCCAGGTGATGTGGACATTCCTAGAATACAACTTCTCCTCCGTCATCTGGTGCTCGTGGTGGCTAAGCGCGATGTGGCGCGATAGTGGGGTGTGCAGGAGGTCCCTACAATGGCAGACTGGAAAAAGGGATGAACCTATATGTAGCGGCTGAGTATGTCACATTGAAGAGTATGGGGTGCCCACGCAAATATTTCAAGTTCTGGGGAGGTTGGCTAAAGTACTACAGCTTGTACCCCCCAGGGATGCGGCAGATCCCCCACCATGACTTTCACACCTAATGTATATTGTGGTGTTGTCCCAGTTCGTAATGTATTCCATCTGTCTTGCCATTCCATCTTATTGCCATGTGGTTGTCCTATGTAAAGAGATGCATGTGTACTCTCACCTCCTCTGCTGTTGTATATTTGTTTTGGGTGCAGAGTTGCACCTTGAATTGCTGTTTAACCACCAAAAAAACCTAAATAAAGATATTTAAAAAAAAGACTGGACTAGGTCACCGGTGGGATGAGTGGATTGGTACTAGTTGGCTCTTACTTTGGAGTGTGATGGGCGCTTATTGGCCTTTGGTGTGATGCTGATCGTTTGGCTCCAGTCAGGTTTTAAGACGATCTGCAGGTTGTAGTGGTGATGCACTTGTAAAGGAATTGGCATAATTGTGTTACCAGTTGAAATATCTTTCTAACAGTTGTTGATGGCTTATGATTCGCAGACGTTCTTCCACGGCTCATGGAGGGTTGGTGATGGTAACTGAGTTTGTTTTCCAGTAAATCTGTGAGTTTCTGGTGCTGACCATATTCATATTGTGCAAAAAGCATTGGTGATTCTTCAGCATGCCAGCTATGGTGGTGCTTTGGAAAGCTAGGGCTAGAGATTTTGTTTGTGCTTGCATGCAGTTTACTCTTGGTTCTCCCGCTAGGCCTTCACCAAGTTATTGTTACTTTGTCGGTAGCTTGGGCTTGCCTTTTTTGGGTTAATGGCTGCATTCACAGCCAGTGGTATGAGTAAGTCATGGTGGTAATGTTCGGGCATGATCCAAACTGTTCTTAGGCCGTGGTAGAATTCTTCTCTCCTCTTCTGCGCAGGAGCGCTCTTCAGGTTTGCCAGTGTGGATCGGCGAGTCATTTCCTTCTCTTCTTGTTGCTTGGGTGTGCACCAGTTTGTTGAGTAGGCCAGTGGGGCCTTTAGCTGTTTGAATGTCTTTGACGTCATGGGTATAGCACTCTGGGAGCAGGGGTCAACCCTCTTCCCCTTCTCCCGGGCAAAACAGTCTTGTGTGGCAACCTGCCACATGTTCTACCTTTTGAGGGAGTTTCCAGTCGGAGTCTGTGAGTTGAAGTGTGCAGCGGCAGGCTGTCATCAACAGCAGTAGTAGAACTGGTGATTGGGGCGTGCCTAATGATCCTCAGGCCCATGCGGTGAACTGAGGTGCAACTTATGGTGATGGGGCATATGCAGGTAGGAGCTGTTACACTCAATTCAGCCCTCACATCCTATTGCTTCGATATTAGGTTGAGGCTCTCTGTTAAAAACAGAGATCAGTAAACTTGTGATGGCATGCATCTGATTGCAGAAATAGAGTCTGAAGCGCTGGTATTCTCTGAGGGCAAAATATTTTAGCTGTGGCCCTTGAGGGATGAGTAGGCTATTAAAAACAATTCACAATATATCCTTTTCTGTGGCGCTTTTAAATACTTATTGAGAGCAGGTGCACCAATTTAGAGTGCCTTTCTGGATGGCGTGGTAGTCTCTTCCTTAGCGTCTCATTTCTGATTACGACTCAAATGTACAGGTACCCTCCTGTAATGGCACAGTTACGATGGGCCTAAGTGATAACTATTTACATAGGGACCATGGTTATACTGGTGAGGCACAGGCTGTGTAGCCTTTCCGGAGCTCCTTCTCTTCATATTATTCATTTAAGCCTTTGTGCATTGGGCTAGGACTATTCTTG
Source organism: Calotriton arnoldi (assembly GCA_963921515.1). Taxonomy (NCBI): domain Eukaryota; kingdom Metazoa; phylum Chordata; class Amphibia; order Caudata; family Salamandridae; genus Calotriton; species Calotriton arnoldi. Next base: position 571,071 of record CAWUFW010008239.1, on the reverse strand, counting down.
GTGATCATCAAATTTTTTTTTTTTAATTCTCCTTAGTTTTTATTTTCCCAAATTTAAGTTTACTTCATCTCCTTTTTACTACAATGGAGATGGAGCTGATCAAGGTGGATTACATCATCAAGGCAGAGCTGCAGATGCTTTGCAGGGAGAGGTGCTGAATGTGGGAAAGAAGGTCACAAAGGTGGACCATCACGTAGCCCTCTGAGCCTTTGAGGAAGTCAAAAGGATGCAGACCATTCCAAAGGATCAGAAAGAAGATTGTCCTGAGGAGAAGGAGGTAGACTTAGAGGAGGAGGAGGAAGAGGGCCTGGCCACAGATCCTGAGCTGCATCACCCTGAGGAGGAGGAGGTTAACTTGTTCACAGGAGTGGAGCCCAATGCCAGAGCAGGGAGCAGTGGGTCCTCCCCAAATCGGTCCCCTGAGTAACTGGCGGACAGTAAGGCTGAACAAGAGTTCGGGTTGCAGCTGATCAAATTGAAATTAGAGGCAGTCAAGGAGGAGGCTGCTGCAAAAAAAGACCTTGGAGGAAAACAAGCTGGCCCGAGAGAAGGAGAAAGCTGAGGCTGAAAGGCCCTTGCTTGAAAGAAAGCTGGTCTTCGCTCATGAAAGCTGGACCTTAAGGCAAGACAAACAACAGAGTCCAACAGTAATGGTGGCAGTGATAATCCAGTATAATCAGAAAGACCTGAAGCACACCCTTCTTTTATCCAAAAGTTTATGTTGAACAAGTTAATCGATTTTGGCGTGCATGCACTCTTGAAGCGCTCCGTTCCTTTAGCACCATACGATATCTCACCAAAATATGACCCGCTCTTTTGCGTGTCAAAAAAGAGTTGCACAGCCTGATACACATTTGTGAACAAAGTAACCACGTACTCGATGAAGTTCTCAAAATTAATCCCATTTATTCTCCATGTTTGTCCATTTTTGTCCGTCACATCAAAGATACATAGTTTCATGTTTTCAAGCATTTTTCATTTGCACAGGAATTGCCCATCCAGGCCTATTCACAGGCACGTATCAATTTCATTCCTCCGTGTTATACAGTTTACCCAATGCATTTCGGTCATATGAGACCTTCTTCAGGGGTATCTAAAAATGGTTTAAAAAACATTTGTTAATCCCAAACACTTAACAAGCCACCCAAAAACAACTAATTATTATTGTGTTTTAATCTATACCAAAGTCCGTTTGCCTCCCTCCTCACTCAAAAACATAATACCAAACGCACTCCCTCATACCCCTAATTCCCCACCCACAGATACCTACAAGCACATGAACCTCGATGTTACTCTCACCCTCAGGCTAGGACGACCCTTACTAATCTAGCGCACCTTGTGTTACAATCTCCCATATACCAAACGTTTTACCCACTATCCTCTACTTTCCATCAAATCAGTTCTCACTTCCAACTTCAGTACGGAGACATAACCTTCTTCAGGGGTATCTAAAAATGGTTTAAAAAACATTGGTTAATCCCAAACACTTAACAAGGCGGGGCCGTTAACGTTGTGAATAAAATCAGGTACGATGGGAGATCGTATTTAGTTCTAAACGCGCCAGGCATGAGAAGATAACGCTGCTGTTTAAACTGCAAGCTGTTTAGAGGTAAACATCGGGGAGGGTTATGTCTCCGTACTGAAGTTGGAAGTGAGAACTGATTTGATGGAAAGTAGAGGACAGTGGGTAAAACGTTCGGTATATGGGAGATTGTAACACAAGGTGCGCTAGATTAGTAAGGGTCGTCCTAGCCTGAGGGTGAGAGTAACATCGAGGTTCATGTGCTTGTAGGTATCTGTGGGTGGGGAATTAGGGGTATGAGGGAGTGCCTTTGGTATTATGTTTTTGAGTGAGGAGGGAGGCAAACGGACTTTGGTATAGATTAAAACGTAATAATAATTAGTTGTTTTTGGGTGGCTTGTTAAGTGTTTGGGAGTAACAAATGTTTTTTAAACCATTTTTAGATACCCCTGAAGAAGGTCTCATATGACCGAAATGCATTGGGTAAACTGTATAACACGGAGGAATGAAAATGATACGTGCCTGTGAATAGGCCTGGATGGGCAATTCCTGTGCAAATGAAAAATGCTTGAAAACATGAAACTATGTATCTTTGACGTGATGGACAAAAATGGACAAACATGGAGAATAAATGGGATTAATTTTGAGAACTTCATCGAGTACGTGGTTACTTTGTTCACAAATGTGTATCAGGCTGTGCAACTCTTTTTTGACACGCAAAAGTGCGGGTCATATTTTGGTGAGTGATAATCCAGTGCCACACTTTGCCAAGAACCTGGTGCCTAACGTTGTTATGAGGGATGATACTGACAAGTGGTTTGAGCCTTATGGGGCTGCCCTGGAGATGCACATGGTCTGTGAAGAGTATTGGGGAGGCAGTCTCTGGAGGCACATTCCCAGCAAAGGGAGGGATGCACTGTTGGCCCTAGGTAAAGGTGACAGGATGAGGTATCAATTGATGAAGGACAACCTTGTCAGGAAGTATGGCCTCGCCCCTGAGAAGTATAGGTAGACATTTAGGGACAGCCAGAAACTGCCCCAACAGTCCTGGGTGGATTTTGTGGATCACATTTGCAGGGCACTGAATGGTTGGGTGAAAGGCAGTAATATGAATGATTACAAGGGGCTGTACAATTTGATTGACAAAGAGCATATGTTCAGCAATTTATTTACAGAGATGCGCCAACACCTACCGGATAGCAAACTCTTCGATCCCAAGGAGCTCATTAAGGAGGCGGTCCACAAGGGGATCCCCAAAAGGGTTGACAGGGTCTCTAACAGAAGAAAGAGGGTGGAGACAAGAATAAAAATAAGGAGTTCTCTAAAGGGTGTAGAGACTAAATATCTAATTTTTTATATCGAAAGGACAAAATATCGAGTCCAAAATATCGAGAGGACAGAATATAGAAAATACATAATATAGTTGTAAAAAATATCGACATATAGGTAAGTAATATTGAATGTCATATCGAATTTTTTTAATTGTTTTATATGTTACTATATGTGTTAAAAATATATAATATTTTTTTAATGTATGTTACAATTTTTTTAAGGTAATGGATTTTATGTGAATTAATTTTTGCGTATATTAGTTCCATAGCGGGTTGTGGGTTTATAGGGGAATAGGGTGGGAAGTAATTTAATTTACATTATAAAAATTAATAATTTATTAATTAATAATTTAGGGGTCCATTACGATGTCGGGCGGAAGCACAACCGCCGTGGTGTCGGAGGCAAAAACCGCTAGTTACCGTCCGCCAGCAACGGCCCACACGCCTGCAAAATTAGGATGTGAAAAGTCAGGCAAACACCGCCCGTATGCCTGCGGCGCCGCCCGCCATCAAAGTGCGCCTGTCTACGTAGCGGCGCGAGCCAATGGAGACACACCATCCGACGAAAAGACGTACCGCCCGGCGTACAAATTACGATGCCACAACCAAACAGCCCCACCGGCAAAGAGACACCGCACGAGATACCAAGGCGGAAACCCGACTGTTCAGTACGGAGACTAAAAAGGCGGCCCAACCAGAGATGAATCCTGCACTCCAGGCCATCCCCATGCTCTACCTGATGCACCACCTAGGAGTGAACGCGCCACGACGACGCAGGTAGGCAGACACACAACAAGGGCATGCAAACACTGCACACAGTGCAAGGGTGGGAAAACTGTACATGGCCCCCCCAGACACCCCTGTGTGGCCAGGACACAACCACCACTATACCCACACATGTCCCACCTGTCAAAAAAAAACTACTTGCAACATCCTGGACACCCACTACCCGTCCCCGTCACGGCACCGCAGCGCAGCGGCGATGACGCAGGTACACATGCGCACAACGCAGAGGCCAACGACAGAGCCATGCATGGGCTGCACACAAACACCACAGGGTCACAACTACACACCCCACATACCAGCCCCACCCTGAAGGCACATGTCACGTGGCCTTCCTGCATCAATCATGTCCCCAACCGACAACTCACAGTTGTCAACTTGATGTCACACAAGTGTCCCGAACAGGGGAGTAATGTGATGGCAAAATAGGACACACCCTTGTGTGCAAAACATGGCGAAGCACACAGCGGCTGCTACATAACAGCGCAGAATATGGACCCCGTCCGCAAAAGGCACGCCAGTCGCATCCAAAAATACATATACCATCCTGCTCGCAATATCAAGCCATGCAATGTACAAAATTGAAAAACCCTGCTGCCTGAGAACAGGTGTTTCCAATTACTACACCCACACAGAAGCCCCAATGTATAGCGGAAACGCAGTGTCCCGCCCACACACGGGAGAGCAGATAGCACTGAATGGCCTTCCATTCCCACTCTGAAATCACCTTGCAACAATTTATGCAGGAGAATGGAGCCATTGTACCAACAAGAAGCCAAACAGAGCCATGCAGAGTAAACCGTCCACTGGCAGATAGCGCCCAACATGAAAGAAAGTTAATAACTCAAAAAAAATTATACCACTCCTCCATGTGGGTCAAATGCAAGTAATCTGGAAGGAGTCAGCCACCACTGGCCTTGACCATTCATTGAAGCATGTGGGATGAGGGCCTGTGTCCTCCGCCCAAGCTATAACCCAAGTCCTGCCTCCGTACAACCATTCCAGAATTCCCAGCATCGTCGGAGGTTGCACTCTGCTGACTGCACAGGCAGCCGGATCACGCCATCACATCACCCTATAGCAAAATGGCTGTTGCACCACTGCTTCCCAACTACGCTGGACAGATGCAGCTGTACATTGAGAGCTTGCTACAGATAGTGGGCTGTGAAAATCTGGCTATGCTGAACGTAAGTTACCGAGTAACTTACCGCATTGCAATGTTCAGCTGCGTCATCCCCGTTTTCTACTGTTGGAGGTGTCCGTTCCACTGTCCTGTGGATTTATGTCTCTCCAACCCGGCATGTCCAAAGGCGGACTTGGTACACTTGTTTGCACCCCTGGATGCCCACGACAGGATCTGTTCAGTGTATGGTGGCATGGCGCATGTGGCTGCAATTGGACACACACTGCAATGGGACCAGTGTGCCTCCACACAACGTATTCTGGATCACAGTTTCATCGAATGTCATCCAACATGTCCCATCAGGCTCCTACAAGGGACAACTTACGATGAACACGTTGCTAGCCACCATCCGCTTCATTGGATGGCATCCATGTTTACCACCAATGCCATGGATGCCCTGCTGGAAGGTATCGCATACCTGACAACTTGTCAATTCATCGGTCCCCGACTCAATACCCCCAATTGAACAATGATGTTCAACACCGTACCTATGCTTGGCTTTCGCATGGAGTGGGCAGTTAGCTGTACAACAACTATACCATACAATCTGCAACAAACTCCTCACCATCAACTCCACTTCCATGACAACTGACATTTTCGGGACATGCACTCTGTTCCTCACCATATCCCGTGTCTCTGCATGAACAGGGGGAGGCAGAGGTATGGGACTTGTGTACAGTAACCACATGGCCAATACTGCACGAACAACTATGCCAAAATATGTATTCTGCGCACCTGAACACATGCACCTGTCAGTGCACACTTATCTGTCTGCTGTATTACGTGAGAACTGTCACCTCACCATCGTCTGTACTTCCGTGCCCGGACTTTTGCATGGACAACAAATGCAACCCCCTACAACATGGCCCCAGTCATTGTGTCATGTTCAGTAGCCACCACATTGCAACAACTAGTGAGACGCTGCTGCATGCATGTAGGCTCATGCTCTGATGTCACCTCTGACGCAGGTGTGTCGGAGTTACTATTGTAGTAAACCTGTACCATGGAACTGAGATGTACTGTGCCTATGATGTCAAGCTGTCTGGTAGGCAAAATGAATACTGTCTGTGTCAAAGTCTACAGCTCCTCAGTAATTAGCAAATGTACTGTAGCATAGCAAGGGCAAGGCAGTTGTAACTCTGAAGCCTTCATTCCACAGTCAACAACTAATCACATCTACCCGTACCCCCTTTTGTATGTGTAATCATGCTAAGTATATCCTCCACATGCATTTTGCTGCCAGTAGTGTCCACTATACTGCATCACAGAGGAAGTTAGTCCAAATACATGCCTTGAAGCAAATATGTGACTCGGTAGAATTTTTTGACGAAGACAAGTACGAATGAGAGAGGATGAGAGTGTGTGAAGTACACGAGAGTCGTGAGATGACCATGTAGTCTAGTGTCATTGGATGTCAATGCAAATGAGTTGCCGCAACAGTGGACCTAGTGAAATACTACAGCTCGTGGGCCTGGACTGGTCAGACTTTGACGTGGCCCAACAGATCATCACATCAACACTGACGGCCTGGGCACAACAAAGCACAGTCCTACATATGTGTATAATTACCTTCACAGTCTGACATCACACTCATCAAGCAAAAGTAGGAGCCACGCAAAAGCATGCTACAGCAATGCATGACAAAACACACACACAATATCAGTGTGGGTGGGCAGGACTGCACAGTGAGTAAGAACTGCAGAAAGTCACATACATGCTCAATTGAACAAGGCATAATCTTGACAGTCACACACCCTGCAGACACACTATGTCCGAAACATATCAAGTAGGAGTCATCCTGAACTGCAAGGACACACCCACACACTGCACACCGTGCAACATACAACACACACATGTGAACACATTCGCAGACCTGAACACCGATACAAACATCCACCATGGGCCTGGGTTACACGTGTGTAGTCGACATTGCCAGAGCGCACACACACACACCAACACTACCCCAAAGTCACACCACTCACACCGCACACACCTACACCTCCCAAATGCACACATTGAAAGTAAGCCATGTGCCCAGGCCCAATGTTCATCATAAGACTAACATACACCTACACTGCTGGCCACACAGCAAGTAAGCTCACACATACCCACATACTCTGCACATGCTACCTGTCATCCTGTGGCTAGACTCACACCCTGTGCTTTGCTTGCACGCAAACATGACACGGATACATTCTCCCTGAAATACCACCAAATACATGCAGACAATCCGTGTCACAAAAATACTTATTCATCACACACACAAGTAGCAGAGTCTGAAAGAAGTGAAGTCCCTGCCACGTGTACAACACATTGGAATGTGAGACCAGACATTGCAATTGTTGAGGTACCATACACGGCATGTGCCTCACTTAACCATGCACACACAGCAACAACTGCAATAAGCAACTACACAGGCACAACCGACTACAGGAACAACAGCATCCAGTCACAGATCACATAGACATGCGGCAAAATTGATCAACACCAGGGACAGTGGCCAGTCCGTTGTGCAGAGTTGTGATACGAAAAGCTGCATATGCAATGTGTGTGAGTGTACCCTGACATGGCCACCAACACTGCCATGGCAGTCACAATAGCCATCACAGCCACCACTGTGTCACAGGTAGATGTGTGAGTGTGCCTACCATTCAAACAGGATGCCAGTTCGACTTGGTGCTGTCTGTGTGCTACGGGACAGTTGGAGGTCCGCCCCTGAGAGAGAAGCACAACTGTGGAAGACACACAGGTGGCATGTGAAGCGGGAGTTCCGCTTGGCCCAGGTGGGTGGGTGGCACGGGTAGGTGCACACATGCATTGTTGAAACAGACTGTGTGGGGAGGATTCCGGAGGGCTATATTTCCACTGTGTTGGGTATTTGGAAAGCCCACCTGTCTGGGGATGAATGTGAACTTGTGTGGGCACAACAGGCGGGCACACGATCAATGCTGCATCAGGTGTAGACATTAGCCCTCCCTCTGGGGACATGCTGGATACTGCTGTGCGTCTGCCAGGCCCTTGCCAAGGCACTCACATCCCCTGTCCACCAGGTGTACCCCCTACATTGTCCGCCTGCACAGGCTACCCAGGGCACGGGATGGAAGTGGAGCTTGGTGGGTGGGAGGTCATGGCGCCCTTCTCCTGGTCACATCTCGCAGGCAACACAATCTCAGTGTGCAGCAGGGCACAAGTCCTAAATATGTAGTGGGGGGACGCAGACGTCACAACAGGAAGTGACGTCACGTAAGGTGGCTTGCACCATCAGACTTATTGCCTTCTTTGCCCACCCCTTACATGCGATTGCAACGGAGAGGCCAGCGCGTGCACAAGCAGCTCCGAGCTCGCCCCAGAGAGGCCAAAGAGTGAATGTGTGGGTCCAATTGCTACAGTTATCGGGCTCGCGGTAGAATCAGTGGTGGGATGCCGTCCACCCGCGTGGTACCCCGACTCGAGACCTGGTGTGCAGGCGAAGTGTCCTATTGGCTTTGCGATATGTGTGAGTTGCATGACACTCGTTGGCGGGGGATGGCTCGGAGGCCCGTCACCCTGAGGCCCATGTCTCACCACATGGGTCCCTTGTCAATGGCAGCGGTTGTAATGACTATGCGCGCCGGGGTGGGTCTACCTTTCGTCTGGGATTGTGTTTGCGGCCTGGCCCGCTAGGGCAGCCACAGCCTCTGTGTGTTGCATGTGGTGTATCCGGACTCCGGAGGCTGTCATGCATTGTCACTGTTGTCCAGGTCTCGAGTCGAGGTACCACACGGGTGGACGGCGTCCCCCCACTTATTTTACCGTGAGACAGATAACTGGGGCAAATGGACCCACACATTCCCTCTTTGGCCTCTCTGGGGCGAGATCGGAGCTGCTTGTGCACGCGCTGGCTTCTCCGATGCAATCGCATATAAGGGGTGAGCGAGGGGAGGCAATGAGTCTGACGGTGCAACCCACCTTCCGTGATGTCACTTCCTGTTGTGACGTCAGCGTCCCCCCAATTCTTATTGTAGGACTCGTGCCCTGCTGTTGTCAGATGTGCCACTGCCCAGAGGGGTGGAGAAAGGGTCAGGAATGTCAGCCTGAGATTGGCCCAGTTGAAGGCCCACCTTGACTGGGGGGGACAACTATTGGACAGTCTGGTGTAGCCCACCCACACGTACATGTGGGCCCTCCATGAACTATGTCACCTGCGGCAAAGTGATGTCATGGGCAATGACGTTATTGAGGAGAGCTGTCTGCCCCACGCAGAGATGGCGCATAAGCTCAACAGATCCAGCACTGAGGGCAGCAGGGGTCACATGTGCAGGGGCAGTTGTGCCTGGTGTGAAGGAAACTCTACCCTTCATCCCTGTGCCGACACGTGTTGCACCAGTGGAAGTAGATGGGAGGGCGGGCATTGGCCTCCGCATGGCTGAAGAGGAGCCAGAGTCCACGTCCCCTGTGTTAGCAAACATGGATGCATCACCTCTGTCCTCAGATGACGCCAAAATTGCCGTCTCGGCCTGTGATTCATCCAGCACACGTCTGGCCCCTCCGAGGCGCCGGTCACATCTGTCTCACTCAGCACCTGTGCAGCTGCTACATCCGATGCCACACCACTGTTGACCGTCCCCTGTCCCTCAGCACCTACGGGAGATGACACATGAGAGAGAGCGAGGTGGCCTCACTCATCTGGCATCAATTAAACAGACATGTGCAAGGGAAGCAGCACAGAACATCCCCAAATCCACATGTTGCACGATACCTGTGCAATTGCATACAGCCACCACAATCAACACGTAATGGCTGGCGTACAGTAAATGAAGCCGCTAATAAGTGGCACATGTGTTGTGCACATAGCACTACACCCGGCCTGTGTCACCCTGCGACCATAGCCACAAATCGCGGTGTGCACACCCACTGTCCTGATGGTGGCAAGGATGACCACTACGTAATTAGGCCAAAGACATACCTGCAAGGAGCAGAATGTGAAACCACTCACACAGACTGCAACATGACAGGCCATAATGGCCATGAGCCCATGCCATCCACCTGTCCTTCACACGAGCACAACTGCTGTTTCACAGTGTGCCTGATGTGTAAGTACCAGAGATATGAGGTGAGGCATCGCACACATATGACCGAACGAAATCAGAGTAGGCACAGTGCCTCAAACATACATGTGAATTGCCACTCCAGCCTACTACAGGTTGTTCCTGAGGGCTACTACTCTGAGTGCATTGAGAATGCAGAGTGCTCAAATTACATCTTGAGCCTCAGGAATAGCATATGCATGTCAGATGCACACATCACAGAGTACACTTACAACCCACTGCATCACACAACATACATCACATTACCCAGATCATGGATAGGCTGTGGGCACATGCTGCCTCTCACAGTAAAAGACACCATCCCACAATACTGTACACTTTCTTGCTGCTGATGCCCCTACAAACATGCATCCGGCACAGGCTGTGTGACTGTCAAGATGCAGACCATTACTGGTGAAATGCAGCGCCGTGCTGACCTGACAATACGAGGGGGCATCCCCCGATTCGTTATCGCCACGTAGTAGCTCATCCGGCAGATGACGTCACACCCTTTGTGGAATTGGCTGCACTGTCGGTCACACATACACAGAGGCATCAACTTGGATGCAATGACTCATCACAAGCCCTTGGGCTGGAAGACTTCAAACTGCAGGGATGGTACACAAGAGGCTTGGAATATCACTCATACACTTCTCAACATCACCCACATCCACCAATCACAGTGGCATGCTGCTGACCCATCCCAAATACTCAGAGACGTGCAACAGAGCCAGGAAGTAATCGGACATGGCCTAACTGCATGTGTACACCACACGTGAATGCATGCTGCTGGGAGTGTGTACACAGTACCTGTCCATCCCATTCACATGCAGGTTGCCAGCACATTGAGCAATGTGTAGTCTGCCCACATCTACTGTCCATTGTCAGGTGGACCAACACATAGATCACAAGGCAACACATCTTTGTGGGTGGACTCACTGTGTCCAACACTGCGCAGCCCTCAACGTACTCGCCCTGTGAATGGCTCACCCCGCAATGGAGGTCACATTCAGTGCCACTATCTCTCACACACATCCCTATCACAAGGCATGGTGTGTCCAATCGACAGGGCTGAGTTTGCGCATGTCAGGAGAGTCCTGAACAAAAGACACATGTAACCCACTGTACAGTCAGTGTTGTCTCCTTCTAGGATTGTGCGGTCAATGTGCAGCCCAGGTCTGCTGCGACTGAGAAGGCCAGCAGGGACCCAGCCAGCCATTCACACAAGCAATGACTGCCCTGAGTCCTGCATTGCCAAGTGGCTGCGTGACTGGATGTGTGACATGGAAATGCCATGTACCACCACTCGTGAGGGACATGCATGGTAAAGCGCCAGAGAGCCTACATACCCCTTACACCTGTAGTTAGCATGGTAAGCAGTGCATGTAGGAACCCCACAGGCTCAGAATCATAGTGCTGCGGATCAACGACATGTGTGTCCCCCACATGCACTCCCACACACACTGTAGTTGTCTTACACACACAACTTTTGCTATTAATAGCCTTGGGCAGTGTGCATGGAGCTCGGAATCCATGATCTCCAGCTCCTCGCTGGTGAGTGGACCTGGACATATCTTCAGAGTCGTCGACATGTAGGTGGACATGTGGCAGCAGCGGCAGGTGTTGTTGAGGGATGCCAGGCAGCAGTCCCTGGAAGCTGTGGTAATGCCGGTCTCCCTCCCACACTCATATAGCCCCCTGGGGCTGTTCCAGTGGGTCCAAGCTGCTGCAATTGGTGTACCATGTCTGCCTACTTCAAATGCACACAATGGCCTGCACCGAGCTGTCCCGGTACGCTTACCTCTATCGTCGAACACGCAGGATGCAGTCACGAGGGCCATTGGAGTTGGCCTCAAGGGCCTGGTCCATGGCGGGTACAGTCCGCTGGTGCCATGTGGAATCCACAGTTGAATGTGCGCCATGCATTTGCAGGTGTGGCCATGATTTGTGTGTGGGAGCATGTCCACACTGGACAGGGCCACTTCATGCTGTGTGCATAGGCATTGACGGCCAGTGCTCAGCCTCCACATGTCTGTTGGCACATCATCATGTACACATTAGCATGGGAGCATGGGATGTGCATATGCACACACATGCCATATTTCTCAATGTACATCTCCCACTTGGCACGTGCAACGTTACGTGTCACTTGTGATGTGTGTTTGCATTCACACAGCTGTGTTGTCATGGAGTTGTCAATGTGTACACCTGTCAATGTGTGTTGGAGGTGTGATACGTACAGTGCTGTACATTGGGTGAACTAGGGACATCATTGACTGTCTCATATCCCGTTGTGCAACAGGACCCACTTGTTTTGGCCGCTCAGCCTGTGTACATTGTGTTGTTGGTGTGTGCCATACTCACCCAGCCTCGGAAGCTGTGTCTGGCACAGCAGCTAGGTATATTGCTGTGGTGTTGTCGCTTCCCACCTATGCAGTCTGAAACCATCATGATGCCTTTCAAGCTATTAGGGCCTAAATCCCCATGTGCATGCTCATAGCAATGGTTTGTGTCAGTAGCCATTGCCATTGGTAAGGGGACCTGTGTAAGAGTATTGTAGCTGTGCTGTCCCCACTTGTCAGCGGTTCTGTGATTCTATTGCTTTGTCAGTAATTTTAGTTATGTGTATGTGAAAGTGCCATGTGGTGTGTTGCATTGACATGTGTCCACTTCCATTTGTCCTAGGAGGAGACCAAACATACATCGCCCCTACCAATTGCTGTCAGACATGGAGGATGTGGAGGTCATTCGTAAATTCCGGCTGGACGGACCCACCCTGCATCACCTATGTGCCATGTTGGAACCCCACCTTCGTCCTCGCAGGGTGTATCCAACAGCATTCACCCCCACGGCTAAGGTGATGGCTGCACTGCATTTTTTCGCTACCGGATCTTTCCAACACACGGTAGGCAGTGGAGGTGGAATGTCCCAACCCATGTTCAGCATGGTGCTACGGGATGTCCTGTCAGCTATGATGCTGTACAGGAACCGGTACATCTGATTCCCCAGGGCTCGTGATTTGGCGGCAGTGAAGGGTGCTTTCTATGCCCTTGGACGCATCCCCCACGTTGTTGGTGCAATTGATTGCACCCATGTTGGCCTTGTTGCACCACAGGTCATGGAGCACATCTATAGGAACCGGAAACATTTCCACTCCCTGAATAGGCAAGTGGTGTGCCTGGCGGACATGATCATCACACACGTGTGTGCGAAGTTTCCCGGTTCCACCCATGACTCGCACATCATGCGCCACAGAATCCTCCCACGAATGATGTCCAATCTTCAACCGGACCGTGCATGGATTGTTGGTGAGTATGCATACTCGTGTAGCATGCTGGGTGTGACATACTATCTTGTATCCTGTTGGAATTGCAACGATTCTCTGTGTTTCTCACACCCAGGTGACTCTGCATATCCTAACGGGCCTTGGCTGCTGAGCCCACTACGTAATCCCAGGACACCAGCTGATGTCAGATACAATGAGGCACATGGGAGGACCAGACGTGTGGTGGAGCGGACTTTTGGACTCCTGAAGTCCAGATTCAGATGCCTGGACCGCACCGGGGGTGCACTGGCATACTCCACCAGGAGGTGTGCCAGATATTTGTGGCATGCTGCATGCTGCACAATCTCGCTATTCGCAGGCAGATCCCCCTGATAGTGGATGACGGTGATCAGCCAGGGCCCCCGCCTGCAGACCAGGCCGTGTCCAGTGACGAGGACAGTGGAGAGGAGGAAGCAGTGAATGAGCGTCAGCAGCTCATCGCCCGCTACTTCACTTGACGGTGAGTGACCATGTACGTCGGCTGATGTTGCTGTAGTTGTGTAGGTGTATGTGTGCATTGTCACGGCGGCCTATTGTTCACTGAGTGCTGTGTGGCAATGGTCCATGTCCAGGGTAGTATGCCACTGACAGTGGCTGTGGCATTGTGCCCTGTTGCTCTGTGAGATGTGTGTACATTGCTTGAACTTGATGACAAGTACTGTGTGATGAGTGTGTGACACACACATTCAATGGACTCTTGTTCTATTTTTCACCCCTAGGTCCCTACAGCCTCTCCTGGCCTATCGACATACCACACTCCTGATGCATTTCTGATCATGGTGACGGTTGCACATCCTTGATTAAACACAGAGCAGATACAACAGAATGTGATCCAGGTGTATTTATTTTGAGCAGTGACGTGATTGTGGGCAAGGTGATGACAAAAGTGGTGCATGCTGGAACAATGAGTTGACGGACATGTCCGCGTGATGGTCAAGGTGTACCCATGTTGTTCTGGGTCCTCAGTCCGACAGACACATGCCATTCACATGGCAGTGTGGGGTAGGATAGTAGTCCAAGTGAATGCAGTAGATGGCCACCGTGGCTGGTTGTCTCACTGGCGTTTGGAGCGTGCAAAAGTCATCTCTGGACACCTGTTTCCTCTTCGGACGACCCCTTCCACGTTTGAGAGGGGGGGGTTGTGTTTGTGGGCTGCTGGTGGTGGCTGAGGATTGCCCACTCGCTGTGGATGCAGGGGAACTGGATGTTGCACGGACCTGCGCCCCAGCAGGTGGTGGCGGAGGTGGTGTGGTTGGCTTTGATTGGGCCCTCACCGCCACCACTAGCTGGCCCATGAGGTCGACAAGTTTGCCCATACGGGTCACGAATTGGCGCATATGGGCGTCCATGGACCTCAACACCCCAAGGACTTCCCGCGTATCGGCAGATGACCAAGCCCATTGTCCCTGGGTCTCTTCATAGGCCCCAAGGACTCTGGCGATTTGCGGCAGGGCTTGGCTCCCAGGCTCTGATGGCGTTGGCCTGACCCTGCTCCTCCCACCTGAACTGCTGCCACCGACCTGCCCACTCGCCACAGTGGTCACCCGGGGCCTTGTTGTGGCTCCCAGGGTCGATGTCGACGTGCGTGCAGCCCCTTGCGCAGGGTGAGTGGTCAGGGAGGCCCTGGTGGTGGTGGTTGCAGCGGTGGTGGTGGCCGCAATGACCGTGGCAGCAGGGGCCTGGGACTGGTCACCAGCCCTGGGAGATGGGTTGGTGGGTAGGAGGGGTCCTGGGGAGCGGTTGAGCCCTGCCACACCAGATGTGCCTGGTCGGGAGTCCTTGTCCGAAGAGGTGTCCAGGTCTTCCACATCCGTGAGTCCGGGTGGAGGGCTTGTGGACTGGCCGTGATGGCTGCTGTCTCCCTCTCCAGCATCATGCTGTTCGTCACCTGTGGGGCAGAGACGAAAGGTTATTGTGTTGCACCTTGCAAGGTTTGTGTTAGATGTCTGACATTCACAGTTGGTGCACAGTTGTGCACTGATTTCCCAAATGCGTGTGTACGGCTCTACAATGTGTGTGCGTGATCAAGGCAATGGAATAGTGTGATGGGTGCACATGGCATGGGATGGATTTGGATAGCCAATCGGTGTGTGTTGCAGTACCCCTACATTTTGTGGCTTTGGTGGAAACGGGGTACAGCCCCATGAACGCTTTGGAGATGAAATATGGTTTTGGGGTTCAAATGAAACGCTTAGAAACGCAGATGGCAAAAGGGGTACAGCCCCCTCAACGCTTTTGAGGTGAAATATGGTTTTGGGGTTCAAATGGAAAGCTTAGAAACGCAGATGGCAAAAGAGGTACAGCCCCATCAACGCTTTTGAGGTGAAATATGGTTTTGGGGTTCAAATGAAACGCTTAGAAACGCAGATGGCAAAAGGGGTACAGCCCCATCAACGCTTTTGAGGTGAAATATGGTTTTGGGGTTCAAATGAAACACTTAGAAACGCAGATGGCAAAAGGGGTACAGACCCATCGACGCTTTTGAGGTGAAATATGGTTTTGGGGTTCAAATGGAATGCTTAGAAACGCAGATGGCAAAAGGGGTACAGCCCCCTCAACGCTTCTGAGGTGAAATATGGTTTTGGGGTACATACTGTGACATATGGGTGCAGGAGGGGGCATGTGTTTTGGCCACACGACACTGCAGAGACAAAGGTGTGTGTATGTCTGACATACCAAGCATATCTGCTCACTGTTATCATTTAGGGACATTACACTGCAAGCATTGTAGTGAGTGAGTAATGGTTGTGTGCCACACAACGTATTGCAGATGGGACAATTCCTTGGTGTGCGTGCTACCCTCAGCCATGTGCAGCAATGCAGTGCTCTTGGGGTGTTGACTATATTAGGTATGTTGTAAATCACAGTGTGACGTGCGCTTCAGACACTACAGACACATTATTGGTCATCGGCAGGAATCTTTGCTGAACTACTGTATATGGGACAACTGATTAGATGATATACCTTTCATGACACTGGGGCTAAAAAGATGAGATGGATGAGATATTGAATGTGCATTGTGTAGCTTTGTGGTTCATGGGTCCAGTGGTGTATGTGACATTACTGGGGTTCCACTCTGTTACATTGAGACAAGATAGACTTACATGGGTGATGTTGTACGATGTCAACGGAACAAGCAGACACGACTACATGGACAAGACTTCGATGGTGTTGCTGATGTGTGTGATGACTGGCACAGTGCACGGCATGTAGGTCAGTACTCCAGTGAGACTTGTGCATGCAGACGTGACTCCTTACGTGTTAGTGTATTTGTGATGGCTCATGTGGGCTATGACTCTGTAATTCATGTCCCTGTGCACATTAGTCACATGATTATGACAGGGAGCGGTGCTACCTGTTTCTCTGCTACGTGACATGTCCCAAATGTTAGTCGTAGTACAGTCCTCATGCCTACAGACACCCCGCTCTGTACAGTAGTCTACCTACTTGTTGTTTTGGAGGGAGCAATGCAATGGCTGTCACATGGTTATGAGAGGGAGGGGTGCTCCATCTTGCTGGTCTGTGGGAGTGGGGGCCGTGTAGTGAGTTGTGGTGAAGACTTACCACCCACAGACACCCCTCCATGTAGGGAAACATATCTGGCTGTCGGGTGGAGTTGTGCACTGCAATGGCTGACACATGGGTGTGGGGAGTGCTCCATCTTGCTACGCTGTAGGACTAGGGGCCTGGTGGGGGTTGTACTTCTGCAGTCCCCCCTCCGATACTCGGAGTTTGTGGTAAGGTTACTTACCTGTTACTTGTTGGTTAGTGCACCTATGGCTGACACATGAGTGTGGGTGTGGGGAGTGCTCCTTCCGGCGCATCTGGGGTACAAGGGGACCTGGTGGGAGTTGTGGTGCTGGCTGACTGTTCACATGCCCCCATGGTTTTGTTTGTTGGTACCTTTGGGCTGAGTGTGTGGGAGTGTCTGTTGCATGTGTGAGGGATGTCTTGTGTATTGTGTACTGGACATGGGGGTGTTTGGCCCTCGGTGCTATGGCATTCTGGTAGTGCATGACAGTACATAGCGGTGTGCTGGTATACATTTGTTTGTACTTACCAGCCTCCACTCCCCCTGGTATTCCGGTGAGACTCTCCGGATGCAGAATGCCTCGCACCTTCTCCTCCCACGCCGTGAAGGTCTTGAATAGCGCGGGATTTCCGCCGCCAGTCCTGTCAGCCAGCTCACGGTTCTTGGCCTCCTTCTTCCTGACCACGCTTTTCAGGTCGTGCCACCTCTTTGTGATTTCACCCCGGTTGTGTGGCACGTTCCCAACTGCATTCACCTGGTCTACGATCCTGCTCCACATTCTGTTTCTGGTGGCTACTGGTGTCTGTTGGACCTGGTTCCCATAGATTTGTGGGTGCACCTTGATGATCTCGTCGACCATGACCGTCAACTCAGTGGCAGTGTACTTTGGCATTCTTTGTGTTGCCATGGTGTGTGGTTTGCTATTTGTGGTGCTGGTGTGGTGGTTGTGTGGTGTGTGGTGTGTGATGTGCAGGGGGTTCGTGGTGCCGTTGTTTCAGTGGTGATGGTGGTGGTAGTGGTGGTGATGAGTGTGATGTGTGCGTGCGTGTGGTGTGCTGCTTTCCTTAGTGTCTCTCTGTGTTCTCTGATGGCGTCTTCGCTTTGTTGTAGTGCAAGGGATTGTGGTCTGTGAGGAGGCTGCTTTTGTCTGTCCTATGTGGGTGTGTCATGATGGTCTGTCGTTTTCAGGTGTGTTGTGTCTGTTGTCCTGGGATTTGTAGTTTTTTAGTTTTGGCAGGGGGCATGTGTCTTTGGGATGTGTTCTGTGTTTGGGTATTTTGGCGTAGTTTGCTGTGTGGACTTGTTGGCCATGTTGTGTGTATTTCTTTGTTCCGCAAATGATTTCTGTGAATGGACGTGGCCGCCAGGCCTTCCGCCGTGTCAGTTATTCATCGCTGTTGTTAACCGTGGCGGGCGGGGAATATGTGGATTTTCCGCGCTCATGTCGGGGAGATCATAATTTCATGGTCGTTGTCTCGGTCGTCAGAGCGGGCGGATTTGGGTTTTCAGGCGGGATTGCGTCCGTGGCGGACGGTTTATCTTCTACTCGGACATGGACGGGCGGAATTTTGTGTGTTTTTACCGCCGCGGGCGGAGGTTGCTTCGCGACTTCATAATTGCTCGGTCGGTATTCCCATGGTGCAGGCGGGCGGTTTTTTCAGGCTATAGTAGATGGCGGATTTTTTATTGCCGGTTATCGTAATGGGCCCCTTAGTGTTTAATAATTAATATTGTTTAATAATTTTTACGTATATTAGTTCCGTAGCGGGTTGTGGGTTTATAGGGGAATAGGGTGGGAAGTAATTTAATTTACATTATAAAAATTAATAATGTATTAATTAATAATTTAGTGTTTAATAATTACTATTGTTTAATAATTTTTGCGTATATTAGTTCCGTAGCGGGTTGTGGGTTTATAGGGGAATAGGGTGGGAAGTAATTTAATTTACATTATAAAAATTAATAATTTATTAATTAATAATTTAGGGGCCCATTATGATAACGGGCGATCCGCCCGCTATTAATCACCACCCGCCACCCATTTCCCCCTGCCATATTATTATGACGGGGGTACCGCGGCGGACGGGAAGACCGTCCGCCGCTTTTCCGCCCGGTCCACAAGTCGACCGGGCAGAAAAGGTTTTAATATGGTGGCGGTGGGGGCGTGGCCAAGCAGCGATCCATGATGGCCGCGTAAAGTAGAGCTCCGCCGCCCGACCCTTCCCAAACACCTATCCGGCACATAGATCCGTGTCTTCCGAGAGAGGATCCCTGCATCGGAACACCAGCGGTTACCACCCCGCCCGCTCCGGCTTGTGTCAGACGCCTGGCACCAAAGTTACGGGGGCGGAAGCGGTGAGGCCTACCGTCCAGCCAGAAGCCGGGACGCACAGTGCTGCGAGAGGCCCGGGAGCGGCCCAGCCGGGTCGGGGACTTTTCGCGGCGTGAGGCGCGGGATACGTCATCGCTCCAGAGAGACTGCGACTCGCCCCAAACAAATCGGGACCCCGCCATAACCCGCAGGCAAGTGGGGCCGGAATAGAAACTTCATCCAGCAGGAAAGGCCCAGGCACAGTCCTGTCCTGCGCGTTAGGGGTGCAGTCAGCAAGCGGCAGGGCTGCAACGCGAGGGCCGGTGGCTCACCATCCCGCTTCCCCCCCACGAACTGCGACGAATCCAGACACTGGACCCTGAGCGGGGAGGCCTACTGTGTTGAGATCACAGGCATACCACCGACAGGGCCTAGGGAGAGCTACGGTAGTGTGGGCAGTGGGGAAAACACCCCCCCCCCCTGGCAGACAGAAAGCGTACAAGGCGACCCAGGGGAGAGGACGCTCCAGGCCTGGGGAGGCTTAAGTCCCACTCCTGAAACCAGAACATACATTTGCAGCCCCACCGGCGGGATCTCAGAGCCTGTGTTGGCTCTCCCTCCACCTGACCTATTGGGGCCAGCGGGACCACTGCTTCGCCGGCTGGTGGAAGACAGCCTGAGGCCCAGACAGCCGACTCTCCAGAGTGATCGGGGAAGGCCTGAGTACCTGCTCAGTGGCGTAATGGATCGGAGTAAAGGCCCTGGGACCCGGGGGCCCAGAGGGACGCAAACTAACAAACTGGACCGCTACACTGTCCCCAAAGACACGCACCAGAGCCGACTATCCGGAGGAGCCTCCCAGAGTGGCCTGGGCGAAGAAGAGCAGGAATTATCATTAAAAGACGTCATGGACGCTATCACTGGAGTTAAAACCTCCCTGGAACATAAAATGGACACCATGGCTATTGACGTGAACCTCATCAGGGCGGATCTGGGAAAACTGAACGAGAAGGTGAAGCAGGTGGAGATCACCGCCACGAGCCTCGTCGGAGATGTCGCCCAACTCCAAGGAGAAGTCCGCGAATTACAAAACTCGCGTAACATCACTGACCTAAAACTGGACGACTACGAAGGCCGCATGCGGCGCAACAACCTCCGCATCCTGGGTGTTCCAGAGAAATCGGAGGGGCAATCCCCTGACCTATTCGTGGAGGATCTCATCCTGACACATCTTCAGCCCAAAGGCCTCAGTAAGTTCTTTGTCATCGAACGGGCACATAGGGTCCCGGGTGGCCGTCCTAGGCCGGGCGCGCCCCCGCGGCCAATGTTGGCCAGAGTTCTAAACTTCCGGGACAGGGATGTCGTCCTACAGAACGCCAGGGCGCGGGCCCCCTCCGCTACGAAAACGCAGACATAACCTTTTTCCCGGATTTCACACAGAGGGTGCAGACGCAGAGGAGGTCGTTCCTCTCCGTGAAAAAAGTGCTTAGAGACAGAGGACTGAAATATGCGATGCTCTTTCCATGCACGTCTTCGGGTCGAGGCGGATGGACGGGCCTGGTTTTTCGAGCAGCCCGAGGCTGCAGCTGACTGGATCGAGCGCCGTGGAATGCGGAGCCCAGGCGGCCATGTCCGAAGTGGGAGTGAGGACACACGCCCTGTCTGAGGAGAGGGCTGTATCGCCATGCATCTTTGTACGGAATATGTTGGGCCTGTTGTGGGGTGGGTTGTGGGTGGGTATTCTCTCTCTCTGAGCCTTCGTGGCTGTGGACCCTCTTAGACTTGACACACTCGTGCAAGGAGGATGTACACTTGATTTGTGGGGGACAGGGAGGCGGAGCGCTTTATTTCCCCCTTTTCTTCTACTCTTAGTTCATTCCAAGGGCGACAGGCACTCTGCAAGTTTTCGATGGGCAGTTCTAGGCCCAGAGTGCAGGGCAGCGGGGTGGGGGGTTGTTGGGAGGGAATGTTTTGTTTGGTTTTTGTTGTGTTTGTTGTATCAGCCTGTGGAGGAAGCCGAAACACACGCTGCTACTCCTGTAGAAAGAGTAGAGATATCTTTTAATCAATCATGGCTACACGGAGAGACGTAGGAATCAAATTGTTAAGCTGGAATGTCAACGGGTTAGGGGACAAGATAAAACGTAGTGTTGTTCTCCAGTACATCAAACGTCAGGCCCCCGACATTGTATTACTCCAAGAAACCCATCTCATCGGCAATACATGCAAGGCACTACATAGAGGAGGCTACATAATGTTGGCCCATGCGGGATTCACCTCCAGCTCAAGAGGGGTGGGTATTATGATGAAGAAATCCTTTCCTCTGGTGGTAAGCGCAACCTGGGCAGACGATCGGGGACGATACATTGGAGTCACGGGAACATGGGCGGGGCACCCCATCACACTCCTTTCGGTTTATGTACCACCTGGCCTGCAGGCCGCCACCTTTAGGGATTTAGGAACTATATTGCTAGCTATTCCAGAAAGTCTGTTAATCCTGGGAGGGGACTTAAACTCAGTAGTCTCGGGCGCGCTAGATCGATATCCCCCCGTACATTGAGCCCCACCTCCGGTTGGCTTCCGGAATTTCTCGAGACCATGGGGTTGGTGGATAGCTGGCGGACCTATCACCCAAACACAATGCAGTACACCTTTCACTCGGGGCGCACGGGAGCCTCTCACGTATCGACTACTTTCTAGTTCCCGCATCTCAGATTGCACACATCCATGAGACTAGACATGTGGCCATGGGTATCTCCGACCACTCTCCGGTTTGGCTTCACATGGTTCTTGATTATAAGCAAGTGGGAAGGGTGGCCCCCATCAACCCGTGGTATTTTAGAGATCCAAAAATTCGCAAAGCGCTCCTTGCAGCCATAGATAATTACTTTATTGACAATGAGGGATCAGTGGATTCCCCGCAGACGCTGTGGGAAGCCTTTAAGACGGTGATCCGGGGCCAGGCCCTATCCCTAATCTCGGGCAAGAAAAAGGACCACCACAGAGAGATAGTGGCCATGGAGGCGGAGATTGGCCACTTAGAAACTGACCTGGATTCGGAGGTCACACCCGATAAACTCCACTATCTACGGCTCCGGCAGCAGGAGTACAGAGCGCTGGCGACCGACCAGGCGCGGGCCTTGGGTAGAGCTGCGCAGGGACGGTTATATGAGGTGGGAGATAAAGCTGGGAAATTGCTAGCATGGCTAGACAAGAGAGAATGGGCAGACCGCCTAGTACCAGAACTCCAAGGGGAGGGAGGTGGCCCCCTCACAGATCCTCAAGACATTGTAGATAAATTTGCTGCCCACTTCTGTGCGGTCTACTCTTCAACTACTCCCTATTCTGTAGAGGACTCCCGCCAGATGATTGCTGACATAACGCTGCCCAAGGTCTCAGCTGATGACCGTGACTTTTAGATAGTGACATATCCAACGACGAAATAGCGAAGGCAATAAGGTCCATTAGATCAGGAAAGGCCTCAGGCCCCAACGGGCTTCCGGTCGAATTATACAAACTTAAACCGGACGGGCTGGCCCCACATCTCAGGGCTATGTACGAGGACTCAAGGGAGAGAGGGCTCCTGCCGATAGATCAGAGGACGGCCACTATTATCACCATCCATAAAGAGGGGAAACCGAGAACTGACTGTGGGTCATACAGACCAATTTCCTCCTGAATGCAGAGCCCAAGATTTTGGCCAAACTTCTGGCCAACCGCCTGATCACAGTGATCGAAACCCTGGTCCATCCAGACCAATCTGGCTTCATTCCGCATCGCAACACTGCACTTAACTTGCGTAGGGTGCATGGGGTACTAGGCAGAGCGACCTCACTTTTAGAACCAGCTGTAATAGTCTCCCTCGATGCCACCATGGCATTCGATACCATTGAATGGTCGTATCTTTGGGCAGTTCTGGAGAAGTTGGGGTTTGGCCCGAAATATATTCAATGGGTACAGCTTCTGTATGCTAAACCGTTGGCACAAGTAGTAGTCAATAACAAAAACTCAGATACCTTTGAGCTGGGTCGGGGGACCCGGCAGGGCTGTCCGTTGTCTCCTCTCCTGTTTGCCCTGGCCCTGGAGCCGCTGGCGGCCTGGATACGTAGAGACCCGAGGATTCGGGGCATGCGCTGGTCCTCGGAGTGGGAGGACCGCATCTCGCTCTACGCAGATGATATCCTGCTCTATCTGACTTCTCCGAGGCGGTCCCTGAATGTGGTCCTGGATATCCTGGCCGTCTTCGGCAGGTACTCCGGATACTCCATTAACTGGAGTAAATCCCTGTGGTTCGCTTTGGCTGGAACACCACCTACCCCACCGAAGGGATGCCCCATTCAAATTCGTGCAGACGGCTTCAAGTATTTGGGGATTTTTCTCACCCTAGACCCGTCGCTCCGCTACTCCCAGAACCTACTTCCCCCTTTGACTAGGTTGCGTAAGGACATAATCAGCTGGAAGTCGCTCCCGCTTTCCCTACTGGGAAAAGCGGCACTTTTAAAATGATGTCTTTGCCCCGGTTTTTATATGCCCTGCAGAACTCCTTGGATCCGGTCCCAGCGTCCTACTTTAGGGAGATAGAGGGCCTTCAGCGGGACCTGTTGTGGAGTGGACGGCCGCGTATCGCCCTAAGTAAGCTCACCTTAAATTGGTATGACGGGGGCATTAGCCTCCCCGATATCAAGAAGTATTATTGGGCGGCACATCTAGCTGCCATCAATCATGGCACCTACCTACGTCCCGGAGATCCAGGCCATAACATGGATAGATTACTCCTTTCGGGTGAGAACTATAATAGAGCCCTTTACTCCAAACCACACCGATTCCAACTCACAGGCCCCACCAAACACTCGGTCCATGTTTGGCACACTGCCACTAAATGCCTTGGTTGGAATCGCAGGCTCACACTTGCTACCCCGTTATGGGACTCGGAACAGCTAGGTAGCTTGTGGAAAAGCAAAGGGTTTGACAAATGGGATCTCATAGGTCTCTCGCGTATAGGGGATCTGTGGGACAAATCAGATATCAAGTCATTCGCTACCCTGCAACAGCAATTCGATCTAGCTGACTCTGAAATTTTCCGTTATACGCAGGTCCGACATGCCCTGCGATCCCATATACAGCGTGGTACCGCCCCTACAGAGTCGTCCCCATTGGAAGACCGCGTCTTGGATGGCCACATCCCTGACAGCACTATCTCATTGATATATAAAAAGCTGATCAACAGCATGCCAGACCCTCTCCAGTCGCTTCGGGAGAAATGGTCCAGGGACGGAATCGAGATAGACGATGAGGACTGGCAAGAGGCCGTTTCCTCGCCCAGAGTAGTGGCAATACCCGCGCGCCTACGCCTGGTCCAACTTAAAGTACTCCATAGGATTTACGTGACCGGACCGCAGCTGGTACGGATGGGAAGAACAGATGGGGGGGACTGTAGGCTGGGCTGTGGCCAGATGGGTACTTTTATACATATAATTTGGGAATGTGACAAAATTCAGCCCTACTGGCGTAAAATACATGATATCACCAACACAGTGTTAACAACACAACTTAGCCCAGATGCTCGTAGATGTTTGTTGAACATATGGGAACCGACGGATCTGAATGTCTATTTAACACAATGGGTCACTTTGGGGCTTATGCTCGCTAAGAGAAATATTGCTCAGCTGTGGGGGGCGTCTCAACCTCCAACGGTGGGTGACTGGAAGAAAGCTCTGGATTGGGCAATGTTCAGGGAAAAGACAGTGTATGTTGCCCGGGGCTGCCCTAAAAATGGACCCGTGTATGGGGCCTGTGGAACTCCTATCGTGGAGACATATGTCAACCGCCCCTCTCCCTTGACAGTGATGACCTCCCTTTGCCCTAAACCCTCCAAGTATTATGCTGTATTAATTGATTTTGCCTATTGTCTCCATGTGGCGTGCTCTCCTGCTTTCTCTGTAATGTACTTGATATGCTGATATTGATTAATAAAAAAAGTTTTACAAAAAAAAAAAAAATATGGTGGCGGTGTCTGCTAGACACCGCCATCCATATTAGCATGGGTGCGGGAAGCAGCCTTTCCGTGGCGGCGATGCCGCCACGGAAAGACATGCAGAGTTTGCTGTTGGGGGCCCGTTGCGGGCCCCAGGGTGTGGGGGGGTAGGGGGTGCACATGGGGGGTACCCATGGTAACCCCCCTACATTGTCATGCACAAGGTGGCAGGCACCGCGCGGTGCCTGTCACCTTGTGCATGACAATGCACACAGTGCATTCCCAGCATTGTGGCGGGCGGTGCTGTGAGCACCGCCCGCCACAATGCTGGGAATGGAGGATGCCACCGCCACGGTGGCAGTGGCATCCTAATCGCCGGTGCAGGACCGCCGCACCACTGGCAGCCGGTCCCAGCACCGCTAGGGTGGCGGGCGGACGAAAGTCCGCCCGCCATCCTAATAGGCCCCTTAGTGTTTAATAATTACTATTGTTTAATAATTTTGGCGTATATTAGTTCCGTAGCGGGTTGTGGGTTTATAGGGGAATAGGGTGGGAAGTACTTTAATTGACATTATAAAAATGTATAATTTATTAATTAATAATTTAGGGGCCTATTAGGATGGCGGGCGGACTTTCGTCCGCACGCCACCCTAGCGGTGCTGGGACCGGCCGCCAGTGGTGCGGCGGTCCTGCACCAGCGATTAGGATGCCACCGCCACCGTGGCATCCTCCATTCCCAGCATTGTGGCGGGCGGTGCACACAGCACCGCCCGCCACAATGCTGGGAATGCACTGTGTGCATTGTCATGCACAAGGTGACAGGCACCCATGCTAATATGGATGGCGGTGTCTAGC
The DNA here is from genome assembly GCA_963921515.1 of Calotriton arnoldi. Taxonomy (NCBI): domain Eukaryota; kingdom Metazoa; phylum Chordata; class Amphibia; order Caudata; family Salamandridae; genus Calotriton; species Calotriton arnoldi. The sequence goes on along the minus strand of CAWUFW010008239.1, from coordinate 545,189 downwards.
AGGCACCGCCACCATATGTAGCCCCTTTTCTGCCCGGTCAACTGGTCGACCGGCGGAAAACCGGCGGACGGTCTCTCTGTCCGCCGGGGTCCACCTCGCCATACTAATATGGAGGGGGACAATCGGTGGCGGGCGGAGGGAAATGTAGGGCGGATCGCCACCGCCATGCGGGCGGTGGCGATCCGCCGTACATCGTAATGACCCCCTTAGTGTTTTATAATAACAATTGTTTAATAATTTCTGCGTATATTAGTTCCGTAGCGGGTTGTGGGTTTATAGGGTCATAGGGTGGGAAGTAATTTAATTTAAATTAAAAAATAATAATAATTAATTAATTAATTCATTAATAATTTATTGTTTAATAATTACTATTGTTAATTAAGTTAATTAATTTATTATTAAATATATAAAAAGTGAATAATAATCTTTTTAATTAACTGATAATTATGTAAATTGTTTAATTTTTTTATTAATTAGTAATTAATTACATATTAATTATTCAAAATTAATTTATTAATATGTTAATTATGTACATTTTTTTAGTAGTGTGTTCAGTGTTGATAGGTGAGTAGGGTGGGAATTAAGTTAAATTTAATTCAAATTTTAATAATTTTTAAATATTATTTATTCAAAGTTATTTTATAGTGTTAATTGTGTTAATTAATTTAGATATGATGGTTATTAATTTCATTGTTAATTGTAATTAGCTAATTAATTAAATGTTAATTAATTATGTTGATTCATTAATATTTTACACTATTGGAGGTGACGTTTATAGGGGAAAATGTTGGAAGGTAAATATATTTTTATTAATTAATTATTTGTTAATTAATTTTAATTATATTGTAGGAGTGGGTCTACTCAATTATTCCCCTACGCTACCCAACACTTTCCCTACTGTTGCACTCACTGGAGTGGGAATAGTTATTTTTACACTCCCGCTATCCAACACTTTCCCTACTGTTCCACTCACTGGAGTGGGAATAGTAATTTTTAGACTCCCGCTATCCAACACTTTCCCTACTGTTCCACTCGCTGGAGTGGGAATAGTAATTTTTACCCTCCCGCTATCCAACACTTTCCCTACTGTTCCACTCGCTGGAGTGGGAATAGTAATTTTACCCTCCCGCTATCCAACACTTTCCCTACTGTTCCACTCGCTGGAGTGGGAATAGTAATTTTTACCCTCCCGCTATCCAACACTTTTCCTACTGTTCCACTCGCTGGAGTGGGAATAGTCATTTTTACCCTCTCGCTATCCAACACTTTCCCTACTGTTCCACTCGCTGGAGTAGGAATAGTAATTTGTACCCACCCGCTATCCAACACTTTCCCTTCTGTTCCACTCGCTGGAGTAGGAATAGTAATTTTTACCCACCCGCTATCCAACACTTTCCCTACTGTTCCACTCACTTGAGTGGGAATAGTAATTTGTACCCACCCGCTATCCAACCAATTCCCTACTGTTGCAGTTGTTGGAGTGTGAATACTAATTTTATTCCCTTAGCTATGCAACGTTTTTAATTTTGTTATATTTAATGTAGTGTAAATTATTAATTAACATTAAAAAATTTACTTTAATTATTTAAATTATTATATATTATTTATTTTTACATTTATATAATATGTTTATTTATATATATATGTAAATATATATTTTAATAATGTTTTAAATATTTTATAATTAACATGAATAATTATTTTATAATATTATTAAGTAAATATATATATGTTAAAAAATAATTAATGTTTTTTTTTACATTACATTTATTATTTTTACATTTTAAGCTTTTTTACATTATTTTAACTATGTTTTATTTAATTGTGTTTATTATTTAATTACTTTTATATTATTTTTAATACATTTAAAAAATTCGATATTTTAGTTAACTATATTGCAAACATCGTTATTTTGTACTCGATATTTTAGTACTTACCTGTTTGCAGATAGGGACTCGATATTCTGTCCCTCGATATTTTGGCATCGATATTCTGGACAGTTGATATTCTGTCCCTCGATATTCAGTCACTGAACCCTCTAAAGACCCTCCAAAACAGTTATTCCCAGTCCCCACCTGACCACAAGAAGAGTGGGTTTTCCGACAAGAAGTCAGGTAAGTTCAACCCTAAGTGCTATAAGTGCTGTAGGTATGGGCACATGAAGGGAGACACCAGATGTCCCAACAGGGTGCAAGCCCCCACTGATGAGCAGACACCAGAGCGGGCTAGAGTAGCTCTTGGCAAGGAGGTTGTCCCAGTTGGCATGGGGGTAGAGCAGAAGTTACCCTAGTGTCCCTGTGTGACAAGGATCATGGTGCCAAAGCCAATATGCCTTCAAATACTTCCAAGTGTAGGCAGTGGGTCACCATCAATGGGCAGAGGCTGGAGGCTCCGAGGGACACAGAAGCCAGTATGACTACTGTCATGTGTCTTCTGGTGTCCTCCGAGCAGGTAATTCCCAATACATTTGACCAGTTTGTGGTAGCAGACAACCGTGAGAGTTACTACTCTGTAGCTCTGGTTCCCTTTGAGTAAGGGGTGGGGTCTCAGGTTCCTTAAAAATAGCTGTGATTCCTGCAATGCCTGTAGATTGTCTGCTGGGAAATGACTCAGAGCACATCTTCTGTAAAGAGATGGAGCTCCAGTCTCACCTGGAGATTGTTATGGGTGCCTGAGTGGTGTGCCTGACCACAAGGTCCAAGGCAGCCTGATAGGGCTGTCAAGGAGGCCTGGAGCCTGGAAATATGACCCAGGTAGTTGCCAAGAAAAGGAAGGGCAAGGAGAAAACCTGCTCCTGAAACTCCCATAGTCCAGGAGGAGGCTGAGGCTGAGGGAAGCGCCCCAGAACCTAAAGGAGAGGACATTGCTGCCCTGGGACACCTGCCTGAGCTGGCTCGTTGGCACGCAGAAGGTGGGCCATCCAGGGAGGAGTTCACAGAGCTCAAAAGAAGTGCCTCACTTTTGAAGGCTTGAGGCGGCAAGTCGAGGAACCAGAGCGCTTGTTACACCTTTGGAGATCATCTGCTCTTTTGGAAGAATGACCTGCTATACAGTGAGCCTAAGTTTCATATGCCTAGGGCAAACAATGTGATGGTGGTCTGTCAGTGCTACAGGGTCTTCCTACAGGGTTTGGCTAATGACATTGCCCTGGCAGGACATCTGGGGCAGGGCAAGACCTTTGCAAGGCTTATCACCCACTTCTATTGGCCCCAGATGAAGGTGACCTCGGATACATTCTGCAGGTCAGGTTCTACCTGTCAGGCCAGTGGCAAGTCAGGGAAAAAATTAAAGGCTCTCCTGGTTCCCTTACCTGTTGTTGGCACCCCCTTTGAAAGAGTGGGTTTCAACATTGTTGGGCCTCTGGACCCCAAGACTGCCCTAGACAACAGATTCATTTTGACCTAGGTGGACCATGCCACTAAGTACCCAGAGGCCTTAACTTTGAGGACAGTGACTGCACCTGCATTGGTTAGGATCTTGATGGAGATTTTTACCCTGGGGGTTCCCCAAAGAAGTAGTGTCTGTCAGGGGTACAAACAACAGCCTACATGAAGTCAATGTGGGAGGAGTGTGGTTTAACTTACTAGTTCTCCACACCCTATCACCCCAGACCAATGGGCTTGTTGAAAGGTTCAACAAGACCCTCAAAGGCATGATTATGGGCCTGTCAGAGTTCATGAGGCGGAAGTGGGACATCTTCTTTCCATGTTTTCTTTTCGCCAACAGGGAGGTTCCACAGAAAGGAGTTGGATTCAGCCCTTTTGAACTCCTGTATGGCCATCCTCTTAAGGGACCTCTCCATCTTGTAAAGGAGGGGTGGGAGCAAGCTCCCAAGAAGCCCCTTCCAGGATGTAGTCAGTTACATGATGGCTCTTAGGACTCAGATGGGGTGCTTCTGGAAGGAGAGCACTGATAATCTAGAATGCAGCCAGGAGGTGATGAAGCTTTGGCATAATCAGAAGGCCACTCTGGTTTAGCTTCAGCTTGGTCAAAAAATGTGAGTGACAGAGCCAATAGAGCCCAGTGCCCTGCAAGACTGCTGATCTGGGCCTTCTAAGGTAAAGGAGAGAAAGAGGGAGGTTGCTTACCTGTTGGACCTCAAAATCCCTCAGGAACTCCTAAAGGAGTTAATCCTGTTAATCGCCTTAAACCGCACTTTGAGAGGTCTGAAGTCACTATGCTCCTGGTGACAGATGATGGGGTGGAAGAGGAGAGTGAACCTCTCTCTGACCTCCTATCTTTTAAGGAGCAGAATGGATCAGTGGGTGGTGTCAACCTTTCCATTATCCTGAATCCAGAACAGCAGAGAACCTGTCACCGCTCACTGTGTGAGTTTGCCTCTTTATGCTCACTGACTTCAGGGTTTACACATTTGTGTGCCCATGATATTGATACGAGGGACAGCATGGCTGTGAAGAATAAAATGTACAGCCTATCTGACAAGGTGAGAGCCAGTATGAAGCGGGAAGTGTCCAAGAAGATGGAGTTGGGGGTGATTGAGCACACCAATAGTCCTTGGTCCAGCCCAGTAGTGTTGGTACCCAAAGCCACCCAACTGGGTGCTGCCCCAGAACTCAGGCTCTGTATGAACTATAGGGGGATCAACTCAGTTATACAAACTGATGCTCACCCCAGCCCCTGAACTGATGCGCTCATAGACAGGCTGAGAAGTGGCAAGTTCCTAAGTACCTTTGATCTAACATCAGGGAACTAGCAAATTACCCTAACCGAGGGGGCTAAGGAGACATCTGCAATCTCCAATCCAAAGGGCCACTCCAATTCAAGGTAATGCCATTTGGGTTAAAGAATGCTCTTGCCATCTTTTAGAGACTGCTAAACAGGGTCCTGGCTGAGATGGAGGCTTTCAGTGCTGTCTACCTAGATGACATTGTCATTAGCTCTAGCTGGGAGGATCACCTGTTCCACCTATAGGAGGTGCTTCATGCTCTATAACAGGCAGGCCTGACTATCATGACCAGCAAATGCCTCATAGGGCAGGTATCTGCCGCATGTCTGTGACACCTGGTGGACGGGGGCAAGGTACAGCTCCTCCAAGCGTAGATTGAGGCTATCTTGCCCAGGGAACCCCCAAGACCTAGGACCCTCCTGGGCCTCACTGGATATTACAGAAGGTTTGTCAAGAGATATGGCACCATTGTTGCCCCTTTGACTGAGCTGACTTCCAAGAAACAGAACAAAAGGTTGATCTAGACAGAGGCCTGCCAGAAAGCCTTTGATACCCTCAAGGAGGTCATGTGTACAGCCCCATTGCTCAAGGCCTCTGACTTCTCCAGGGAGTTCATAGTGCAGACAGATGATTCAGAGCATGACATAGGGGCTGTGCTCACACAGCTGAATGAAGAGGACCTAGACCAACCTGTAGCCTCCATCAGTAGGTGGATACTACCCAGGAAAAGAGGTGCAGTGCTACTGAGAGGAAAGCCTTTTCTGTGGTCTGGGCATTGAAGAAGTTGAGACCATGCCTGTTTGGGACTCACTTCTGGGTTCAGAGAGACAACAAGCACCTCAGATGGTGCATGCAGATGAGGGGTGAGAATCTCAAACTGTTGAGGTCCCTACAGGGAATGGACATATGGTCCAACACCTCCCTGGGACTGACCACTTCATTGCTGCTCGTCTATCCAAGTTTTTCTGCTTTAGTCATGAAAACTTGCATAAGGGTGGGCAGGTCTCCCCACTTTCAGTTGGGAGGAAACATGTTAGACCTGACATCCTTGGGTTTGTTTTCCTCCAATCCTTTTGCATTCTTCCCTCCTGTTTTCTGAATTTTGTTTTTGTTGGCATTAGGACTCTGTCTTTGCACCTTACCACTGTTAACCAGTGCTTAAGTACTTGTGCTCTCTCCCTTAACATAGCATAACATAACATGTGTATTTGTAAAGTGCACGTTCACCTCAAAGGGTATCTTGGCGCTGAATAACAGATGTTTATTGTTACTCAACTCAATGGTACTCATTTTGTCGACCTCAGAAGGAAGAAAGGCTGAGTGGACCCACCAGGATTTAAACCTGTGACCATGAGCTCAAACACAGGCCCCTCAGTGGACCCATCAGTCCACCAAGCCAACAGACTTGACCTTAAACATGTTAACATTGGCCTACACCTAATTGGAACATTTAATTTACTTATAAGTCCCTAGTAAAGTGGTACTACATGTACCCAGGGCCTGTAAATTAAATGCTACTAGTGGGAGCACTTTAAAACATGTTTAAGGCCTGTCATTACAACCTGTGTGAAGCTTTGAACTGCTAATTTGACCTGGCAAAATAACGTTTTCCAGGCCAAAACTTACTTTTTATTACATATAAGTCACCCCTAAGGTAGGCCCTAAACAGCGCACACTGTAGTGTGCATTGTATTTAAAAAGTAGAACATGTGCTTTTGAGTTTGACATGTCCTGGTAGTAAAAAACTCCTAAATGTGTTTTTCACTACTGTAAGGCTTAGCTCTCCCACAAGATAACATTGTGTGACCTTATTACTTTTAAACAGTGCTAACGTTTGATTGGGAACAGTTAGGAAAATCATGTTTACTCTCAAATGAATAGTAATTCACAATCATCTGTAATGGTAAAGTTGGAGTTTAAGTCACAATTCTAAAAAATGCCACTTTTAGAAAGTTGGCATTTTCTTTTCTCATCCATTTGGTGCCTGCAGCCTGTGTCCTTGGTCACTTGACTGTGAATAGCTTGACTGTTGGCCTTTGTGTGTTCCTCTCAGACAGTGGGGGACAGAGCTGTTTCTTACACCACTTACATTTCATAGGGCTGCCTCCAACACACAAAGGAACTTGACACCAGTCTTTTTTCACCCTAGACTACTTGGAACCTGGGCAGGGTAAGGAAGGACCTTTCCAGAACCAGATGTGGGGGTATCCTAGAAGTTTCCCCCACTTCAAAGGCTGTCACCAGGTATAAATATTGAGCCGTCAGACCACTATACTCTTCGACCTGCAGAGGACATCAGAAGGACTACCCTGGTCCCTCAGAGGACTGCCCTGCTGCTTGTGTCCTGCCTAGTAACTCAGAGGACTGCCCTGCTGCTTGAGGATTGCTTTGTACCCTCAGAGGAATGCCCTGCTGATTGAGGCCTGCCTTGCTGCTTGAACCAATGACTACTAGAGTGACTTTAAAGGCTAATTGATTGGCCTCCTGTGTGAGCTACAGGGACATAACAAGCTCCAGAGATGTTGAACACTACACCTGGCCTCTGCTGGAGTGAGTCTGGACCCCCCTCCCCAAGTGGTGCCCCTCGTGTCCTGTACCTTTGGTGGTGGTGCTAAAGGTACTGCTCCTGACTAACCCTGGAAAGATTTTCATCAAAAGGTGGCCTAGGAACTGACAGAAGACCAGGACCTACCTGTTCTCTATCCGCCGAAGTTGCATCGCTGGTTAGCCTGACTCCGCGGTACCTCCTGCGGTACCTCCTGCTACGTTGTACTCCACAGCAGCTAATCCTGTTCAGTGAGACCTCTCACTGAAGCTATCTGGCTTCATGGAACCCTTGGCTATATAGCCTGCAGCTTCGTCCCGCTGGAGATTTTCGCCTTCCCAAAAAAGCGACAACGTCCATATGTAGAAATCTTCATCTCGACACTGTGCAACGACTCTCTGACGACAACACCTTCTCCTCAGACACCCCCAGCTGCCTTGTCCCGCTGAACTTTACATTCTCAGGAATTTTTCTTCTAAATTTCTTCTAAGTCCGAAGTTAAGCCGAGAACAGGCCCAATCCACCTCGAGTAGCTGAACTGTGATCCATCGCGGTTGGCCTTAACCTTTGAATTTTCACTTGTGACCAAATATGTGCAGTTGGCACTGTGATCTTTTGTGTTTTCACTTTGTTACTGTTTGAGTGCTGTATAAATACTTAACACGGTGCCTCCTACTTAAGTCTGACTGCCTTTGTGCAAAGCCACCAAATGCTTAAGCACAGGTTAATTTAGTATCATTTGTGGTTTATCCTGACAAGGATTGTGGTTGTTGCTTGAGAGGGGTTTACAGTCACCCCTCCCCCCCCAAACAATAACTCAATTTCCTACAGTACCTTTGTTCTTTTTTAAGTATTTCTGGGAAGTCGTAGAATGTAGGGTGGCTTCTTCCAAGTGTGCATTGGAAGAAATTGTGCCACATTTCCACTGCAATATTTGTCTTTGCTTCTTGGGAAATGGTTCTGTCATAGACATTCCACCAATGAATGTGATACTTGGGTTAGCATCTGTGGCCTGATCAGTGCAAGCAACCAACCCAAGTATTCTTAAAATAATTCATTGGTGGAGCTAGTTTTGTTTCATGTTGTTGATTAATGGGGGATTCAATTACGATATCATGTTTAGTGACTTCTGTTACAGGTAGGTATGCTAAAGCTGTTAGCATTTTTTTATTTCATGTGCAAAATCTAGGTTAGTTGCATATTCTATGCCCAGGATCGGTATTTATACGTGCCTCTATATGCTCTGTGGCAGCAGCACCCCATGAATTGCAATGTTTGGGTAGGTTTTAATAGTTGTGGAAATCATTGCCTGTTCAAAATCTATGATTTTGTTTTTAGTGTTATAGTTGCTAGCTTGTTGTTTTTTATGTTAGCATTTTATTTGTTAGGTAAGAGTGCATAAACTGATTGGATGTTTGTATTTTGATATTGAATATGTATTGTGTATAACTGATTGAATTGTGGAGGGCATGACTTAAAAGGGCCATCTATCATCCAGGTGTTACATTGCATTAAAGTTATTAGTAGAATAATGTATTATTATTTTTTATAGTTGCTGAGGTTGTCATATAGTAAAAAAGTGTTGTTTTATGTATGATAAGTAAGTGCTGGGTTATGTCTATATCACAATATTTTTTAGGTGGTACTGTTCTACATTTTCTGGCAAATAATCTTTGTAGGTTTAGTATGTCAGGGAGTTAGCCTGTTGTTTGTTGAACAACATTTGGTATAATTTTTTAAAGTATTGTTTCTGTTGGCTCTTGTAGCTCTTACTGGCCTGTTTTAGGTCCTGTAAAATATCCCTGCCTCTATTTCAGTAATATTAAGGGGATGACTATGTTCCCTTTGTTTTCAATGATTTGATTCTTATGGTAGACCTGCCATAGCATGCATTTGAATATTATTCAGTGAATTTCCAGTATGTTCTGTCACTGGTTGTATTCACCTTACTATAAGTATATCCTGTATAATTAAACAACAGCTTCTATTTGTGGGATTTGGTGTATTTTGCTGATTATGACATTTTATCTGTAGGTCTTAGAGTGTAGAAAATATACAGCATACATAAAAATCAGTACATGATGCCACATTTATATTAACATTTTTAAAATGGAGGTGCACATTTTAACTTACACTCTGGATGTTGTCTTCACTTTTTTATTAGCAGATTTTTGCTTTGCAAATCTGTTTAGTATTATTTTTTGCACAATTTTCTATTGTTAAATGTTGAAATAAAGGTTTTAATGCAAAATGTATTTAGAGATTTGTTTGTTGTATTTTATTTTTAATAAGTATTAATCTTAGTTTAATTTTAGATTTGTGATTTGGCTACCATACTTACATGTGAGTGGTCTTTTTTGTATTTCGGTAATTCAGTGTTGGTGTCTTGATTTTCTTTTCCTTTCAGCATTTTTTCCATCTTGCAGAGAATGCTCGTGTAATTTGGAGAAATAAACATGCAGCATACTTTTAATTATTTGTTATCATAACATATTTTACTTATTTATATTTAGCTTTCATTTCTTGTAAAACTTCCTTTGTTTGTAGTACTCAGCGGTTCAAAATTATTCAATCTTCTTTTGTAGTTTTGTATTGTGCAGAGTGACAATGTCCTGCTGCAATTCTTTTTTCAGAAACATTTTGTTGTGTGTTTCTGCAGACTTTATACTGTTTATATATATATAGATGATGTAGAAAGACTCTCCAATCCTTCCACAGTGGTAAGGGACGAAAGAGGCAACATGAGCACAATGGGGTTTCTCCAAATGTATTCTTTAAATCATATCCAACAGTTGAAAATCGGGAACAGACGGCCGACGTGTTTCGGAGTTATCGCCTTCAACTGGACCATAGAGTCCCTGCGTGAACACAATCTATTTAAAGTGAAATTATATGCAAGTCCATCATAACTTTCATTAAAACAACTAGAGTGTTCACATTCTCTATATACAAACAGTCAAGTTCATGCCACCATTTTGTTCTTCATTTTAAACACATATTTACATCAAGTTTGTCAGTCAAACATCTAGTTTTGTTGTAAAGCACATTTCTATCTTAATATTTTGTACTTATAGGTAATCAGCATCATTTTGGTTACCGTCAGACAGTTCTAGATGACAGGGCATTGATCGTAAAGGCTTATTTGCACACTTTTAGTCAATGTTTTTCAAGACATCAAAAGAATGCATATCTTTAGGGCGAAATACTTTCCTTCTTCTCTTAAAGTGCTACTGCAAAATAAAGTGCAACAATGCTACTAGTGCTTTTACTGAGTGAGATTCAATCAAAGGTACCATTCAAGATTATTCCTAAGTTGCTTTTGTTTATATAAAGTGAACTCCATGCATCCACAGAAGGAGAAAAAGATGTATACTCATATTGTACCAAGGGTTCTAATTTTCACAATCAGCATTACTGCTCCATTAATTGTTTGTGAAGTACAGTTTCAATTAATATTCCACCAATATTCAAGTCGCTAATATCGTGGACATTACTGCACATATGCAGTCATGAATATTTTTTAAATATTAAAGTGCTTGTGCAGAGTAAAAGTGCATACCAGGTTCTACCTTCTCCGGGGATATGAACAAATACATAAGAAATACTATTGTTTACATAAAGTGAACTCTGTCTATATTAAAGTGTTTGTGCAGAGTTAGAGTGCACTTTCTCTGGGAACATGAAAAAAAGCACATGTAGTGCTTTTGTTTTTATAAAGTGAACTCCGTGCATATCTGTAAAAAGAGAGAGAGGTATATATACTATATATACATAAAATATTCTGATTTCTATAATCTGCAGTAATACTCCATGGTATCTATAAAGAATATTTTCAATTAGCCATTCACCAATGTATAAGTCGCTGGTGCTGAAGCCATCTGAGCAAATATCTTCTGTTCTAAAGTGCTTGTGTGAAATAAAGTGCATACTCCTTCTCTCTCCCATGCCGGGATCTAACTCTTCAGGGGATACAATAATACATATCTTGGAGTGGGATATATTCCTCTTTCTTTTTATGAGTACTGCTGCTATATAAAGTGTTTTAATGCTACTAGTGCTGTTCTTCTACACAATCACTTTAAGATGTTGTGTGAGAGGTCCAATCTTTTCTATGATAATTTTCTCTAGAAATTTGTCGGTACGTACAGTGTACTCATTACAGTTACATGAATTGTCATTATACAAGATCAAAATCAGAGTCATTGCACAAGTACCCTAAGCACAATATTAGTTGTCTGTCAAGTACAGTCCTATCCAACTCTTTAACAGTGCAATGCACTACTCAACATTAGGATTCCATTCCAGATATGCAAACCATATTAAATGTTTTCGAGTATCCTTACATCTCTCTTCAATGATAAACTCAATGCATATTGTCTGTCTACCCATGTCAATGTACTTCAAAGTTCCCATGCATCTCTCCATGACAGTACATCCCAATACATTTCCTCTATGTATTTTGATATATTCTCCTTGTTGTTAAAAGTGCCAGTCCCAGCTATCAAACAAATGGTACTCTACAATATGGCCCTTTTTTTCATACATAGGGATGTTCTTAACTCTATGGGTTATATTCATCTCTAGGTTTTCTCATTCAATGAAAAAGTGCTTGTGCATAAAAGTGCTGCGCAACTGTTTTTCTAAAAGCCAATATGCCATTTTTTTTTTACCCAGTGTCTGTCATTACTGGGTAGCTATAGTTATGTCAGCTGTTCCATACTAAAAGTGCTTTTTGTGTTGCTAATAACTTTGGCATCATTTGAAGAATTCCCACGAAACTTTTTTAAAAGGTGCTATTTTTTGACTAGTTTGTGCATGGAAAGTTTTGTGGTGATCTGTCAAGTGGGGCCTGAGAAAGAAGGTGGGTCCCAAAATGCAAAATCCTCATGCATTTTCCATAGACTTCTTTAAGAAGGCCTACTGCAAAAACTGCTGTAACGGAATTGCACCAAATTTGGCAGGAAGCTAGATCTTGGTCCACAGATTGGGCTTTTATGATTTGGTGTAAATCCTTTCAGTAGTATTTAAGAACATAAGGTAAAAAATATTTGCACATCTGGACGGTTGGGTCAGCGAGAGGATCGAGAGACTCATGCGGGAGTGCCAATTTAAAAATGGAGCGTTCTGATTGGCCCAGGGAGATTTTTTTCCCTCAGACCAATTCGCTACCATGGGAATCATACTCCAGCTGGAGCGAGCACTGTGATTGGCTGCCAGCAACATCAGAAAAATGTTTCTGGCAGCCATTACATGACTCAGGGACTTAGTCCCCTTGTCCTGAAGTAGTAAATTAAAAAATATATAAGGGGGCATGGTAAGGATACCCTGGCCCCCTAGGCTTTTTGGGACAAACCAGAGAGAGCCCCCTTGGGGCAAAAATAAATAAAAATTGGTGGTTTCTGTCGCAATCCTCCAGGACTACCGCAGTATTTTTTTTAAATGTCGGCTGCGGATAGAGTCCCTAGGTCCTAATGAGACTTAGGGAGGGGGGGCCATGTGCCCTCCTCCCCTTTAAAATACTTAAGGCCATGGGGGATGGGGTCCCCAGGGCCTAATGAGGGTAGGGGGTGTCACCTGGTGGGAGCAGACTTCTGTTTCGCTTCCTGTACTCCTGCGGGCAGGGAAACAGACTTTGCTCCCACCCGCAGGGAGCAAGCATAAACTGCTGCTCCCTCCGGGAAAGAGAAATGTCGGCTACCACACTATGGATAGAGCTGGCTGGGGCTTCTCCTGGGGCCCCCGACTAGTGGTTTGTGGGTGCCCAGGGAGGGCCCACAGGGCACATGCCTCTGGTCCTGTGGTATGGAGTCTCGGGGGCCCAAGAAGGCTAAGGGAGGGGGCACACACACCCCTTTCCCCTTAATAATGCAATTTGGCCCGGTGAATGGGGTCCCTGGGTCTTAATAAAGGTTAGGGAAGGGGCCCACATGCTCCTTCCACTTCATATTAGAATCCAGCCCGGGATGGGGTCCCTGGGGCCTATTAAGGCTCGGGGAGGGGAGCCGCCTGGCCTCCTCCCCTCAATAATAGAATTTGGCCCCAGTGGATGTATCCCCGAGGCCTAGGACTCATGGGCAGGGGACACATGACTCCCTCCCCTCTTTAATGACATTTGCAATTAATATTCAGCATGCATGGGATGGGCTGTAGCTAGAAACTGTAGTAAGTGACTATATTGATTATTTAAATGACTAAGATCATTAAAACTGGTACGCTATATGTCAGATGCGCTCAAGGATTTGGAACAAGTGTCTTTGGTAAAAAAAGAGTACAAGTCTCTAAATTTAGTCCACACTAGTGGATAATTGAATGCAATTAGGAGTGATCAGCGTCCATTCAGAAAGATCGTTCAACAGACACATAAGATAGGGCACAGGGTTTAGCACCTGCTGCTGACATTTGCTTGTAACTGTGAGTCTCAGCTACGCATGTCAGTGGGCCCATTCATCTTCCACAGTGGACTGTTGCTCCACAAAATGTAACTTTTACTATACTAATTCTCAGAAAATATTATTTACATTGTTAGGTTGTAGGGATGCAACCTTTATAGGAGTGGTAGTGATCTTTAAAATGATATACAGGCAATTTGCAGAAGTATAATATTAGGAATTAAGGCAAACATGCATGTGACCTAGAGGAGCCATGCAGAAGATATACAGTGAGGAAAGATTCATTTGAAAGAAAAGGAGTGGCTACAATGGAAATTTTAGGTCAGGGTGAATTTTTATGAGAATACAGTGGAGGCTTTTTTTTAGATTGCATGCAATTTAAGGACGTAAAACTTTTAGAAAAAAACAACTTTACTTGCATGTGAAATAGCGTTGCAGTGGGCACTTTGAATCAGGCACATGAGCTGTATTGTGTGCTAGGACATTGTTATTTACATTACAGGTTAGCTAATGCTTAGTTGCCGTCAGTCCCCGCCTCCTCCCCCAGCAATAGTTCCTAGTGTGATGCTCTCGCTCACGTGGGTCGAGACTTACAGGCTCAAAACACCTGCGCAAACTTTACCAGCAGTAAATCCCATGCGTCGTGCGTCACACAGAGCTGGATTCTCACAGCAGGAAGCCCGCCATCTGCACAGCTTGAGCATTCTGCGCGTGGCTTCAGCCGCTTCCCGGAGGAAGGAATGTCCCTGTTTACGAGCAGTGTTGATTTGCTGTCTATGTTAATGACAAAAGACCCCGAGGATAAACGTTGTGACCTGCATGCGCGAGGCAGTAAAAGCCTGAGTAGATATTCAGGGCACACACAGAGAGGCGGCAGACTATGTATCACTTACCGAGATGGGATTTTTTAACCCTACATTCTGCTCTGTATAATTTTGTAGGTGACATTGTTCAACGTTCTGAAGCCGCCTCAGACACCACCTGCATGTAAAGTGGACGCTTTGTCACCAGTTGTTGACGGATTTGCCCACAGTCTTGGGATGGGCGATGACCAGGGCCACTGGAATCAGAGGCGCAACTAGAGCCAAATTTCCAGCAATAGTCAGAGTGGAGATGCAGGGGCTCTAAGAAGGAGTGAAAAAATAACAAAGCCTCGTTAACAAGTAAATGGTCTTTTAAAGACCTGTAAAGTACTCGGGTGCGGCTGCAATAAGACAGACGCCAGACCAGCCAGCCTACAGCAGCTCAAAATCTGTCTGTGTTTCTGCCCGGGAAGCTGTCTCAGCCCGGGCTGACACACACAACGGGGGTGGGGGGGGCGGGAGGGTGGCTGAAGCCCTTTGAGTCCTATGGGCGTTGCGCGCCTGACTGGAATCGTGATTGTGCGACCGCGGTGTATTACGCACAATTATGGAATTGCCGCATGTGCCACACAGTCCATCATCTGCTGCATAATCTGCAGATTTTAACAAAAAACACACGTTTCTAGCTCAAACGATTTGAAAGTAACAAAAACACAGCAACATGTGATGCCCTCTGTATAGATTGACTGGCCAACTTTCTGTTGCTTATTGATGTATTTGGGTGTTAAACTGGTACTAACGAGGTGCAACGTATACCCAGACATAGCTGACAAGTGTAAAAACGACAAAATAATACTATCACAAAATTTGATGCAATGTGCCGCATAATTCGCCTTTTCTTGGCGCATAATTTAGTCAACATTGCCGCGTAATGTGGCCTTCTCCTACCGCATAATTCTAGTGGCCCTGGAAATGACTGCATGCATGCAGTGAAGAATCATGCTCAGAGCATTGATATTAATCGTTGTCTTTAAATTCTTTGGCGCATTTTCTGTGGTGACAGACCTTTACCCACAACAAAATAACAGGAGTAGGACATGTGGTCAGGCCTTCTACTCAACGTCGATAGAGTGCAAGTCCTAGTTCACATCTTTGATCCACTGTGTGGCCATGGCCATATCTGTGTAATATATTATTCTGCTGCAAATCGGGCGCCTGGAAACAAAAAGTTCATCTTGTGTGTCATAGATGAGAATTGCTCTTCCCTTCTTTCTTTCTCACTTTTAGATTCTACTGCAGGGTAACCAAGAATATGAACATTAAATCTGTGACTCGCAAGTGCAGAACTGGAGACAATATCTGTAATGACTTAGAATGAGGTGGTCACCCTAGCTGGATGGAGCTCAGGAGGGCGAATGTCCGTAAGTGAAGGTACTTCAAAGAGGGCGGCTCGGCAGACACAAGTGCAGACAAAGAACCTGCCATTTTATGGCAGAATCACTGTTACGGCCCTCCTCTAACTCTGGCCAAAACTAATGAATGGGTGGAACAATTTCAGCACAACTCCCACCTTTCCGAGCCTGGATACGAGTCAGCCTGCCCGGCCATCGTGAAGAGGGGATGTAGCCCTGACCTTGTCAATAACAAGCTGCTCTACTCTGTAATCCGTCACAATCACAATAAGTGACTTTTCTACACACGTGAATGTTTAGAGCGCTTTATATGTTTCTGCTACTAGCAACTCCCATAATACACATTCATCTACACATCAATGTTTTCAAGTGTGTTAATGTGAGTACCACAATAAAAGCAAAGTGGTATATCATGTCTATTTACTAATGTTTCTTGCATTTTACCTGGCTCCTAGCTGATCAGCCAGTGTGAGTGTTCTGAGTGGAATGTTGGTGTGATGGAGATGCATGGAATGTTTGGGTGCCTGTGTGGTGAGGTGTGACAGTTGAAGATGGGCTGAGCAGCAGGCAGGCTGCTCCTGGTGGGCCTGTGGACATAGATACTAACCTGTAACTTTGACCTAATAAAGAATCTACAAAGATACTCCTCGGCTACGTCCGGTACATCACAATACAAAGCGAGTCAAAAACGGTGCATTAGGTGATCAAACAGAAATTCCTGAATGAAAGCAGGGCCTGTAATGACTTAAAAGGAGCTGTTCATCCTTCATCCGGCACCACCATTGGTTCTGCAAAAATGCAGTAATTATTTGTAATGAAGAAAGATAGAGACAATTGACTGAGAATATAACTCGATTTAATGACAGCCTGCCGGATGCGTGGCTTCCCTCCTGCCAGGTACAATCCAACTGCCACGGATTGAATCCAAGCAGCCCAACGGTCTTGGAGACATAGCAGTGGAACATACATGAGCGAGAGAACTTTAAGTCATAACACATCTCCCACCTTACACTAATAAAACAGTATAAAGCTACGGAAACAAGGGATGATACAATAAAATGTAAAGGAAACTTAGCAAGGTGCTGTACAGAAAACCTAAATTAAAACATCAAGATAAAAGTTTCTAAGCAATGCTACAGTTCACATTTCCCAACCTAGTATAAAGCAGAAATCAGTCCTCAACATAATCCTTCAGATAAACGGGAGGTCTACGAATTCTGGGACTCCTATTACACCAGCCCTCACCTCCCCCTCTAATACCATTACCAACACCATTGTCCCTCACCTCCCTCTTGTTTCCAATCAAATCACTGTCTTCCATCATCATATACTCGCTGATGCTCTTGGTAAAACCGCATGAAGGCACAACAACGTCACCAGCTTTCTGGTATAACACTATCCTCCTCTTGTTCCACCTATCACCATTCTCTAGAATAATATGCCAATCATGAACTACCTTAACCTTAAAAGGTCCCATAAATTTAGACAACCCTGCCTCCACCCGAACATTCTTGATCTTAACTGAATCACCAATGTCCACGTTATTTTCCCTGCTACACAAAACATCCTTATTGATACTAACATTGTTACCCTGCAATGACAACCAAGCAGGAAGCATTTCGGTACCCGACTTTCTTCCCCTCATACACTCAAAAGGGGAAATGTTTGTTGCACCATTTTCGGTGGTGTGATGGGCCCAAACCAATTTCCTCAACCATCCTTTCCACGTTTTTACTATTTTGGAGACTCATTAAGATAGTACCTTTTACTAACCGGTTAGCCCTCTCCACCAGACCATTCCCTTGTGGGTTATAAAGAGAAGTGCACTTGTGTTTGATGCCACAATTGGTTAAAAATTCCTGCATTTCAACAGAAGTAAGCTGAGTACCATTGTCCGTAATAAGTATTTTGGGAAATCCTTTCTCCTGGAACACTTTTTCTAACACCAGAATGATATTTTTTGTTGTCATCTCCCTCATAAATTTAACTACAAGCTATTTGGAGGAAACATCCATCATAACAAGTGCTTATTTCAACTCAGATAGCAGCTCATCCATTGGTTGAATAAAATCCATGCACACAGTGTACCATGGTTTTCCTGTATCATCTAGGGGCCCTCCTTCCGATTGTGCCATCATAGGATGCAAAACCAAGTATAGTTGGAAAACAATTTAACCATTATTAATATTTACATACATAATCTTTGAACTTTATAGGCTCTGTGACCCTTCTTTCCATTCTTCCAAATCTCATATTATTTTCAGAAACCAGAAGGGGAAGTTGATTACTATCCTTTTGGTTCCCAACCACATATTCCATTCTTTCACCTCCATTTCTCATACTCACCTCCCTATCATGACTCAAATTGCCCGCTGTCTTCGGGCAGTCAATCCGTTCCAACAACCATTGATATTTTGCTCCAAATCTGTTCTCATGTTATTTCCAACTTTATATTTGGAGATAAGACGTACATGCCACACTTTGCCATCGCTCAACAAAACAGAATTACAAAATACTTTTTCTTCCTTTAAAGGTTGTAAAAACTTCCTTAACTTTTTCTATACACACCAAGCTTTTTAACTCATACCCAATTCCCCTCCTGCACTATAATTTTTTTATCAATTGTGTTTTCTATCATAATACACCTTGTTTTTCTTTCGGACTTTAGACAATTTTTTTACCACTGAGGGTGCCCATTCACTCATCCTTGACTTAGACAATAAGCCTACATTCTCCTTCATGACAAGTGTGCGACTCCTCATTGTTTCAAAAGGACTGTATCCTGTAGACTCACATGGTGTAATCCAACTAGCCCACACAGTGTGCCAAACCTCCTTTATCCACGGCATATTTGCCCCTTTAGCCAGTTGTATTGTGTTTTTGAAAGCACTATTAAAGCACTCAATGACACCATTTCCAGAGGGATGATATATGGAAGTGGTTTTGTGTACCACACCTTTTCTTTTTAAATCTGCTTTAATTACTTCAGAAATAAATTGAGGTCCATTATCGGTAATGATCACTTTAGGTAACCCTTCCCTCAAAAACACTTTTTCCCAAAAATTCACCACTGCCTGCGCTTCAACTTTAGACACTATTTCAATATCAGCCAATTTTGCAAAATGATCAATCAAAATCATAATGTACTTGGCATTACCACCACTCTGAATAGGACCTAAAATGTCTAACACTATTCTTTCACATGGCATCTCTGGGCTTCTGATGGAACACAAACGTGGTTTGTACGTAATAAGAGTTTTTTCTGAAACATTACATATAACACAGTCTCTAACTTTCCTTTCAATGCCAGTGTCTAAACCTGGCCACCAGTGCATGTATTTGACTTTGATTTTTGTTTTAGTAATTCCCAAAGGGCCCTCATGACACAAATTTAACAATCTGTCTTTCAAACTGTCTGGGGGAATCACTCTTTATCACCTTCTTTATTGAGAATTCTTGTCTTAGTTCCCAGAATACACGTACACTTCCATCCATATTCTTTTTACTGGGCCACCCTTATTTATCCACACTCGAACTTTGTACAAAACTTCATCCTTCTCCATAGCTGTTTTCCATTCCTCCTCCTGTATGCTACACAAATCGTCATCAATACCAGCCACATAACGTTTCTCAAATTCATCATCAGGTGCTGTCTTATTGGGAAGGGGTAACCGGCTCAAGAAATCGGCAGTCTTATTCTTAACACCAGGTACATAACAAACATCATCATTAATAGAAATATGAGCTAATCTTGGAGAAGCTTTCACGAAACCTTTAGTGGTTAAAACTTTGGTCAAAGGTTTATGATCGCTGCGAAGAGTGATACATGAACCCCAAACACACGCTCTAAAATGCTCCAATCCCTATACACATGCAAGGGCCTCCGTTTCAATCACAGAGTACTTTTCCTCTGTGGAAGAAAGTGAGCATGATGCAAATGTAATTACACATTCTTTATTGTAGGAAAGTAGGATCTGCTTCTTATGGTTACCCCCACTTTTTGCTTCATGTGATACTGTTTTTGACTAGTCTGACTGCGATCCTGCTAATCAGGACCCCAGTCTATCTGCTTTCTTCTTAAACTGTTAAGTCATGTACTTAGGTACACTTCAGATTGGATACTATGGTACCCTTGTCAGTCCCTAGTATATGGTACCCATGTACCCAGAGCATAGGTACCCCAGAGGCCTCTCACGGGCTGAAGCAAGTATTATGCCACCCATGAGAGGCCATGCAAAATGGAACTACAGGCCTGCCATTGCAGCCTGTGTACGTTGGTGCTTGCACCACTTACTTTAGATATAGGATTACTATAGCTAAGGGTCACTACACTTAAAACCTATAAGTCACCCCTATAGCACGCCTTGACAACCCTGAAGGCAGGGTGCTTGGTTCTAAGTGAGAGGGTGCCACTGCATGAGCAGGAACCCCCTGTAGCCTACGGATTCCATTCTCCCGGGTTGTTAGTACTGCAGCCATTTACGACATATAGAGTGGCATTATGCGACCGCGTGATGACCAACTCTAAAACGGCTGAAAGTAACCCTATCATGTTTGGTGCCAAACATTGTGGAATCATACCCCCACACCGGTAACCGGTGTGGGAGGAATGATTCCACCCTTCAAAAACGAGCTTTGTGAGGTCCCTGGTGTTCCCTGTACCAGCCTTCTAGTCCCGGACAGCCCAAAATAGTTGCTGCCGACCAGAGACACATTTCTGCCCTCCTGCTGCTGAGCCAAGCTCGAGCAGGGGAAGGCAGAACAATAGGCATCCTGTCACAGGGAGGTGTGACCACCTCCTAGACAGGATTTAGTGTATTAGACCTGGGTGGGTGCGCTTGCCAACGACCAAAAGTCTGCATGAGGGGCACATTTGGTGTCCTTGTGCATAGTCCTGTTCAAACCAGTCCTGGGAGCCATTGGCTCCTGCTCTGGTGCGAATCTGGACAAAGGACATGGGAGTAAGCTCCCCACTGTCCAGACCCCCCCCCGGGAGGGTCCCCTGAATCTGTCCAATCCTCTCCCATGGGTACAAAAGGGCTTACCTGTCTGTAGGACCCTATATTCGACGTGGACAAGACTCTGAACCAGAAACTACTGAACTTCAACCGTGACAAGCTGGACTTCATTTGGGCCTGACTTCATCTCCCTCTCAGTCCAAAGCATTGTCTGTGCCCGTGCATCATACAGGCTCCGTGCAGGACCTGAGGAGCATCAAGGACAACTGAAGATATCTCTCTTGGAGTGAAGGAGTCACTCCCCTGCACCCGCAGGCACCACATCATGACTGACCTGTCTGCTGCTCCTGAGCTCCTATGGACTCAGAAGGCTCCAGCAACACTTGAGGTGGGTTTCTATGTCCCTCGAGGTCTGAGATGCCCTCTTACCAAGTTTGAGGCCAGAATTCCTTTTGGGGGCTGCAATACCCATACCTCTGTGCACTGCTTTCATTTGCAAGTGCATATGCTTGTTGCTGATTCCTGAGCAAGTGCATTGGGCTCCTAGTAGCCCCAATCTCTGGCACCATTTCCTCCAAAGAACTCCAGCCTCCTCGCACCGAGTGCTCCGTGGGCTGTTGCTTTGTGAAACTGCTTGAGGTCCCCTCGCAACTCCTGTGCCTCGGGTCTGTGGGTCCCCTTGAGGGTCAACTTTGCTTTTCTTGGGCTCTCCTGATTGCTCCAGGCCTGCCCTGACTCCCCTGTGTTTGGTGAGTCTTCTGGACCTTGCTGGTCCGAACCGTAACCTTATTCAACCCTCTGCATGGGTTGCCGTTGCTAAGGCTTGTTGGTGCTCCAGCCGGACACCGACCCCTCAGTACTCGACATCCTTTGTCGAGTACTGAGGGGTTTGAGAAATCCTCAGCTTGTATCCAGCTCCTGGTTGTCCTCAATGTCTCCTGGTCCCGGTGGCTGCAGGGTTAAGAACCCCCTCAACGCACCTGAAGCACCCGACATCGGTGGGCATTCATCTACCAAGCCCCTGGTCTTTCCTGAGTGACCCAGACTCTGTCCCCTCTGCTTTCAGGTACTCTTCAACAAGAATCCACCTTTGGATTCCGACAGACACTTTTCTTCCTTCCAGCAGTGGCTCCTCTTCAAAGTCCTCCATTGAGTTCGACAGCGGTTTCCGACGCCACTTCAGACCTATGGCTCTCCAACCTCCTAAGTTTCATGGGGTTTCTTCGAAGTCCACTGGGAAGGGTCCTTAAACTTTAAAACTTCAACCGCGTCTCTCCCATAGAATTGTACGGAACACGCGGTCGTGTTCCCCCACTACAACCGTCCTCCGTGGGTGGTTCCTTGGGGTCCCAGAGATTCTACATCCTCTAGACACTGTCTTGACTCGAGTCGTGGTTCTTATACCACTATTTTAGTATATGG
The DNA here is from genome assembly GCA_963921515.1 of Calotriton arnoldi. Lineage (NCBI taxonomy): Eukaryota > Metazoa > Chordata > Amphibia > Caudata > Salamandridae > Calotriton > Calotriton arnoldi. Next base: position 522,973 of record CAWUFW010008239.1, on the reverse strand, counting down.
TTTGGTCTCCCCCGGAGCCCACTGTGTATTAGTGCTATTTACTATTGTTTCTGTGCTACAGTATTGTGTGCTTTGTGAGTATCTTTGTGTAGAAGACACTGGGTCGTGCTTAAAGAGTGTTATATCAATAAATACATATTTTTATAACTACTGTGTTGTTCTCCTTTCATTTAACCAATACTGTAAGGTTGCATTCTGGTAAAACAAGCTGCTTAACATTCCTTCAAGACTAAGCCTGAAGGCTGCTCTCCACAGCTACCACTTGGATAACTTTCTACGGTTATCTTTGACTTCTTAAATCACCATAAGGGTTGTTTGGACTGGTACAGGGTGCCCACTTTAATTAGTGGACAGAATATACCAGGCCAACTTCTCACACTGGTGTGCAGTGGTTGGGATTCAAGTCTGCATTGTTTTACCAGATAACTCTTTGTATTGATTAATTGAAAACCACTAAGTACTAGGTACATATAATACTAGCTTAGAATAAGTAAGTTCTACTGAACTTAGGGTTGGGTAAGTCAAGGGTCTAGCACACCCTTTCTCCAACCTCAGAGACTTTAATTCCCACTACTAAAGGAGAGGTCAGTGGCTCTCTGCCCTCTAGATACAGTGAGCTTTCATTCCAAGAATTGAAAGCCCTGTGTGCCTCTAGAAAGCTGAAGACAGGGAGAAGTGCCAACACTCAACGTCTGATAGAGATGTTACTGTTAGATGACCTAAGGAAGACTCCTGGGTCAGATGAGCAGGACAGAGTGGGTGGGGCAGGGAATGAGGACAGGTCAGGAGGTGAGACCTTTTATGACCTGGAATTTAACCCTGACCAGGGGGACCAAGATGGGTTCCTCCTGGATAACTTAGATCTTCCAGAAGGCAGTGGAGAAGGCCAGGATGGCCCCCTCTTCACCCCTCCAGGAAGAGTGCAGAGTTTACCAAGGAGATCTAGATCTCCCTCTGCAAAGTCTAATCACTTAAGACAGTCTGTAGGGACCTCTGTATCTAGCAAGAAGGACCACTCTTATGACAGGGAGTGCCAATTTCTTGAACTTGAGAAAGCTAGGCTTAGGCTCAGGCAAGAGCAATTGACCCTGGATAAAGAGTCCCTAGAAGTCCAGAGAGCTAGAAAAAAGTTGGGACTAGAGTCCCATGGTGGCAGCAACAGTGTCCCTAGAGTTAAGGAACATTCCTTTGATAATAGGAACTTGAGCAAGATTGTCCCTCCCTACCATGTTGGGGATGACGTCCATAAATGGATAACTGCTTTAGAGAGGGCCTGTAGAGTTCAGAGGGTCCCTCAAGAGCAGTGGGCAGCTATCTTGTGGCTCTCCTTTGTGACAAAGATAGAGATAAGCTCCTCGCTGTTAGAGAAGAGGATGCTAAAAACTACTCAATCTTGAAGAGTGCTCTCATTGATGGGTTTGGCTTAACCACTGAACAGTATAGGATTAAGTTCAGAGACACCCAGAAGAACCAGACTCAGGATTAGGTAGACTTTGTGGATAGTGCCATTAAGGCTCTGGAATGCTGGTTGCTTGGCAGCAAAGTGAATGATTTCAAGGGATTGTACAATTTGATTATGAGGGAGCAGATCCTTAATAATTGCCAAAATCAGTTATTGCATCAATACCTGGTTGACTCTGATCTGACTTCTCCCCAAGAATTGGGAAAGAAGGCAGAACAGTGGGTTAGAACCAGGGTGAAGCAGAAGACCCAGAACAATGGTGGTGACCAAAAGAAACAGGATTCTAAAACAACAGATAAGGGTGGGGACAAGGGTAAAGATCAAAAGTCTTCATCTGGGCCCCAAAAACCTGCATTTGGGGGGGGAGTCACAATCTAACAAAGGTAAAGGCAAAAAGAAACCTTGGTGTTATCTCTGTAAACAGAAGACACATTGGACAAGAGATGCTGACTGTCCAAAAGCCAAGGACAATCCTCCTTCCACCACTGCCACTGCGCCCCCTAGCACTAGTACAGGTGGTGGTACAGGGAACAAGGGATTAGTAGGGTTAACCTTGGGCTCTGAGATGGGTTCTGGCCTAGTCAGAACTCCAGCTCAGGCTGTGCTTGTCTGTGATGGTGGCATGGATCTTGCCACCTTATTTGTCAGTCCTAGTACTCTGGGCAAATACAGACAGCGGCCTTTAATAAAAGGTAAGGAGGCCATGGCATACAGGGGCACAGGTGCAAGTGTCACTATGGTGACAGAGAATCTTGTGGCCCCTGACCAAATCATACTTAGAGAAATGTACGAAGTGACCAATGCTAACAATGTCAGGACAGATCATTCCTTGGCAGTTGTTAATTTCAGCTGGGGAGGGGTAACTGGCCCTAAGAAAGTTGTGGTTAGCTCAGACCTTCCAGTGGAGTGTTTGTTGGGCAATGATTTGGAAACTTCAGCCTGGGCTGAGGTAGAGTTAAGTACTCATGCAGCAATGCTGGGCATCACTGCAGATGTGTTTGCTGTGACCAGGCCACAGGCCAAGCTGGCTAACACTGAACAGGCCCTGGATCCTGGAACAATGGACCAAGGGCCTTCCAAGAGAAAGAACAAGAGGGGTAAGGTTGTGTCTTCCCCCCAGATTCAGTGTGAAGATCAATCTCTTGAGGGAGAAGATCTCAGCCCCTGTGAAGGAACTGTCTCAGAGGAACTAGAACCTGATCAGGTTGAGTTCTTGGGGACAGGGGGGCCTTTCAGGGCAGACTTGAGTTTGGAGCAGAAAACCTGCCCCTCTCTTGAATCCCTCAGACAGCAAGCTGCTGCTGAGGCTGCTGGGAGTGTCAGTGGATCCCACAGGATCTATTGGGATGAGGGACTCCTCTACTCAGAGGGTAGAGACCCCAAGGCTGGTGCCACCAGGAGGTTGATCATACCTCTGAAGTTTAGGGGCTGCCTACTCACCTTGGCACATGACATTCCCTTAGTAGGACACCTAGGCCAAAGTAAGACTTGGGACAGGCTTGTCCCTCACTGTCACTGGCCTCACATGTCAGAGGACACAAAGGAGTTTTGTTGCTCCTGTACCACCTGCCAAGCCAGTGGTAAGTCAGGTAGTACCACAAAGGCCCCCCTCATATCACTACCTGTGGTGGGGGTTCCCTTTGAGGGGGTTGGGATTGATATCATTGGTCCCATGAACCCTCCTACAGCATCTGGACACAGTTATATACTAGTGGTGGTGGACCATATCACTAGGTATCCAGAGACCATACCCCTTAGAACCACCACAGCTCCTGTGGTGGCCAGGGCCCTCCTGGGAATTTTTTCCAGGGTGGGTTTCCCTAAGGAGATCTTAACTGACAGAGGTACAAACTTCATGTCAATTTACATTACTGCAATGTGGGAGGAGTGTGGAGTGAACTACAAGTTCACCACACCCTATCACCCACAATGCAATGGGTTAGTTGAAAGGTCCAACAAAACCCTCAAGGGCATGATCATGGGCCTCCCAGAAAAGCTTAGGCGACAACGGGATGTCCTGTTTCCCTGCCTTCTCTTTGCCTACAGAGAGGTCCCACAGAAGGGGGTTGGCTACAGCTCTTTTGAACTTCTGTTTGGACATCCAGTTAGGGGTCCCTTATGTTTGGTGAAGGAAGGATGGGAGTTACCTCTCAAACCTCCTAAGCAAGACATAGTGGACTATGTGCTTGGTCTCCGCTCCAGGATGGCTGAGCACATGAAGAAGGCCAGTAAAAACCTTGAGGCAAGTCAAGAATTGCAAAAAGCTTGGCATGACCAAAAGGCTGTCGTGACTGTTTATCAGCCAGGACAGAAGGTTTGGGTGCTAGAGCCTGTGGCCCCAGCAGCTCTCCAAGACAAATGGAGTCAACCCCATACCATTTTTTAGCAGAAGGGAGAGGTCACCTACCTGGTGGACCTTGGAACTCCCAGGAGCCCCCACAGGGTGCTCCATGTGAACAGGCTCAAGCCATACATTCACAGGGCTGACATGGGCTTGCTCATGGCAACTGATGAGGGGCAGGAGGAAGAGAGTGACCCACTCCCTGACCTCCTCTCACAGAACACTGATGATGGATCAGTTGATGGTGTAGTCTTGGCAGACAGCCTCACTGGTCAACAGCAGATTGATTGTAGGAAGGTCCTCAATCAATACAGGCAATTGTTTTCTCTGACACCCAGTCAAATCACCTGGTGTACCCATGAAGTGGACACAGGTGAGAGTCTACCTGTCAAGAATAAAATCTACAGGCAGCCTGACCATGTCAGAGATTGCATCAGGACAGAGGTCCAAAAGATGCTGGAACTGGGAGTGATTGAGCCCTCAGATAGCCCTTGGACTAGCCCAGTAGTCCTGGTACCTAAACCTCACACCCAGGGTGGTAAGAGAGATGAGGTTTTCTGTGGACTACAGGGGACTCAATGCAGTCACTAGGACTGATGCTCACCCAATTCCTAGGGCAGATGAGCTTATTGATACTCTGGCCTCAGCCAAGTATCTAAGTACATTTGACCTAACTGCTGGCTATTGACAAATCAGACTAGCTGAGGATGCCAAACCAAAAACAGCATTCTCAAACCCTAGTGGGAATAATCAATTTATCGTAATGCCCTTCGGTCTGAAGAATGCACCTGCCACATTCCAAAGACTGATGAACAAAGTCCTTACAGGCCTGGAAGCCTATAGTGCAGCATATCTTGATGATATAGCTGTCTTTAGCTCCACCTGGGAGGATCACCTGGTCCACCTGAAGAATGTTTTGCAGGCTCTGCAGAAAGCGGGCCTCACTATCAAGGCTACTAAGTGCCAAGGTTGTGTACCTGGGCCACCTTGTGGGTGGAAGCCAAGTTCAACCATTACAGAGTAAAATCCAGACCATCATGGACTGGATTGCTCCCACTACCCAGACTCAGGTCAGAGCTTTCTTGGGCCTGACTGGGTACTACAGAAGATTTGTAAAGAGATATGGGTCTATAGTGACTCCCTTGAATGATCTTACATCAAAAAGGATGCCCAAGAAGGTTCAGTAGACAGTTAGCTGTCAGAAGGCATTTGATGATCTCAATCAGGCCATGTGCACTGCTCCCATTCTGCACAGTCCTGACTACTCCAAGCAATTTATTGTCCAAACAGATGCATCTGAGTTGGGGGTAGGGGCTGCGTTGTCACAACTTAATGCAGAGGGTCAGGATCAACCAGTAGCGTTTATCAGCAGAAGGTTGACCCCAAGAGAGAAACGTTGGTCAGCTATAGAGAGGGAAGCCTTTGCTGTGGTCTGGGCCCTGAAGAAGCTGAGGCCATACCTGTTTGGCACTCACTTCATTGTTCAGACAGACCATAAGCCCCTCCTATGGCTAATACAGATGAAGTGTGAAAACCCCAAACTTTTGAGGTGGTCCATTTCCCTGCAGGGGATGGACTATACAGTGGAACATAGACCTGGGAGTAAAAATCCAGTACTTATATAGCGCACGAATCACCCCCGAAGGGGTATCTCGGCGCTGGGGACCGTAGGGAAGATTAAGCGAGCTATTGCCCAGAGTCGCATGGTGCTGGGCAGATCCCTGCCGCCGGAGCCAGGGATCGAACCGTGATCCCCAGCGTCCAGTGTCAGTCGCCCTGGCCGCGGCGCCACACCTCTCCCTCATGGAGTAACCATGCCAATGCAGATGGACTCTCCAGATATTTTCACTAAGAAAATGAAGACTCAACTGGGCAAGGTTAGTCTCATCTCCTTACGTTTGGGGGGGAGTTGTGTAGGAAAGTAGGATCTACTTCTTATGGTTACCCCCACCTTTTGCTTCATGTGATACTATTTTTGACTGGTCTGACTGGGATCCTGCTAATCAGGACCCCAGTCTATCTTCTTTCTCCTTAAACTGTTATGTCATGTACTTAGGTACACTCCAGATTTGAAACTGGGGTACCCTTGTCAGTCCATAGTATATGGTACCCATGTACCCAGGGCATAGGTACCCCAGAGCCCTCCCATGGGCTGAAGCATGTACTATGCCACCCATGAGAGGCCATGCAAAATGGAACTACAGGCCTGCCATTGCAGCCTGTGTAAGATGGTGCATGCACCAGTTACTTTAGATATAGGTTTACTGTACCCAAGGGTGACTACACTTAAAACCTATAAGTCACCCCTATAGCAGGCCTTGACAATCCTGAAGGCAGGGTGTTTGGTTCTAAGTGAGAGGGTGCCACTGCATGAACAGGACACCCCTGCAGCCTACGGATTCCATTCTCCCGGGTTGTTAGTACTGCAGCCATTTACGACATATAGAGTGGCATTATGCGACCGCGTGATGACCAACTCTAAAACGGCTGAAAGTAACCCTATCATGTTTGGTGTCAAACATTGTGGAATCATACCCCCACACCGGTAACCAGTATGATTCCACCCCTCAGGAAACGAGCTTTGTGAGGTCCCTGGTGTTCCCGGTACCAGCCTTCTAGTCCCGGGCAGCCTAAAATGGTTGCTGCCGACCAGAGACACATTTCTGCCCTCCTGCTGCTGAGCCAAGCTCGAGCAGGGGAAGGCAGAACAATAGGCATCCTGTCACAGGGAGGTGTGACCACCTCCCAGACAGGTTTTAGTGTATTAGGCCTGGGTGGGTGGGCTTGCCAGCAACCGAAAGTCTGCATGAGGGGCGCATTTGGTGTCCCTGTGCATAGTCCAGTTCAAACCAGTCCTGGGAGCAGTTGGCTCCTGCTCTGGCGTGAAACTGGACAAAGGACATGGGAGTAACCTCCCCACTGTCCAGACCCTCCCCTGGGAGGGTCCCCTGAATCTGTCCAACCCTCTCCCGTGGGTACAAAAGGGCTTACCTGGCTGTAGGACCCTAGATTCAACGTGGACAAGATTCTGAACCAGAAACCACTGAACTTTGACCATCTGGACACGATGGACTTTGCTGGACTTCGTTGGGGCCGACTTCGTCTCCCTCTCAGTCCAATGCATCGTCTGTGCGCATGCACCATACAGGCTCCATGCAGGACCTGTGGAGCATCAAGGACAACTGAAGATATCTCCCTTGGAGTGAAGGAGTCACTCCCCTGCACCAGCAGACACCACCTCATGACTGACCAGTCTGCTGCTCCTGAGCTCCTATGGACTCCAAAGTCTCCAGCAACACAGAAAGTAAGTTTCTACATCCCTCGAGGTCCGAGCTGCCCTCTTACCAAGTTTGAGGCCAGAATTCCTTGTGGCGGTGGCAATACCTGTACCCCTGTGCACCACATTCATTTGCAAGTGAATATGCTTGTTGGCGATTCCCGAGCAAGTGCATTGGGCTCTGAGTAGCCCCAATCTCTGGCACCATTTCTTCTTAAGAACTCTGGCCTCCTCACACCGAGTGCTCCGTGGACTGTTGTCTTCGTGAAACTGCTTGAGGTCCCCTCGCGACTCCTGTGCTCCTGGCCTGTGGGTCCCCTTGAGGGTCAACTTTGCTTTTCTTGGCCTCCTCTGGTTGCTCAAGGCCTGCCCTCACTCCCCTGTGTTTGGTGAGTCTCCTGGACCTTGCTGGTCCGAACCGTAACCATGTATAACCCTCTGCGTGGATTGCCGTTGCCAAGGCTTGTTGGTGCTCCAACTGGACACCGACCTCTCAGTACTCAACATCCTTTGTGGGACAGCTTGTATCCAGCTCCTGGTTGTCTTTCACGTTTCCTGGTCCCAGTGGCTGCAGAGTCAAGAACCCCCTCAACGCACCTGAAGCACCCAACATCGATGGGCATTCGTCTACCAAGCCCCTGGTCACTCCTGAGTGACCCAGACTCTGTTACCTCTGCTTTCAGGTACTCTTCAACAAGAATCCACCTATGGATTCCGACGGACACTTTTCTTCCTTCCAGAAGCGGCTCTTCTTCAATTTCCTCCATTGAGTTTGACGGCGGTTTCCGACACCACTTCAGACCTATGCACCCAGCTTCCCTGGGATAGGTAACTCTGGTACTACGGTATCCACGGGTGGGGTGGCTCTCCAACCTCCTAAGTTCCACTGGGTTTCTTCGAAGTCCACTGGGAAGGGTCCTTAAACTTTAAAACTTCAACCGCGACTCTCCCATAGAATTGTACGGAACACGCGGTCGTGTTACCACACTGCACCCGTCCTCCGTGGGGTCCCTACTTACTCACCTTGGGTGGTTCCTTGGGGCCCCAGCGATTCTACATCCTCTAGACACTGTCTTGACTCGAGTTGTGGTTCTTATACCACTATTTTAGTATATGGTTTGGTCTCCCCCTGGAGCCCACTGTGTATTAGTGCTATTTACTATTGTTTCTGTGCTACAGTATTGTGTGCTTTGTGAGTATTTTCGTGTAGAAGACACTGTGTTGTGCTTAAAGAGTGTTATATCAACAAATAAATATTTTTATAACTACTGTGTGGTTCTCCTTTCATTTAACCAATACTATAAGGTTGCATTCTGGTAAAACAAGCTGCTTAACATTCCTTCAAGAGTAAGCCTGAAGGCTGCTCTCCACAGCTACCACTTGGATAACTTTCTAAGGTTATCTTTGACCTTTTAAATCACCATAAGGGTTGTTTGGACTGGTACAGGGTGCCCACTTTAATTAGTGGACAGCATATACCAGGCCAACTCCTCACATTTATCATGTCCATCTACGTGTGTTAGGACTGCTACTAAACCTCTACAACTAGCGTCTGTAGTTATGAGTCAGGACACTTTTCAATTTTGGGTAAAATCCCTGCAACACTGGTGCATTACAAATGTCATTTTGAATGACCTGAAAACCCTCCTGACACTCTTCAGACCAAATAAATTCAGATTTGTTTTTTAAAAGATTCCTAAAGGGGAATGTTTTACTCAAAAATGTCATCACGTACTTGAAATAATATTCCACCATGCCCAAAAAAGCTCTTATTTCATCCTTGTTACCAGGTGCTGGAGCATCCATTATAGCATCAACTAAAGTAGCCTTTGGTTCCACTCCCTTCCAACTTATCTCTTGTCCCAGATACGTAACAGTGTTTTTGGCAAATTTACACTTTGCATATTCTGCAGTCAGACCATGATTGTTTAATACCTCAAGAACTTCTCTGAGTTTTGAATCATGTTCTTTCTCAGTTTTTCCCATCACAAGAATATCATCCTGGAAAAATAGAGCATGTTTAACCTCTTTGAATAGTTGGAACATCAGTCTTTTAAACATTGTAGCAGCTGATGCTGGACCAAAAGATACTCTTATGAACTGGAAGCAACCAAAAGGCGTGATAAAAGCCATCAACCTGCGACAGTCCAGGTGCAAAGGTACCTGGTGGTATGTTGATGTTAGATCTAATGTTGTGAACCACTTTGTAACAGACAACATTTAGTAATCTTATGAAGCGGAAATTAATCTACCAAAATATTTCTGTTCAAATCTCTTAAGTCTACACATAACCAAAGTTTTCTGTTGGCCCGTCTAGCAACCAACACCAGAGAAACCCAGTCTGAAGGCTCAATTGCTTCTATAATCCCTGCATCCAGCAACTTGTTCAATTCTTTGGATACTTCATCCCTTATAGCCATACAAATGTTTTGGGCCTTATGAATGCACGGTTATGCATCGTCTTTTGAAAATATATTGTGTTGGAACCCCTTGAGTTCCCCAATACCACATGAAAAAACCCCAGGAAATTCCTTACAAATTTGCATGTCACCTTCCAACTCCTCATGAATCACCATGACAGGAACAGAATTGTTGTGATTCAGGATAATACCAAGTTCACCCTGATCCCACCATCCTAAAACTGAGGGTCCAGTTTTAGCAATATATAGTTTACATTCTCCCTTCCTGTTTTTAAATACAAACACTAATTCCCTATACCTTAAAGTTCAATAGGTTCTCCTGTAAAGCTTTTGGAAGAAATGTCAGGTGATTCTAGATCTCCTCCTACAACTGGTGCAAATTGTTCTTTCCATATCCCTTCATTTATCAAAGTATAAGGTGACCCAGAGTCAGCGGTAATGGTAATCTTGACACCTCCTATATTTACATCACACTTGGGTTTTTTCCTATTTCCACCCCTAACACATCAGGAGAAGTTTCATTACTCAAAACACACATATTAACTTCTTCACTTTCAGAATCTTGTGACTCTGACTCCTCCTCTAATACTTTTACTGAAGTATTCCTACTACACTTTTTCTTGCATACTGTCTGGAAATGCCCAATTATTCCACACGCAGAACATTTCTGATTACGTGCAGGACATTTTCTATCATTCGCCAAATGACCTATAAACCCACATCTATAACACTTTATTTCTGCATTGTAGTCTGAATGTTTTTTCCTAAAAACAGACTTTGTTCGGATGGTTTTCTTATCTGGAAAACGAGCAGATTTTGTATTCAACTTTATTTTGTTAGCTCACTCTTTGTTCTCCAATTTACTCAATTTTTTTATTATCATCCAACACTACTTTGGCACATCTTCCCATAAACTCTGCACGCTTAACAGTTTCTATAACCTCTTGTATTGGAGCTTCACCTTTGGCCCAAAGATTGTCTTGTATAAATGCATTAGCCGCGTGCATTACTATCTGGTCATCATGTAATGGGCCTAACCTACATATTCTTCAACAGTCTCCTCTTTTAACTGCTTTCTGTGGTAGAATGTGTACCTGTCTATTCCTACACACACAGTAGGAGCATTGTAAATATCCAAATCTTCCAGAGCGTTCATAAAAACATCTCCTTGGCCAGGCCCGCTGGGTTTTTTCACAATGCAATTGTAAACTCTTAAACCCAGGGGACCTAAAGAGTGCAACAACATTTTCTTCTTCTTTTCTGGAGTGAAATCATCATCCTCATCAAGAGTAGATGTATAATTTAAAACATATTCTCTCCATTCTTGTCATTTTAAAGAATTCTCTCTAGAAGACGGTACAAAAGGCTGAGGAGGTGTAAAATTTAGTGCATTCCTTGAAGCCATGTTGCAAGTGCAATGCAAGTCACCCTCAGATTGTTTCAGTATTAACAATTACCCAAAGAAAATACAAAGGAAATGAAGCAAAATTGACAGACACTCTTTATGTCCAAAAGGTGCGGGCGTGGCCCCTCTGCCCTTATGGACTAGCCGCTGCTGCAGGAAACATTTACAGAGACATTTTTGAAATTGCCAAAGAGCTCTCAAATCCAGACAGAAAAATAGTGAATGTTCCAAGAGTGAAACAACTGCGCAAATACTTGGAGGCACATTTATCATACCGTCACGCAATGCAGCAAGACAACTTGCAATACTGTGCTGTGTGACAGGGACAGAGCAAGAATGTGCCATGTGCACCAAGATATGACACATTCCTGCTTTCTCTGTGCTGGTGCACTGAATGCTGCCTAGCGCCAACACAGGATGCCGTTCTGCACAAAAGCAACCCTTTGAGGCATTTTCGTCTTTCTGCGTGTGCTGTAGAATGCATCATACATAGAAAGAGGAAGAGGAAATAACAAGGACAAATGAAGATATTTCTCCTTGTAATGCCTTACTTGGGAAGGCGTACCATTTTGATGCATCCCAGGTTTACAAGTCTTTGTAAATCTGAGAATGTTCCAAAATCCACGGGTAGATGCATGAGAACGCCCACGCTCCACCCATGGAATGCCTTCCCAATGCTACCTTGTGTTACTCTGGATTTACTAAGCCACCCAGAGCCACGCAAGGTGGCTTTGCGTGGCTTAGTAAATCTCACTTAAGCCTTTGTGTCACCTTGCGTGATGCAAGGGCAATGTAAGGGCTTTGTAAGTATGGCCCGTAAACTCTGTTTCATGTGATAAATTTGATTATATCTGAGTCGTATTTCAATACTCTTCTGTGTTTCCTCAAATTGCTGCTAAGTATTTCAAAAGCACGTGGACCCATCCAGTGCTGACTGATTTTCTTCCTTTGACATCTGAATTTATCCTTTCCAGAATTCTGTCATATCTGGGTCCCTGCTAGACACAGGTACCAAGACAATCATGAAGCACCTCACTTTATGAACATTGCAATTGGTATCTGTCTGAGCTCTTATTGTTTCTGAACTGAACAAGACCTAAGTGATGATCCGACTGAAGCCATCATTGGATCCGCTGGTCTACTCCAATCAAAGACTTATTTCCCCTTCTACTGTTCCTAATGAAACTCATAGATGTGACTCTGAAATGCCAAACTTTCGGGGTATCTAAAGTTATAGTATCTTCTTTTTTCAGCCCAGGCGGGCTTTTGACCAGCCGTCAGCACTTAGGTCAGCTCTGATCACTGCTCTGGCTGAAAAAAGGGGCACTTTGGATTGAGGGAGCAGCATTCCTTCACTTTTCCGCAGCTTTTGCTATGGTCTTCCAACCCAAATTACACTCCCAGCTGTGGTATTGTGGAGTGGGAAGCCCTGTCCTTGAATGGCTTGATTCTATTCTTTCAGGCTAGGAACAAGCCATGCCACTCCCTTCCTTTAGATCGTTATTCTACAATTTGCCATCCTCGAGCCCAACACTTATTAATTCTTTCTGGTGTAAGCCCCACCCCCGCACTCCCCATTAGCACAACTCATAAAATGTCCTCTATGCCAAGGAACTGATCAATTTCTGATTCACATCACACCTGTGTTAGCACATATCTTTGTGCAAAGTGTGGGCCCATAAAGCGCTATCTGATGAATCAGGGTTCACAAGTGAGACTTGTCAATAAATGAATACATTTAAATAATGTGAAGCACATTCGGCTACACAAGAAAGACAGAGAATGAATAAAAGTATTCAAACCATAAAGATTTATTAAAATGTATTGAGTTTCAAAGGACAAAATCATCAAAGTCTGTGTCAATCAATAATCAATATGTACATGCATTTGCTAATATGAAGTACAAAGTAGTCAAGTCATATAAATGAGAAGCTAAACTAGTATAAAGGTGACTCAGAGAAACAATGAAGTAAAATCAGTTCTCTCATAAAGAGAGTACCCTACTCTGCTCTAAGCTGTCTGGACAAGGTTCTAAGACCATTCTTAAACTTAAACTCTGCACTAGCTTCAATCACTCAATTCTAACATTGCTACACCTACACATAGTTCCCATAAAATGACCCAGTCAGGTCAGAGTATAAAGCTGCAATCTCAGGCTCATTAGTTTCTCAGGGTCTTCCACAATACAGTTTCTTTAAGCGTCCTTCAAATTTACAACTATCTGCAATAAAACGAGATACATTGGACCAGTCTGTACTGTGCAGGTGTACTGTTGTAATCAATCAGGCCATTCTACGGTTATCACGTAAAAGAAAATATTCCACATGGGAAAGAAAGTAAAGGCACCTTGCGATTGGTAATTTGGAATTCAACTTCTCCTAGAAATAAAGTGCAAATGTGTCATGAAATAGGATGGCACCCAAACGATAGCCATTTTAAGCACAGGACTACATTAGCTATGGTCAAACTACATGTGAACAATACACAGTTAATAGCATTTGCATGTTTACATGTTAATGTCAATATAATGCAAAACATTTAATATGGAAGTACCCTTTCACTTGTCTGTGAAGTATTGAAAAAACAGTGCAGGGCACAGCTGATTCCAATCTTCAGAAAACTGCAAATAAGAAGAGTCCATGAACTTATAAATTAAGCAATGAAGTTTAGAAATATCGATCTGTGCTATAAAGTGGGAAAGGTTTTTATTGTAGCTGAGGGAATTCTGAAAGGGGGCACTTTGTATGATTATGTTTTTTAATAAAGGGGGGGTTGGTCTTAAGTGGGGAGATTGATATACAAAATGTAATAATGAAATGTTTTCGTGTGTTTTTAGATATGTTTGCTTGGCCGAAAAAGGTCTATTATCAAGCAAATTAACTTATGCGGATGGCATGCAGTTAATACTTAAGATCGAGGCTTAGTCGAACTCCAGTCAATAGAAATTTCAAGACAGCGTGAGGCCAGTAGCAGAACAGATGATGTACAGTCATCTTAAATTGTATCAGAAGGTTGAGATTTTCACTCTGGAAGGTTTCCCCTGTCCTTGGTCGGATTCCAGGTGCCTAACCTCTATGGGTTCGACCCCAGTAATGGTCTGTCATGTCAGAAATCTCAGCATATCTGATGCTTCAGCCCCAGGTGGGCAAACTGGCATCCTTCTGCTTTCTGGCTTTGAGAAGTCCACAAATATCTTTCTGTTCCCCCCACTGGATGATAGAAAATCCATTACCCAAGCTTTGATAAACTTCTGCCTCGATTATGGAATGTGGTGGATTTAGGTATTCCTAAATGTTTTATACTCTGCCTTCAAGTCAATATGGGCATCAGCTGAGGGAGCTTATTTATGGATCCCTCGCCACATTTCATTGACTTCTAGTCTAAAAATCCTAACCCTGATTTAGTAATGCTTTGCGTCAAGTTTGCATAACTTTTGTAATGCAAACCAGATGTTAAGTGCTACGGTGGGATTTACTATCCAGTGCAAGGGTGGCTGCCAAACGTGCAGCAGTGCAGGGAAAGAAAAGAACAGTGCCACATCTTAGTAGATATGGTGCTGTTCTGCTCTCTTCCTTTCATGAAATGCAGTGCAGGAACTTTAGTAGCTGAGCTGTGCTGCGTGACTTCTTGGTAAATCCAACCCACAGCTTTAAGAGCCTCTCTTTGCCCCTATCTCAGAGCCATCACTTTTCCAGGAACGCTTCTTTCAGATACTTGAGGTCATTGAATGCTCTTCCGCAGTCTATCTCCGCCGCTGACAGGTTGGAATTGGTTGTAGATCTTTTTCTTTGGACACAGTTAAGTTAAGGAAATCTCTGCCATTTCAAGTTCCTTCTCTTTCTTATTATCTTTCCTTCTGCCGGTCCCATAAACCTGGCGTTTCACTGCACTTAATGAAAGTGAGGACTTCTTTCTGTCTTCTAGTTCGTGAGAGCCTCTCAAATCCTCTTATTTGCTCTTTATCTTTTGCTTAACTGGTGCAGGCATACCTTTTTTGGTCTGACCCAGCGACAGCTTTAGAGGTCTTGCCAGCCTCATTTGTTCGAAAAAGTTCTTAATAAAAATACATACATATATACATGCATACAGGGACTTCCAGGCAGCCCTCTTCACCCATTGGCCAGTTCAAGTGTTATTCACTTCTGCCCACCACAGCGTGGAGCTTGAGACAATGGTCCAGCTTACATCATCCATTGGATGACTTGCACTGCGAGTGACAGCATTTTTCCTGATCCCATATGCACAGCTACCTCAAAGGAGCGCACTATAGTGACAGGGGATGGCAAGCCTGAGCTGCTGAGCCACTCCTTTATTTTTTTATATTGCATTTTTAGCGTATTCCATATGTTTGCAAAAATAACGCATTGAAAGCTTAGCAAGGGCAGACATATTGGCTTTGCCAATGCTTGTGTAGGCTAGTGATGCACTAAAAAAGTTGTATCTCATTCATTCTTTGCTCTTTGTATCCATGGTTGAGCTCTATAGTATTGCTGGGTTTTGGAGAGAGGGCGGGACAAAGCAAAATCTATTGCATTTATAAATGCTTGTTTAAAAAATTTGCTTTGTTTTTCATTTATAGGATAATTTTTATTCGTCAACCCAGGACAGACTTTCTGAATGGATCTGTCAGAGCTCTTCAAACTTACATTCAATGCATGTTGCACCCACTCTTGGCCCTGAATATCATCTGGGTGTGTGGTGTGGCAGCTGCTCCCCCTGATACGCCTAGCACTGCCTCTGCTGCCCCTAGTAGCAGGCGTCATGCAGGCAGGGCTATAAACCTTTACTTACCTTCCTTACTATCCCCCCATTGCCCTTACCACAGCCCCTCAGCAGCAAGCTGGACTCCATTAGGAGACAAAGAGTGGAACGAAGGGGTCAACCCAGTGAGGCCATGCGAGGGTCAAAGGGTGCATGATGTCACTTCCTCTGCCCCTGACATTTTTGTTGAAGTGATGCCCATGATTTTAGCCGATAAAAGGCGCTTAGAAGAAAACTCTTAGCACAAGTAACGACTCTTCAAATAATTACTAATTGCTTTTCCATGTTGATGAAATGATCTTAAGCTTGTATATGTATGGACCTGGCTGGTGGAAGCGCCAGCTGAAGCTGAGGCTCGGACAAGCACGTGCAGGACTTACCCACCTGATACATGCTCATGGTTAGACCCGGGCCACAGCCTGTCCCTTCAGCAGCGACACTGCCCCCTCGGTAGCCAATGCGTCTAGGCCAGGACTACTGCATGAAGGCCAAGACAAAACCAGAAATCACCTGACGGCTGATATATTGTCCACCAAAGTGTAATGTGTTGATACATATTTATTTAAGAATTGATGAGTGAACGAACGAGAATGTTATGCTGTAGCCAGTGCTTCGCTGATTGCTTTCAACTATTTTTTGTCGTGACAAACTCCAGGAACTACAATGATGTGTTGCGAAAACGCACAACTGCCAGTTGGCTTCGGAATAAAAAAATAATCTGAGTGCCTATTTCTGAACAGCAGTATTTGGAAACTCCGATCAAAAACAGACAGCCCACTATGTGTTTAGATGTCGGGATCTTTCTTCTCCTGCTCCAGCTGTGGGGTGGCACCGTAAGCCTTTGCGCCAGAGGTTCACTGCCAGATGCATCACAGGGCAATTTGCCGCACATTTTTGCAGGGGTTTAAACCGAGCTGACCCCTGCAGGGCTCTGTAGGGTCATTTGTTAGAGACCGGAAACCGTCAAGCATAAGAGAAATTAATCGAGCCTCGTAGATTTTGGGTTCCAAGTCATTAAACACGATGTACATTTGACACGCTTATTCTCTCGTGTTTACCGCCAAGGCGTCATCAGTGGAAACGTGGACCGCCCTGACAGAACTCTATGACACGGTGCTTCCTCACTGCCTCCGAGGCAGCCAATGGTCTGCTGTTTAGCTGTAATCTCGTATCAGTCACGCGCGCACACAAGGAGAAACGAGGAACACAAGGAACACGCTGGAAAATAAAGTCCATGTAGCAACGTCGCCACAACGCGCCCCAAGGAACCACCCTCATTCACACCGGTAACAAACCTGCACTTTTATTCACAAAACATAAAGGTGGACTTAAGTACCCACGAGTCCCAGAAGTACGGTAGGTATTTACGTACATTTCTGCCGCATGCCTCCGTGTGCATGGTCTCTGTATGTCAGAGATTCTACATGCGAAGTTAGCACATTTGAGTCATTTTGAATATATCTTTAAATTAATCCCGTTGCGAATATGACTTTCCATGGAAGACGTTCCCATTCAGAGGTGACCCGGTCTGGCGATGCCGCAGGGCTGCTAGATAAAAGCGAGCAGGGCACGTCTGATTTGCATAAGGTGGATCCTGGCTGAGGCGGCACAGAGGACGAACATGAGGGACTGGAATGTGGCCAGAGTGACTGCCACTTTGACTCTTGCAAGCATTTCACCGTTAGAGATGCTCACAGGGCGATGAGCGTGCCAGAACTTGAGCACTATGCTCACTGTGCCATGGAAGTCAAGCTGTCCAGCACTGCTGAGGTCCAACGAAGCTGAAACCGGTCTTTGGTTACTTGTGTCCCCATTCAGAGTGGACCTGACCCGGCAGTCTAAGTGGGGATATCCTACTGGAGCAGGACCAAGTCTAATTGGCTTGAGGTGGCCCCTGTCTGGTGTGACATAATGGGCAAAATGCGATGCACTGGACCACGGCCTAGGTCCCTGGCAGTGGCTGAGACTTTTACAAGCACTCCACCCTTCAGCTTTGTTTTTTTCTTGATATCCTGCTATAAACAGATGATGGTGATTAACTAGTCTCGAGGCTGCTTCAATCTATGGTTGTTACGTGTGGCAGCCAAGAGGACACACACGTGCAGGTTTGACTTTCACCAGTAACAGAGCATATGTGATCAAATAAGTACTAAATCTGCAGCCAATGTACTCCTCCAGGGGGAAGCAAATGTACCACTTTTAGGAAGTCACAAAAGCTTTACCAAGCTCAGGTTTCCAAGCAAGTGACTGAGAATGGCATCTTCTCAGTGTGAAATTGTACAGTGTACACCTTCACCATCGGAAAATGCAATTGCGCATTATTTTCTTTTTGTTTCTTCCTGGGGAAATATTTTACCCAGTGAAGTAACTCATTCCTCTACACTCCAAGGCTAGAGCAGAAGCATAACACAAATGATGCCCTCCCCTGCAGAATGAGAAGATGGGCTACTTAGTATCGCATACCCTACAACATCCTTTACGACAAATGCGTTACAAAGCATACCATTATCCCACATTTGTTTTACTCCGCAAAATCTTTTACAACGCAGGGCTTTAAACCGCAAACCATTACAACGCATTCCCCAAAGTAACGCCCTGGTGGAGTTAGAATAGTACATTGCGTTGTAATGGGGAATGCATTGTAATGGATTGCGTTGCAAAGCCCGGCGTCGTAAAAGGTTTTGCGTGGTAAAAAATGCGGAGTAATGGCAGGCGTTGTAAACGCGTGCAGGGTAAAGTGTCATATTCATTAGTCTTAGGCTAAATACCCCCCCTCCCTAAAAGGATTGAAGTTTTCTGAATGGCATAGAATCTGTGACCTCCTGTTAATTCCCATAGTTGTCTGCAGTAAGTCTGTGAACCCACTGAGCTATTTTACAACCACTGCAGCCACTGTACTATGTATTATACATTAGACTAAGCATTTAGTGCTTGTGAAAAATTGGGTTGTTGGTTGGGGGATAGGGGGTGAGGGGGTGAGGGTGAGCCCTTCTCAAGCAACAGCCATATTCCTTCTTAGGGTGAACCACAAAAGTCGCTCTTGGGGAACAGGAACTCACTCCAGTAGAGGCCAGTAGGTCCAGTTGCAGGTCTCGTGCAGCAGGTCAGCTGGGCAGTTGTAGAGAGGCCTCTGGAGATTGTTGTGTCCCTGTAGCTCAGAACAGGAGGCCAGTTAACTATCCCTTGGAGTCACTCAGGTAGCCCGGGATGAAGGATGCAGGTCCAGTCTTCCTTCTCAGACAGCAGGGCAGATCTCAAGCAGCAGAGCAGCCCTTCTTCTGTAGTATCCACAGGTCCAGGAGTGTACTCCAGAGTGGGTCTGAGGGTCCTATTTTTATACCTGGTGCCCCCTTTGAAGGGGAAGCTTTTGGAGTTTTTCCCCTACAGAAGTACCTGGCATTTCCTGTCTCCCTGTCCCAGTCTATCTGTAGACACAATAGGCTAGTGTGAAGTCCTTTGTGTGTGTACTGGGCCACTGCCATTGAAGTATAAGTGTGGTAGGTGACAGCTCCGCCCTCCCTCCCATCAAGACAAGATGGCTCATCCTGCCAACACCCAGACCCTGTATTGTGTGGCTGTCTTCAAGGAATATACAAAGGCCAACTGCCAAATATCCTATGTTATGTGACTCAGAAAACAGGCTGCAGGCACCAAATAGCTGGGACAAGAAAATGCCAACTTTATAAAGTGTCTGTCCAGAATTGTGACTTGAAATCCGACTTTATTATTAAACAGGGTTTTAAATTACATTTCTTCAGACACCAAACATGACATTCCAAAAAACGTTATTACTTACTAAATGTAATATGGTATCCCAATGTTACCCTATTGAAGAGCTAAGCCTCACAGTGTGAAAAACAAATTTAGGAGTTTTTTGCTACCAGGACATGTAAAATTTAAAAGTACATGTCCAACTTTTTAAATACACTGCACCCTCCATATGGGCTGTTTAAAGCTTACCCGAAAGGCGAATTATTTGTATTAAAAAGGGAGTTTTAGGCTTGGCAAAAGGTTTATTTTGCCAAGACAGATTGGCAGCTTAAAATTGCATACAGGCTGCAATGGCAGACCAGAGAAATGTTTAAACAGGCTACTTAAGTGGGTGGCACAATAAGTGCTGCAGGCCCACTAGTAGCATTTAATTTACAGACCCTGGGTACCTGTAGTACCATTTTACTAGGGACTTAAAAGTAAACTAAGTAGACCAATTAGGTGTAAGCTAATTTTGCCATGTTTAAAGGAGAGAGCACAAGCACCTTAGCACTGGTTAGCACTGGTAAAGTGTGCAGAGTCCTAAAACGAGCAAAAACAGGGTCAGAAAACAGGAGTGGTGATGGCAAAAAGTTTGAGGGTGACCCTTCAGAGAGGGCCAGGTCCAACAGTGCTTGTTTATTTTTCTGCAGTTTTTATTATTATCCTCTCTCGATCCTTTTATCTCTTTTCCATTGGTTCTTTCCTACTTTCCCTTTTCATTTGTTTCTTCTCACTCTATTGCTTTATGTTATACTTCTCAAACTCGGTTCCCTTCCTCCAACATTCTGTTTCTCCTTTGATATCTCAGCCTTTGTGTCTTCCTTCTGTTTGTGTTTTCTGTTCCCTTTGGATTAATATATCATAATCAGAAGAAAGAGGCGAGTATCCCAAAATATGGCTGCTAAAATGTTCAGGCTAGTGTCAGTGAAATTATTTTAACAGCAACATAAATAACAAACTACAAAGCATTCTATATTCTGCCCCCATGAATATTGTGGCATTTGAGTAGTATAGCTGGCTGCATATAAGCTGCCCCACCACATATAGACATAATATTAGTTTCGAGGCACTTTGAGGCACTGTTTGCCCAGCTTCAACTGGCAACATCAGAGGCGGATAGAGGATTGCTACTCTACTATCAATCCACCGGTCAGAAGTATATGGACGAAGTCACATGCCCAAATTCTGCAGCACACCAGAGTAGGCTGCCCCACACCAGCATTCATTCGTCCATGTCTGACATGGAGTGCACTCAATAAAGCACAAAGCAATTGCACCAATAGATATTCCCACTTAAGATATTTACATCCCATTCAGGAAGGAGGTATGAGGTCCAGCAGGGGATGAAAGGGCCCCCTTCCCTTATCTGCCCTGCTCTTTCAGGGCTGGACTGCGAAATCAAAAGCAGCCCCCTGGCAAAAATGCTCAAACCAGCCCTGCTTCCTTTGTCTCCTCGTGCTATCTCACTCCATCCATCTATTCTCCTTCACTCCTTCTGTCCTCTACCTCTTGTCTCTCTTTAATCACTTTGGGGCCGATTCCGATCTCGGCCGGTAGGGCTTTGAATCGGATTCGGCTCTACCGGATCCGATTCGGAGGCCTTTTTCCCGACCGATTCGTACAGTCGTCCCAGCGAGCAAGTACGATGCGAGCGCACGTGAAATCGCCGACCGACTCGTTCCCGGGTCCGAACCGCTCCGACCGACTCGTACGGACACGGCTCGCACCATGCAATGGAGACGTTTCCCGACCGAGCAAGTACGATGCGCGCTTCGAACAGCCCGACCGACTCGTAGCGTCCGGCTCCAAAGGGCTGTCGGAGCCGGACTTCGGGGGTCCGTGTCGGACCCCCCTGCACGCGTAGCCGCACGAGTCGCACACAGGGGGGACCCAAGGGTCCCCCCTAAACATGCATGTACGGTGCGAGTCGCACCGATGCGTACCCACTGTAGGGGGCCCCCCTGTTCGCGACGTACCCATTCAGTCAATGGGAGCCCGTGTACGCGTTGTACGACCGGCTCCCATTGACTTCAATGGGAGTCTGACCGAATCGAGTCGGGCAGCATACGGCCGCATCGTACTCGCTCGGTCGGACTGCGGGAGTCCGGCTCGGTCGGAAATCTCTCCGGATCCGACTCGGTCGGAGAGATTTCCGGCCCGAATCGGAATCGGCCCCTAAATCTCTACCTTTCCCTCCCTCTCTCGAAGCCACCCCATGCCTGCTGCAATTAATCTAGGGCAGCAGTTCTTAACATTTTGACTTCTGTGGTCCCCTACCTAATCATTATCTGGATCTAGGGACCCCCAATAAATCATTATTGGAATTTGCCAACCCCCAACGGAGTCATTATTGGAATCAGGGGCTCCTGCCTAAACAATTTAGATAATTTGAACCATGAAATGATGCACAAAAATACGGAAACAAGCATCATCAAACAAATACATAAAGTATGAAATACTTTAATTCACAAACAAATATTTAAAAAAATCAAAATTATAATGGGAAAGTTGGAGCTTCTCTAAATTCAATTGAGGCTCCCCATTATCCTACGAATTAATCCAAAGATACCAATTTAATTTTTAGCTTCCAATTTCAAGGCAGGGTCAAGGCTGATTTGCATATGGCTGGGTCAAACTGAGGTGGGATGGTGGGCAAAATAGTGATGGGTTGGAATGCTACCCTGAGCGATTGCCAGTGCTTAGACAAGTTTCATGCATTCCTCCCGTCACCTTATGTTTGTTTCACATATGCCCAGAGTTGGGTCCTATGCTCATTGTGCCATTGTAACTAAATTATACCTGACTGAAGAGCCCCAATCAGGGTGAAACTGCTTTTGGGTTGCTTTTGTTCTAGCTAGGGAGGACCTGGTCTCGCAGTTCGGGCTGGACTGTTGCTATTGGAGCAGGGTCAAGGCTGGTTTGCTTATGACTGGGTCCAAACACAGTTGGCGCGGTGGGGAAAAGAACAATGGGTTGGAATGTGATTGCCAGTGGTTAGATAAATTGCAAGCATTCCCTTCACCTTTTGTGTGTTTCGTAGGACAGTTGTATGACAGAATATCGGGAACAACAATATCGATACACCAGAATATTGTGTCAAAAATATTGTCTACAAGAATATTGAGTTTACATGCTTTGTATGATAACTACCAATATATTGCAAAATATTGAGTCAAAAACATTGTGGAACAGAATATTGATAAAAAGGTAAGTATATATAAAAATTCAATATTTTATACCATTATATACAATTAAAAATATTATCATACTAAATAATACATAATTAAGAAATAGTTTTAGTATGTAAATTATATATCCACATATATATATATCCACATATATATATATATGATTAAGATGCTGATGCATCGAAACACGTAAGGCATAGAAGACTGTTTTGTGCACGACGAGAGAAAAATGAAATTGGTAACCAGATGGTAGGCGCCCAGCCGAGTGCTCTCCTAAGCTCAAGGGCAATTGGACAATAAAAAAAAAAAATATATATATATATATACACATTAAAAAGGTGAAAACCATATTTAACCATTGAAACATTACATGAAAAATATTATCAATAACTTAAAAGAAAAATTAACAAATGTGTATATAACCACAACATATATGTAACTTAATTTAAATATTAAAATGAATATAACAATACTTTTAATTAATACTGTTAAATAGATATAGAAATTACAGATAGATAGATATGCTTTTATACAGACATACTTTAAATGTATATATTTACATTTAAAAAAGATATTATGGTTAACAATAACGTAGAAATTAAAATTAACAATATAAAATGAATATTTAAACACATTTTTTTTTTTTGCAGAGTTTTATATAGCGCAAACTTGACCCGCAACCGGGTATCAGAGCACTTTACATAGCACCAGTTACGTTACATGAGGACACACATTCATTTTTGTTAGGCACGGGGAGATTAAGTGATTTGCCCAGAATCACAGGATGTTAAGCGTCATTACCGAGACTCGAACCCAGTTCCCCAGGTCCGAGGTCGAACGCCCTAGCCGTTAGGCCAACTCCTCTCCCCAACAATTGAATAAAAAATTACAATTTTGATAAATAATATATACATTCAAGAGCGAAATAAAAAGTATTAAAAAATACTAACAATCAAATATAAACAACACTAGCAAAGTAGTCAAATTGACTATTATAACTCCAATTCGACCCGGTTTCGCTCTGGCCGAACTGCCTCGGTCCCGCACCTGATCCGAAGACTCAGATCAAGAGCCTTGGTGTGTGGCTTGATCGCTCGCTCAGTTTTAATCACCAGGCCGTTAAAATCTCAGCCACTTGCTACGGCCTCCTGAGGATGCTCCGTAAGATCCTCCCCCTTCTCCCTTTTCAGGCGAGAAGGATCATGGTTCAGGCCCTCATCCTCTCTCGCCTGGACTATGGGAATTCCCTCTACCTGGGAGCCCCCCAAACCACCATCCATAAGCTCCAGGTCATTCAGAACTGTGCTGCTCGCATGCTTTTGCAGGTCCCCCGTCGACAATCGGCGAAACCTGCACTAAGGAGCCTCCATTGGCTACCAATTAAGGCAAGGATCCAGTTTAAGGCCATGTGCCTGACTCATAGGGCCTTCTGGAAGAAGGGCCCAGTCTCAATCCAATCCATGATCACTCCCTATCAACCTCCCAGAGATCTCCGCTCTATGTCTTCCTTCCTAGTCACCTCACACAGAATAAGGAAGGCTAGATGGGGCGGGCGTTCCTTCTCCCATAACGCTGCCAACACATGGAACTCCCTCCCACTCCATCTGCGAAAGGAACAAAACCTGCTCTCCTTTCGAAAGCTTCTAATAACCGTTCTTTTCAATGAATGCATCTAATCTGCTCCTCTCCTGTTATTCTGCGTTAGTCCACAAGCGCTAGGAGGCCTGAGGGTAGCTATTGCGCTATATACATTTTATTTTCATTTCATTTCATTATTTTCAATTTAAGCAAAAATAGGAAAAGTGTTGGACTATGGATGGGTTAGATTTACTATTCCCACTCAAACATATGCAAAAGCAGGGGAAGTGTTGGACTTTGGAACGCTTAGATTTACTATTCCCACTCTGGCATAGGCAAAAGCAGGGAAAGTGTTGTACTTTGGAGGGGTTAGATTTACTATTCCCACTCTGGCATAGGCAGAAGCAGGGAAAGGGTTGGACTTTGAAGGGGTTAGATTTACTAGATACTAACGATCAGTGGTATTGTTTTGTAGGAAAAGGGCGCCACTCAGGAGAATAGCACTGATATCGCTATCGGTATTTCTATTTAATCTCGGTGCTGTAAGGTGCGGAGAACCACTGATCTCCCCAAAACCGGTGGTAAAACCACCTACATATACAAAAGAAAATCCTCAGCACACGAACGTGATGTAACAACAGACATTAAAATGCATAAGTGTGGACACAGAACGCTCCGGTGTACTGTACTCGGTCATACACGAGGAGCGACGTCTGGAGACAGATCACTTAAAATAACGATTCAGAGACAGAGCGTTACATTTGGACTCTTTTGGATTAACACACGACTCTAGAGGACGTCGCATGAATCAGAACCCCTTGTGGGTTGGAAGTATCACCACAATTAAAAGAGAAACGTACAGAGAAGATAGCCTTGATAAAGTCGCGGGACGATTTCCCTGTTAGCGACGAAACACGTGTCGGCTGTTTGGTGATTCAAGGAATAAAAGAAAAGAACAAGAATTTACTTTCCTGTATTTAATTCTGTGCCCACACTTATGCATTTTAATGACTGTTGTTACATCACGTTCGTGTGCTGAGGATTTTCTTTTGGGGATAGATTTACTATTTGCACTCCAATGTAAGCAAAAGCAGTGAAAGTGTTGGACTTTGTAGAGGTTACATTTACTATTCCTCACCAATCTAAGCAACAGTAAGGAAAGTGTTCGACTTGGAAGGGGTTAGATTTATTATTCTCAATCCAATCTAAGAACAGTAGGGAAATATTGGACTCTGGAGGGTTTAGATTTATTATTCACCAATCCAATATTGGCAACAGTATGGAAACCGGTGAACTTTGGAGGCATTGGATTTACTATTCACACTTTAATGTAAGCAAAATCATGGAAAGTGTTGGACATTAGAGGAGTTAGATTTACTATTAACTCTCCAATCTAAATAACAGCATAGAAAGTGTTAGACATAGGAACGGCTACATATACCATTCCAATTTCTAATAATTAGAAAAAAACATTTACATACCTAACATAAAATTAGCTAAGCATATAAAAAAACATATATGCTTTATAAATAAATAAAATTAAATATAATTGACAAAATAAAATACAAAAATAATTTAACAAATAATAAACAAAATAAATACATTTTAAATAAATACATTTCCATCATTACTACTAAAAATACAATCCAAAGAAAATGTAAAATAATTTATAAATAAAACAATAACATTTGAAATAGTAATTAAATTAATATTTTAGTTATTAAATAAATACACTAAAACCGATAATAAATATCAATTGCATTTTACAAAGTTGATTATTAAATACAATTATCAGTGAATTAACAATTAATTAAAATACAACAAATAATGTACATAACAAATAATCAATTACATATTTTTAATACCTTAATAATTTAATAATTAATTATCAAATAAATATTGATTAACAGAAAGTATGTAAAAAAACATTTATTATTTAATTAACTTCCCACCCTATTCCCCTACAAACCGAACAACTCGCTATTAGATTAAAAATTACTAATTAAATGTAAGCAGAATTAATTACACATTAAAAATTACAAAATACAGTAAAAGCAATTTAAAAAAATGCATAAACAATGCCAACACCTAAAATTAATATAACCAATATATATGAAGTGAATTCAAAACTGATGTTTAACACAACTATATTAATGTAAACAATATTATATAATATATTTTTAGAAACTCTAGTATATGTTGTTGCTTATTAGACAAAGCAGTTTGTGGTCTAACTGATGAGGCAGGTGAGACCATTTCCCATTTTTTGCATAACCCCCATGGAGAGGCATTGAACAGATTATTATTATTAAAGATCTAGCAATAAGCAACCCTATTGATATAAGTACAGGCTTTCTTCAAAATACCTATGGCAATGTCAGTCAGGGATCAACTATCGATTATATGATAGTTTCGGATTCTCTTAAAAACTCTATCTCTAATGCCCAAGCTGATTTCTCTAACTATAGCGATCATGCTGTTATTTCCTGTCAAATGGTATGGGAAGGTATATATACCAAGCAGATGAGGCACATAAAACCTAACATAATAAGGAAAAATTGGATCATTCTTAAATGGGCGATAACCAACAAAGACAAAATTGTCCCCATGGTTTATGCCTTTGATTCAATTCTACTAGAGGTGAAAAATGCTCTAACCAAAAAAGGTCCCATTGCTAACTCTGTAGCCCCTAGATGGTTTGACCACGACTATACAAGCTCTTTATCAAATTTACATAAGGCGATTAGGACTGTCCCTAGAGATGTAGTTCAAGTTAAGCTCCTGCGCTAAAGGTATAGAGAGGCTAGGAAGACCAGACTAAAAATGCTAAAGGAGGAAGGATGGGAACAACTTCATCAGGCTGCGACTACAAACATTTCTAGAGATTTCTGGATGGTAATCAATGCTCCCTATCTAAAAGCACAGATGGACCCAAACTAAGATTCTCACATGGATGAAGAATCTTGGGTCACCCATTTTTCCAAAATATTTGATCCTCTTGGCAAGGGGGGGGACCTACCACAGATAGATAAAATGTTACCTATAAAGTCTATCCTCCATTTTAACCATGATCATGATGAGGTCAGGGAAGCTTTTATGCAGTGCTCCACCAATAAAGCTGCTGGACCAGACGGTACTTAAATAGATTTCTTTCTAGACCAGCCGGATCTTTGGGGCCTGGAATTGACAAATGCTTTTAATTTTGTTGCTATTGTGGGCTCGCCAGATTCATGGTCGAAATCTATCTTAATCCCTATTTACAAAAAGGGCGATAAATCTGAGCCAAAAAACTACAGGCCAATTTCAATTCTGGATAGTACTGCCAAACTCATGGGACACGTCCTACTGAATAGACTGGAAGAGTGGGCCACCAATAATAATGTCCTAATCCCAGTTCAATATGGTTTTAAAAAGGGGAGAGGTACCCAGGATCAGTGCATTAATTTAAGTCTCCTTATTGCCAAGTATACTCAAGCCAAACAAGGCAAGTTATACTTGGCATTTATGGACTTATCCGCAGCATTCGATTGCGTTGCCCACCACTATTTATGGAGATTAATGAAGGAGATGGGCATTGATGAGGCAATTATTACCTTCTTCAGGCAGCTACACTCTACGGCTTCGGCCTGCGTTTGCAATGGGAGGCAGGGAGAGTGCACTAGGTGGTTCCTGATAAATAGGGGGGTTCGACAGGGATGCGTTCTGGCCCCATTTTTTATCTCAATCTACACTAATGGGGTGGAAGCTCCTCTGTTAGAAGCCACGTAAGATGTCCCAAAGATGAATCAGGTGCGCATCCCCATTCTCCTCTATGCGGATGACGCGGTGCTTATTGCCCATAATGGTCTAGCACTCCTGAGATTGCTAGACACATGCGTCAATTATATGCACAAACTGGACCTGAAAAACAACGAGGTGCAGTCCTTTGTTTTAGTAACTGGCCGTAAGGAAAAGAAGACTCCAACCTTTTATATAGAAGGTAGGAAATTGGCACAGACAGGCATTTTTTCATATTTAGGAGTGACCTTTGATAGATCGTTAAATTGGTCTCACATGATAACTATTAGGGGCTTAATGTTAGAAAAAAGTATCAATGTCCTTTATTCTTTTAGTAAAAAGTTGGGTGCGAAACCCCTAGATATGGTCAAAAAAGTATATATGGCTAAATCTATTTCAGTTGCAACATATGGGGCAGGTATCTGGGGATATTCTAAAGTTTCAGCACTCCAGACCATTGAAAATACCTTCTAGGAAAAACTAGTATGTCTCCCTATAAGTTGTTCAAAATTTATCTGCCATTTAGAATTGGATGTCCCATTCATATTTGATTTGGTTAGGCTTGCTCCAATTCTTTTATGGCATTCAGTTTGGAGAAGGGAATCTGTTAATCTCACCAAAAAGTTCATTGCAGACTGTCTTTCATTGGATCAACTGCATAGAATCCCATGGATTATGTATGTCCAAAACAGTCTAAGCTCATTAGGTTTAGCACACATATTTGAAACATCAAGCAATTGCTCTGCCATTTCCAAAAAGGAGATCAAAACACGATTTTTAAATCAGATGACAAAAAGAAAGATTTAAAACCAATAGTTCAAAACACTCAGTAAATTCTTATTTAGAGGGACTGATTACTTATGAAGAGATAGCCCCATATTTACTTTCTGTAATAACCCAACGCCATAGATTTATTTTACTTAGGTTTCGCCTAAATTTGATTCCTTGTATGTTGTCCTATCCATCGGGAATTTTCTCATTACATGAGCTTCCTTCCTGTCCATGTGATGATGTGTCCAGTCAATCTAATTTGCACATCTTTTTCTTTTGTAAGTTTTATGCGGATCATCGTAAGAGATTCATATTGCCAATTATGTGCAAATATAATTTTAGGAAACGTCGCCCAGGGTTGTTCTTTTTAAAATCATTGTCCGACCTTCACATCTGTTATATTGTTGCGTCGTTTTTATGTCTCTCTTATAAGACTAGAATATTGATTATTAATTAAGAATGATGCAAGTTTTATTTGGATTACAACAGATGGTTTTAATAGGATTTTTAATATCTTTTGTATAATGCTGAATGTCTTTTTGTATGTTTTGTGCTTTTATGATCTTATTGTATAAAGATCGAATGAAGTGATTATTGACTGACTAGTATATGTCATAAAAAAGCGATAGTCTCTCTATATTTTGTTCCTTGATATTTTTGTATTGACAATATTTTTGACACAATATTCATGCAACTTGATATTTTCGAAATGATATTCTTGCCATTCACCAATGGGCCAACTGTATAATAATAACTTAGCTGCTGTGTTTAACCAATGTGAATGAGATGATGTTGTTCACAGATCTGAGTGCCTGAAGTAAGCAATCACAGGAGTATGTTGAAAAGTGGAGGCGAGGTATATCAAGAGTTTTATCAGAGTACTTCACGTAGGAACTGCAGTGATGTAGTTCCCCCTGAGAGAACATCATTGAGAGTGAGGAGGGCCTTCCACCCCTGGCAACCACCATGAGTGTAAACCATCCAAGAGTTGGCACCCAAAGATGTTTGTTTCCAAGTGAAACAGAAGCTGATGTGGACCCATGTGAACCCATCAAGTTTAGTGAAGCTGTGAGAACAATGCTGAGTAAATTGGCAAAAACATGTTGAGGGCGAGGATTTTTATGGAAATTGGCTCTTATACTGAGCCCCAAGACACTTATTGATGATTTAACTGCCACTGCCGCTAGCTATATAGCCAGGTGCTTCTCCCACTAGCAGTGGACAGGAAAGTCCAGTACAGCCCAGGTGTGTTCTAGTGGGGATACACAGTAGGTTGGCATTTCTCAGTCCTTGTCTTCATTCTCAGTGAATATGTCAGGGGGAGTTAGGGGTTTGCCAGTTTCTATGACAGGCTGAGAGTAGTGGAGATTGAGTTTATTTTTTTGGTGTGCTTTGGTTCTTCACTGACACGATGGGCCTTGTGGTGTGATTTGGGGAGGATTCCAAGTGTGAGGTTTCTAGGAGTCAATCGAGATTGAGCGTGCTGGATGCTGGTGGCCTGGGAGTGTCTTTGTGATTAAGGCTGGTTATTTTACCAGAACTGCCTGCTTATTTATTAGGTGATAGGGCAGAAGACGCCTAGGACCCACATCTACTGCTAACCTGCCTGGCGGGTCATGTGACTAACATTAAGACTCATGGTGAGTGGCTTAACCTGCACAGTTAACTTGTCCTGAAGTAATAACATGGAAAGTGCTGAAAGCAACACTGTATGGGATCAAACTACCATTTGTCCAGTGATCTTCAGGTGATCCAGGGCAGTGGTGGAGCCTATGGGCCTGATTCACAGAACTAACTTACGTCAAAAACGTAAAGTTAGTACTTTTCGGTATTCACAGAATACACTTACCACAACTAACTTTATGTCCGCTCCCGGGCCGGAGATTCCGGCCCTGTGGCGGAGATTCCGGCCCTGTGGCGGAATCTCCGCCTCCGGGCCGGAATACCCTCATTTAGGCTGTTTGAGCATTGAAACGGCCTAAATGAGCGTATTCCGGCCGGAGGCGGAGATTCCGCCACAGGGCCGGAATCTCCGGCCCGGGAGCGGACATAAAGTTAGTTGTGGTAAGTGTATTCTGTGAATACTGAAAAGTACTAACTTTACGTTTTTGACGTAAGTTAGTTCTGTGAATCAGGCCCTATGTTATTCAGTAACTTCAGAGAAGATCCCAGCACTGCATGCTTTGGTCGTGTACCCCTGCAACAGTGTTCTCAGCCCACTAAGGGATAATTAAAGAATAGGCACTGGTAATATTTTACACTAACCTGGCACACTTGTGTGGAGCTTGCTTTCTGAGCTGTCTAGCTCGAGCATGGAAAGTGAATGGAGATTGGCGTGTATGGTGCAAAGCATGATCCATGCTCTCTGCCATGGATCGGCTCTTAAATAACATTTGGTGTGAACCAAGAGTGGTCGTCTGTGCTTGCACTATGGAGGAGCTATTTGCCAGAAGTGAGAGAACTGTGCTAGACATTAAGGATTTGAGTATGTTTAGCATCAAGCCTGCACCAAGGTAGGAGATCAGAGTTCACTTTCAGGGGGCCAGAAGTGCATATCAGCATGAGGCAGCCAGATGGATCACTGTTCTACGTTAATAGCAGGAAGCAAGAGAACATTGTAGCATATTCACATGTCAGTTCTGAGAGTTGTAGTATATTAGTGGAGAGAAAGAAAGACAACAGTAAAGCAAAAGTAAACAGTGACAGCTAACCCAGAACTTCAAGTGGCTGTGACTTATGTCAGTATGCGTGGATGGCACTGACCACCATATCTGTTTTAGTTAACTCTTTTGCCAGGTTTGTGAGACAGCTTAAATCAACCAGATTATCTGAGAAAGGTGCAATTTATGCTGGCACGACTTCCTGGTTTTTCCCATTCTGAACTTTTTGTGGCAAGTAGGACCTAACGCCAAAGGTGTCTACCTCATGGAGCCTTGCCTCACTGTAGCTTTCAGCCTTTCCATGTTTGAGGATTTAGAGCTCAAAAACGTGACTATGTCTGAACATAACACTAGACAGTGGGAAAAGCCGGCAAAAGGACCCAGGCTGCAAGAGAGCACATGAGCTACAATTCTCAAATTTGCCCTGCTTTGTGCTTGTGGTATCAAATCTCAACGCCTCCATAGGACTCTAAATTCAACATATCCAACCTTGAGAGGCCCTTGTTGGCCAAAGCATCCTGCCTCGCTCTGCTGAGAATTTTCACCTCCAGACAAACGACGAAGTGAGAAGGTACACGTGTTGACACAAGGGTCTCTCTCATTGAAACCTGATTTGTATTGGTAACAGAGTTGCTTTATTTTCTGGGAGTTCATCCTTTACTCTACGACTAGATAATGTTTACACAAGAGTGTAGTGAAATTTGGAGATTTATTTTTATTTAAAAAGTTTTATATAGCTCGAACTATACCCATGCGGGTATCAGAGCGCTTTACAAGATGAAGAGACAATGAAATACAAAACATTAAGGTCCAGATGCATTTTTTTGCTCGCAAACGGGCCGATTCGCAGAATCGGCCCGTTTGCAATCGCAAAAAATGCTTTTGCGATGCATCAAACCCAATTTTGCGATTCGGTAACCTGTTACCGAATCGCAAAATGGGTTTGCGATTTGCTATTAGGAAGGGGCGTGTTTAGGGCGTCCCTTCTTAATACCGAATCGCATCGGTATGCATGAATGTTTTGCGACCGAAATGCGGTCGCAAAACATTCGCATTTTACCACCTACCTCAAGTAGGTGGTAACCAATTCGCAAATGGGAAGGGGTCCGTAAGGGACCCCTTCCCCTTTGTGAATGTCAGCAAATGCATTTTCTCAGAGCAGGCAGTGGTCCCACGGACCACTGCCTGCTCTTAGAAAATGAAAGGAAAAGTTTTCATTTTCTCTTTTGTAAAGCATCCAGTTTTCCTTTAAGGAAAACGGGCTGCTTTACAAAAAAAAAGATTGCTTTATTAAAAAGCAATCACGGATATGGTGGTATGCTGACCCCAGCAGGCCACCATCCCCGTGATTTTTGCGATTCCTAGGGGGTCGCAAATTGCGACCTATCTCATTAATATTCATGAGGTAGGTCATTTGCGACTCCTTAGGAATCGCAGAAAGTGTTAAACACACTTTCATGCATTCCGTTTTGCGATTCCCTAATTGCGAATCGCAAAGATTCGCAATTAGGGAATCGCAAAATATTTTTTGGATGCATTTGGCCCTAAGTATAGTAGAGGTACATACAGTGTAATAGAACCAAATAGCATAGAGGGGCAGAGAGTAGAGGACCTAAACCAGTAATCTGGAGATGTGGAGAAAGTCGTTTTAATGGATTCAGAGTTGAGGCATTCCATTATTTCAGAGGAGGATTTTGTGCAGACTGACACACTGTCTGATTTGTTTTAATCTCCTAAGCACCATTGAGTGTGTGAAATGCCATTGGTCAAGATGTTGGGTTATTTATCTACTAGACATCCATTTAGCATCAGATGTGTTACAGGCACGGTGCATGTAGCCAAAAGAGCTGTACCTATTTTGGGAAGATTGCACCGCGATCATGTGCAGTCGGAGTAACATCCAGTAGCGAAAGAGCAAAACATATTCATAGGATGAGGCCCTGGATTGGAGAAAATTGTGAAATCACATCAGATTCAGTAGATTTCAGGACATATTTGTGGGGTATGCCATATCTAAAGAAAATGGAAGACAAACCATCCATTCCTGTACCTACTACTCAGAGTCGGATTTGCAGCTGCTGATTATCATCACCTGGCTGTCACATTTGCATGAGTCAGGCACTTAACACAGGCCTGTGCAGCCCTTGCATCAGAGGACCGCCCCTAATTGTTCAGAGGGACCCCATTCAGTCCAAGGCTAATGAGTGTGTTGTATCTGTGATATATAGTGGACTCTGGAGCCCCGCATCCCATTCTGCGGGGACGCCCCATCATTTTTTGTGACACCACTTGCTGAAATATAATTGCTCCTTAGAGTATGTGATTTGTAAGAAGACAAAGTGGGAGGACTGGTGACCCCACATGGCTGGGGAGATGGCAACAAAAGAAGATTGGAGATAAGAGAAGAAAGGGTTTAATGATTTTTGGAGGTAAGGAGATATCTTTTAGAGTTTGCCAACGGCCTTTGGATAGGTTAGAAATGAGAGTAGGGGTGAATAAGTGCTGTGTCTGGTAATGTTTCAGTCTAGGTTGGTTGCAATGGCCAATGAAGGCCATTTTGGATGAAGTATTCCTGAAAGGCGGTGAAGAACGCCATTTCGCTGTCTGAAAATGGACTCAGCAACACAACTGCAAGTTAAAGAATGTCATATCCTCTACCAATTACTCGGCTATAATTTATTTTGTAGTTGCGTCTGGCTTCTATTGAACAAATATGCCACAAAGTCATGCCGCAATATCAATTCTTTTTAAAAAAAAGTTTGCAATACTCCTCTTAAACAAACAAATTAATACACTTGCCCCTTATTTAAGTGTACAGCAAGGTATTAGTTGTGTGTGTTATACCGGTGCCCTAAATATTGGAATAATGTCGTGACACTCTACTTCACCAATGTATTTCAAAGTTGGAGATACTTTCATGGTTGACTTTCATTACAAAAGAATAGAATATTCATTGTCTAGCAGAAGCATATGTGCCATGATGAAGGGAGCAATGTCACACATCGAAGCAGTATGCGCGGTATCTACTGTTACCACACCTACCAGAGTTTTGAGTTTGGTGGCCCACATTGTACTCACACAGTTTTCCAAAAGTAAATTTCGGCAGGTTAAACATGTTGAAATGTATAGGGAAAATATGCCTGAACTACCTGGAAAGCGGATTTTTGTGCAGGGTGCATTAAAATGTGCATGGTATTCTGCATTATCAGGGACAAACTCCTACTCTGGCGCAGTATCTTGCACCGGATGTATTCCGCCCCAGCAGTGTGGGAGTTCACCAGATGCCATAAATAAAAGCCCAAACCCCGGGCCACTCACAATGTCAGCCCTAGTATTTTCAATGGCTTTTACTCTCCAGTTGGAGATATACAGTGAGGGCACTGGCAATTCCAGTGTCCTTCACAAGTTACAATTTTGATACAGGATCGATAATGTGTCTGATGATATTCTCAATGGGTTTAAAGATATTAGGCAATACAACAAAGCAAAAATGAACCCTGAATAATTAGAATATAGACAAATACAGTGGTCCAGTACAGTGGCAACAGGTGCACAATCAGATTAAGGATGGCTGACATGATATTAAATATGTGATTGTGTATTCCAGTTCTTGGATGCACGTCTTATTCTTACTCCTTCATCGGTTCTACAGTGTTGTGTATAGACACTTACTCACTTGTCTTCATTTCTTCACTGTGCGATCACTTACGAGCACATTTTTACATGGTGATACGCGAGAGAGATTGAGATATCTTTGAGAATTAAATACGGTATTTGGGCTCCACTTGTTGTATACATTGGTTAAAACTTTGGTTATCGTTTCTAGCCCATGAAATACGAATATCTGTCTAAATGAATCCACATTGAACCACTGAGTTTGTATATGATAACATTCTCAGCCACTTGTTTGCAACTCAGACAGGCCAAAAAAAATTGATTTATTTCTTCGCTAGGACCCTTTGTGGGTTGCATTATAGTTCAACATTTCTTGTTCTAAATAAAGAAGAGATATATATCTACTCCAAACCGGTCTCTTCCTCAGAAGCAATCACCCTTAACAGCTCCAATACATTAAATAAATATTGAATCATAGCTTCATAAACCACTTCTTGAAAATTATATTGAAATGATCCTACACCAAAGGAGACCCGGTGGTGCATTTGACTAAAATACACTTGCCTATGTCATCCAACAAAACATTATTTTACCACTAGCACAACTTTGATCTATGTATTTCTGATAGCCTGCATTAAAGCCACATCATATAAATAGGCCATACAATGTCAAGACCAACAGTTAATCATACAGAGAAAGGGGATGATTATTACCAAGACTTATTAACAAATATTAACAAACAGAAGTTATTTTGATACCAAGAAAATGTAATAAGACTACAGCCCATCAGACACAACTATCCATATCTTGGGGCAGTACCTTAATCCCTTAGCCTTATTTCACTAATCTATCAAATGAAAAACATCAAGGTGAAACTGAAAATTATTAATTTTTTTTCAAAAACATTTTGTGGCCAATGACTTTAATGAATCTCCTGTAATCATTTAATTGTGGTTTTCTTTTTTATAAGAAAATAATTTAAATATTTTTATGTTTTAGGACCAATTAAGTTGACAGATTTGTTTTCCATATCGAAATATTTCATACTATACCCAAAGCTAAGCTAACATTAGACACCTCAAATGGCCCTCTGGAAATCTTCACCGTTACCCGCCCACCCCAAACCTATCACCCCCCTCTTGCACGCCACACTGAAACAAACAAATTTCCTAGAGAGGCACATCTCATTCCACTGCAACACACAACAGAAACACCTAAAACCTTCTATTGTACTGACCACTCAATTACCCGCCACAAGCCCGACTATGAACCTCTCACATAATGAAGTAATATAAGAAATGACAGCCACATCCCTCTCCATTGCATACTACACAACTTATACCCTTTTTCACTTTTTAGCTTATGAATTCTCTTTCAGAAATTCCTCAGTCTCCTCAGGATTGCGAATAACCATAATTGCACCCTCCCAGGTGCCAGAGAGTTTTGACAAATGAAAGGCCTGGGCTTAGGGCTTCTTCACATTGCTAAGTAAGCCCTTGCTTCACTTTGCTTCTTAGCCCATTTCAAAACACAAGTCATGAAATAGTTAATGCTAGAATCCTGACTTGGATTCAAACTAATTTTTCTCATAGGATTAGGTCTGAAAATTTTGAAAACAGATAAACATGGATTTTGACATGGCACAGAACTTTGGGGTTTTGACTGGGGATGCAAAATCCTGCAGCTATGATTCTATCACTATCATATCCCACAACATATGTTAGAGCTGAAAATATTAATAACATTTTCCATTGTGGCATGCAACTCATTCCCCTTACGAATGCCGACAATAGCTACATTAGAGAAAGTACTCCTACTCTCCAAATCTTCTGTCTTCTCAAATAGTTTCTGCAAGGCTGAATTTGCATGACCCAATTTCTATAATTAACTCTGGGATTAAATATCCATCCATTCTTCCAGCTGTACTTTTCTTACAAAATAATCTGCCATTGTAAGATCTATTGAAGCAACCTCAGTTTCTTCTGTACTCTAAAGCTTTACTCCAGTGTTTTAATCTAATGGAATTTACCTTATATTTCCAACACAGTTCTAATACCTTTTTTGTATGGTTTTCTTTCGAATGCTCCACCTCAACACTTGGCTTTCTTCTGCCTCATAGTGAAGACATATGGCACTATTATTTTTTCTTGCCAGATTTTGTTTATAGTGATCTATAATGTTTAATACTCCTGTATCTCCCTCTTCTATAATGTTTAATTCCTCGGTTCAGGAAATGGAAATGTCAAAACAATCTTCTAAATAAATTTATGAGTCGTCAATATAGCTATATCCATTTGCATCCTAAAACTAGAAAATGTACTATTTAAGCGTAAAAGTGGCAACTCTTTAATTACATGAAAACCTTCCAAGAACTTCAGAAAAGCTACAACCTGCGCTCTTTGCAGCAGTCGAAGTTACTCCAACTTTCTCATTGTAGATAAGATTGACTAGGTCCCTGCCATATACTTAACAGTCTTCTCCAATACTAGAATATAATACTAGCCTGCAAAACCTTATTAAAAGCTTGTTTTGAATTTCCTTATTACAGCCGACTTGTGACATCCTTTTTAATAACAAAATATGGTAGCTGCTCAACTGTAAATTATTATTTGAGCTGCAACGTCATAACGGTAGTAGAGAAAGCTGCATCATTCTTTATACAAAGACATAACCACTGCTGTGCTGGGAACAGTGATGCTGCTGGAGTGGTATTTGAGCAGTGCACGCCCAGAATGGTGTCTGAGTGTGCATGTGTGCAAGCTGGCACAGCAACTTGTAAATGTTCATTGTAACCTGCAGCGGAGATGCTTTCTTTAGCTTACAGACAGCTCCCTGCCCACATGGACTCGCCAGTATGCAGTCTTGTAGACTTGTTGCCTTGCTAGAAAGCAACGGATGGTGTCTCTAGGGCTGGGCCAGATGGGGTCCGTATCAGTGCTTCCTTCATCCTACCCCACTACCCCCAACAGCCCCACCATCATGGCTGTTGAATGGTGGGTGCCCTGTGCCGAGCGGTGGCACAGTATGAAAAAAGAAAAGATACCACACTGTGCCACATACATTATGTCCAAGTAGCTTTCTTCATAAGGCAGTGATTTCTTAAGGCAATAGATGAGCCTACATGTATATATGTTAGTTCAAATATATGTGTGTATTTATCTATATTTATTTATGTGAAGTAAAGTCCCAAGCCTTCTTCCCTCGAATTTACTCCGTATTATTTTTTGGCTTCAAGAATGGGAGATGGCACAAACCCGGTCTGGCTTCATGTAAATTTTATTATTTTTTCATTTCAAATCCAAAGTGCTCTGTGCTGAATACAACAGGCCGATGCGTTTCGGCAAAAGCCTTCCACTGGGCCATCGAGTTCCAGTGTAAAGAGTGTCCATTTAAAGGGAAAATTCCCTCCTTTTGCCACCATCACCCAATTAAAATCCAAGCATTGAACCTTATTTTAATTCATTTTCTGGAAAAGTACTATTTTGTCAATAACTTTATAAAGTGCAAAAAACGAGATATAATTCATTACAACTTTTCAAATTACTTTTTATGAATTGAGTATTTTTATAATAATTTTTCTTTTTTGCAATTGCGCAGCTTTTCGGGGTGAAGTACCTTACACCTTTATGGACGTTTAGATGAGAGTACCTATGTTATTTTACCTTGATTTCAGAGCTTACAGAAGGAAATTTGTATTTTTACATGTTGAGCCATTCCCAAAACATTTTTCTAACAATGCAGTCCAAAGTATCCATTCCTGTAATCTCTGTTGAAATTCAATTCATAGATGACCCCTATGAGCTGTCATATGTTTAAGCAACCATCTTTCTCATTACACAATTTACTTCCTTATTTCATTGTAGTGAATTGCACATTATTGTGCAAAATTGCTAAAGATGTGCAAAAAGATGCTGTCCGAAAGTGCAGAACAGTGCCAGAAAGTGCAAAGAAGTGCAAGAAAGTGCATAAATAGCAAAAAAAAGGGCAGAAGAGATCTGAACAAAGCTGCAAAGTGCACAAGAGTGCCACATAGGGAGAGACGGAGTGGAGGAGATGCTTATTATTAGATGCCACTCCAAAGTGGTTGTATGATAAGATGTAAAATCTCTACTGAACAAGAAATACAGTCCTTTTGTCAAGAACACTCCTTATTTGTAACTTATCATCAGATCTTAAAATTAGCAGAATTTTCTTAACTGATTATCACATTCTTCATGAAACAATTTATATAAAAATATACATGATTAAAATCCACTAGAAATCTATGATATTCAGTAAGATCTAAAATTTCTAAGAGGGGTGTGTAAAACTTCAATTCCATTTTTCAAGAAGACGTAGATTAAGATAAAAGAGGATTAATCAATCAATCACATGGGGATATGTTAAAATGTCATGATCCATCAAGATACGCGTTAGAGGGGGGCGTGGCTGGCAGCCGACGGGCATGGCCGCACTCTAACGCGGCTCCGCAGCCCTCGCCGATTATCCTGAGAAATATCCGATAAAATTCCCACATCAATCCCCTGGCGGAAGGGAGTCCGGGCCCCAACATCTACGGGCGCCGAATGTGAGTGATTTGAGCAAGGAAGGCTTGAAATTACAACGGAGAGCCTCCTCTGCGGCCGGAGCTCCAAGTGTGGAAATGGCGGCGTGCACTGGCTCCACGGACTAAAAGAGGTGAGCGGGTCAGGGAGCCGACACACCACAACCCTTCACAGCGGCGGCCGCCGCAAATAACAGTGTACCATCCGGATGGGGAACGGACTGCAACCTACCCCGAATAACAGCGTCCCGCAAGTCCCTGACGGGCGGGCGAGGAGGGCGGGGCCCTGCCGCCGGATGCAACAGCAGTAAATCGGCCTCGCGACTACCTGAGGCCCCGGCTTTTCTGGCCTTGCAGGCCTCGTGATTGAGGGACCGAGAGTGTCAGCGCCAACCGCTATCATCTGGCGGCAAATGCGGCGGACGCGGCCCCTCCCTTTGACTGCATCCCAGCTGTGCGCAGTGGCAGAAAGCGGTCTTTGCTACATGGGGGAGCCGAAAGATTGGAGGGCCAACTAGCACACACCAAAATAGCCCTGCGACAAGGCAGCCCGACAAAGACAACGATAGGCTCAGCAGTGGACTGCCCTATTGAACAGGAAGGGGCATTGGAGGGGGAACGCCGCGTCTGCTGCCTGGCCCTGACATCTTCCGGCCCGTTATCTTAAGCTGGCAAAAAAGAGTGACATTAACAAACAGCAATTTCACAAGGTGCAAATCATTACCTCCACAGACGGGTGTAGCACCTTGCGACTTGTGCCTAGAAACTCAACAGCTCTGCTCTGGGCCTCACTCCGCTCCCTCCCCCGAACAGTAGGGCAGTTAGTGGACCGGGAAACCCGACAGGCCGGCGAGGGACATTACTTCCCCTGCGCAGGCGGCGGCGAGTACTGGAACTGCTCTTTAGACGCTCCGGCCGAAAAGAATCATCGCAATACCACAATGGC
The DNA here is from genome assembly GCA_963921515.1 of Calotriton arnoldi. Classification (NCBI taxonomy): domain Eukaryota; kingdom Metazoa; phylum Chordata; class Amphibia; order Caudata; family Salamandridae; genus Calotriton; species Calotriton arnoldi. The sequence continues at coordinate 482,476 of CAWUFW010008239.1, read as the reverse complement.
CAGCGGAAAGGGAAATAAGACACCTGCCCAGAGCAAGCTGGCCAAATATGCCTGGTCAAAGGCAAGTGAAGAGGAGAACGCTGCTGATCAGGAGAGATCAGAAAACCAGCAAAACCAGTCGCCCCAGCAAGACTTGACACTACACGACATCATGGAGGCCATTACGGGAGTGCGAACATCCCTAGAGACTCGTAATGACTCTGTGAACATTGAGGTCTCCCTTATAAGAGCCGAGTTTAGGAAAATGGATGCCAGAGTGAAGGAGTTAGAAGACGTCACCACAATATTAAATTCGGACACAGACCGGTTAAAGCAGCAAGTGAGTCAGCTACAGGAACAACAGACTAAAATGGAGGGGCTGCTCGATGAATACGAAGGTAGGGGGCGTAGAAACAATATACGCATACTGGGAGTTCCGGAGAGGTCGGAGGGGCCTGCTGTGGACCTATTTGTTGAGGACCTAATCCTAAAACAACTCAAACCGGAGAGACTGTCAAGCTACTTCTCCATCGAACGCGCGCATCAGGTCCCGGAGGGAGGCCAAAACCAGGAGCCCCCCCAAGACCGATCATAGCACGAGTCTTCAACTTCAGGGATCGCGACGTCATACTCCAAACTGCGCGTACTAACCCACCGATCAAACTAGAAGACAAAGTGGTCACCTTTTCCCCAGAGTTTACTACAAAATTCCAAGCGCAACGGCGCAGTTTTCTGGCAATAAAAAAGGCGTTGCGCGACAAAGAGATAAAATATGCCATGCTTTTTCCAGCGAAACTCCGTATTGAATCCGAGGGAAAGGCGTGGTTTTTTTCCTCTCCAGAAGAAGCTTGGGACTGGCTGGAGGGCTGGCGCTGAGCGGAGAAACCGAATAAAGACCGGAACGAAGGACCCCGAGGTAGCAAACTAGACAACAGCATCAGACAAAAGGGCGAACGAGTCCGGACAGAGATGGATTCCACGTCACAGAGTTAAGAAGAAAAGAGCTCATGGAACTGGTAGGTCCTAATTTAGCCCTGCATATGGCCTCTGAGGTGAGACTGTGGCTCCAGTGGACTGCACCGAGGTATTTTCCACCAACTCATGGCGGATACTGGTGTCCTGAGTATAACAAACCAGGGTGGGGCAGAATGAACTGTGACAAGGCAACGTAGATGACACAAGAGGGGGTCGGGACCTATCCCCTTTATTTAGTATAACATGAAGCTATCCGTTACATACGGCGGGGGAGACAGGGCTGTAAGCCAGGTACCTCTGGAATGGGAGGGGGGGCGACAGGCACTCTGCCTTGTTGGGGAGTGGGTAGTTTGAAATCCACTGGCAGGGGGGCAGGGAGGGGGGAGGAGGTAGGGGGGGGAGGTTTCAGGGTTAGCTTAGTTGTTTGTTTTCAAATTGCACAATGTCATCCAGCAGTTCTTAGTAATACTGTTCCCCTTTTAAATGTATGGTATGCAAGAGCGTGGTTCCTGAAATGTCGCAGGCTCAAATGTCATTTCATACCCACACAGTGGGCTGCAGTGCAGTTGGGGGAGACACGTACAGGCTCCCTCCTAGTCTCTTTATATAAACCAAGATGGGGAGTACAGTAGAAACATCATTATCTGTTTTAACGTGAAATGTGAACGGACTAGGGGACAAAATAAAGCGAGGAGTGGTGCTACAGTATCTCAAGAGGCAAGCCCCAGATTTATTCCTGTTGCAGGAAACCCACCTGATAGGTAACAATTGTAAAGCCCTCAATAGGTGGGGATATAAGCTCCTGGTCCATGCAGGGTTTACATCGGGTTCCAGAGGCACAGGTATCCTGGTTCAGAAAAACCTTGCACTTACTCCCACCCGCACATGGGCAGATCCCCAAGGATGATTTGCAGTGGGGGAGGCCAACTGGGAGGGAAAGCCGCTTAATATACTCTCAGTATATCTCCCCCCAGCGTTGGGCAAGGAGGCACTGAGTGACTTAGGGAGGATTCTGGTAGATCTCCCTGTGGGCACTTTAATCTTGGGTGGTGATTTCAATATGACCATGGACGACCGCATAGATAGACATCCCTATAGGCCCCAAATGCGTCCCAATACACAGATGGGGGAATTCACTAGAGCCATGGGATTGACTGACATATGGCGAGCTTTACGACCGGACATGACATACTATACCTATTATTCCAATGCACACAATAGTATGTCCCGTATAGACTATTTCCTCACATACATGGCAGACTTAGGCCACTTTTGATATCCACGTGGGCTACCGAGAGGCATTTCAGATCACTCCCCAGTATGGATAGAGCTTACCTATCACAAAAAACAGCAGCGCAGAACCATAGTACTTAATCCATGGCTCCTAACAGTTCCAGACATCAGAGAGAACCTGCTTACGCAGACAGACCACTACTTCACCAAAAATGTAGGCTCAGTAGACTCGGCGCAGACGTTATGGGCGGCATACAAAGCGGTGGTGAAAGGGCAGGCACTGGCACTAAAGATGGGATATATACGACAACAAAACCATCGCCTGACACAACTGTAGAGTGAACTCCAGCAGCTGGAGGCAGGGCATAACTCTGCACCCAGTGAGGCCAGCAGACACCACCTAACAATCAAGCAATTAGAATATAAAACCCTGGCGAGAGAGAAAACTCAGGCTAGACTATTGCACACACGTCATAAGGTATACGAACTGGGAGATAGGGCGGGGAAAATGCTGGCGTGGCTGGAGAGGAGGGAACAAGGGGAACGCTGGGTACCCACACTGAATATTGAGGGGACAGGACAGATTACAGATCCGCAAGACATTGCGGAGGCATTTGCAGACCATCTAGAAACAGTCTATACCTCCTCAACCACATATACAGCGGAAGATTCCCGACAATTATTGGCAGAAATATTCCTGCCTACTCTGTCGGAAGAAGACAGAAATGCAATGGAGGCCGATCTCACGGATGAAGAAATCAGCAAAGCAATCAATACTATCGAATCAGGGAAGGCAATGGGGCCCAACGGGGTTCCTATAGAATTTCTTAAATCCCTGTCCATGCGAGTCGCGCCCCACCTTAAAAATATGTATAATGAAAGTTATGAGAAGGGCATCCTGCCGGAAGACCAACGTCTGGCTTCTATAGTAGTTATCCGGAAGCCCGGGAAGCCCGCGGACAAATGTGGCTCTTATCGGCTTAATTAATGTCGAGGCTAAAGTCCTGGCAAAACTCTTGGCTTCCCGCCTGGTGTCTATAATCCCTTCACTGGTCCATGCAGATCAATCAGGCTTTATGCCGGGACGCAACACGGCACTGAATATTCGCCGCATTCACAACGTCCTGGGGCGTCAACAATATATAGATGAGGATGCGGTGGTGCTTTCCCTCGATGCCTCCATGGCATTCGACTCTATAGAGTGGCCTTATCTTTTTGAGGTGTTGGGACGCCTGGGGTTCGGCCACCGTTTCATGGGGTGGATAAGACTACTCTACACGGAATTAAGGGGTCAAGTGAAGGTCAACAACCGTATATCCCGAGTATTTACATTAAGCAGAGGCACCAGACAAGGCTGCCCCCTATCCCCTCTATTTTTCGCCCTGATGCTGGAGCCACTGGCGTCTTGGGTGAGGAGAGATGTGGTGCTCCGCGGGCTGAAATGGGAAGAAGGGACTGAGGACAGGATATCGTTATACGCAGATGACTTTCTGCTCTATCTAGTGTCCCCCTCTACCTCCATATGTAGACTTTTGAACATATTTACGAATTTCGGCAAATACGCTGGCTATGCCATTAACTGGACTAAGTCAGTGCTGTTTATTCTGCGGGGCCCGGTTCCCAGGCTTCCCCCGGGATGCGAAATTGAGATAGCCCTCAACGGGTTCCGTTATCTAGGGATCTTTATTACCCCAGACCCCCAGCTCTTTTATGATAGAAATCTGGCTGTCCCCTTAGATAGGCTCCGTAGTGACGTTAAACACTGGAGGTCATTGCCGCTCTCGCTGCTGGGCTGAGCTGCCCTATTCAAGATGCTGGCTCTCCCGCGATTTTTATATATCCTTCAAAATTGCCCCTATCAGATTCCTGACCCATATTTTAAAAGCATTGACGGCGAAGTCCGCACATTATTGTGGAATGGGGGTACGCCTCGCATAGCACTACATAAATTGACTAAAGGGTGGTACGATGGAGGGATTGCACTTCCAGATATACAGCTTTATTATTGGGCCTCGCAATTAGTAGTAATAAATCACTGGTCATACCGTTCGCCGACAGACCCAGCATTCATGTTGGATAGATATCAGATGGGTGAGAGGGGTGCCTGGGAGCCTTATATACGACAATCCGGAAAGGGAGGTATCTGGGCCCTAAGGCTTGAACGGTTAAAATTTGGCATCAGGCAACTAAACGGCAGGGCTGGGCCGGAGTGTTGACTCAGGCCACACCTCTGTGGTCCTCACAAAAACTGGGGCTATTGTGTCATAAACTGGGATTCGATAAGTGGGATACAATTGGACTATCCACGATCGGCCATCTAGTCAAAAAGGGCAAAATCCTTATATTCAGTGAACTACAAAAGACATATGAATTGGCACAAGGGAAGATTTTTCGCTACTTGCAGATCCGTCATGCACTCCGGGCGGCACTCCCAGACCTAAGTAATTTGCCAGAGTTGTCCCCCTTAGAAGACCGGTTACTCTCTGAGCCTATTCCTGACAAAGCCATATCACACACATATCGCAAACTGAGCAATAACTTGCCGGATCCCTTTCAAACTCTCCGTGATAAATGGCAGGCTGACATCGGAGAGATTGAAGATGAGGACTGGCAAAATGCACTGATGTCCCCAAGGGAAGCAGCCATAAATCATCGGTTTCGACTGATACAATTAAAAATCCTACATCGAGCATACCTTACCGGGGTCACCTTAGCCAAAATAGGAACAAGACAGGACGCGCTCTGTTTGCGAGGATGTCATCAAGAGGCATCCTTTTACCACATAGTATGGGACTGTCCCCAAATACGGCCCCTATGGGAGAGGGCGACGATGCAAATGCAGGACGCACTTGGGAAGCAAATCACCCTAACACCACCTATGGGGCTCCTTAACATTTGGGAGGCCACTGATCTAACTGAAGTGGAGCAGCAATTCGCCACACTAGGGTACACTTTAATTAAAAGAGAGATTGCCATGAAATGGGAAGCAGCGGAAAGACCATTGCTAAAGGTTTGGGCAGCGGAAATGGATAAATGTATGATAGCAGAAAAGGAAGTATATATATCGAGGGGCTGTCCGAAGAAATGGGATAAAAAGTGGAGCAGATGGAATACACATAGAGGGGACTTGTGTGTCTCCCCAACGGTGGAGATGGAAATGTCTAGAAAGGATGAACACTCATTGATAACAACTAACTGAGTCATTGTGCACTGTTATGTTATAAATATTTGTTATTATTTGATTGAAATGAATGCATACCAATACATGTGTCTATTTGATGTTTAAAATCAATAAAAAGAATTTCTAAAAAAAAAAGATACGCAATAGAGATGTACATAGAGTTCGGCGTCTGCATTTAGACCCCAAGGGATCTCAGTTCCTATAGCAAGTATCTAGACTCCCAACTTTTTAATGCCATCTCTCGATCTCCTCCTCTGGGTTTGATTCCAATGTGCTGTATTCCATAGTAGCATAGCATTCCTTTGTTTCCTATGTGTTCTTCCCAGATGTGTTTCGTGACTACATACTGTAGTTCCGGTTGGCGATTGCTCTTAAATGTTGAAGTATACGAAGTATCAATTTATTCACAGTGCTTCCTATGGACTTCTTACCACAACCACATTCTAGAATATACAACACATGTGTTGTCTCACAATAGATCCATTCTCTGATGTTTTTCAAACTTCCATCCAGTGTTCTAAATGATGTGGTGTTACGCCTAACATGGCAAGCTTTACATTTTTTACATATATAAAACCCCATTTTTTTTAGCCAATTTTTTGGTTCACTTCTACGATTTACAAAATGGCTCTGAGTCACCATATCTTCTAATGATGCTGCTTTTTTATAGGTGATATTTGGATGGTTCATGATTATGCCCGGGAGATGGGATCCCCGTGCCCAAAATCGGGCTGAGGAGGGGGTTCTCATGCCTCCTCACCTAAAAATCATGCCCGACCCTGGAGGATGGGGTCCCCAGGGCTGAAATATGCCCGGAGAGGAAAGCTATGTGCTCCCTTCCCTTAAAAATCAATCACACTGGACCCTAGGGATGGTGTCCCCGGGGCTGAAATCGGCCAGGGAATGGGGGCCACGCGCACCCCTCCCCTTATTTAAAAGAATGATCCTAGGGGATCGGGTCCCCAGGGCCTAACGAGGCTTGGAGAGGGGGCCACAGAGCCCCCCTCCCCTTTATTTAAATAAGAGGTCCCGGGGGATTGTGTCCTTGGTGCTGCTAATGGCTCAGGGAGGGGGGGCTGTGTGGTCCCCCTCCCCTTAAAAAAATACATGACCCTGGGGGATGGGGTCCCCAAGACCTGAAGAGGCTTGGGGAGGGGGGCTGCATGACCCCTCTCCCTTTTATTTAAATAGGTGGCCCAGGGCATGGGGTCCCCGGGCCGATTATGGCTCGGGAAGGGGGGCCCCATCCCCTTTATCTTTAGCAATGGCCCTGGGGGGTGGGATCCCCAGGGCCTAACAAGGCTTGGGGAGGGTGGCTGTGCAGCCCCCCTCCCCTTTAATTAAAAAACAAATGGCCCTGGAGGATGGGGCCACCCTCCTCTTTTAACATGTATGTTCAGCCCTGGGGAATAGGGTCCCCTGGACCTAAAGAAGCTCAGGTAGGGTGGTCGAGTAGCCCCCATCCTCTTTAATAAAAAAAAGGGCTGTGGGTGATGGGGTCCCCAGGGCCAGGCCCTCTGGCTAACCCCCGCCGCGCACAGCCAAAGGCCATGTGCAGTGTGGGGTTGGCTGCCTTTTTGGGAGTTGGCCACAGGCCAGGCTTTGTGGCAACACCCTGCTCCGCACAGCCAAAGGCCGTGCACAGCATGGTGTTGGCTGCATGTGGAGGTTGGCCACGGGCCAGACCCTGTGGCCAGCCACCTGCCGTGCATGTACGAAGGCCCTGTGCAGTGTGGGATTGGCTGCCTTTACCGGGGCTGGGCCAGGCCCTGCACACAGCCGATGGCCAAGCACAGCGTGAGTTTGACTGCATGTGGGGGTTGGCTGCAGGACCTGGGGTTGCATTTACATATGGTAATTAGATATTACTTTACATTAAAAAAAAACTAGAAATTGACTGAAAAAAAACAAAGGTTAAAGTAACGTTATAGTCAGGTGTGATAAAAAGATCTTTTTTTTTTTTTAAACCTTAGAAATTCATTAAAAAAATAAAGGTTAAAGTAACGTCAAAGTTAGGTGAATTTGTCAGTGACAACATTAACATTTTGAGTTTAAAAAACCACAGAAATGCACCAGTTATAGTTAGCCGAGCTAAATATATCTTGCACCCCCACCATGCACTGCTTATGACCTCACATATGACAAAACTCATGACATGTTCTATGACATCATTTATGGCATCACTGATGACATCTCAAATTACATCATTGATGACATCGCTGATGATATCATCCAAGCTTCTTTTGTGCACATTGCTCTATAAACAGGTATAGCATTAGGGCTATGAAAGTAAGTGCAAGATAGCTCAGAATAATGTGAAGCATTATTACGGCTATCATATATACAACCCCCATAGATAAAGCAAGCTTGTGTTATGTGCAACATTGATCCTATACCATACACTTCATGGGTAGCTGAGTTCATGTTGACTATGGACCACAGATGAAAGGGTAACCTATCCTACACAAGGGGGTATATTCACAAGAACGTGCGATAACTACCGCAAGAGTAGCGTAATGCAACTTTCAATATCGCAGCCTATCGCGGGAAAATAACCCAGTGTCAACGTGGAATTCACAACAAGGCGGTAGCAAGCGATAGTCTGCCGAAACCGCGGTCAATGTCCTCGATACAACCACCACGATGGAGATAAAAACACAAACCACAACACCAAAAACACGCGATGGGCCAAAGCGCGATGAGGAAACCAGCGACAAGCAGCGCCAGGCCTGCAACACACACCTGGCAGGCGTCAAAAATCACCATAAAAGTAGAAAAAACACCCACACACAAACTGACCAACACCCAAGCACCATGGAGGCAGCTGGAGCAGGCGCAGAGGACGAGCGCAACCCCACAAGCACCCCGGACGACCAGCCTGGGACCTCGGGGACAGGGAAGGGCAAGGACAAGAAGACGAGGAAGACCAAGTTCAGTCCGCAGGCGAACAGGATCATAGTCACGGAGGTGATGGAACACCATCAACAACTCTTCGTCACCTCCAACGTGTCATTGGTCACCAAAAAATGGAATATAGCGGAACATCGTCGACAAGGTGAATGCCGTCGGAGAGCACAAGCGGACAATGGACGAGGTCAAGAGGCGATGGAATGACATCAAGCGGAAGACCAAGGAGAAACTCACCGCCAACCAGAAGGCAGCAACGCAGACCGGAGGTGGGGGCCCAGCGCCACAGCTGGAGCTGGATGACATGGAGGAGCTGGTGTCGACAGTCATCAGTGTGGAGACTGTGGCTGGAGTCGGGGGACCGGACACTGCTCGACAGGACACAACACAACCGCAACAGGGTGAGTGACCACCAGGTACTGGGGGGATGGGTGGAGATGGCCACAATGGCACACATGCACAAGCAAGCAGGGCACAGTGCACACCCACAATGACCCTGGGTCCTCGCCCAGACCCACAGACTGTCACAATGTACAATGCCATGCAGTCTGAATGTCAACATGTACCATGCGGCTACATACATGTGGACACATTGTAATACACCATCTCCCCTTCACATCGCAGGGGCATCGTCAACACCTCCTGCAGAGCAGTCCCAGCCACTCTTCACTGATGACGAGGAGGACAACACCAGCATCGACACCCAAACCATCCAAGACATCATTGACCTCATCCGCCACTCACCTCCAGGAGCAGGGCAGCCCAGCTACATCGATGAGACCCCACCCACCACCCACCACCCAAACCACCCAGCAGGAGGCACCCACAGCCCCAGCACCTTCCCAAGTCCCCCAGGAACAACAAATGGCCTTCCAACGCCGTGTGCTGGAGGGCCAGAGGGAGACGGCCGAGCAGGTGTGGGTGGGGTTCGACCTCATGGCTACCAAACTGGATGCCATCCTTGGGTGTCTATGTCCACCCCATGGTCTCCAACGAGCCCTGACTGACATCGCTGGAGTCATGACGCGGAGGGAAGAATACCTGTCCACTCAGAGTGGCTCCAGCGATCCCAGCCATGAGCTGGCACACATGGAGGACATGGTGCGGGTGGAGGTGGAAAGGATGGCAGCCACCGCTGCACATCAGCGAAATGTAGCTGGCATCTACCAGGCCCTGCATGTCCTCATCATGGCATTGCTGCCACAAGGCGTGGCGATGATGAAAGCTGCTGTCCCCACACCATCCACATCTCCGTCCCCTGGTGTGTCAGTGCCTCCCAGTGCGGCAGGCGTATTCACTCCGGCACCTGATGTGTCACTGCCACACAGTGCGGCCGACAATCCTCCTCCGGCCCCTGATGTGTCAGTGGCACACAGTGCCGCAGCTGGTACTGCAACACCCACATGTGGGGCAGAGCACACATCCGAGGATGTGGATGGGATTGAGATCAGAAGGAGGCACTTACATTCATTTCCGCCACCTTGCCTGTTTCTGCTTGGTGCCGCACATGGCCTCAAAACCTACCACTGACCCCCGATACACTCCGATGCACTCACCTTGGACAGCGACATGGACTGCCACATCCTGTTTGATGACCAATGACACGGCGGACAGACTGTACCCTTCCTCTTCCACAGTACAGGTCATCCCCGGATGGACACTGGCTGGCCCTCCAAGGGCCCACATTGTGTAGTGTGCTCGGCATTGCCCTGTACTGCTCCAGCTGCATGACTGCACTGGATGTGCAAATAAACATCCAGTGACGCACTGCTGTGTAATGTCTTATGTCATTCATGTATGGATGTGTGGATGAATGTGGGGACAGTGCCTTCCCTTGTGTCAATAATGTTCATCCTGTGGGATGCCAGTCAGAGGGTGCGACATTGCATTTTGTGTACCGGGTCCCGTGCACACTACAACAGGGACACATGCATCAGTCACTTCCTTGTCCGGACATGGACTGGACCACGCCCAGAGCCCACGAGTCATTGTTGCAAGCCCTGCACTGGTCCGGCGTACGGCAGGCCAGACCACTCCGCTAACGCCCGAGGGGGGGCCCTCATTGCTACCCGTCGCAGCTATACTCGCTGGTGGTGTGCAGGTCACTGGTCTAGTTGTCAGCATGTCACAGCCACTCCCTGAGGGCAGGTTTTCACACACACCACACCCATCCGGCACAGGCGTCACAGGCCATGTGACTCCGCCAACATAAGGGGCCGACGACGTCACATTCCCCTCTTCCGGTGGTGACTGGATGACGGACGCTCCACGGTTCTCACTCATATAGGGCCCATGAGTTGTTGCGCACTGGGTTAGTGGCTTCCAAGGCCTTGAGTACGGCATGGACCTACCACCACGTGGCGCAGACTGGGGTTGCACAGGGTTAGTGGCATCCGAGGCCTTGAGTACGGCACGGGCCCACCACCACGTGGCGCAGACTGGGGTTGCACAGGGTTAGTGGCATCCGAGGCCTTGCGGACGGCACAGGCACCCCGCCGTGGGACGGTGACTTTGGGTGCACTGAGTCAGTGGCACCTTGAGCTGCTGAGCGGGTGTGCAGCCTGCGATGATGCCCCTTCCCGGCAGTCCGGACAGCTCAGGTTTTGTGTGCCCTGCTGGACCGCAGTGTAGGCCAGAGCCAACGGGCAGCGCGGGCCTATCGCCCCGTGGCGTCGCTTCCGGGATCCCAGAGTTAGTGGCACCCATTGGGCTGAGCGGGTGTGCAGCCTGCGATGGTGCCGGGTGCACTGGTGTGTCCCATGCCATGGAGTACTCAAGACCCAGCACCAAACGTGGGACCTGGTGGCCTGAGGAGCGTGGCTGCATGGTGTGCAGGGTGCCATGTCCGCGGGCCCCGGGCTTGTGGCTTGCAGCGGCACGTGGTGGGACCCCCTGTCTACGCGCCGGTTTCGGAAGGTGAGCATTGAGGCCTGGGTGTGCATAGGCGGGCATGCTCCGATGGGCGGCGGGAGGGGTTGGGGTGCCTCTGCCTGGGTGTGCATGGGCGGGCAGGCGATGTTGTCTTGTGCAAGTGTGTGTACTGTGCCAGTCATGTATCTGGACTCTGTTTCAGCTGACAGCTCTGACTCAGATGTGTGACCTGGTGTCCTGCTATACATACCGGCACGTGGTTGGAGACACACCGGTGGCAGCAGGTGAGCAGTGTGGCCTGGGTGCGCAGGGGCGGCACTCTCTCTCTCTCTCCCTCTCTTCCTCTCTCTCTCTCTCTCTCTCTCTCTCTCTCTCTCCCTCTCTTCCTCTCTCTCTCTCTCCCTCTCTTCCTCTCTCTCTCCCTCCCTCTCTTCCTCTCTCTCTCCTTCGCTCTCTCTCTGTCCTCTGATGTGCGCAGGACACACCTTCTCATCATGTTTTTTGTCTTACAGGCTGTGACCTACGTATTGTCCCGAGGGGAGCGGCCATGTGTCTTCATTTCATTTCGGTGTTCATTTTAATAAAGTTTCATTTGTTGCTTCGAAAGTGAATGTGTGCTGCTCGTTTCTGTGACGACACATGCATGTCACCAGTTGTGATTGTGCGACATCAAGCGGAATATTTTGTACATGTTTAGGTGTGGCTGATGTGGCATGTCTTTGGTCGAGGGGGGTGCCAGGGAGGGGTGGTCCTGGGGGTGGTGGCGGTGGGTGTTGTGGCCCTCTTGGGTGTCCGGGCCGCATGATGGGTGGCTCCATGGCATCTGTTGCCCTTCTGATGTAGCCCTGGGCTGTGCTCCCTTTTGGTTTGCAGGCTGCCGTCCGACTTTACACCAGGTCAGAGAAGGTGTAGATTTCCTGGTGCTAACGCGCCTTATCGCCTGTTTTGTGTTTTTATCGCCGATGTGGCTGGTTGTTGAGAATGTTGAGGTGTGATGTTGCCTCGGCTTTTGGCACGGGAACGCCTACTCTGCATCTCATTAGCGATATTTGCGGGGGTCCTCTGTGGCGATGTTTTTTGCGGCTGCTATCGCGGGTAAACTGGTGCTGTGGGCTGTTAACACCGGCTTGTGAATGGGGAGGTAAATTTATCACGACTTTGGCTGTGATAAAGTGCCGTTAATTCGGCGATAGCTCCTTGTGAATATGCCCCAAGGTGTTCAATCTGTATACAACTGTTCGGGGAAAACCAAATTCCTCCAGATGCTCAAGCCCTGTTCCATTACTAATGCCCCATTCCGGACACTCTTTACCTGTATCAAGCCCCTGACAGTCATTGAACCTACACTGAGAAATGAAGAGGATATGAGTAGAAAAGTGGGTACTGTTAACACTGTTTACTCTATGGCGAGAGTTTACTCTGTCCCACACTGTTTGCAGAGAGTGAAACTCTCATGAGAAATACCCCACAGAGAATTAAAAAGTATCTACTAAGAACATTGTACACTCAATGCAAAAGTTGTCCAAAGAGCGACCATTCACTAATTTAACCAAGGTCTGAAGGTGCTAAAGATCAAACTACATGCAGCCTTCATACTGTGGTGAAAACCAGGCGGAGGCAGAGGTTCTAATTCCGCCCGCGGAATATTAGTAATCTTGCTTTACTCTTGTAACGCAGAATTTCTTGATTAATTAAATTCCACCACTCCAGAAAACCACTGCATACCACTCGGTATGTGTGGCTGCGCTATTTTCATTGCGCAAAATGCACCCTTGTCTCTATTTTTTGATGTGAGGGTGCATTTAGTGATATGAAAATAGCACCAAGTGCTCACTGCATCCCGCAGCGGAATGCTGCGGAATCTCATGGAATTTTAATGTAATTCCACATGATTCCGCAGAATGAAACTGCCAATTCTGCCCACCTCTAGTGAAAACATTACAGATAACCCATCTTCTGAAGCAAAACAAGCACATGTATATAGGTTAGTACCAGGTGCACACAGTCTTTGTTATGTAGAAATTATTATGCTGAGATGATTGTGTCTAATAACTCAAAGCTGCTTACAATACTAAATGTGTTTTATGTATAATCTTTGCCGTGTTGGAAACTTTTTCTGCAGAGGCAAAAAACTTGTGTGGAGCATGCTGAACACAAGTCGGCAACTGTCACCTGCACACAGAGGTAGTCTTCAAACAAAGATTTATAACTTGTTCAATACCTCTACACTCCTAAGATGCATTAGGAGCACATGCATTTTGTAAGCACTTATACCTATTAACTGGACACAGGCTGTACAAAATTAGGTAGAAAAGAAATATGGTAGTTACCTGCCACTATGTAAACTATAAAAATTAATGTTTTTTTTAGTTAATTAAATATATAACTTTTAGCTGCTTTTACTGAATATTAAATAAAAAAAATATTTCGGTGAGTATTTTTAAAAAAAAATTTTTTTAAATGAATTATAAATTAAATTAATACATTTAAATTAATTGAGCCACCTTTAATTTGATGAGTTAATGTTCTGTAATATTTTTTTTTATTACGTCTAGGTGAATAATAAATAGTTTAAATTAATTCACATATATTATACATAAAAATATTTTTTTTATAGAATAATAAACTTTAAAAATTGCAGTGATAATTTCACTTAGGGAGATCTGTGCAACGGTGATGGAGAGCTCCACCTACACATACACATATAAAGTTAATAGTAGCCACTTTACACCAGTGAATCCTGTTTCAGGAGGCTCCATCCCCTGATATGGGCGGGTTTAGGGACATGTACTTCTATACATAGGTGTAATGCCCCACTCTGAAATGGTGAATAGCAAAAAAGTGTAGCGTTATATACCTAGGTGTAATAGTAAATACACATAGGAACAAATATACAAGTGTGTATATATACCTTTGTGAATTGGGCCAAAGCATTTTTGCCAGGGGTGGGCGGAACACATGGAATTTCATTACGCGGAATTCCACGGAGTTGCATAAAAACTCTGCGAGATTTTGCGGAGCTCCGACAATGGGCGGAAAGATGCATTTCGTGCTGCCCGTGCTGCGATTTACCACCATTAGCAGGATCCGCGCTGAAAAATCAAAGCGAACAGCACCGCGCAGTGTTCAAGCGCGCGGCCATTTGAGTAGATTTTGCTGCTGCTAAAGTAGAAAATCTACTCGAGAAGCAGCCCTCTGACCGCAACCGTGACCGCTCGCGACCGCCGTGTTAAAAAATCTTGCTGGAAGTCCTCCTGGGTATCGCACTAGGGGATGACAAATCTTGCTCGCTTACCAGCTTGCATCTCTGCAGCCTTGCAGGAGAAAAAATTCCGCCATGCGGTGATTGGCATAATTTGGCGCAAGCTCACCATTACAAGAGCAATGCAGAGTTGCCCAAATTCTGCCAATCCCACAAGCAGAATGAAATTTTCCACCCGGGCCTAAATTTTGCATGACCTTTGTCACTGTGGAAATGCATGTAAACTACTCCTAAAAGGCAGCTGTAGATGTGTTCTGAGGATGTGAATGGGGAAAGGGATATGGTAGCAGTTACTCCATTGGGAAACATAAAAGTAAATGTTAAAATGCCCATTTCTGCTACACTTAGGGGCCGATTCCGATCTCGGCCGGTAGGGCACCGAATCGGATTCGGCTTAACCGGATCCGATTCGGAGCCCTCTTTCCCGACCGATTCGTACGTGCGTCCGGCCGAGTGAGTACGATGCGAGCGCACGCGAAATCGCCGACCGACTTGTTCGCGGGTCCGAACCGCTCTGACCGACTCGCACGGACACGACTCGCACCGCGCAATGGAGACGTTCCCCGGCCGGGCAAGTACGATGCGCGCCTCGAGCAGTCCGACCGACTCGCGCCGTCCGGCTCGAAAGAGCAGTCAGAGCCGGACTTTGGGGGTCCGTGTCGGACCCCCCTGTACGCGTAGCCGCGCGAGTCGCACACAGGGGGGCCCATGGGTCCCCCCTACCTATGCATGTATGCCGCGAGTCGCATCGAGGCGTACCCGCTGTAGGGGGCGCCCTTGTTCGCCTCGCACCCATTGAGTCAATGGGAGCCCGCGTACGCGTTGTACGTCCGGCTCCCATTGACTTCAATGGGAGTCCGACCGACTCGAGTCCGATTGCATGCGTGCGCATCGTACTCGTTCGGTCGGACTGCCAGAGTCCGATTCGGTCGGAAGTCTCTCCGGGTCCGGCTCGGTCGGAGTGATTTCCGGCCTGAATCGGAATTGGCCCCTTAGTCGGGCCAATTGTCCAGACCACTAAAGCGCAGATGGAGAAACAGGAAAGAGCCTAGACATCGATGATATGTATAGCTTTCTACGCTACAGAGGATTTTTGTGAATCCCTGAGAAGTCAGAAGTCTATGCAATTTGAAGATGGAAATCTACGATTCTTCAAAAACTGTTTGTGCATCAAGCCCACGGGGGTTTGGGTTGGGATTAAAGTTCATTCTTGCTGGTCCTGGAGCCTGTATTTTGAACCCAACAGGGGCGTAACACAGGCCCCCGCAGCCCCTGCGGTGTGGAGGGGGGCCCGAGCTGCAGGGGGTCCCCTCAGCACAGTACACCGGCCTGAGAGCTCCTCTGTGTACCTTGCAGGGGGGCCCTCTGAACTTTCGTTTCGCCACTGGAACCCAATACTGTGCTGCCGCTGGCTCGTCTATTTAAAACATAATTAGAAAAGCACACAATTTAAGTAACGTATGCAAATTGTTTATTTTTATTTTTTATGGTGATGTAGTTATTCAAACATGTAATGCAACCCATGGGGGACGCCACAGGTTCTGCTGCACTTTTGCTCTTATATTTGCATTTACAGCAGTGCCCAGAGACAGCAATTACCCTACTGTGCAAATTATAAATATCAGCACTCGCTCAGGCAAGAGCCACAAAGTACATATTTACATTTTCCTTTCCATTATTCATGAAGACACAGGATGATATTAACATAGGTCTGTCAATAAAAACGTTGATTAGTCAGCAGCTGTTAAATGGCCGAGCAGGAGCCATCTTCATGGCCATGGGGACACACTCACCACGGTCCCACCACTGCCTGTGGGGGACAGGCTAGAGAAGGATGTAAGCGAACAAGTTTCTCTGCAGTTATCAGGTCCTTCCTCACAGCTCCTTTTCCTGCTCCAGTGGTGAGGGGAGGTCACACACAAGTGTTTCCATTCCTCTGTATTGTTCCCATACTCCTCTCTCAGGCTGAATTTCAGCAAGACTGTACATTTTTGACAACACAAGAAAAAAATCCCCAATTGTGACTGTAATAAAACGAAGAAAAAATACTTACGAAATGCAAGAAACAAGTTACAGTTTGTCTTTTGAACCATTTAGTTATTATATGCAGTGTTATGTAGAGCAAGCAAGACCCACTTCCTGTTGCATATAGCATTGCCATACAAGCAGTTAGCTATACAAGAATATAATGGCTAAGGTTAGAGATCGGAAAGAAAGAAAAAAAGGAATTAATGTTGACATTTGGTGATCAAGTAAAGCCTTATTTAACAAAACTCTCTAATCAAATTGCTCCTGTCCACTGTGTTATTTCATGGTACAAACCAATGGCAGATCCTTGAGGAAGCTTGTCGATAGACACCATCTTTTTGTTTGATGGGCACTTACGCACAGGGCCGGAATGGCCGTAGTGGGCACCGGGCGTTTTCCCGGTGGGCCGGAAGGGTGGGGGCTGTTTTTGGACCGGTGGGGGCCGTTTTTAGGTCTCGCCTGGCGTTGCAGCGCGCATGCGCTGCTCGCTCTGCGAGGGCTTCTTGGAATCGATACGGTTTCAGAAGGTGACTTTAAGCCACGCCCTTCTTTTCAATTGGCTTGCGTCAGCGTTTATGTTAAACGCTGGCGCGTGATTGGCAATTGTGCTTTTTGGTTACAGCCTTGTCCGATTTTAGGACGGCCCATTTGGACAGGCCGACGCCATCTTTGTTTCTGTGACGTAGGAGGGTGTGCTCCTAGTTTACTGGCTTCTAGCATCGCAACGTAGTGATCGGCACCAAAGGTAGGCTTTTGTGCAGTGTGCGCTCAGTGTGCTTTTAAACGTACAATTTTAGCCAATCGCAAGGGATTTCAGACTGCGTGGAAACATATGCCTCAGTCGCACAAATGTGCACTCTGACTGGATTGGACGCAGCTGGAATGTTAAGTATCAACGGTTTCATTTTGAAATCTGGAACTTTGGTATAGTGCTTACAAGAACTTACGTCTTCGGGGGCCGCTACTCACTTCACACTGCCCCCCCACGCCCCTTCCCCCTTTCAATTAGACCCACGAACAGGAGCACAACGTGGCGCGTCGAGTGGCTACTCAGGGACGACCTCTCACAGTCTTCGACACTGTTAATATGAAATGTGTGGAGATGGCTGTGAGCGGCCAGTGTTTGTTGATATCTGAGACTGGGAGGGAAAAGCGCCAGAGCGGGAAGCGTCTTTACAAACACGGTTTTATTTTCACCATGCTATTTAGGAACGTGATCCGATGTAGTGAACCGGTGTTTTAACCATCCAAGCTCCTATCTCCCCGTCAGTCCATGCCCCCTGGTAGGACCTGCATTTGACAAACCACTTAATCCCCCTGGGCTTTAAAAAACTAAAACATAAAGAAAAGGCATTGTCATTTACAATGCCAATAGCTCAAACTCGCGTAAATGCGAGACCTGTTGCATTGCAAATGCTTGTTGTTATTGGTGGCCGGTTTTGCAGCAGTGCTGCGAAATCGGCCCCCTGTATCAAAAGGGCAGCAGCAGTGTTTCCCACCAGTATCCTCCTACCCCCCCACCACCTCCCCCTCCCCACCGGAGGCTGGTCCGACATAATTGCCAGGGCTGGGTGGCGGTCCCAGTCCGGCCCTGCGTACGCATAAGAGTACGCTTGAGGTTTTCTCATTTGAGGGGCATGGGGGCATTCCAAGTTAATCATTGTACCTTATGCAGCAAAGGTAGGCAGATTAGAGGCCTTGTTGCTTCCATCCGCAGCCCTGTGCACTCCTGTGCATGATGCATGGACCATGGCCAAGCCTGGAAGAAGACAGATGTCGCCCCTGGCCTTTGATGCTCAAATGTTCCAAGTAGGTGTCTGGCAGTTGCTACGACCTTGCAACCTGGTTATCTTTTATGCACATTTATCAGTTAATATATATAGGTTAGCATTAATTTACTATTCTCAGCTACATATCTACATACCTTCAAGAAATATATAACGTTATGGTACATATGTGTTGAGTTTTGAACTGGAAATATATATACTTATCTATATGTACACTCCTTCAAGATATTGTTATGTTGAGTTACGAATAAGAACTGTATACTTACCTACATGTACATACTTTCACAATATTGTGTAGACCATATTCCGGCTAAGCTATTTTGTAGGACAATATTTGAAACAAAGTCTTCTGGTTGACTACCATCAAAGTCTCTCGTTTTACAGTCATACTTATATTGTGGCCAATTTTACTCTAGCTTGTGTTCATGGTCCTGATCCCTATATTTATTGAAGGTATGTTTTGGACAGTCTAAATTTAGCAATTTTTCTTACCGTTTGCAGAGGTCGCTTCCAAGGGACTTTTTGAACTCTGCAAGAGGAGAGGGTCAGTAATGAAGGGATTTGTTAGAGGTGTTCTCAGCAGTGTTGGGATATTATGGCTTGTTTAGTTGCTGTACTCAGCTGCTGGAACTATCCAGGAATGCAGGAACAAGATGTGGATGGAGAATAGCATGAGGAGGCAGCTGAAAGGTCACCCATTGGTGATCCACCAAGAGGAGGGTGAATATATTCAGTGGTATTACATTTTACGAGAGTCTATTTCAGTTCAGGAGCTCACCATATTCCACAGCAATGGCAGTATCAACACATTCAACTAGTAGCAGCTTGGATATGATGTGGCAGCATCAACCAGGCATCCAACTGCTGCTGTTTCTAAAAGGCTGCATGCTATTATTTATTTCTCTCCAATTGTACCCCAATCACAGTATAATTTCTAAATAGTCACTTTACATCTGCACCACTTAAGAGAAAGAGGTTAATGTGGCCTAGAGTCGGCTACCTCACTCCCAGGGGCGGCTCCTCCAATTGGGTGGAGCAGTGTCGCCCCACTGCTTTCTCGCAGTGCAAGAAGCAGAAACATAAAATGGTATTATGAATACCATTTTATGTTTCTGCTTCTCGCACTGCGAGAAAGCAGAAGGCAGGGTTTGGTTAGGGCCGACCAAACCAGTCATGCACACTCTGCATTTTCTCTATGTAGGCTGCATGCAGCCTACATAGAGAAAATGGCCTCCCCATAGATGCCTGTGGGGTTGGCGTCCCAGCCAATCACAACGCTGCCATTGCAGCATTGTGATTGGCTTATAGAAGGGGAGGGAGGCTGCCTGCTTCCTGTGTGGAGAGGAGAGAGGAGATGCGACGCAGGACCGGAGGCGAAGATAAGTTTAATTTTTTTTAAATTAAATTAACTCCCCTCCCTGCGGGACCCCCTCCCCCCATCCCCCCACCGTGTGTCATGCCGGCCGTGACTGCTCACTCCCCCATCCTTATCCAAGGAAGCCATACTTATCCCATTACAAATTAAGTAACCAAGGGATTAGTGGTAGAATTCATGGATCTCCCCAAACACTCGATGACCATTTGCTAATAAGAAGGCCTAAGTCTGCCTATACTTTATTGTTTCTGAAGCAGCACAATCAGGGGGCAGCGATTTGAATCTTTCTAACTTCTGGAACCTAGTTCTTTATCATTGGGCTAGTTTAAATGATCGTCATTTAAATATTCTGCTTGAGGAAGTGTGTGCTTTTTTGCACACTTCCTCATTGTTGCTTTGTTACCTAATGTTCTACTCCCTTGTGGTATCTCCAAAAGGGCAAGTTTGAAGGTCCTGGAAATACAGTAGAGGTCTAGTTTGATGGAGGGTGTGGACACTCTTGCACAATGACTGGCATAGCCAGGATAATGATCAGATCGCTAGTGGGGAGAGCAGAATCAATTGTCAAAATATCGCACACAAATTTTCCCAGGTTCCATACATTTTTAAGCCTGGGTGAAATCTTGTTTATGCAGGCATAACCTTCAGAAATAGCACCCCTTTAGGGCATTCCACATGCCTCACAACTTACCATCTAAGGTCGGAAGAAATATGATCAGATTACCTCCATCCTGATGGAACTCCATTGGATTCCCCTGCTGAAATGCCCCACCTTCAAAACCTGCTGCATCATTTACAAAGTCATAATGATATGAATCTATGTTTATCTTGCAGACAAGCTGGCCATCTCTTCTGGTTCTCAGTCAGGCCACCATCAGACTGAAGACTAAGACGTGTAAAAAGAAAAAAACAATGCGGCTGGCTTTTTTCATCTATGCACCCAGGATCTGGAATACAATTCACATTTTCATAAGAGCCTCCCCAGGGCTGTTTCAATTTAAGAAAGAGTCAAAGACAAACCTTCTTAAAAACGCTACATCACGATCCAGTAATAATCCAATAACCATCTATACCTCTCCTATCACTTGTTGACTATATGCTTGCCTTTGAACCTATATAGCACTCTGCTGCCTTTTTGGCTAGGTTTGTGCCATACAAATACCACATACATATATACATACATACATTTTTTATTTACTAACAATCTTGGCAAAACATTAAATTAAACTTTTAAACTTTAAAACAAAAGATTTTTAAATGAAATAAAAGCGAGGGGACAGAAGTAAAGATGGTGTGATTTATCTTCTGGAGGAAGTCCCTAACCCCAGGGTTCAGATTTGAGACCTTCGTAATCTGAAATTACTAATAGTGGACACTGGGTGTTGACTGCAACAGGGTAAGTTGGGCTCACAGGATGGATCCCCTTGTGACCAGGAGGAATATGTGGTAAGGAATTTCTTGAAATAGGTGATGCTATGTGGAAAAGGTTTAAGAAATGTGACGCCAAACTAGAAATCCCCTTACATATATGAAGAGTGAATTCTCAAATCTGGGAGTTAAGATTTCAATCAGTTGCTAGAGTTAGAAAAGTTTGCCCAATATATTTTGAGTTCATACTTATTAGTTACCCTTAGGTCACAAGCTAAGATGGAGGAGCTTGAGAATGATGCCAGAAGAAACAATGCCTGTTTTTTCGGTATACAAAAATGGAACAAAGACACTAAACACCATAGGTAGTTTGGATTGTTCTGCTTGTGGCACTGTACTCTCCCAAGATGTCAACGGTCATGTTTCCAAATAAGTTGCATGTGATGAGTCTGACTTACGTAAGGATTTGTCCTTCTTTACACCTAGTACCACCATGTCTTTCAGAAACTCAGTCTGGTTAAAGGAGAAAAGGGATTTAAGCCTGGGGATTGGCCCTTGTTTTAGGTCTGCATAATTTAGGTATTGGCAAATGTGTCTCTGTCTCCTATTTCTATTTCCCTCTCTTTTTTTACATTCTTTTAACACCCTTTCTGGATGTTTGGGGTTCATGAGCAGCAGGAAAAGGAGGAACATCCAGGAATGACTCCAGGCAAAAGTGGTGGATTTCATATTGTTGCAAAAGGCTAATTTAACAAACTCAGATATGCAAAGATGCGCTAAAGTCCTGTGGATTGTTGAGATGTTTACCACTTGTCATGGCGATAGTAATTTTTATTAATTTGTACACCAAGTATATTGTTGATAAAGCCCACATGGATTGGAAGGATAGGTGGGTGATTGTCAGGAGGATTTTAGAGGGACATTGACTTATTATTGTTTTTCATGGTGGCCTAGTTTGTGACGATCCACCTAGTCTTAAGGAAATGTTTGCTTTAACCCCATCATGTTAATGTAAGATAGCATTGAGAGGGCAGTTTAATGTTGTTTTGAATACTTTTCTAGGTAAAATAGCTTGAGTAATGCATGAAAGACAGCCAACAGTAAGGGTCTTGTTAAGCCAAATTAAGGAAGAATACAAATTGAATGATGTTTGTTAAAGTCACCATATTATCACAAAAGGCAACTGCTGTTGTCTGTATTCCTGCTGGATATACCGACCATACGACTGGTGAACTCAAAACCGGTGAGACCCCAGAATTTATTTTTTTTGTCCCAATCCGTAACCACTCTAGGTATTTGAATATCCACAGATATTGGAGAAGACGCCTCACTCACTGATAGTGACATGCTTCATCATAGGCATCTTTCCACACCCAGGTAAGATGGTACTACCTGGGCGGACTCAACCACAGATATTATGGGAGTTCTTATATAAAATATTGACTGGTTATGCAGGGAACCAGATGGGTGATAATTAAAAATACCTACAGGTATACCCACGCTCTATGTTTTATTCTTGGGGTACCTGGGGTATCGGATAAAATCGTGAGATCATTTGGGTTCTTTGAAAATAATTCGTTCATATATACCCTATTTACAAAGTGCCAACATGTTTCGGCCATAACGAGAGCCCTTACGGGTCTGGGGCCTTCTTCAGGGCTGGAATGTATACTCCTAGGTGTCCCTGCTCAATACTACGCTATTCATTGATGCTAAAAAATGAGGCCTATTGCACTCACCTATTTCTCTTACTGTTCCAGTAGTTTTTCTACTGTCTGGTACTGACTTGTACCATGCGGGTTGGTGGACTATGGTGCCGTCTTGTAGTCACACATTCCTCAAAGATCGGTCACCTCGTGTGTACCTATAGCACACGGCCGTGTGAGTGCTATAGGTACACACGCGGTGACCGATCTTTGAGGAATGTGTGACTACAAGACGGCACCATAGACCACCAACCCGCATGGTACAAGTCAGTACCAGACAGTAGAAAACTACTGGAACAGTAAGAGAAATAGGTGAGTGCAATAGGCCTCATTTTTTAGCATCAATGAATAGCGTAGTATTGAGCAGGGACACCTAGGAGTATACATTCCAGCCCTGAAGAAGGCCCCAGACCCGTAAGGGCTCTGCATGGGCCGAAACATGTTGGCACTTTGTAAATAGAGTATATTTGAGCGAATTATTTTCAAAGAACCCAAATGATCTCACGATTTTATCCGATACCCCAGGTACCCCAAGAATAAAACATAGAGCGTGGGTATACCTGTAGGTATTTTTAATTATCACCCATCTGGTTCCCTGCATAACCAGTCAATATTTTATATAAGAACTCCCATAATATCTGTGGTTGAGTCCGCCCAGGTAGTACCATCTTACCTGGGTGTGGAAAGACGCCTATGATGAAGCATGTCACTATCAGTGAGTGAGGCGTCTTCTCCAATATCTGTGGATATTCAAATACCTAGAGTGGTTACGGATTGGGACAAAAAAAAAAATTTCTGGGGTCTCACCGGTTTTGAGTTCACCAGTCGTATGGTCAGTATATCCAGCAGGAATACAGACAACAGCAGTTGCCTTTTGTGATAATACAGTACTTGGGAGATTGCAACGTTGCTGCTTCTCTCACTCTCTTCTGTGATAAAGTGTTAAAGTCACCACCCTGTGGCAAAATAATTTATGTTCTGCTCCAATAAACACAAGCAATGCTGTAGGATTTTTCACCATTTAATCATGGAGTTTTTGAATTTGTTGGGTCCTTCATTTACCTTGAGGTGTAAACTAATGTCAGATAACACACATCTTGGTTTGTTAGCTGTGACAAATAAGTTGTTTTTAATGCAAGATTGTCTTGTAAACAGTAGGTTACTAGCTTGCCCTGATTTTGGTGACTTTAAAGGGCAAATATTTTTTGAATATATGCAGAATAATCAAATACTGCTGAAGAAGGGTGGTTATGGGACTCTTAGTTGATTTCTATTTTAGTATGTGGCTGATAAGTAGCAGTAGGACTGAGCTATGGTTCTAAGCTTAAAGAGAGAAACAGGATGCTTAGAGAATGACCTGAGATCTACTAGTCATCTTGATACTGCATATGCAGTAAATTCTTCTTTGTAAAGCTGTTTTTATGAATAAGGGTAACCATAACTGAAAGTCAATTATAACAAAGACGTTTTAGGCCAGGAATCATAGCAGCACTATATTTGTCTGCGACTCAAGTCTCAAGCTATTGCAGATACAAGGGAAGTGCATAGAAGCTCCAATGGACTGACCTCAGATGCCATAGAGACATCGGATGCACTTTCATCTCTTTATCTCACACACTTTGGTGCCTTACTATGAGTATGGTGATCCGTCGACCGCTGTACCGGTGGTGGCGGTCTGAATCGTGGAGAGCTCAGCAGTCCGACAGCCGTTTTACGAGTTGGTCGGATTGCCTTTGCAAAGACCGTGGCTGAAGCCCTGAGACCGGCAGCGGACTGCTGGGTTTGAGGTCAGGGAAAGGCAGCCGCCATAGGGTGGTACAGGGGAGGTGCATCGCCGTCCGTATTACAAGTTGCCTTTTCCACGAGCTGACCGCGGCGGTCCTCCCGCCTGCTTCAAGGTGGCAGACCTAAAGGATTTGTGGTGCATACTCACCCCTTTCTTGTCCTTCTTCAAGGCAGAGTCCGACATGGATCCCTTTCTTCAGGTTCCCCCTTTACAGCAGGATCTTCACCCCTAAAATTATGACCCTGTTTGGAACGATGTACAGGTGAGTCCTTTTCGTACCATATATCCACTGCCAGGACTGCCCACATATGGGCCGGGCCTTGGCAATAGGTAGATGGTATATTTCCATATGTATCATGCATATGTGTGCATCTGACACATATCCAGTCGAAATGCACACACAGGCATCGATATATTTGGAAAAAGTACTTACAACCGCCGCACGATCTCCACATCCACCCCGCTCGCACTGTGATCAACTCGTAATAGAGTGGTCTATAGACCGCTAGCGCTGTGGACTACTGTCGGGCGTGGACGCGGTTTTTGAGCGATCGGACCACCAAACTCGTATTCAGGCCCTATATATTGAAGAGGTATATCCTAGAATCCTACAGTGGGTTATTTCAACAAATTCACATTAGGTGTTGTCTGGAGTGCAGGCCAAGGACTTATGAAGAATAATTTCCCATGATGACATGTACATGGCTCGTCAGCCAGCTATTAAAGGGTAAAGCCCTGACAAGGCAGGTTGTGTTAGACGCTTCATGAATGTTTAAGTGGAGTTCTAGGGCCAAGTTCCTGTCAATTTCTTAATTATGTTTGTTCATCTGGGTTAACCACTTTTCTTGGCAGTGGAGCTATTATCATTGTGGTTTCGAAGTTTGGAAATGAACCAAAGGATTGTGGTTCTTGTAGGCTATTATCAATGGTCAAGGATTAAAACAAGTTGTGTAGTTAAAGCTTAGCAAAGTACCTCTAACCAGTTACAGCATCCCAGAATCATAATGATCAACAAGGGTGTATGCCTGACAGGCATCTTTCCTCTCAGACTTAGGCTACTTGTCATACTTTAATGAATAGTGATGTGCTTGGTACAGCATCAGTCAATATAGAAAAAGCATTTGTTAGGGTGCGCTGGAGATTTCAATGGGTAGTTATGGAGCTGATACATTTCAGATAGCAATACTCTGTGCTGTACAAGCTCTAACTGCTCTGGCTCTACTTAATGGCACCCTCTCAAGCTTTTTCTATATTTATGGGTGCTAGGCAAAGGTGTCCCTTTTTCCGTAGTTATTCAATACTTTTATTGAGCCTTTAGAATACCTCATAACATCTTCTTGACCAATTTGTCCTTATTTCCTTCATGAAGGATTTGCATGCATCAGACTCTACATAGACAGTTTCATTCTCTATTTTGGTGATTAAAACTTGTGTGGAAATTTGGGCTCAATTCCTGCTATGTAGCTAATCGAGGTTATGGCGTGGAATTTGATATGGTCAAAACGCAAATTAAAATACCTCAGCTTTACAATAACAAATTAGCCAAGGGATAGGAAGAAAGAAAAAATTGGTAGGTTATTTGTTGATGTGGGGCAGGCTGACATTTCCAAAAGAGAAGGAGTGTTTATCGGTTCTAGATTTCCAGGTTTTTCACTGGACAAATCAAATAGATCATATGTAGCTCTAGCTATGCATTTTGAATACTAATGCAAAATAAACCTCTACTGCATAAACTACTTCCGCCCAAAGCTATTTACTGGAGTCTAAAGTGTGACTGTGTACTTTCCTCTTTTAGTTGACATGACAAATGGATGTGGTAGAGTAAAAGACACTAGTCTAACACTTGAAGGATCTAAAATATTTTCTGAATTCCTCTCCCTCCTATAGAAAACTATATATCATATACTTGTTCCATCTCCACATGTACTCAGTGTAACTGTAATATTTACGAGTCCTGATGTGCTATTTCAAGAACTACAATAAATACATTTTTATAAATACATAAGGCTACAAATGTCCACATTCCATCTCCCTCACCCCATCTAATTTTACACAGTACAGTTTATATTAATAATCTGGACGGCACTTTTAAAATGCTCTGCTAATTGTAATGCATTTTATTAGGAAACACCTGATCGAAATGTATGCACAGATGTTTTGTGCTGTGACTAACCTCCTGCATGAGACTTAATTAGTAATTAATTTTAACAGTTTAGTCATCCAAGGAGCCTGTGAAGTGTCACACCACAAAATCGATTGCGTGCAAGCAGGATTGTTCAAAGCTTTCTCTTTAAGCAACAGAGTTTGTAATTGGCCATAAATCCGAAGGGACGGGCACGAAGCTTTCATTTGCCACGTATTTTACAAAACTGTAATTGTTTCGTGTGGTTATAAAGTGCTCACATTCACGTCAGCAGTAGTACTAAATTTCAAAGATGAAGCTCTCCACCAGGGGCATCCAGAAGCCATGTTGTAATTTCTCCAGCTAAAGGGAAGTCACTGCAGTGTTCTGCCTTCACTGTGGTCAGTGAGCTGATATCGCAGTCAATGGAGCGGTCGAGGCAGGTGACTCCCCTGTGGTACGGGGAGATATCTCACACTATCTTGTTGGTGTGAGACAAGAGCCGGTTCACTGACAGAATATCGATATAAAAAATATCGATGAAAAAATATAGAATACAAAAATATCAACTCCTTATACTGAAAAAGGGAAGTACAAAATTATCGAGAAAAAAAACATCGATGTAAAAAATATAGTTGTACAAAATATTGATTTTTATACATATATAAAATAAAATAATAAATATTAAATATATTAAATAATAAAATACATTTAAAAAAAAATAAAGTAGATTTAATATACATTTGAACAAATATAACAAATAAACTTAATTAAAAAAGTTAAACACATACATAATAATTAATATATATTTATATTTACTTTAAAACAATTAATAAACTATTAATTTTAATGTATTTTATCATTTTTTTTTTTTATAAAAATGTACAAATATATATATATATCTATATATATAGATATATCACGAAGAAATCCCAATGTTACGACAAGCACTCCGGCGCAACACACGGGCACAGACTCCAACAGTTGGTGTGGAAACAGGATGGTAGTTTATTCACACATCAGAAAAGGTCCAACATGACGCGTTTCGGCTGCCAGACATGCAGCCTTGATCACATGATATATATATATATATATCTCAAAGCTCCAAGGTTATTTATTTTATTTATTTATTTATTTGAGTTTTATATAGCGCTGGCTAGACCCGGAGGTATCAGAGCGCTTTACATAAGGTTCCACAAAATTACATCAGTTACAAGTTACATCAGTTACAAGAAAACATTTCAAGAGCGTCGGAAGATTAAATAAATGGAGCTTAGAAGGGAAAGGGGGTGGGGTAAAGGTGTAGGAGGGAGAAAGGATGGAGATAGGATGGATGGAGAGACGAAGGAGAGTCTGCCCAAAGTCCGGCTGGGTAGGTGACGGCCGAGGGGAAGTCCACAGCCCATCTCCTCTATAGCTATCAGGTAGCTCCACCGGGCATCAGTCAAGCAGCTAGGTCTCAATGAGAAAACAATTAGAGAGCAAAGAGGAGGGATAAATGGAGCATAAAGGAGAAAGTGGGTGGAGTAAAGGGGTAGGAGGGAGAGTACGACAGAGAGACGAAGTAAGGTCTGCCCAATGTCCGGCTGGGTAGGTGATGGCCGAAGGGGTAGCCCACAGCCCATCTCCTCTATAGCTATCAAGTAGCTCCACCGGGCATCGGCCAAAAAGCTAGGTTCCCACCAGTGCCCATTGGAGGGCTCATATCATAAGTGGGAGGTGTGGCCTTTATGCCAAATTGACTGTCGCGCCTCTGAAGAGTGCAATGAGCACGAAACGCGTCAGGCGTGAATCGACAGGCATGCTGTAAACTGGATCCGCCAGCCGATCCGGCTTTTACCTCATGAAGGTTGCTGTAGTGGATGTCAGAGTGCGTCTCAAACTGGTGGGAACCTTGGAGCTTTGATATATATATATATATATATATATATATATAGATATTTTTAATTACGGCTCGCTCGTTATTTGAACAAAACCACAGCACTCCAGTGCTGATTCTTCATCCATTTATTTTCACGCCGGCAAAAGACACATCAACGCGTTTCGGTGTATACACACCTTGGTCACGGCCACATTGATGTGTCTTTTGCCGGTGTGAAAATAAATGGATGAAGAATCAGCACTGGAGTGCCGTGGTTTTGTTCAAATAACGAGCGAGCGGCAATTAAAGTTACAATTGCAGCGCGCGGCAAAACGCTGCCAATGTCCATCGTCGGCATTCAGGATGCTTGTAAAGCAACACTCCAAACTGCCAAAGTGAATATATATATATATATATATAAATATATGCACACGCAATCCGCCACAAAATCCAAACTCTTTGAAAGGACGGTACGGACCCAAATTCAGTGCAAAAAGATTTATTATCCTTGACCATGCACTGCTGCCATGACGCGTTTCGGCCTCTGAAAGGCCTTGATCACATGACGCCATGAGGAGTGATCATACATTTTAAAGTGACAGTGCAGTAACCATGTGACCACGGGCTCATAATAGACATAGAAGAAACATTTGATTACAAAGTGCAATGTAGCATTAAATAAAGCATATATTGTTAATATTAATGTGCAAATACTGCAAATAAATACAATTTTAAATAAATGCATATTAAAAATCATATACACTTTAAAACAGATTTTTGGAAAAGATTTTAGTTGCAAATGCAATGTAACCCTCAGCAAGGCCTATATCGCTAAAATTTATGTGCAAAGCTCAGCAATTTGATAAGTTTTTAAAAAAATGCATATTAAAAATCATACACACTTTAAAAACACTTTTTCAAAGGCAACGTGGCTATTTCACCTAGACCAATCACAGATAATGCCCTCGGCTAGGTGACAGTGCCATATGGTGTTTATGCATAATATGATTGACTAGACCAAGGGCCAAGAAGTACTAATGCCCATGTCCCGCAAGGTCCATTGTGCCCAAGTGGGCCACATTTATTAGGGTAAAATCCTGATAATTGGACTAATCCTGCAGGTAAGACACCATCTCTTACTAATGCATATCTGCCTCTTACCCGATTGCATCACTACTCGGTAATAAACAATAACAAAAATATTTGGCCTTACCATACTTCCAATAATTTAATCTATAGACTGTGTCCACATCATAATGTCTTATACGAAAACCGTGTGCTACATAAAAACCATGTATGTGCAAATGTGCATAAAAATATGTATAGTGAATCCATGTGAATTATCATTAAAATTACGGTTGGGGGAAGAATATTAAATATAAAATGTAAAAAGATCTAAAAAATCTGAGGAGGAGTTTGACTTATGGAGATACAGAAATTGCTGCTCAACAATCTACATGTTGGCTCACAGACATGTATAGAGGTCATCACTGGAATTAAGCCCGTTGGGCACCTTAGTATCTAATTCCAGTATATATTTTGTCTCTAATTTTCTCAATAGAGATTCACGGTTACCTCCTCTTCTTAATGGTGGCACAGTGTCAATCACAAAATAACTAAAATGGTCGAGACAGTTATCATGGGTATCTTTAAAGTGTCGCGCAACAGGATATGCTGCATCACTATTTTTGATTGCTCTAATGTGCTGGAGTATTCGTTTGTGGACCTGCAACTTGGTACTACCCACATATTGCAGGCCACACGAACACTCCAGCACATATACAGCATATTCAGTTTTGCATGTCAACCTCCTAGGTATAGAGATGGGCATTTCTTTAAATGGACTGATTATGGTGGTTTTATTCTTGCCATATTTACATGCTTTGCATATAGCACACCGAAAGAAGCCTTTGACATTTTGAAGCCAAGATTTGGTGGTTAAAATCTCAGGACTACTCTTGACCAGCATATCACTCATTGATCGAGCTTTGCCAAATGTAATTGCAGGTGTTTTTGGAAGGGAATCACCTATTGTTGGATCACTACGGACCACAGCCCAATTCTTGTTAATTAACTTGCGTATCGTGCGGTGCTGCCTATTGTATGTTAGAATCAGGCGTGGTGGTTCATTCATTTGTTTAACACTATCAGACAACTGATTCAACCTCCTAGGTTCAAGAGCCTGAGATCTAGTGATTATACCAGTTTTGTTGATGGCTTTGTCCACCATCTCAGCAGTATAACCCCTGGATACAAAACGTTTCTTGCTCTCCAATTGTGCTGTAATACATTCTGATTCTATGCTACAGATCCTTCTGATTCGCAGCATCTCACCATAGGGAATGCTGCGAATCAGATGTTCAGGATGATGACTCGTAGCATGTAAGATAGTGTTGCCCGCAGTTGGCTTACGGTGCAAAGTGGTCTCTAATTTTCCATGTTTGATATAGACTTCTACATCCAAAAAATTGACTCTTTCTCTGCTGACATGAGAAACAAACTGCAAATTAAGCTCATTGTCATTGATTCGGTCAATAAAAGCAAGTGCTCCTTTCTCACTGCCCTGCCATACAAGGAACAAGTCATCAATGAAGCGGTACCATCTAATTACATTCTTGACCATGACATCTTTGAATTTGTTGCTGAGGACTTGCTCCTCCCAAAGGCCCATATGAAGGCAAGCATAACTTGGGGAGAAGCAAGCCCCCATCGCAACTCCTCTCATTTGTTGATACACCTGATGATTGAACATGAAATAATTGTTAGTTAAACATATTGAAATCATATTCAACAACATCTTATTGTGGTTCAGCATGCACAAAGGTCTTTTGTTTAGAAAATACTCCACTGCCTTGGTGCCATCACGGTGGAATATACTCGTGTATAAGGAATTGACATCCAGGGTAATGAGGAGATAATCATCTTGCCAAGTCACATCGTTCAACTTGCGGAGGAAATCACTCGTATCCTGGATGTATGAGGACAATTGTTTAACATGCTCTTGCAAGAAAAAGTCCACATATCTAGATGTATTTTCCAGGATACTGTTACGTGCTGAGATGATTGGTCGACCAGGCGGCTTAGTGGCATCCTTATGAATTTTCGGGATGAAGTAAATGACCGGTATTACTGGATGGTCATTTTTAAAAACTTGAATTCATCTCCACTGAGCAGCCCCATTCCCTTCCATGCTACAAGTTTGAGATAGACCTCACTCCAAGCCTGTTTCATTGTTTTCATGTCGCTGTGCTTGTAACAGTTGCGATCATTAAGGTGCCCATGTGCTTCTTCCAAATACATTTCACGTGGCCATAAGACCACGTTGCCACCCTTATCTGACTGTCTGATGATTATATTGTCATTGGACTGTAATTTTTGAATTAGTTGACCATAACAATTATTATGTTTTGTGCATTTGCGGCGTGCTTTCGCCGTAGAAGTGTATAACTTTTTCAATTGATTAATCATCAGATCATTAAAGACATCCAAATTATCATGTAACATGATCGGATTGAATGTTGACTTTGGCTTGAAATGTGTTAGGCCCGCCCTGTTGGTATTTGGCATGTCAGGAACATCTATACCTGATAGATCCTGTGATATAGTACTTTCATCCCTCAATTCTTGTAAATTGCGCAAAAGTTCCATATCGTGAACAGTAAGGATGGAGGGGCTAGTTCCTGCATCAACGTGCTCAACTTCAGGCACCACTTGATTTTTCTTTTGTAGTTGGTGAAATTTACGTAACTTTAATTTCCTCGTGAATTTAAATAGATCTATGCGTGTCTGCACGTAACTGAAGTCGCTCGCTGGACTATGCGACAATCCTAATGAGAGAATGTTTCGTTCATTTTCATTTAATTTCATATCAGTCAAATTAATCACCGCCAATCTGTTATTACTGATGGCTTCCATGGACCCATTCACTTGCGGTTCCATTTTTTGTAGGGTTTTCTGTTGCTTGACTTCCCTCCACTTTTTGATTCTCTGGCTTTGTCGTCGTTCTTTGCGTTTGTGGTTATATTTTTGTCTCCTTTGGCGGTTTTTGAGGCTCTTGGTCTCAGGGTTTGTCGTCTGTCCTGGCGCAGGCAATCTACCTCCTGCGCCAGGGATCGTTTTATAAACCCCAAACTCGCAGATGCCATTGCCTGTTCGCCCTCGGATTCACTGCCAGGTACCGAGCTCAAGTCCGACATAGAGGTGGAGGACTGAGCTGCATCTGTACTTGTAATTGATGCCGCTTTACTTGACTGTGCTTCATTCGTATTTTTAAGGTTCTGAAATTTTTTGGCGAAAGTAAATACTTGACCGTTTTGATAGTCAAGCTTATCTCTTTGAAATTTAAATACTTTTCGTTTTTTAATAACATCTTCCTCCTTTTGTAGGTGAACAAGCATCTCTTCACGCAGCTTTTTCTCATTGTCAGAGGACCCTAGATTGCTTATTTCTTCATTTAATTCATCAATTTTGCTTTGTAAAGCAATGCGGTCACTCTCGGCGTACTTAACAAGAATCCTCACCAATTTACAGGAGGACTCTAAGTTACATTCCGCCCATTCAGACAACATATTGGGGTCAGGATTTTCGTAGCTGGGGGCCAGCATAATGCGAAGCCCCCGCGGAATACGACCGACCTCCAAATACCGGGACAGTGAACGATGTTCCCACCATTTTGACTGCTCGCTGCGCATCAGCTTCTCCAGCCTCTTAAACAAATCACGCAGACCGGTCTTTTCTGCCACTGGATTGACTACCTGTGCTCTTGCTGTTACCTCGCTCGCTGGCGAGTCATCAAACATTTCACATGCCGCCTCCTCGCGGCTCCTCATAGCGTCGACAGACATTGTGCAATTATGGCCGTGTAATTTTTAGAGCTGGCGCAAATTGTAAAAAAGTTCCACTACCTGCGCCGCTAGCACACTCCTTAACCGGACTCTCAAGCACTTACTTCAGCTTCAGCATATATTTTTTTGGCTTTTACTCGCGTCTCTCGATGCGTGCTTACTTGCCGTCTTGAGCTTCAGCAGGAAACCATAGTGCTGTCCGGGGGCAACCGCGGCTGAACCTCACAGGAACCCAAAGTTTCTTCCGGTTCACGAAAGAATGCTTCCTGCCGCTCGGCCCAAAGTCTTAGGAGGGGTCCGTAAGATACTGATGAAGCTGATCAGTTTACAGATGCACACGCAATCCGCCACAAACTCCAAACTCTTTGAAAGGACGGTACGGACCCAAATTCAGTGCAAAAAGATTTATTATCCTTGACCATGCACTGCTGCCATGACGCGTTTCGGCCTCTGAAAGGCCTTGATCACATGACGCCATGAGGAGTGATCATACATTTTAAAGTGACAGTGCAGTAACCATGTGACCACGGGCTCATAATAGACATAGAAGAAACATTTGATTACAAAGTGCAATGTAGCATTAAATAAAGCATATATTGTTAATATTAATGTGCAAATACTGCAAATAAATACAATTTTAAATAAATGCATATTAAAAATCATATACACTTTAAAACAGATTTTTGGAAAAGATTTTAGTTGCAAATGCAATGTAACCCTCAGCAAGGCCTATATCGCTAAAATTTATGTGCAAAGCTCAGCAATTTGATACGTTTTTAAAAAAATGCATATTAAAAATCATACACACTTTAAAAACACTTTTTCAAAGGCAACGTGGCTATTTCACCTAGACCAATCACAGATAATGCCCTCGGCTAGGTGACAGTGCCATATGGTGTTTATGCATAATATGATTGACTAGACCATGGGCCAAGAAGTACTAATGCCCATGTCCCGCAAGGTCCATTGTGCCCAAGTGGGCCACATTTATTAGGGTAAAATCCTGATAATTGGACTAATCCTACAGGTAAGACACCATCTCTTACTAATGCATATCTGCCTCTTACCCGATTGCATCACTACTCGGTAATAAACAATAACAAAAATATTTGGCCTTACCATACTTCCAATAATTTAATCTATAGACTGTGTCCACATCATAATGTCTTATACGAAAACCGTGTGCTACATAAAAACCATGTATGTGCAAATGTGCATAAAAATATGTATAGTGAATCCATGTGAATTATCATTAAAATTACGGTTGGGGGAAGAATATTAAATATAAAATGTAAAAAGATCTAAAAAATCTGAGGAGGAGTTTGACTTATGGAGATACAGAAATTGCTGCTCAACAATCTACATGTTGGCTCACAGACATGTATAGAGGTCATCACTGGAATTAAGCCCGTTGGGCACCTTAGTATCTAATTCCAGTATATATTTTGTCTCTAATTTTCTCAATAGAGATTCACGGTTACCTCCTCTTCTTAATGGTGGCACAGTGTCAATCACAAAATAACTAAAATGGTCGAGACAGTTATCATGGGTATCTTTAAAGTGTCGCGCAACAGGATATGCTGCATCACTATTTTTGATTGCTCTAATGTGCTGGAGTATTCGTTTGTGGACCTGCAACTTGGTACTACCCACATATTGCAGGCCACACGAACACTCCAGCACATATACAGCATATTCAGTTTTGCATGTCAACCTCCTAGGTATAGAGATGGGCATTTCTTTAAATGGACTGATTATGGTGGTTTTATTCTTGCCATATTTACATGCTTTGCATATAGCACACCGAAAGAAGCCTTTGACATTTTGAAGCCAAGATTTGGTGGTTAAAATCTCAGGACTACTCTTGACCAGCATATCACTCATTGATCGAGCTTTGCCAAATGTAATTGCAGGTGTTTTTGGAAGGGAATCACCTATTGTTGGATCACTACGGACCACAGCCCAATTCTTGTTAATTAACTTGCGTATCGTGCGGTGCTGCCTATTGTATGTTAGAATCAGGCGTGGTGGTTCATTCATTTGTTTAACACTATCAGACAACTGATTCAACCTCCTAGGTTCAAGAGCCTGAGATCTAGTGATTATACCAGTTTTGTTGATGGCTTTGTCCACCATCTCAGCAGTATAACCCCTGGATACAAAACGTTTCTTGCTCTCCAATTGTGCTGTAATACATTCTGATTCTATGCTACAGATCCTTCTGATTCGCAGCATCTCACCATAGGGAATGCTGCGAATCAGATGTTCAGGATGATGACTCGTAGCATGTAAGATAGTGTTGCCCGCAGTTGGCTTACGGTGCAAAGTGGTCTCTAATTTTCCATGTTTGATATAGACTTCTACATCCAAAAAATTGACTCTTTCTCTGCTGACATGAGAAACAAACTGCAAATTAAGCTCATTGTCATTGATTCGGTCAATAAAAGCAAGTGCTCCTTCCTCACTGCCCTGCCATACAAGGAACAAGTCATCAATGAAGCGGTACCATCTAATTACATTCTTGACCATGACATCTTTGAATTTGTTGCTGAGGACTTGCTCCTCCCAAAGGCCCATATGAAGGCAAGCATAACTTGGGGAGAAGCAAGCCCCCATCGCAACTCCTCTCATTTGTTGATACACCTGATGATTGAACATGAAATAATTGTTAGTTAAACATATTGAAATCATATTCAACAACATCTTATTGTGGTTCAGCATGCACAAAGGTCTTTTGTTTAGAAAATACTCCACTGCCTTGGTGCCATCACGGTGGAATATACTCGTGTATAAGGAATTGACATCCAGGGTAATGAGGAGATAATCATCTTGCCAAGTCACATCGTTCAACTTGCGGAGGAAATCACTCGTATCCTGGATGTATGAGGACAATTGTTTAACATGCTCTTGCAAGAAAAAGTCCACATATCTAGATGTATTTTCCAGGATACTGTTACGTGCTGAGATGATTGGTCGACCAGGCGGCTTAGTGGCATCCTTATGAATTTTCGGGATGAAGTAAATGACCGGTATTACTGGATGGTCATTTTTTAAAAACTTGAATTCATCTCCACTGAGCAGCCCCATTCCCTTCCATGCTACAAGTTTGAGATAGACCTCACTCCAAGCCTGTTTCATTGTTTTCATGTCGCTGTGCTTGTAACAGTTGCGATCATTAAGGTGCCCATGTGCTTCTTCCAAATACATTTCACGTGGCCATAAGACCACGTTGCCACCCTTATCTGACTGTCTGATGATTATATTGTCATTGGACTGTAATTTTTGAATTAGTTGACCATAACAATTATTATGTTTTGTGCATTTGCGGCGTGCTTTCGCCGTAGAAGTGTATAACTTTTTCAATTGATTAATCATCAGATCATTAAAGACATCCAAATTATCATGTAACATGATCGGATTGAATGTTGACTTTGGCTTGAAATGTGTTAGGCCCGCCCTGTTGGTATTTGGCATGTCAGGAACATCTATACCTGATAGATCCTGTGATATAGTACTTTCATCCCTCAATTCTTGTAAATTGCGCAAAAGTTCCATATCGTGAACAGTAAGGATGGAGGGGCTAGTTCCTGCATCAACGTGCTCAACTTCAGGCACCACTTGATTTTTCTTTTGTAGTTGGTGAAATTTACGTAACTTTAATTTCCTCGTGAATTTAAATAGATCTATGCGTGTCTGCACGTAACTGAAGTCGCTCGCTGGACTATGCGACAATCCTAATGAGAGAATGTTTCGTTCATTTTCATTTAATTTCATATCAGTCAAATTAATCACCGCCAATCTGTTATTACTGATGGCTTCCATGGACCCATTCACTTGCGGTTCCATTTTTTGTAGGGTTTTCTGTTGCTTGACTTCCCTCCACTTTTTGATTCTGTGGCTTTGTCGTCGTTCTTTGCGTTTGTGGTTATATTTTTGTCTCCTTTGGCGGTTTTTGAGGCTCTTGGTCTCAGGGTTTGTCGTCTGTCCTGGCGCAGGCAATCTACCTCCTGCGCCAGGGATCGTTTTATAAACCCCAAACTCGCAGATGCCATTGCCTGTTCGCCCTCGGATTCACTGCCAGGTACCGAGCTCAAGTCCGACATAGAGGTGGAGGACTGAGCTGCATCTGTACTTGTAATTGATGCCGCTTTACTTGACTGTGCTTCATTCGTATTTTTAAGGTTCTGAAATATATTTCAATAAATAAAATCTAATAAAAAAAAACATTCTATTATAAATTAAAACATTAAACTATTTAAAAATCTTTAAACTTAAATTTCCCACTCCAGTCAGTGCAACAATAGGGAAAGTGTTGGATAGCGGAGAGGTAAAAATTACTGTCCCCACTCCAGTCAGTGCAACAGTGGGGAAAGTGTTGGATAGCGGAGGGGTAAAAATTACTATTCCCACTCCAGTGAGTGCAACAATAGGGAAAGTGTTGGATAGATGAGGGGTAAAAATTACTATTCCCACTCCAAAGAGTGCAACAGTAGGGAAAGTGTTGGATAGCGGAGGGGTAAAAATTACTATTCCCACTCTAGTAAATTGGCAAAGAGAGAACTCAATAAATGGTGGGAAGTCTCTTCCCTTACTAACTACGTGGAAGTAGGACGTGTTCCCAGGGGTCTGCGAATTACGATCATTCCAACCTATGAGAATCCTAATTTAGAACTTCTTACAGAATGGGCACTCTTTATGGCCAAGACCTGCAAGGGAATGCTTGAAATGCTCATCAAGTATGCAAAGATTGATTTGAACAAAACCAGGGAAGAACTAGCAATTGTTCGATTGCAGCTGGAACCCCATAAAGATGATAAAGTAGTGGTTGAATTCTTGAAAGCATTGGAAGGTCGTTTAAAATCATATGAGGATACAATTAAGATCAAGAAACAACGCAAATTTTTACGAGATAAACGTGATTATGCCGAGGGGAGAATTCTGACATATGCGAAACGATTTGACTGGATGCAGAAAGATCTGCAATTTATGCAACAGCAGACCTCAGGTGACGTAGTATCCACTGATTCGAGTTCTGATGTAAGTTCTGACTCAGAGGCGAGAGTATCTGCCGCCCCTTTAGGTACGCGACCCTTGACGTTCTTGCACGAATTTCAAATATTAAAACAACAAAAGGAACAAAATCAACACGTTCAGCAAAAAGAAGAATCAGCAGGAAGAGGGCGGGGAAGACCAAGGGGAAAAACCGCCAACAAAAAGAAAAACAACGTTTAACCAGGAGGGGCGGACGCAACAAAATCTGGCATAAGAACTCTCCATCAATAGAAACGCCGGATCTATCCATAGTCAATTTGTCCAAACGTGAATTATCTATTGAAGAAAAGTCACTTCTAAAACTAGGACTATCATTTTGTCCTGTCACAGATTGGAATTATGTGGATACGAGAATTGACTTATTTCTTTATGTGAGAAAATTGAAACTTATGAAGTTACATGCTACACGACAACAATTCAGGAATCAGCTTCCTGCAGCCATGTCAGATTCAACACCAGACAGAGGTATGGATTTTATGATTGGGGATATTGATGCCATTCTGGAAATTCATGAATTGGATTGTGATACTAATGTTAACCAACCTATTGGTGTAGCTGACACCTTGGAGAACATTGGCTTTTCAGTTGATTCCAAGTGTAGTAGCGGTCTTAAATTGAAATCTCGCTTCAACCCAAACACTCTTCATGATAATATTGAAGCTTTTCATTCAGTGATGGTGCATGAGTTGATTAAAATGAGAAGTGACCAAACATATCGAATTAAGGACAATTTGACGTATAAACAGCGGACGGCTTTACAGGATCTTCTGCAGGATCCGTCATTGATAATAAAGCCTTCGGATAAGGGGGGCAATGTTGTTCTATGGGACATTCAGGACTACAGGTCAGAAGCAATGCGGCAACTGACAGATAATATTTGCTATGAAACTGTAACTTGGCAACAATATGGGGACACCATCAAAAGATATCATGAATTGCTATTTAATTGGTGGAATACGAGTCTCATTGATGATGATGAATTTAAATTTTTAAAGAATGATAACCCACGTGTTCCATGCTTGTACCTTTTACCTAAGGTCCATAAACATCAAATGAAACCACCTGGTAGACCGATTGTTTCCTCGAATGGGGGCCTATTGGAAAACACCTCTATTTTTTTGGATTATTTTTTAGGCCCCTATGTCAAAGATCTACGATCTTACTGTCAGGACAGTACAGATTTTTTGAAGAGGATTCATGATGTAAAATGGGAGAAAGATTTCATGCTGATTACCTTGGACGTGTGTTCATTGTACACATGTATTGACCAGGAACAAGGGGTTAATGCATGTTTATATTATTTGCAAAGAAGACCTATTGCATTGTATGAGCATACAGTTATGTTGAAACTCATGATGTCCTATTGTTTAAACCAAAACATTTTTTTGTTTGAAAAGTTCTATATCGTCAAAAGTCGGGGACCGCTATGGGTACTTGCTTCGCCCCCAGCCTAGCGAATTTATTCCTGGGCTGGTGGGAGGAGCAGGTTGTTTGGTCTGATG
Source organism: Calotriton arnoldi (assembly GCA_963921515.1). NCBI lineage: Eukaryota > Metazoa > Chordata > Amphibia > Caudata > Salamandridae > Calotriton > Calotriton arnoldi. Next base: position 442,637 of record CAWUFW010008239.1, on the reverse strand, counting down.
CTAATGATGTATACACCTGTCATATACCTTTATGGCTTAGGTATATAGATGATCTCTTCCTCATTTGGGATGGGGAGAAGATCTAGCTAGGAGCTTCATTTCCAGTTTATCAATCAACAATTTAAATCTCAAATTCACATCGCATATGAGTCAAACTGAATGTGATTTTTGGATATACATGTTGTGGTTCAGGGGGACAAATTGGTCACGGAGCTTTTCAGAAAAGAGACTGCAGGCAATAGTATTGTACATGCCTGCAGCCATCATCCCACTTCTCTTCTTAATAGCATCCCTTACAGAGAGCTGTTAAGAGCTCGTAGAAATTGTAGCACTGACTCAAGCTTTTTGAAGGAATCCAAAAACATGGTAAGCAGATTCAGACAGAGAGGTTATTCTGAAAGAGTTCTATCTGTGGCTAAGCGTAAACTTAACAATGTTAAACAAACTGACATCCTCTTTAAAGAACGAGATCTGGTGATACATAATGAAACTACAACTATTCCCAGAATGATTACCACCTTTAATGATAGGGCTGGCAAGCTCAGGTGGATCATGAAAAAACATTGGAGCCTTATTCGGGCTCATCCTGTGATAGGCACAAAGGTGGGTGCATCTCCCACTATAACATACAAGAGAGCACGTTCTTTGAAGGATAAATTGGTTAGCAGCCATTTTCAAAATGACAATAATGCGGGTTGGTTACAAAGTAGTAAAGGATTTTATAGATGTCAATCCTGTAAAGCCTGCAGATATAGCGTTAACAGCAAGAGCTATAAATTATCAAATGGAAAAGAAAAACTGATATCTAAATTCATCACTTGTACATCAGATCATGTAGTGTATAGTTTAGAATGTCCCTGTGGGCTTCGCTATATAGGGAGCACCAAATTGTCCATCAAGAAACGTATTTTGGAACATCAAAGGTCAATAGTAAACCTAGACTTCAGTTACCCCGTGGCACGACATTTTTACCATAAACACAACAGTGATTATACGTTGTTGAAATACACTGGGATTGATCGTATCCTTAAACATATCAGGGGAGGTGATAGGGAGAAACAGTTGAGGATCTTAGAATCAAGATTCATTATTGACCTCAATACTAGAATACCATTTGGCCTGAATGCAGGGGAGGAGCTGGCTACGCATATAGGGGTATAATTCATCTGACCCAGATACTAAAATTAACTGTTCCTGTCTCTTAGGTTTTCTCCTATGATAAAATGATTATACATTGATTTTTTAATTCACACTGCATTCATATATCACTTTTTTATGTCACACATAAACCTTGGTTGGATCATTAGGGGATCTGTTGGTGCTATGGGGAGTTTTAAGGGAGACACTGTATACTTTGATATTCGTAGAATGATATGATATTGATATCATGAGGGCATTTGTCCTGTTGAAATTAAGAACGGATTAGTTGGATTTTCTTCCTTATTTTTTGTCCCCTATTTGCATGGTCCTTTGATTTGCCATCCATGGGAATTGTTTATATATGTACATAATAATATATATTGTGTATCACTATTTTTAACATATTTCTGTAAATAGGTGATGTGGTTGTTATATAATTTCACTATTTTAATTAAGGACACTGGATGGTATTATTTACACCCTGCTTAGCGTCTACAACATCATGTAGAATGTGGCTTTGTTATCGGTGGCAATTTATTGATCAACACCCTTTTTTGATTTGAAAAGATAGTTATCGGCGCTTTAACATTGTGACCAGAGCTGTAAATATTTGATTATTAGATCTCTTATTTCAGATAATATCTCCATTTGGAGTTGATGAGTTTCAAGATGCGGAAAGATATGAATTTGTTCCGCTTCATTTTCTAATATTCAACATCGTTGCTCTTGTTTATTATGTTTCTATAGCAATGGCCAATTGGAGTGAATGCTATGCGCGTCACATTTGTAATGACAAATCATTGAGTATTTGTTGTTATTTATTTCACTAATTTAGATGCCACTGAGATTGCATAATATCGCATTTATTTAAAATGTTATTTATGAATTGCCACATTTCTAAGTTTTTATCGCCATGAAGTATTTCCTTACTTTCTATTATGACGTATGCGGATATATGGTGCAATACCTCCGATGCCCTTTGAACTTGACAAAGGCCGTTTCGGCTGAAACGCGTTGTTCGGTTTGTTTTCTCACTCGGAATAAACTACTGGTGTTTACTTGGTGTGCCGCCTTCCTTCCTTGGTTGGATTTTCTACATATAAATATATATATATATATATGTATATATATATATATATATATATCCCACAGCAATCCTCCTAAACGGAGCGCACTCACGGGGAGACTTTTACAGCAGGTTTATTCCTTTACCAGCAATTTACACGGGCAATCCACAGCAAAAAACCAAATATATATATATATATTTCAATAAATAAAATCTAATTAAAAAAACCATTCTATTATAAATTAAAACATTAAACTATTTAAAAATCTTTAAACTTAAATTTCCCACTCCAGTCAGTGCAACAATAGGGAAAGTGTTGGATAGCGGAGAGGTAAAAATTACTGTCCCCACTCCAGTCAGTGCAACAGTGGGGAAAGTGTTGGATAGCGGAGGGGTAAAAATTACTATTCCCACTCCAGTGAGTGCAACAATAGGGAAAGTGTTGGATAGATGAGGGGTAAAAATTACTATTCCCACTCCAAAGAGTGCAACAGTAGGGAAAGTGTTGGATAGCGGAGGGGTAAAAATTACTATTCCCACTCTAGTGAGTGCAATAGTAGGCAAAGTGTTGGATAGCGGAGGGATAAAATTTACTATTTCCACTCCAATGAGTGCAACAGTAGGGAAAGATTTGGATAGCGGAGAGGTAAAAATTACTATTCCCACTCCAATAAGTGTATCAGTAGGGAAAGTGTTGGACAGCGGAGGGGTAAAAATTACTATTCCCACTCCAATGAGTGCATCAGTAGGGAAAGTGTTGGATAGCAGAGGGGTAAAAATTACTATTCCCACTCCAGTGACTGCAACTGTAGGGAAAGTGTTGGATAGTGGCGAGCTAAAATTTACTATTCCCACTCCAATCAGTGCAACAGTAGGGAAAGTGTTGGATTGCGGAGGGGGAACAATTAAATTCTCGCTCCAGTCAGTTCAAAATTAAATACAAACAAAATATTAACAACAACAAAATATTTAAAAAACAAAATAAATAAGAAAATATATAAATATGTTAAAAATTTAAATACAAATATATTTAATATAAACAATTTAATTAAAAAACATATTATAATGTTAAATACATATGACAAATACCTACAAATATTATATTAAATAAAATAACAAATAATTTTCAAACAAATAAATATTTTTAAATAGAAATCATTTAGAAACAAAAACATTAATTATTACACAAATTCACTCTTTTTATTTCCTACCCTATAACACCACAGAATTCACAACTCACATCTAAGTTAAAAAAATGTACTTCCATAATTAACATAATTAATTACCAATTAAAGAAATATTAATTAAAAAACAAATTAAAACTCATAAAAATTAATTAAATTCCCACACTTTACCCCTATAATCCCCAAAACCCACAGCTACAATGAAACTGTAAAAAAATTAATTACACAATTAAAACTTATTTTCAATTAAAAAACGAAAAGTATTTAACAAAATTAATTTACTCCCCGCCCTTTACCACTATAAAAGTAAAACCCGCACACAGTGGCGGCTGGTGACATTTGAAAGTGGTGCGGCGTAAAATGAGTTTTATACTGCACCGTAGCGAGCGAGCGTAGCGAGCGAGGCCGAACAACCTAAGGGGGGTTCGCGGGGGTTCTCCCCCGCGAAATTTTTGAAAAAAAAGTGGAGAAATGGTGCATTTTCAAGCAAATTTGAGAAAGCAGGAAGGTTAATAAAGCAATTGTGAAAGTGCAGTTATTACATTAATGAAGAGATGTCATATAACATAGGTAGCTGCTTATTCAGTATAACCACAGAGCTTCATAACAGACTTAGAGATACAATGCATTTCTGAGTACCTCACAGATGTTTTTTATTTAACAAACCACTAAACAGGTCGCAAACTTGCAGCATTCAACATTGTTCACTTTTTGTTGTTAAAATCAGCACGTCTGTCTTTAAGAGCAGCAAACTTTTCAATAACTTGAACGTTAAAGTCTGGGATTCTTTTAACTAGGTCGCTCTCTATAGAGAGCATTGCTAAAGCATTCAGTCTTTCCTGAATCATTGTGTTCCTCAGGAATGTCTTAATTCTGTTTAAGGTGGAAAAACATCGTTCCGACTCTGCAGTTGTCATAGGAGTGGTAATGACAATTTTTAGTAAAGCCACTGTCTCTGTAAGTGACTTTTCCATATTAAGTTTCTGCATTAAAGCCAGCAAAGAAATGGCACCAGTGGCCTTCCGGTATACACTCATTCCGTACAGTACAGTCAACTCAGTTTTCAGGTCCTCTTTGTCGAGCATAGGATAAGCTTCCACAGCCTCATTCAGAGCTTGCTCAGGGAAGAATTGATCATATTTTGCAAAGTGTTCACTTTGCAATAATGCGGCACTCACCAAATGTTTAGTGAAGGAAAAACGTTCTTGTGCATGCACAATTATAATGTCACATATCTCCTTTGCAATTCGGACCAGACTGCTGATGTTTTTCCTGCGGTTTGAAAAAGTTGAATCCTCTGGCAGTTTGCTGTCTAAATTGTCAACCCCATCTCTCACTTTGCTCATGTTGGTGACAAACATACTGGTATCTCTTTGCGCAGAGACAGTATCTATGGCTCGTGCTTGTAACTGGTTGCATAACATGTCGACAAAATACATTATTTCTTGAAATAAAAACAGAAAGAACTGAAACTCTCTGTCTTGTAGTGTTCTAGCAAAGCCACGGGCTTCATTCTGACTTTTGTAATCAAAGGCATCATTGGCTTCTATGGCGTCAAAACATTTCTCAAGGTCCTCCCTATGTTTATATATTAGGTTGACTGTACGTATGTTAAAGTTCCAACGAGTTGAGGATCCCCTTGGAAGCCTTTTGTCCACAATCTCCTGAAGTGCTTCCGTTCTTTTCGGGGAACGTGAGAAGAATGCTGCCATGCCTCCTACATCCTGAAAGAAAATTCGTGTCTCGGAGATCCTTGATACTGCCTGTTGCATAATAAGATTAAGTTGGTGGGCGTAACAGTGCACATAATGAGCATTAGGGTACACATCTCTAATTCTTTTCTGTACTCCACCAAGGCTTCCACTCATTACGGACGCACCATCATAGCTTTGTGCGATAAGTTTTTTTTTTGAGGCAGCTCTGGAAAAATGAAGTTCAGTTCACGCAGTATAGCTGAAGTAATGGTTTCTGCACTAGAGTCTCTTAAATGTGTGAAACCATAGAACCTCTCCACAACTTTACTGTCATTGTCAAGGTACCGAAAGACTAATACGGACTGTGTTTTTGTGGCCACATCAGTGGTGTCATCAGCCTGAATAGCCACAAAGTCTGTGTTTTGCACCTTTTGGACAATATGGCTTCTCAATATTTGCAGCATACACTCAAGGAGTTCATTTTGTATTGTTTTAGAGGTGCCCTTAAAGACTGTAGCACTTGCTAAATGTGCTTCCATGTCATGGTCTATGCTTGCTATTAAATCCACAAGGCCTCTGAATATTCCAGGATTTGAGGAACTTTCCGATTCATCATGGCCTCGCAATGCCAGTTCGAAAGCACCACAGAAACGAATACAATCAATTATTTTTGATAGTATGTGTCTATTCCTATGAACTGTTTCATTGTGTTTCTGTATTGTTTTCCGTTATGCGTCGTTTATGTGGTGTTCAATCGGTGTGTCTCCCAACATTCCCAGTCTCGTCAGGTTTTCCATATGAATTCTTGTGTGTGCATGCTTCTTGATTTTGTCAGACAGATGCTTCATGTCTATTACTCCTTGTTTTGTCCAAGGCAATTCACCACCAAACAGCATGCAGGGGAAGCAGAACAGAGAATTTTTTGATGCACACCCTGTAAGCCAATCAACTTTTGTGTACCAGGTGTTTGAGAATGTACGTTTGTAAGTCTTTCCTCTGTCCTGAGTAACTTGTTGTAGTTTCAGGTCAGGCCGATCAGGTCCTAATTGCTTTATATGTAGTTTCTCTTCACGTGTCCGTCCAAAGAATGACCTTGCAAGTAGCTGTTCTACTGTATTCATGATGATGCTGGCCTTACCAATATTAAAGAAACCTGTCAATAATCAAAGTGCAACGTATAAGGTTTGGTGCAATTATATCAAATTTCAGTATAAATACATATATCTTGTGCATTATCGCAATAGATCTCCAACAGCTCCCCTTTGCACAACATGACTGCTGTAAATACAGCCTTACTGCCTGCTGCCTCTGTGTGCCATACTGGTTGCTGAAGGCACTGAAACAGACACTGCTTGAGGGCCTTTAGCAAGGCAAGGGATAGATAGTGCCTTTAGCAACCGTTATTGCCCAAAGCACAGGGTTAAGGCTATTAGTAAATTCCATCCACTGAGGGTACAATGTTCAAAATGTGCACCCACCCCACCCACCATGTAGAGTGCTGCATACATAGCCCTAACGCCAATGTAAAAAAATATAGCATCAGCTTCCTTACCTTTAACACTGGTGTTTGCTGGGTTGTAGCCGGGGTGAAAGAGCAGCAAAGGAGGTTGGGGCCGTACTCCAATCGATTGGGCACTCTTGGTCCGTTTAGGGATGGACTGCTTGGCCAGCCTCGGCAGGGTAGGGGTCCCCTGGGCACCCCTTCCCCTTAGTGTTGGGCAGCAAAAAAAAAATTTAAGGGCAGGCTGTTGTCCCACGGACCACTGCCTGCTCTTAAAAAATGAAACAGAAACGTTTCATTTTTCCTTTTTAAATGCAGCTTGTTTTCCTTTAGGGAAAACGGGCTGCATTTAAAAAAAAAAAAAAAAGCTTTTTTTTAAAAGCATTCACAGGCATGGTGGTCTGCTGACTCCAGCAGGCCACCATCCCTGTGAGTGCTGGCCATTCCCAATGGGTCTCAAATTGCGACTTGCCTCATGAATATTGATGAGGCAGGTCATTTGCGACCCCACTGGCAATCGCTAAATGTGTCTGAGACACATTAGTGCATTCTGTTTTGTGAGTAGCAAAAAAATCGCAATTTGCGACCTGCAAAATGGAATGGCCGTACATCTAGCCCCTTGTGTTTCTTACTACAGCCACAACCACGCAATGTGCGTTTTACAGTGGAATGAGGTGATGAAGAGCTTCATTCACACTCCCCAGCACACGTCAAAGATTTGTGAAAACGATACACAGTGCATAGAAAATAAGCACAATTTGTACAAAGATTTCAGATTCTCTCTGTCTTCTTTTCTCTTTTATTCAGTAGATCTTCACACAGTGAAACAGCCGACACGTGTTTCGTCGCATACATGGGAATTGGTCCAGCGGGCTAAATAGGGATCACTCTGGTAGGCACTGGACTTACATCACCTGGTTCTGGTTGCACGAATTTGCACGTTGTATTGGACATTTAGACTCACGCGTATGTCCCCTTCTAAAATCATCGTCATCACGAATTCACTTATATTGACACCCTCTTTGGCTTCTCCGTCCTCCATCTTCCTTTGGTAGCTTCTTTTCGCTGTGTCGTTCTTGGGTATTTCCTTCTAGTTTGTGGACATATCCCATCTTGTGCATGACTTTGGGTTATTTTCTCTTGGATGGATCATTTCAACAACAGAATACAATTTTATGTATACTTGTGGTACACGAGTTAGGACTTGAGTTGTGTTCTTATGTTTGTATTCACACAGCCTTGAAAAAGTCGTGGGACCAATTCCCATGTATGCGACGAAACACGTGTCGGCTGTTTCACTGTGTGAAGATCTACTGAATAAAAGAGAAAAGAAGACAGAGAGAATCTGAAATCTTTGTACAAATTGTGCTTATTTTCTATGCACTGTGTATCGTTTTCACAAATCTTTGACGTGTGCTGGGGAGTGTGAGTGCATTCTGTAAGCTTAGGCTAAAAATTTGGGGAGGTGTGTGGTTCTCCTCACCCTGCAGCACCGCCACTCTAATAGGTCACCTTAGGATAATTGCTATGTGGATTTCTCCTGAGAGGCGCCAGTAAACCTAGAAAACATACCTCTTTTCGTTCTTTCTCTGATGAAGAGCTTCAATAGAGTATGGGAGGGAAAACCTGCAAATTGTTGCTTAATATCTAGAAACTTGCGAGTTGTGAACCCTCACTGACTTTTGCAGGTAGATTAAAGCAAGAGGGCCCATAAACATGACAACTAGATTTCCTCACACAGTATATCACTAAACTATTGAATTGTGAACAACATCTCTGTGTAACATCCGCCATGTGGGTTCTCTGAATCAGGAGTGGGACTTTGCACTCACAGAGGACTTTTTGTGCATCTAACATTGAAGAAGTTGGCCTTTTCCTTTGTTTCCCTTTGTAAATCAACTAATGAAATTACTCCAACAAACCCCAGAGTTTCTTGAGATTTAACATCCCAAACTTTTACCTCTGTTCAGGAAGATTAGCAGTGCTAAAGTTGTTCAGAGTCCCTTGTGCCCGAGAGCATGTCAGAAACATTGACAGGTGCAGTTTGAAGGAAATCTTCATAGTGCGCTCACAGCGTGCAATTTGCTGCCCCCGCCCCCCCAATTGCAACAACTCCGAAGGAGAGAGACAACTGCGATTAATGATAAAGGGCGTAGACTTTTATTCACATAGTCACATAGTATCATTGTGAAACTATAACCATAGTTAGGCAGACATTATTGTTATGAGAATACAAGAAGTAAGATCAGCAAAGACATACATTATTGGTATGAGAATGCAGGAATTAAGGTCAGCAAAATAGCTCAAACATTGTGCAGGCAATACAAAGTTGTCTTCACCTTCCATCAAAGCGGAACACTTCAGGATGGAAAGTACCAGAAGGCCCCTTTCTTTATCCATAGCCCATGCCTCAACCAAGGGCATCCAGGGCATACATACCTTAATAAGAACTTCTCCTCATCCCTCAGGGGAGGGGCAGGCAATACCCGCCGTTTTATTCCAACACATACACCAGGGCACCGCATAGCGCTTCGTTCCTGCCAGGGTAACTTTCACCAGGCAAATCCCCCAAATTGTTCAACTCCAGACATCCTGGGGTAGGGCAGAAGGGCCCATGACCACCAGCAGGTCGATCCCCCATACTGCCTGCCCAGTGCCCACAGAAATCAACACCCTTCCACAGGAAAGGTTCAGTAAATCAGTCCACATTTGGGGTAGCCCCCTTTTCTGCTGCAAGAACTTCCACTAATTCCGCCTTCCTCCAGGGGAGGGTGGGTGGGGGTTTGTGAAAATGCAGTAAGATGGATACCGGTGCACGGTGGAGAGTAAGGAGGCCGATCCTTCGCCTCACAAAGCCTTATATGCTGCCGTCCCAGGTGCCCCCAGATGACGTCACAGGGAAACCTTCTTCGTGGTGACATCGATGAGGGACTCCCCCTTGGATCCTGCCCTGAAGCAACTAATGGCACACCTCTGCTATTGCAGGGGGTGCCTGGCCATAGTATGCTCACAGCGTGCATGTGCTGCCCTCCCCCCACTGCAACAACTCCCAAGGAGAGAGACAACTGCGATTAATGTGGTTTAACCAAGGGCGCAGCTTTTAGTTCGCATAGTATAATTGTGAAATGATAACCATAGTTAAGCAGACATTATTGTTATGAGAATACAAGACGTAAGATCAGCTAAGACATACATTATTGGTATGAGAATGCAGGAATTAAGGTCAGCAAAACAGCTCAAAGATTGGGCAGGCAATACAAAGTTGTCTCCACCTTCCATCACAGTGGAACACCTCAGGATGGAAAGTGCTAGAAGGCCTCTCTCCTTATCCATCGCCCACGCCCTCAACCAAGTGCATCCAGGGCATACATACCTTAATAGGAACTTCCTCTCATCTCTCAGAGAGATGGGCAGGATGTACCTGCCATTCCATACCAACACATATACTAGGGCACTGCATAGCGCTCTGTCCCTGCCAGGGTACCTGTCATCAGGTGAATCCCTCAAAATGTTCAACTCCAGGTCAGTCCCCCGTCCTGCCTGCCCAGTGCCCACACAAATCAACACCCCTCCACGGGGGACAGTTCAGTAAATCAGTCACAGGGTGAAGAGGTCACTGGCGAATTCGCCGCCCCCCCCAGCTACCACCGAAGGCCCTCCATAAAGGCCCTTATGATTGTGCGCCTGCTGATTGCAGCATTTCCAACCCTCGGATGACAAATACACCACCTCCCCATTTATTTATTTTATTTATTTAGAATCTTATATAGCACACAGCTACCCCCGACGGGGGTGTCCCGGCGCTGCGAGCAGCGGAAAGTCATAAGTGACACAAGCAACTAAAGGAAGGTAAACAGCCAGGTTTTTAAATTGCGTCGAAAAATGTATTCCGATTCTGTCAAACGGAGAGACAGTGTCAGGTTGTTCCAAGCTTGGGCCGTGGATAACCGCAAATGCTCTTCCCCTCATTCTTGAGCGACGAAAACGGGGAGTACGTATAAGGAAAAGATGGTTGGATCTAAGGGAGCGGGGCGCCTGAGCAAGCTTTAGTCTGGCTCTAAGGTAGGCCGGGCCCTGACCCTGCAATGCTCTATATGCCAGTACCAGGGATTTAAATCGAATGCGGCTAGTCACGAGCAGCCAATGGAATTTTTTTAGATGCGGTGAAATTGAGTGACGATATGGAATGTTACAAATCATTCTTGCCGCCGCATTCTGCACTATCTGTAGCTGTTTGATCAGATAGGCTGGGGCACCGGCATACAGGCTGTTTGCGTAATCCAAATGAGATGTTATAAGGGCGTGGATGATGGTACGTCGAGCATCCACAGGAAGAAAAGGAAGAATTTTTCGGATCATGCGGAGTTTACCAAAACAAGCCGAGGTGACCTTATTAATTTGAGCCTTACTGGATAGCTCATTGTCGAATATGAATCCCAGGCCGAAGCCACCGGAGCAAGAGGGGGATTCAATTCAGGGGGCCACCAAAGTAGGGAAGGGGGGGATTTTTGATTAAAAAACAACACCTCAGTTTTGTCTGAGTTAAGCTTGAGGGTGTTGAGTGACATCCAGGCTGAGATGTCACTGAGACAGCGGCGGAAGTTCAGAAAGCTGGCGTCAGAGTGATCTCGAAATGAGAACACAAGTTGTGTTTCATCAGCGTAAGAGATCACTCTGACCCCACAAGATTCCGCCACTGCAGCCAGTGGTGAGACATAAACATTGAAAAACAGAGGGCTCAGGGCGGAGCCCTGAGGAGCCCCACAACTGAGCGGTTTCTTCTCCGAGACAAAAGGTTGGAGGAAGACCTGTTGGGTACGATCACTTAAGAAAGATCTGATCCAAGCCAGAGGGGTGCCCGGAATTCCGATGTCATGCAGTCTTCGATCAATATTTCATGAGAGACCGTATCGAATGCCGCGGACAGGTCGAGCAGCACTAACATTGCTGCCTCGCCTGCGTCCACGGATTCGCGAATGGTCTCTGAAACTTCCAGAAGTGCAGATTCGGTGCTGTAGCCGGCTCTGAAACCGGACTGTGAGTCGTGGAGAAGTTGGCAGGACTCAATATAGCTGGAGAGTTGTTGCTGCACAACTTTCTCTAGGATTTTGGCTGGTTTAGGCAGGAGGGAAATGGGTCGATAATTACTAAATATCGAAGGATCGGCTTCAGGTTTTTTTAAGATGGGGATAAGCAAGGCCTGTTTACAGGCTACGGGGTAATAGCCAGTTTGTAAGGAGGTATTCCAGATCAGGTTCAGCGGGGCCATGATAAGAGGAGCAAGAGAGTTGAACAATTGTGCCGGACAGGGGTCAAGAGGAGAGCCTGATTTACATGTCAACATTAATTGAGAAAAAGTATCCGCGGAGACAGCCTTAAAGGAACTGAAAGTCTCCTTCTTGGTTGCCCTTAAGACTGGAGCTGGGCAGTCCATGGACTGATTAAACTTCAAGAAAATGTCTAGTATTTTATCATGAAAAAAATTGGATAAACCATCGCAGAGTACTTGGCTGGGGGGATCGAACTGGATAGTACAGCTGGTTTGGAGAATTCTTTCACTATGTTAAAAAGCGTTTTGGAGGAATTATTAGCGGAGCGGACTTTTTCAATATAAAATTCTTTCATTATGGACCGTTTTAATTTGTGGAAATTCTTGATGGCAGCTCTGTAGATATCTTTTGCCTCAGGATCATAAGTAAGCCTCCAGACCCTCTCAAGTTTTTGCAGTGGCTCTTCTCAGTGCGCAGGGCAGAGGAGAACCAGGGGGCAGAGGGTTTGGATCTGGAGGAATTTATCGGTCGTAAAGGGGCAATGGCGTTTAAGGCTGAGGAAAGCCAGCCGTTAAACTTTGAGACGTCAGAGTCTAAATCCCCTTCTGACTGCCCCGGGCCGTGGGAAAGAGCAGGGGCCATTGATGCACAGGTAATTTTGCACCACTTCCTGCCAAAAGCCCTGGCCTTGACTGGAATGTCAGTGCGAGGGGGGGAGGCCAGACTGAAAGGGATAAGAAAATGATCTGACCAAGTGAGGGGAAGGGGCGAAAAGGTTACCAAATTAGGATAGTTGGTAAACAATAGATCCAGCATATGGCCAGCCAGATGCGTGGGGCCACTAACCTGCTGGGTCAGGTTGAGGCCATTCATGGTATCCAGGAGCAGACCTGCTTTGACACAGGAAGTGTTATCCACGTGAAGGTTAAAATCCCCTAAAATGGTAAAGTGGGGGTGTTTAAGCGATAGGTCAGCAGCCAAAGTAAAGAAATCCATAAGGGGTTGAGGGGGGGTACCGGGAGGCCTATATAAAAGAATCCTGGCTAGAATTGAATGCGAGTCTTCAGAAATGCTAAAGTACATGGCTTCTAAAGGGTCAATATTAGACTGCTTCCTTGAGCAGATCTTCCAGCCCGAGCGCAGAATCACCGCAATTCCACCACCCACCTTGGAACTAGTCCGATTAATCCCAACAAACCGATATTCAGGAGGGATAGCCAAATTGAGATCTGGATTGGAAGAGTCTTTTACCCACGTTTCCGTCAGAAACATTAAGTCCCACGCATGAGTAGTGAGAGAAAGCCAGACATCAGCCGCATGGCGGGGTAGTGATCTACAGTTAAGCAGACATGCCTTGATGCTAGGAGCGGGGGAGGTGCGATCAGCTACAGGTGCGGCGGTAGAGGGGCAAGAACTGGATGCCCTGATGGGACCTGGCTTAAAAGAGAATGAGCAAACAGCACAATAAAAATGGGCTGAGCGAGACCCATCGATTTTACAACGAGACGGAGCCTTACAGCCTGTGTCGCTTATTTTCAAAAGTTGGGATCTGGTCCAGTGTATTTGTGCTCCGGCGGCGTCACCGGCATCATGACTGGCGCTGGCCGCGGAACAGGCGCAGACGGGCGCAGACGGGCTTGCCTTAGGCGCGCCAGCGGCGCGCCCGCTGCGCGCGTCCGCTGCGTGTTCGCGTTTGCATCTGCTTAATATAGCCGCCACTTCCCTTCAGCTTCTTAACTATGCCCCGCCTCCTCTAGCCACCTCCCTCCACACACCGGCTTTCCGAGGAGGAACAGGGGATTAGGAGCGAAGCCTTAAGGGTACAGTGCGCCAATAAAATTCAGTGAAATCTCCGTTTTTAGAGATAAAAGAATGCTTATAAAACACATTAAAATTCCCCCCACTGACAATTCCCCAAAGTGCAGAGTGCAAAAATCACATGCTCGCAACACAGCAAGTTCTTACTGGTATTCTGCGCTCTCGCGTTTGCATCTGGTTAATATAGCCGCCACTTCCCTTCAGCTTCTTAACTATGCCCCGCCTCCTCTAGCCGCCTCCCTCCACACACCGGCTTTCCGAGGAGGAACAGGGGATTAGGAGCGAAGCCTTAAGGGTACAGTGCGCCGGTAAAATTCAGTGCAATCTCCATTTTTAGAGATAAAAGAACGCTTTTAAAACACATTAAAATTCCCCCCACTGTCAATTCCCCAAAGTGCAGAGTGCAAAAATCACACGCTCGCAACACAGCAAGTTCTTACTGGTATTCTGCGCGCTCGCATTTGCATCTGGTTAATATAGCCGGCACTTCCCTTCAGCTTCTTAACTATGTCCCGCCTCCTCTAGCCGCCTCCCTCCACACACCGGCTTTCCGAGGAGGAACAGGGGATTAGGAGCGAAGCCTTAAGGGTACAGTGCGCCGGTAAAATTCAGTGCAATCTCCGTTTTTAGAGATAAAAGAACGCTTTTCCATCCCCAGGACCCCACTCTATGGGAGCTTCCAGATATGCCTCTGACCCAGCTTCCCCAATGGGTACTTGTTCACTGGCTGACCACACCAGCACCTTACCAGCTGTGGCCATACCAACCTCACTGTCTGGCAAAAGACCATCCTAGATGTGTGGCTCGCTCCACTTTGGTACTGTAATTATTCCCACCGATCTCAACTTCCTCCCAAGTAGGAGGCCAACATAAAAGTACCCTCGCTCAACCCTTTTGTCCAGGGATGCTTGTACTCTATCAAGCCCTTCTACCATCTTCATAGCCTACTAGGACTCCTTATCCCATGGGTAGATCCCGCCATTGTTTATTCAGCCTCCTTGAACCCGGAGTCAATTTCTTGCCTGATGGTCACAATAGCTGAGCCCCACAGGTAAACCCATAGGTTGTGAAAAGGCCTCTGAACGCGGAATTCAGAATGTTACTGAGTGATACTACCCTTGAGGCATGCATCACTTGGCGAAACTGACCCAGGTAAGAACCTTCTACCGATCCAAGATTACATCCTAGGAGTTGGATCACCACATTCCTGTAGCGCCTCAGTACACTCTACCGCACCAACAAAGTCAGATACTGTGCATCCCTTGACCCCTACTGGTTCCCTTCTGGTCATACAAATGAATGTTAAAACCCAGAGGAGTGCAGCAGGAGGGAAACTGGATTCTACTCCTAAACCTAGCGTCACTCTGTTGGGTATGCCTACCTTCTAGAGGCCAATTGTGGGATAGCATGCTTAAAGCTTAAAGGGTGATGAACCTTCACCCTTTAATTTCTAGGCCAAGGTGGCTCTGGCTTAACAATACCTAAATGTCAGCAAGATGAAGTTAATGCAAAAAACAATGTGGAAGCCTCCTGAAGAGTTGCGAAAACTGCCTTACTTGGAACCGGGCTTTCAGTAAAAACAATTGCACGCCTGTACCAGGTGAGTAGCAGGCACATGGCTAGCCATTACTGTCCTCTGCTCCAACCTTTCTGACCTGCAAATACTGGGGAGGGACCTATCTTGTGTTGCCCCCGCCTAACCAGACCCAGTATCTGAACTGAACGACCCGAATCCACCCCTCGTAAAGAGATGGGATGCATGAAAACACCCACATACCAAAAAGGTCAATAAGATTCTAGTCCATAGCAAAATGGAATGTGTGCAGTACGAATTAGTGGCCTTGGGTCAGGGGGTCAGCAAGGAAGTGAACCGGTAACCCAAAATGAAACCGACCAGACTGCCTGGAGGTGCCTATCCCGAGGCCCTCAGCCAATACCGTCAGTGGCCCTCGAAGGCATCTACCTCCTGTGCTGAGAATTGATGCACTCTGACTGTGTCACCTCCCTACTCAGAACCAGACTTTGGCTGTAAAAAGAATAAGTCCTGGGCCTCTAAGTTTAGCTCAGAAGCTCAAGCCGATGCTACGAAGATCGAGGATGCTGAGTGTAAGGCTGTATAATCCTGCTTCCAGCTCACGACCTTTTCATCCCCCATCAGACCCCCATACCAATTTATCTCACTCTGGGCCCCAACAAGTGAGTGCTTTTAAGCCCCCCTAGCAACGCCAGGTGCAAATTAATCATTAAACGGGTTTCTCTGACTTGGGGGGGGGGGGGCACTGTTGGTCGTCCCACCACAATCTTGGGAGACAGAGTCATCCAATGACCTTTCATGCATCTCTATTTACCACTAGAGTGGGCTTCCAGCTTTGCAAGGAAGCAAATTTGAAGACAGCGACCCGCCCCCCCCTTCCACGCCCTGATGGTAAAAAAAATGAGACCCTGGCCCTATATCTACATGCCTATCCCTTTCCTGGGTGTAACTGACACCCTTAAAAGCCCATCACTAGCTACTACAGACACTACTTTAGGTTCTCACTTCAAGAAGGCTCTTCCTCCTGGGTAAGCTGTTCCGGATGAATCAAGCCTCAAGCCCAAAAAGAAAGGTCTCAAGTCACCTACAAGAAACAAAGAAAAGTAATATTCTCTACGGATGGGGCGAACACAAGATACAGAGCAAATCAATCGACTATAGAATAAGGAACTGAGATGAAACAGAAAGCTATCCAGCCACGAGCCAGCGGTAGACCCAGAGCACACCATAAGTCATCACAAAAGACTGTTGACACTTAAAAAAAAAAGAGACATTCTGCATATAAATATTTGGCAATTAAGTCAAGCTACCCTAATATTAATTGATTCTCAACTATTCCCCACATTGCAACTCACTTTAAAGGCCCCCCCGTGAATGATGTCACAATAGATCGCATAACCTTATTCTTATTATTATTATTTGGATGAGCTCTTTAAGTGCATTTTCTTAATTTCAGTGATTTGCTTGCAGCAGGTCACATGGAGCCTGATCACAGATGGAGTTCTTCCAGTGTAGGGAAAACAACGTGGTGCAACAGCAGGGTTTGTTATGCCAATTCTGCAAAAACAAGCCCACGTGTGCTGATCCAAAGCACAAATGTAAAGGGGGTACACCCTTATTTGCATCGGAGTGTGCACTACTGAAATGTGGGAAGCCACGTGTGCTTCTGCAGGCTCTTATTACAGATGGATGTTTGTAGGCAAACAGTCTCCTGTGAGCTATGCCAGCATACCTTCCTGGGTGATCGTGCGCTCTACAAAGATGCATAACATAGCATATAGTCATAGAGTGCTAATTCTTACTACTTCTCCGGGGTAGTTTATGGCACACAGAGAGTCAACAGGAGACCCTGGATAGATGATATAGTCATAGTCTGCCTCTCCCTCCCCACCCCTCCCCCTCCAGAGAGGGGCTTTGACCTCCTGCCGTACAAATGCAGCCAGTAGTGTGCAGCCGGTAATGCCAAGCGCAAACCCTGCCAGCACAGCTCTGTTGGTGTGGCTTTGTGATGTCCACTACTCTCCTGATCGGATTCATGGAGGAAGTTTCCGAAGCACTATTGTGCATGTTCATTCACAAAATCCAGTGGTGGAAGTGGGCGGGATCAGAGGGGCATGGTGTGCCCCTACTTTTTTAGTTTAATAGAATCTGTTTCCCTACTTTTTTATTTGAAAAATGCGTCCCAGGATGGCAGTAATAGCCAAGGCCTACAGATAAGGCTCAGCTGTTCATGGCCGGGTGGGGATGCGCGGTAGGGCAGAGAAGGAAAAGGACTCTGTCTTCCTTCTTCCTCAAGAAGACAAGGACAGTGTCCACTTCTGCTCTGCCACTGTCAGCTGCCCCACCTACCTTTCTTCCTCTTCCTCTCATTCCCTCTCTTTCTGTCTCTGTCTCACTCCTCCTCACTTGCTGAATGAAAACTAGGACTTCAAAAAACGGCTCTTACCCTCTTTCCTCTACTTTCCTTTATTTTTTCCCTGTGAAATGGATCTAAAGAAGAGAGGCACACCTTGGCTGGAAATGTCTCTTTTTCTGACATTTTTCTGTTCCAAAGTGCAGCCTCTGGATGGAGAGAAAAAAGGTCAAACTTACGAAAAATAACGAAATAAAGCAAGACAGAGTGGTCGCAAAGTGACCAAATTGGTTTTATTCACATCCAAACACATTAGTGCCACTTTACAGAGTTTGCCAGTAAAGCATTTTCTCGTCTTTCTTTAAACAACATTGTTTTCCCTGGGTGAGGTAGTGCACCATTCCTGGAGGTACTGCAATACGTGGTTGATGCGTGGTGTGGAAAACGTTTAATGGTGTTCTGGGATGTGCTCTTTTTAAACCATACTGCTTACGTTTTGTAAGGATATAAGTATTGGACATTGAAACAGGTCCCTTCCGGGCCCTGTAGTCATGCCCCTAACGTTTCAGGCAAAAACACTCATTGATTTCTCAATAATGAGTCTAAAAGCGTTAAGGTACCATGTTGTTCCTGCTTACGTTTCACATGCTTTACTTAATCTTGCATTCTCTATGAGTGTTTGCTTTTTCCAGGATGTTATTACTTTTTTCAGGCAGCATATTACTCTTGTCTAGTGCATAATTTGAATTGTGTCGCATCCAGGTGTTTAGAGCGGGGCACAATAGGGTTGTAGCTGAAGGCAGTGCAAGTTTCTCTCAGTGGGGCAGTATGGTATTCAGTTGGGGAGAGGATGTGGCACTATGGCCAGAGCTGCCGAATTTGGAACTGGGGAACCAGTTTCAGCCTTCATGACGAGTCCACCAGACCACTCTCCTGAGGGAGCACATTCCCATGCCAGACCTCAGAAGGCCCCGTTAGACCTTAGAAGCCCTGGTGTCTTAGCACCAGCAGGTGGACCCAAGCGGTGGCCAGTGTGGGTTAACCTTGAAGGCCTGTCCACTACAATCCATACTGAAGTTCATCTCCACTCTTGAGGGCAGGCTACAAAGCAGCACACCCTAGAGCAACAGTGACTCTGTCACTGAGGTCACAGGACCCTTGAGGCCAGTCCACCTCACCCATTGGTACCTTCATTGGCCTTGTTTCAGCAGTAGCAGTGCAACTCACCAGGGATCGGCAATGCAGGATTTGCATGCACACCAAAATACGTTCGCAAACTTCATGGTCTCTCTGCTTCATGCACAAGAACTTTTAATATGTGCTGCCTGCTTTGGGGCTACTGGAATTATGCAGCAATGGAGGACAAAATTATGTCGCAAAGTTGATTAAATTATTGAGCAGAAAAAAGGCTGCAGCGTTATGCTGTACATTTTCTGATACTTTATTATTTTGATATTTTTACACATACTAACAGTCTCTGCAAAGACTTTGCCTCATTAGTACCAGTGTAACATACAAATGCAGCAGTGAGAAAGGTGACTAGTCAACCTTTGCAATGGGCCCTCCACTTCGAAGCAACACAAGTCACATTTTTTAGTAACTTTTGATCCGTTTAAGCTACAAACTCTTTTTTTGTTAAAATCATCAGATTATGCAAAAGATGATGTAGTATGTGGTAAATATGGTTGAACCACAATTATGTTTAAACTATTTCAAAACTAGTGTTTGAACTGCTCTTGTGGAAAAAGGGAGGGGAAGTGTTGACTTTCAGGAAGGGGCTGAAAACCTGGCTGTTTGCTTCATAGGTCTATACACACCCTGTAATCAGAAAGACAGTAGCCAGCGCCAGGACACCCTTGGGTAACCATGCGCTCTAAAAATGCAATTAACATAACATAACTGATGACAGAAACTGCATGGTTCGGAGACAAATGGCCGTGATTCCACTTTTAAGCGTATTTGGGTCATTCTGTGATTGGAAACATATCCCATTTTGTGAATAACTCATATTAAACCTCAAATAAACATGTGTATCCATTGGTTGAATTAAATAACATAATAAGCTGTAACTGGTCAGTAAAATGCCAAATACTATAAATTGGGATGTTTTGCGCTTTGTGGCCACACCTTTGACTCCGCCCACCGACCCAATCCTTTGGTTATTCTCGCCCTCTGATTCTCTGCCCACAGTTCCCCAACTTTTATTCCACCACTTTGATCACTGACAATATTTTGTCAAACTCCAAACCAGAAAGAGTAAGGAAATGCGGCTGCCCGTGGCGCACGCAGTGGGCCCTGTAAGAGTGCGGCCCCCTTAGTGCCGCTTCAGGCACCTCCCCGCGCCTTGTCACTGGGACCCCCTCCTCTGGTAGTCCCCCCTCGGGCCTGGCACCTCTGCGGCGTCATTTCCGGTGCGCGGTGGGCTGGGGACAGGTATTTATACCTGCCCCCACCCAATGGCCACCCTCTTTGTCCCCCGCTGGACACGCTGTTAAGCCGTGTCGCGTTCCTGGGTGCGGAGGCACCGCAGGGGTCGTACAGAGCAGAGGAGCGTCGGGTCCAATTTTGCTCGGGTGAGGTAGCCGGGATGCCGTTCTCAGTGTCCACGTATTTTAATTGAGGGATTTCGATTTGCGAGGTAGACTGCCCTGAGTCTGGGCCCTAGGGGGCGTTATGTCTTGCCCCTGGCGGTGCCCTGTTGGCCTGAATGTTCATGTCCCTCGTGCTTTTAGTTTGCATCTGTATGTTTCTTTCATGTGTGGGAGCAGACACTGGGGGCCTAAGGGTATGTTAGAGCTTGCACAAACAGCTGGGAGCTGGGGGAGATAGTGGACGTTTGTTGGGTGGCTTGCAGCTCGGCCGGGGGCCTAAGTTCCAACTTGTATTTTAAGGAGAGGATGTGGGCCAGGCATATGAGCCAGGCCGGGCGAAGGAGCAGGCAGGACTACTCTTGTCACCGACTTCTGCAAGAGGTTTAGCAGGGAAAGTCTGGTGGTTTCCATTGTTCTCCAGGGTAGCTTTCGCTATGTTTTTTCAAGGATATGTCGGATGTTTTCTGTGATGAATCTGGGTGTTGTGTGATTGTATCAAAAGGAAGATTGACTCATACATCGTTTCATTTCAACAGGAATACAATTGTGCAGCTTCCAGGCCGCCTACACTCGCCGTGCTCAATGAAGGGAAGTAAAATAGGTCCCACGAACCCCCTTGAGAACAGTGAAGGGGAGTCTGGTGTGGACGTGGGGGCGGAGGCATCCTCCACTGTGTCTGGTGCCCGGTACCTGAGTGACTGTTGCGCCGCCTCGTGGCTCCGGCTGCTGCGCGGTGGGGACAGAGGGATGACGGTGGCCCGCTAGGGTTGTGCCCAGGCCTTAGTTGTGGCTGTGGCTGCGGTAGTTTAGCTGTGCCAGCTCCGGGCATCAGTCCTGGGGCGTGGGCGAGAGTCCTTCCAGATACGCAACAGTTGCTGCTCCAAGAGCGCGGACTGTCAGGTGTGAAGAAGGCTAATGATTAAAAGGGCCTTTTTTAATGTATAGGGTGCACTTTGCATCAGACTGTTTCGGTCAGAGACTGTGTGGGGTATTTCTTGAGTCTGCGGCGGCCTCGAGTCACGGGATGGCCATGCCCCATTGTGCTAAGTTGGTTTAGGGTACGTTGTGGTGCAGCGGGGGATTGGAGCCGGATTCGGTTTGAGGTTTGTTGGGCTAGTCGCCTCATGCTGCGTGAGAGAGCAAGGTTTGGATTATTCATGGGGGCCTTGGTTTGCAAGGCTCGTGTTCCATGGGACAACAGGGACAGAAGGGCCTGGGCAGGGATCGCCCCTTAATAGATGCGTTATCGTTTGATTGGGCCATTTTAAATTGTAAAAATGTTCTGAGCGCTGTGGACTAAAAGGGCAGAACTTGCCATACTAGCAGGTAGTTATGCTAAATGCATCATCTTTTGCTGTTCTGAGTTTTATATAGTGCAAATTCGACCTGAAGGTATCAGAGCGCTTTACAGGAGCTCCAGTTTCGTTATAGATGGTCAATTGGCACAATTTGGTGTGTTGTTGCTACTTCCCTTGGAGTGCGGCTGACCTCACCCACGCGGGCTGGTTGGCACTCGGAAGTGTGCTGTCTTGCCGGTTTCAGCCCTGTGGGTGCCTGGCCACTGAGGCAGTTTATTTGCCTCCGTTGCAGCCGGGCACAGCGAGACCTCGCGGGGCTGAGGGCGAGCGGCGTGCGTTGGTTTTGTTTCAGTCAGTGGGGGGGGGAGCATTAGCAGCCCTCCACCCCTGGTGTCTCTCCCTCTTGTCCGGTGGCTTTCACCTCCCGGTGGTAGTGGGTGGAGCTGGGCAGGACCCGGTCCGTCCCGGAGCCCTGGTGGTGTGTGTGTTGCTGGGGAAGGGGTCGGGTCGGTGGCTGTGTGCTGCAAGTTTTTCTTGGTAGCTCTCAGTCATGGCTCGTGGGGGGTGTGGTCTCTTTTATGGCTGTCCCGCCCTCTTGCCCATCGCAGCAATAGTGAGTTTGGCAGCAGGGGAACAGTGGAGCAGCATTGTGGGTGGACCACAGCCCTGCCGGTGCACAGCCCCCACTTGTGTTGCTGGACACATGGTGTCCGGGTCTTGAAGTGGCGTCCGGCATTGTCAGCCTTGAGCTGTGTCTTCTCCATTGCGTCTCTTCGGTTGCGGTTGCACCGGCCCTCCTGCGGTGTGGTGGCGCATCGGGGGAGCAGGGTGGGCGGTGCAGCTCTGGGGCTGCTGCTCCTAGGCATGGTTTGTGCGGTTGGGGCATGGGTGCCTGGCCATGGCACCGCTCGGCTTTGGTGGGGGACTGCCTCGCGGGTCGGGAGTCATTGGGATTCGTTCCGGGTTTGGCCTTCATGGTGCTTCCGCCGAGAGTGCACATTGCGGCGTGTTTGTTTTAAGCCTGGCACGGATGTGTTTCGGGCTCTGTGCGTTACGCCGCATTCTGTTGTGGAGTGTTGTTTTCTGGTGCATGTGGCTCGTCAATTTGGCATCAGACACGGCGGCTCGGCATCTTGTGCGACGGGTCAGTGTACATGGTTGCAGGAAGGGTTAAGTCCTTCTTCTGGCGGAAATATGCTGGCAGTATGAACCTAAAGGAGATGCTATCGAACTATCCTCGGGGTGCTTTGGCACAGGGTGGCACTGTCCAATTGTTATGTTGTACATTCGGTATGGTGTGTCGACTGTTTGGCATGCTGGAGCCTACAGTGATCAAAGTGGAGCAAATCGCAGCCTGGAAAACTATAGAGTCATGCGTGATCTGATAGGCCTATAAGTGCAGCTGCACTATTTAGAGGAATTCCAGTAGAGGCCCATCTAGGTACTACACCTACCCATACTGAAACCACCCCACACCCGTGGAAGATCCGGTTGTGAGCCTCTGCTTTAGAGGAGGGACCTGGTAACATAGACATATGACGAACCAGTTGCAGGTTAGATGGGGGCAAGGGCCTGAATTTTGTTACAGTACCAGGTCCTGTGATAATAATGAGTTTCAGGCGTACTGCACACTGTACTTATGCAGGTAAGAAGCCAAGGCTTCAAGTCCGGGCAGCGGCAGCCGGGGCATCTTTCTTTTGAGTCGCTTAGCTTGCTGTTCGGAATGAAAATCTTGTGCAGATAGAGGGGTTAGTTGTCACAGCCGACACGCCCCCTTGTAACATCCTTTGAGCCGGATATGCGGTCATGCCCTGCTTGTTCATTTAGGCGGGACGAGATGCTGAACTCCCAGTAAATTTTCTCTGGAAGTGATGTTTATGTCTCAGACACAGGTTGTGCACTGGCAAGCTTGTTTGGCCCCCACTATTGTAATAGACACACCGCATGCATAAAAGCAGATTGAATATTGTGCCATCTCGAACGGTGGTTTAGAGTTTGACACCAAGGTTTACGAGCAACTGATTGTCCTGCTTGGTCCATTGAGAGCCATGGTCTGATGTTTGGACTTGGGGAAACAATTACTTGAGCGGAATTATATTGCTGGGACAACATCCCCGGTCTCCAGGCCCCAGTTTTTTCAGCTCCTTCAGGAGCTTATGTCACATGAGTTGGGTTATGAGAGATGAACAATATTTAGCTCAATAATTCAAACAGAAGAGCACAGAGCACCATCGCTGTGGCCAGGTAGGCACAGCGTGATGGGCTGAAATATTTCTCACAGTTTGGGCTATGAGTTGAGATCAGGAGATGGGGAAGGAGTGGTTTCAGACCTTTATTTTAAGCTCAGGTAACATCATTGTTGAGTGATATCAAAGAGCGCCGAAATGAATAACTCCTTTTCGCGTGAGGCAAAAGGACGGCAGAGTTTGATAGTAAAAGTGGAGTGAACCCATCGGTTGGGGTGCAAGTCAGTGAAAGCCAGAGGGGTATTACGAGGTGTGGGAAGCTGGTGCCTTAGAACCCCAGACGGAGCATGAGTAAATTAGTGCGCAGTAGACCCAGGGCACTCTCATCACTGGTATTAAAAGTTATTCCAATTTTAATAATAGGATAGTGAAAATTCAGAATGCCACTTCCTCATAAGGAACAACAAAATCACAGCGCCAAGTACGTATAGGCAGCGTAGTGGTGCACAATGGTCCCCCATTTGCTGCTCTTGTCAGGTTCCCAGGAAGGCACCTGGTGAGGGCATTACTGGCCTCTTTTGAGGGCATCAAGTTGGAACCCTTTTGGGTTGTCATGATAGATGAACAAAATAGCTCAATAATGCAAACACAGGAGAAAGCTCTTTACAGTGGACACCCTGACCACATGTATTGCAAGGTGCCCTTATGTCAAAGGAAGGTACAAGTAAGAATTTCAGACAATTGCCTAGGATCACACAATGTAGTCAAGCAGGGTATAGGGACTTCCATTACTTAAGGCCATCGCATTAGAAGTTGTGCCGTCATTGATAAGATTCAGCCAGCAGCATCATGCCCGGTTGGGGGCTGGTTTGACTTGAGTCACATGCAAGTGCGTCAAGTGAACAGGACCATGTACCTAGGTCAAGCACATTAGGCAGAGGGGTTCCAGTAGGATCCACATGAATGGGGACTGCACCAGAACATGAAACAGCAACAGTTAGATTACGACATAATGTCGACACACCACCCATATTGTTAATAGTTCAACGGCCTTTGAGGAAGATCAGCTGAACAGCTCAGGATTCAACTGCACGTGGAAAATTCCTTTAGGGGATTATGGGACAGATTGAATCATACAGACAGGCATTTCTCAGGCCACTCGTTTATAAGCACCAGAAGCTGGGCAGGCATGTAGCTGGGTGAGGTCGGTCACAAATGTATATCGCATGTTGTGTCCACTCTAGCAAGACATTGTCACACCCTTTCTACTACCAGGATCCTCCGTGTGGTATAAAGGAGGATGGAGGGTGATTACAATGGGCCGAGGATGGGTGATGGCAATGCTGGGCTGCCAGCTTGCTTAGTAAATTTTATCGTATCATCAAGTAGATTGGTACTAGGAGGCAAACCGGTGAATAGGCAGGCCTTTTAGTCTGGCGAACGGCAATAAATTCCTGGGAGAAACCTAGTGAGCTAGGTCCTATTCATCAAATGGGCTCACTCAGCTGTGAAGAAGGCAAGATTTTAAAACAAATCTAGGTACACACTGGCAGATGCACAAGAGAAAAACATTCACTGAAACTAGATTTGACACCATTAACCATATTTTATCAATAAGACTGTCTGTACACATGTCTGGTCAAGTCAGCAAAGTATGTGCATTCCATAAACAAAGGCAGGTTACAGGTTGCACAGTCATAGCAGTTCATACCACACCACAGAGGGTTGCCTCAGTTAAGCTAGAAATTACTCGCCTGCGGCTAGGCGGGTGGTGGAAGTTGTCATCTAACAAGTGTGCTGTGGTTCCAAAATTTGGGGGAAACGCTGGGTTAGAGCACAAAAAGCCTACAAGGTAGTAAAAGATTGGCTCCATTTATCCGAGAAAGGGCAGGGAACTGTACGTATGGTTCTCCTCCTGTTCCCACCCATTTGCTGGCTCCTGGTATACTTTAGCAGAAGTTTGGAATTGGACTACTTATGCCAGGGCGGAGACATCAGCATGGCGACACAGCACCCAAATAGCAGTCCGATGGTGAGGGGCCTGCATGCAATATGGTTATGGAATAAGCAGAATACTGGGGGTGCAGGGCTGCCCTCCCTCACCGTAGCGTATTAGAGGGTAGGGCGGTGGACCCGCAATGCTATAGGCATTTACATGTGCCCACATGGGTACAGTGGCAGGAAACTGCAATATAGTGGGTTTTCAATAGGTTTTCCTTTTGTCCATGTCTATAAAAGATGTGCACCCTGTAAAGTGAGAGGACAGGTAACAGGATCCTGCAGTTAAGCAAACCTGGTGGGCTGCGTAAGTTGCCACTCCAAAAAGGGTGCGGTGACTGCAACAGTGTGCACAATACAAACATTCCCTCAAACCAGATTTGACACCATTACGTGTTCGCCATGGTTTAGCAATAAAAATGTCTGTGCAAATGTCTGGTCAAATTCAGCAAAGTATGTGCAAACTGGAACTGAGGGCATGTTACAGGTTGCTTCAGTTATGCAAAAAATCACCCGCCCTTATAGCCATGGCAGCTAAGCTGGTTGTGGAAGCTGTCATCTAACAAGTGTGCTGCTGCCCCAAACGTTGGGGAAACAATGGGTTAAAGCACAAAAAGGCTACAATGTATTAAGAACATTTGTCATTTTCATTATTCAAGAAAAGGCAGGTATCTGTACATATTGTTCCTCCCCTGTTCTCACCCACTTGTCTGCTCCATGGTACACATTAGCAGAAGTTAAGAAGTTCACGACTTGCGCTGGGAGGGGACATAAGCATGGCGTCACAGCAGCTATATATCGCAGTCAGAAGGTGAGGGGCTGGCATGCAATATGGACATGTAATGAAGCACAATATGGGGGAGGCAGGCGCGATGCTATAGGCGTTACATTGGCCATGCACTGGCAGAAGGGTACAGTGCCAGGAACCCGCAAATAGAGTGGGTTTTTAAAAAAGGGTTGCGTAAGTTTTCCATTTCATAAAAGTGTGTGCTGCGACTCTAATAAGGTGGAGAAAGAAGGGTTCGGTGCACAAATGCTGACAGTTACTAGAACTCAGCGTGCATTCAAATTTGGAAGGACCAGGTAAATTTCCACTGCTGGTGCGGTACACGGTTATTAGTTTGAACCCCCACTTTTGGGAATAATCATGTACTGGGGTAAACAAGGGCTTAGTCAACCCTAAAATGGATTAAATCAGACATAACCATGGTTATGAAGAGCGGTAGTTTTGCATTCCCGTTTGGGTAAGAATTCTGGCCGGTGTGGTACTCCTATACAGGAGGAGGCCAGCTGGCAGAGATAAGGGTATGGTGTTGGCCACAAACAATAACTTGTTAACAAATACACTGTTGGCCTGGGAGGCGAACCCCAATACGTTTTCCAGTGTATCCTGAAATCAGTGACTGGGCGGTGATGGATAATGCACGACCCGGCAACACCTAACAAGGAGGCCCTTATTGGCACAGTGCACCATAGGGATTTCACCCTGAACTGCGGTTAAAGTAGAGAGCAGTTGTTTCAATTCCGGGAAGGCCATCGAACATGCCTACGGATGGGTAAATAAAGCTGTGGTTGAAACAGAGAACAGTAGTTCCCAATTTCAGTGGAGGCCATTAAACTTGCCTACGATGGGGTAAATAAGCCATGCACAAGCCCACCAAGCAGGAGGGCTTGATTCAACTTTAATTCAAAATCAAATCAAATAAGAAGGGCTTGGTAAATAAGGCATGGTCTCTTGAGTACATACACCATAAGGTTCCCCCGATAGGGATGGGGAACACCTGCAGAGGTAGATGGGAATTGTCCAGCTAGAAGGCCTAGTAACAACACGTTGCAGGAGGTTATGGAGCCTGCCATGGTGGGGGGGCGGGCCCTGGATATGACGGCGGCCACATCCAGGGCTTTGGCAGACTTACAGGGCGATCCTTAGGCTGATTGGTACGAGGGGTACCCTTTCAGGAGCACAATAAGGGTGCATTATGCCAAAATCCCAGGAGTCTTCACGGCAGGACCCTGGTTCAAAACGACGGTGTGAGCCTCTGCTTTAGAGGAGGGACCTGGTAACATAGACATATGACGAACCAGTTGCAGGTTAGATGGGGGCAAGGGCCTGAATTTTGTTACAGTACCAGGTCCTGTGATAATAATGAGTTTCAGGCGTACTGCACACTGTACTTATGCAGGTAAGAAGCCAAGGCTTCAAGTCCGGGCAGCGGCAGCCGGGGCATCTTTCTGCTAGTCCTTCAGGCGGTTGTAAGCCTGAGCAACTGGGGGCTTGCCTTGATACGCTCCGCCCCTAAAAAGGCGTGCGTAAACGTTATGGACTGGTGGTCCATGATATGTAAAGGGGTAACCCCCACATAAATGGTAGCACCGATTGGATTGGCCATGGTGCAGTTTGGCTCATCAGGTGTGCCGCTGCCTGCCCTTGGATCGCCCGTAAGTTAACCCACCAAGTTGGCATACTCCTTGTATGTAATAAACCTGCAGCAAACTGTTTTCCAACAAAAAACGTGTGTGGACTGTATATTTTGTGCAGCACGACTAATTACTGCTAAGCAGGGGGTTGCCGATATCGGCACTATGGAAGGGCGGTGTTAACATTCAATAAGACCTTTTCAGAGCTGCAAAGATAGCAACAGAATCATTAGACTTGTTGGACATCCGTTGCCACTGCACAGAGCACTCGGCTGGACACAGCTGATCAATACACGGAATCAAAGGTAGTAAATGCCAGACCAGAGCAAACTGAGCCTAAATTGCTCGAGCGGCTGGACCAGAGTGAGCAGCGAGCTCATTAACCCGCCTGTCAATACGGGGAGATAGCGGAATGCAGAAGGCGTCAATTTAAAACTAAACAGAAGCGCACCTCACAAACGAGATGATGTGTGCCGCTCGTCCTGAACAGAAGTGCCGCGGCCCTCATGATATTCAATGAACAGAGTCAAGAAGTTACTTACACACATCTGAACCTGGTTGCTAAACATGTCATGGACATCGAGAAAGGCTGAGAGAAGAGCTCTCTTTCTTCTCCACGTGTTTGGAAACCTTGATTAACGTTCTGTTTTCATGTGAAATTGTCCTTCCCTGTTAATTATTCTAAAGCAAACACCATCATTTTTCATCGGGTTAAGTGTTTTTAAGCGTAGGTTTTTTTGGGTGATTTGTTTCGTATTGTAACGGATTTGAATAGCTATGTAATAAAAGATGTACCGTACTCTTTTCCATTTTTAGGTTACATTGATCGACCACTTCAAGTTTAGAGTTAAAATTTACCAAGCAGTACTACTGCAACAAAAGATAATGTGTGCCCTTATTTTATTCATTTCCATAGGGCTCCTGTCTACCCCTTCTCTCGACCTTCAATAATACACAGTGTCGGATGTCATGATTTCGTTCAAGCTGAAATTGCATAATAACTGCCACCCTGCCTTTTCTTTGTAACACTGCACCTCACACCACTCATAGGTCTCCTAAGTGTACCCGCAGGTACCGCCATCATTACCCAATGAATTGGTACTCATTTAATCGACCTCAGAAGGATGAAAGGCTGAGTGAACTCAGACTGGGGCTTGAGTCCACCATCCAGGATCCTGGACGACGCTGCTGCGTCCCCTTCTTATGCACCTGAGCCAGCTCACGAGTCCTCTCACTTTTGAATATACAATTAAAAGACAGGTGGGAATACAATCAGAACAAAATAAATCCAGGATTTGTATAGTGCAGCAAATCACTCGTGAGAGTCTCAAGGCACTGAATTATAGGCACAGGCAGATTAGGTGTTTTACCCAGAATCACAGGATTTTGACATCGAGACTTGAACCTGATTCCCAGTAGCTCCGAAGTCGGCAGCTCAGGCCCTTACACCACATCCTCACCCTAGTAGGGATATCTAATTTTAAAAGTAGAAAATATTTTTTTCAAGTGACAAGCGCCTTGAAAGTCCAGGGGCCATAACAGGATGGCCCCTCATGATATGGCCTCCTCAGCTAACTTTCCCCCAAAAAACTATACTGCCCAGGTTAAATCTACAGCGTCGCCCACGGGGAACTGAAGCACCATAGTACCTGCATAATACCTGTGAGACTTGGGCGATCGCTCTGCTGTCTTTAAATCCTGCCTGCGGCGTCAATATGAAACTTCAGCTTGTAATAATGAGGCACCTTTATTTATTACTGACACCCTGGGACCCTGGGTGTGCTTAGCCGCTGACCCCGCCCCCCCCACAGATCTCTCACATACCAAGGGGAGCTTTACCCTGTAAACCATTGTTTAACGCCTCGAAAAGTAGGGTGATGTGGACACCACGAAACATACTTCCCCTGGTCGACAGTTACCCTCCTAACCAAGAAAAGGAACCACTGCTGCTTCTACTTGTGGTGATCGGCTGGACATGGTCGAGTGTTCCAGCCTATACCCTATCTAACCAGCCACTCCCCGAGGGCTAGCCTAGACACTCACCCCACAATCATCCATCACAGGTGTCACTGGTCATGTGACCCTGACAATAAAAGGGGCTGGGCGCACATGCCCTGGGCCAGTTCCAGTACCATATACCACTATGTCCCTGTCTATTACTGCTAAGTATGTGGGCCTAGAGCCCACTACCTTACAATGGCGACGAGCAGGTGGGACCCACGTGTGTGCGTGCAGCAGCCCTGAAGTTTGGCGAGGGGGAGTGTTTAGTAGGGCACCCCTGCCAGGACACTGCACCCGGCGGGCGAGACTGATCGTACCCGCCAGTGAATTACCCTGCAGCAGCTGCCTGCCGTGAGCCAGAACACCTTCGAGTGGTGTCACCTGAAGAGAGTGCTGGCCTAAGGTCCCGCTGCCACAACCTAGTGAGGCAGGAGTGCACCAGGTGATGTGCCAGTGCACCTGCCGGACGTGAGGTGAGCCCGCAGGTTTGTATGGTGTGAAGCCGGGTGGGATATTGACATGTGAAAGGGTGCATAGTGTAGCAGCAGACACAGGGTATCCTCAATGTGTGAGGCGCAACAAACCTGCATTGGAAGTGCCCGCAAGGGCAGTGGGCCGGTTACGGCAGAGAGACACGGCACCCCGCCCGACAGTGTAAAGAGCACAGCGTGGCCTACAGAATGATGGAGGCTACCACAGAGCATGTCGGCATTTGCCTTCGAGAGGGTAAGCACTGTTTTTGGGTCACGCTGTGATGCCCCTGTCCGACAGTGTGTCTGGGCAGCAGCATGCATGATTTCATGTTGGGAAAGCACTGCCCGAGTGAAGGCGCTGAGCGGCGTGAAAGTTTAAAGCGCCACCCAGCAGTCACCCATGTGCACCACGTTCCTAATAGCGACTTGTGAAAGGGCAGAGAAGAGGCTAATCTCTGCAGAATGCTATTAAGATGCTAGCTGCCTGTGAGAAGAAAGCCTGTAGTGCCCCCACAACCCTGCCTCTGACAGCTGCTGTGCAAGACCGGCACCGCACCTGCCTACTGTCAGCTGGGGAGGGAGCCGGAGTGAAGCGCAACCCTGCTGCCCGTAGTCAGTAGGAGGACACTGCCAGCAAGGGAGAAGAAGCATGGGAGCAAGAATGTTTACAATACTGCAGCAGTTAAGAGAGAGGCAGCTCCTGGCCCTGCCACAAGAAAAAAAAGCACCCATGAGAGCTGCAAGGACCTGGTCATCTTCAAGTTGGCAAAAGTGAGACCTGCAGTGCCCTGTATGAACTATCCTGTGCTAGGTTACTGGGAGAGAATGTAAACCCTCACAAAGAGCCACAAGAAGCCCAAAGCTGCCCCAGCCAAGTGAGCTGCTAAGAGTTGAGTGAAAGCCAAGGAAACGGAAACAGAGGCCACCAAGCCCCAAGAAGCAAAGCCCCAAGGCAGCAAATACACGTAAGCACAAGAACCGTGTGCGTGCCCCCCAGTGGCTTTCTGATGCCACCGCAAGAGTAGATAATGCCGTACACGCCACCAGTGGTGAACAGACACCAACGCAAGCCAGAAGAATGGGCACGCAAAGCACCAGAGGAGGGCGTCTACGGAGAAAGACTGAGAGCACATGGTCAGCGGTGCACAGAGGGACACACCGCAAAATCTGACAGCAGGGCAGGAGCCCTGGAGAGAGAAAGTCCTCTGAGAGTAAGAAGCAGAGGCTGCACCAGTCGGCCACCCCAGAATAAAATGGTCACTGTTGGCCCACTGAGCATGTCACATGGAGTGACCGACCTTGACAAGCACGCCCGCACTTGGGCAGGACCAAATGCCATGATGGCATAGCCTCGAGGCGCAAGCAGTGCGTCCTCAAGTGAAGAAGAGGCGCGAGAAGAAGGGCGACTCTCCAGCCAGGGAACGGAGCACCAAGAAGATCCCCGAGGGAAGGGACAGGACTTGTGAGAGGTCCACAAGGAGAAAGAAGACCTGTGAGAGGTCCATGAGGAGAAGAGTCATGTCCTTCCGACAGGACAAGAGTCGGGTCAGGAGACAGAGGAGAAGAGAGTCAGTCCTAGGAACAGGACGTGACCAGGGAGGTCCATATGAAGTGCACGTCACATTGAGATGCCTGGTCAAAAGGGAGCATAGCGCGGCACGATGCCACGTCGTGGAAGAGACAAGGAGAAGAGCGTGGCAACATGTCACCAAGCCACATCACGAAATAGAAAAGGAGGAGGAAAAGAGAGTGGCACTATGCCACAGCGTAAATGAGAAAAGGAGAGAAAGGTGTGTGTGACGGACCGTCACATGGAAGATCCCGACAACCACCACCGACAGGTGTGCAGGAAGAAGAGCAACGAGTGTCATCACTCCGAGCAAGACATCACCACCCGAAGCATGGGTTATACAGATGTAAAACTTGTCATGTGTATCACATAAGTCACAGAGGGAGCATTGCACCATCAGAGTGGAGCCGTATGCCTGCAAAACAACCAAGGGTTAACAAGGCGCCCCTGATGCCGTGGAAGGCTGGCAACCCAGAAACCTTCTGAGAGCCCCCATGAACCTGAGACCTGCCAAAGAGAGCATACTCGACCATTGGACCATCTCCACTTGGGTATGCACGAGGCTTGGATGTGGCCCTGTTGCCAGTTCTACAGCAACCCCTTTGCGTGGCCTATGAGAGGTCCGCACAACCCATGCAGTCCCATGGCAATCCAGGGGCAAGGGCCTCAAGGCAATCCCGGTGAGAGGGAAATCCCCACAAGAGAGATGCGTCTGTAGCTGCCCCACAACATGTACCAGGAAGTACTGAGGTCGCGGACGGAGACTGGTCACTCAAAGACTATCTGATGAAGGCCTGTGCTTCTGATTCCTGATGGCCAGAGCACACAGACCCTGAGACAACCACCCTTTGCACCTGCAAGAGCGACTTGGATGTGGTCCTGTTGGCAGTTCTTCAGCAACGCCTTCACACAGCCTACGAGAAGCCCCACAGTGTCCTGCGGCAGCCTAGCAGAAAGGGCCTCAAAGAAATTTCTGTGAGAGAGGAGTCCTGGTGCGAGAGGGAAGTCTGAAACCAATCTACCAGCGGGTTTTGGGAAGCACCACAGCTGGCAAGGAAGACTCTCAGCCAACACACTGTCGTCCTCCGTCTTTGCAGGTTGGCCATCCATGGAGACAGGGCGTTTTCAAAGATATCTCTGCAGCGGACTCCACAATTGCTCCTGATGCACCATCCAAGTGAACTGTGCAAATAGACGCCAACACCGTGAGACCAAGCAGGACAGAGCAACAGTGCCCATGTGGACTGCCTGAAGAGACTCAGTGGTGTTTTCTTTTGTTGTTTGTTCTTTCCCACAGGTTGGACTTCGTTTATTTCTTTTTCAATAAAGTTTGGGAGGGATGTAGTGATCTGCTGGACACGGTCTAGTGTTCCAGGCTATACCCTATGTAACCAGCCACTTCCCGAGGGCTGGCCTCGACACTCACCCCACCGGTCAGGTGGCCCTGCCAATAAAAGGGGCCGGGTGCACGTGCCCTGGGCCAGTTCCAGTACCACATACCACTGTGTCCGTGTCTATCATTTCTAAGTATGTAGGTCTAGAGCCCACTACCTTACACTACTCATCGAGCCTGCTACAATAAAGGTAAAATAGGATTATGGTCAGTACAGGAAGATGTGTACTATTACTGTCGCCGCATTTTACCGGTAGATCATCTGAGTTCATTTTTTTATTTTTGACTTGAACTCATGAACTGCACTCTGCAACAGATAGAAAGACAGCGTATTACATGCTGAGCCACTTGCCAGCTTCATACCAACCGATACCATAAGTGACTCCCGGAACCTTACACCATGTCTGCTGGCCTCCTGATGGTCTTCAGAATGTTCTCGCCGTGCCTCGTGCCGCCTGCTGGCCAAACCCCCTCTAGAAACAGCAGTTGACTTCTCGGGACCGTGCTGCTGCCACCTCAGCAAAGCACATGAAAGCAAAGAGAAAAATCAAACAATAACTGTTTGGTCGTGGACAACAAAGCTATTTCCTGCTCTATCATAAGCATTACATCCGTGGCTATGCCAATGGTAGGCCCTTCCACCGCGCTCTTCTGTCTACTGTGTGCACCTTTATGTAGTGACTTCCAATATCTAAAACTCTGGGGCCTGTGAGAATGCAGTAAGATGGATACCAGTGCACAGTGGAGAGAAAAGAGGCCAATCCTTTGCCTTGCAATGCCTCATATGCTGCTGTCCCAGGCGCCCCCATATGATGTCACAGGAAACCCTCCTTCGTGGCGACACCAGACGAGGGACTCCCCCCTTGGCTCCTGCCCGTTGGAGGACTAATAGCACCCCTCTGCTATTTATTTGCAGGGGGCGCCTGGCCAGGAATGTCCAAAGTTTCTGACTTCACCTCACACATTAGGACGGTGATGATGTATGTAGGCCAGGTGGTCCAATTAAGTTGTGCTAACGCCAGGAATACCACATTTTGATCTTTTTCTAAGTAAAAACATTAGACAAAGTGAACGAAGTTACAGGTACCCTGCTTTATAACAATGCTGATTTCATCAAATACCTAATTTTAGACATCTGATTCAGAGGATAGAAGAAGTGCTGTTCCAGATGAGATTAGAAAAGACAAAACATGTCAAGCGTTTTGCCTGGACTCAAAGTTGAGTCATGTCCATCGTCCCTGCACTGCTCATAAGCTCTCCCTGGTCCCCGTTTAGGCTATCTACATTTCCATCGCCCTGAATTGTCCGAATTGACTGCTCAAACTGACTAGACAAGTATTGTAACACCGGGAAAGCACAGGGAATCTTTATCAGACCGTACATTGACGCTGAGCTGTTCAGATGAGTTCTACAAAGAGCTCTCGGCCATTTTGCTATTGTATTTTCTGCACAAGGAACCTGGCATTTCCCACAGGTTCAGCAGGTCTTCCCAAGCGGTGCTGAGCGCACAGGATAACCTTGCTTCTGGCGGCATTCACTGCCTTCGTCCATCGATTGGAAAACAGATACATCTTTCTTTATCCTTTAGAATTAAACTCTTTTTGGACGAACTGGGGTCCTTCATTGCATTCTGCGAAGGCGGTAGGGGGGGGAAGAAGAAGTACTTTATTTGATTAAAAATATAATCATAAAAGCAGGACATACATACCATACATATACAGAATAAGTAGTTAAAATGACCAAGATGATATAAAAATACGAGTTTTAAAACTAAGAAGCAGCAAAATATTTTTAAAAGGGGTTAATAATGTAACAAAAGAGTAAGTGTTACTATCAGAGTCTATAAAGAAGACCCAGAATTACAAAGAAACCCAGAGAGTGTAAACATTTCATTAAAACAGCTTCAGATGTCGATATCGATGAAGGATCATCGTGTTCACATACCCTATGTTGCAGGCACAAAAAGCACAGAGGAGACCAAAGTAAAGCTTTGTGTGTCTACAGTTTTGTTTTAGTCACATGTAGCCCTCTTTAAAATTCTACCGGGCCTACAATTTGCTGGTTAAATTTACGATATACATAGTGAATAAAAATTGTAAAACTTATGTTTAAGACTGTGTTCTCTGGGTTCAAAGCCGCAATAATTGCCTGCCTACAGGACCGAACTCCCAGTCTGTTCCATTCTGGCCTCAATTTTAGTCTGCGCTGAATCAACAGTGCAGGGCAGAGACATACAACATGCTCCATAGATTCCACCGGGGCCCCACAGCCCCTGCACTGTTGGTTGTCTGACGTGCGACGCCAAATAGGTAAATGTTTCAGCAGGTGCCATTCCCCCAGTCTAAGCGCCATAAATCGCATTTTTAGATACAAAGGATATGTGCAGGGCAGATATGATGACGGTGAAGCCAACTGATAAGAATTAATTACTGCCCATGCATGCTTGCGCTCAGCAAGAAGAGCTTTGTCGGTGGTATGGGACAGCATGCGAGTGCGCTTCTTGATGCTAGTTTTAAAGGCTGTTTGACTGGGATTTAGGTTCCAGAGGTCGCTTGCTGAGAATTGCTGTACACATTCATAGAAGAACTTACTGTAGGTCCCACTTGGGTTATTAAGGCTAATGTCTAACCACAACATTGACTCAAGAGACCCAGCTTCAGCCTGCCTTAACTTATGGCACAGATTTAAATAGGCACCTAAGCTGGATATTTCATAATTAAAAAGGCCCAGTTCTAATCGAATCTGTGCGGCGGAGGCAGATTTTGGCATGTGAAAAACACTTTTGTAGATCTTGGTCACATGTTGACCCCTCACTAAGCAAAATTGACGCCTCTTTCTATAAAGGCACAACTTAGAGGTGGATCTCCGCACTGCCTGCTTAGATGAAAAAGGCAAGGCCCTGTAGAGAGCAAGAGAAGTATTGGTTGGGAAGCGGTCCAGCAGGAGACGGGCTGCTGTCCTGTAATGGTGCGCGGTTTAAAGCCCCGGCGCTCCCGAAGCGAAGCTCACGCACCTAAAAGTGTAGGTAGAATTGAGGAAAGACACATTAAAATCCCTCCAGGGGCATAACACGGCAAGGCAAGCGCTTTGCTGCTGAAAAGCGCTCTTCAAAATGGAGGTCATAGAACGAGACCAGGGAGCTGGGAAGTTACTTCAAAGAAAACAGTACAGAGGATAAACACACCATGCATAGGTCTGGCGGTGGGAGAATTGTAAATGTACATAGTTAAACCATGAGCGCCTCTCGCCCCTATATAGCCAGGGGTGTAGCGGAGACCCTGCAGCTCCCGCGGTGCCGAGGGGAGGGCGTTGATTCTTGTTTTGAAGGGGGCCCCCTCTTAGCCATGCCATTGCATGCCTTGCAGAATGCGTGCAGACGCTGGAAAGAAATGGGGTCCTTCATTGCATTCTGCGAAGGCGGTAGGGGGGGGGGTTATTTGGCATTACGCCACTGCCTGTAGCATGCCCTATATAGCATGTCTGCACATAGTGGTTTGCAGGCTAATCGCATGGATCGCGCTCCCTTCCTTGTGCTTATCACAGCTGGTTGCCTTCTTAATAGTACCCTACCTTGATCATCAAGTGCAATCTTCATCACAGACTCTCAATACGTTTGGAAGCTCCATTTGGGATTTTTTTCGGTTTCTAACATTATTTCCAATATCAGGGAGGTAACGGTGTGGGGGCTCCATCGCCTTGCATCAGTTTTTAAAACAGCCCCAAGTGTCGCACTGCTCTCAGTCCCACTCTCACTGAATGGTACAAGACCCAGTCCATGGCGTGTGCATAGCTCAATCTCTCCATCAGCCATACCAGACTTGGGGGCATATGTACAAGCCCCTATCGCCACCACAGCGTCACTTTTTCGGACGTTGTGGTGACGATAGTGGCTTAGCCTTATTTACATGGCAGCGTTAAGCCACTTAACGTGGCTTAACGCTGCCTTGTAAATAAGGCCCCCTTTCACGCTATGGTTAGCGTGAAAGGGGTGGGCAGTGGGTGTTGCGGTGGGCGTTTCACCGCAACACCCATTGATTTTGATGCTGCCCCCCTATGTACAAGGGCAGCGTACATAGGAGGCAGCGCCAAAATTGAGACCAGGGAAAACCTGGTCTTAAGTTGGCGAAACAAGGAGAAATTTATTTGAAAGGCTTTATATAGCGCGAACATGACCCATCAGGGTATCAGAGCGCTGTACATGAAAGCAAGCAATATAATCAGAAGAAGAATAAAGAATATCCCAGGCCATAGGAGGTACACAGCAGTATAAAATGCACTGTAGAACATTGCAAACAGTGCAGTAAACAGGAAGTACAGAATGTTTAGGTGGCTTGAGGACTATTATTGCAAGTAGCTATTCAGGAGCAACCCTTTGACTTCTCTTTTGAATGCGCCGATCAAGAGGTTAGTTCTGATTTGAGGAGGAAGAGAGTTCCATATTCTTGGAGCAAGACCAGAGAAGTATCGGTTGTAAGTTCTCTTTTTGTTGAATTTTTGAGGCTTCAGCAGTAGATTATTCGAAACCAGATAGTTCAAGTTTTTTTGACAGGTAGACTGGAGTGTTATAGTGTAGCGCTTTGTGTGTCAGGCAGGCTATCTTGAAACAAATCCTTGCTTCGAGAGGGAGCCACTTGAGTTGAATTAGGTTCGGCGTGATGTGATGATCAAGTTTTCTAGAATATGTGATGAGTCTGGCAGCAGAGTTCAGGGTAGCCCTTAAAAGGGCCAGACTAGCTTTGGGAAGCCCAGCCAGGGTCACAATTTCATAATCCAAGTGGGAGATAACAAGGGACTGGACTGCTAGCTGCATGTCGTCAGGAGGCAGGAACGGTTTGATTTTCCTTAAAGTATTGAGTTGGTGATTGACTCCTCTAGTTGTTGCACTGATGTGGTCATTCATGCTCAGGTGTTTGTCCAGCGTTATGCCTAAAGATCTGGTGGAATCCACAACATGTGGAGCGCAATTGAAGGCCGTTAGCTGTTTGAGCCAGTCTTGAATAGGGGTAGGATTATTGTGGGGGGCAATCAGTAGAAATTCTGACTTGAGGGTATAAGGTGATTGTGAGTTAGTCAATGTTGAGTTTTCACAGGAGCACAGTTAAGAGCTTTGATATCATCAGGTGAGGACATTTATAAGTATATTTGAGTGTTGTCTGCGTACATGTGATAATATATGTTCGAACAGTTCAGAATTTCAGTAAGTGGTTCCATGTACAGGTTGAAGAGCGTGGGTGATAGTGCAGATCATTGAGGGACCCCAATTGAGACCGGGGTGTTGTTAGAAAGGGAATGGTTGACTTTGATTCTCTGTGATCTATTGTGTAGGAATGAGGCAAACCAATTTAAAACGGGGCCTAATAACCCCATCCTTTTTTCGAGAAGATAAATCAGGTTATCATGTTTGACCGTGTCGAAATGCATCATTTCTCCTCGTTTTTGCTTTTTCCATGTGTGCTGCCTTGTGCATCACACATGGAAAAAGCAAACTGCCATGGATTGTTTATGTACAGGAAGGTCGCCCTTCATGTACATAAACAATCGGTAAAAAATGCCATTTTGTGACTTTCATGTGTGCTGCATGAAGCAGCATACATAGAAGTGACAAAATGGCATTTTAGGATTGTTTATGTGCAGGAAGGGACACCTTCCTACACATAAACAATCCTCGCCTGCTACGCAGACACATTTGTCCTATGGTGCAAGGGTGCCTGCGTGGGCGCTACACTGCTAAGTGTAGTGCCAGTGCAGGGGTAAACGCAAGGCTGCACCATATCTTTGTAAATATGGTGCAGCCTTGCGTTTCTGAAGTGGCGGAGTGAGACGTTAAGCCATGACGACTAACACCACACTCCGCCACTTCCTCGTACATATGCCCCGTGGTTTTCATCTGCTCAAAAGATTTTATCTGCTGCTTGTAGTAAAGGCCCCTGCCTTCATGACATCCTTCCTTCCAGCTCTCGAAGGAATCTCTGTTAGTGTCAGGGTCAGGTGAATGAAGCCTTAATTTGTAATAGAATAAGTGGGGATGCTTAAGTGCTGTTCAGAAGCCCGCGGCCGGCAATATTAAATGTCAGTGCGCCGAATACCAAGGCTGTGTGGGCTTCAATCCACCAGAGGTGTCTTAGTTGTTACCAGACACTCCCTGCCCAATTATCTCTCTTTTGCTGCCTTCTGCTATCTCCCTTTGTGACGGTTTTCCATCTTTCCCTTCCTCTGTCTTTCTGCTTTGTGTGCTTCCCTCTCTTGCTCTCGGAATTGTCTCAAGAGTCCCCAGAGTTTTTCAGCCTCCAAAAATGAGTGCCGGTGGCCCTTACTGTCTCAAATTAAGCACTGGGTGAATGTCTGTGCTGCCCCAGACTAGGGTACCCATCTTTTCTACCCCAAAATCACTGATTTGCATAGCTGTTCAGGTGACTAAGGAGCTACAGTATTGTTGCACTGTGCTCTTTTTTATCCACGTGACTTCCTAAAGGGGTCTACCAGTCAAGCTGTGATCCATGAAGTACAAAGGCTTGTCAATGTCTCTTTTAATTCAATATAGCAAATATCACAAATGAGCAGCATGGTTTTAGATGGTGGAGTTGGGTGTGTCCAGCTGGAAAACACTTCATGTGCCACCCTTGATGTTTCCACCCCCCCCCCACGAAGTGTCGTTTTGTGTTTATGTCCTCCGTTTAATTAGACGTAACTTCAAACACAGACAGACCTTTTGGTAATAGTGTCATCTTCATAGTAGCAGTTCTTCCTACCAAAGATATAGATAGATTATGCCATCTTTGCATATCTGAGCTAGAGTCACTGGGGATCTTAGCGTGGGTACTGCCAATTATCCCACCAAGAGAGGGAGACAAATGTATCCTCCGATTCTGCAGTGACGGATCCACTTTTGAAATGTGCATACAGAGTCATGTCACCAGTTTAACCGAGAGGTACTGTCATGGACATTGCCACTGATTTAACCATGTTAACCTTAAATCCCAACACCTCTCAGAATCATTCAAATTCCTTTAGGAGGACTGGGGGGTATCTCAGGGTATCATGTGCAAACATTGCAAGCTTAAAAACGTTCCTTCCTAACTTAGCAATGTGTTTCCCCATCTGCTGGGCCAGTAACTGATACAAGTTGGACAAACATTGCCACCGCAATCACAGAATAGCACTTGGAGGTGAAGCCTTGGAACAATAATTTAGAGGTGAAACTGAAGTTTAAGAACCTGGGGTGCCTACATGTAACAGGCATTGGCAAAGCCAATTGGTCTCGGCAATGCGAGAGCTAGTGCCTTTGTCAATGTTAATGTCTTTTAGCCATGTAGTTCAAGAGCACGCAATTTAAACGGGAAAGATGTAATATATCCATGCTTTCTGGTATCACTTTCTAGAAATCAGCCAAGAAATAAGCATCTATTTGTCTTTCAACTGAAGCCGCGCGCTTTACATGAGCACTAGTTACATGACATAGGCTCACATAAATTTTTTATAAGCATAGCAAGATTAAGTGATGTGCCCAAAATCACAGGATGTTGATCCTACGTTGAGACTCGGACATGGTTCCCCTAGTTCCACGATTGGAGACTCTGCTTGTAATGGCACACCCTGGGTAGAGGGAGGGAGTGAGGCAGTGGCTCGAAAAGCAATTTAGGAGCAGCTGCTCACTGCTGTAAACAAAGGTCCCATCAGGCGACCAACACTCCCCCACCCTTCTCCCAGACATAACATGCATTTAGGGCTGAAACATGCAGCCCTGACAACAAAGTAATAACTGAAACTAAACCGAATTTAGAGATAATGCATGGTAGCCGCAGAAACAGACGTGCATCTTACAGGGGGAGTGAGTGCTGAAACTGTAATGAAGAGTTTGTTAGTGCACAAAATAAGTAACAGAACTTTCTTAATTGGGCTTCAGAGGGTCACAAAACAAGAA
Source organism: Calotriton arnoldi (assembly GCA_963921515.1). Taxonomy (NCBI): domain Eukaryota; kingdom Metazoa; phylum Chordata; class Amphibia; order Caudata; family Salamandridae; genus Calotriton; species Calotriton arnoldi. Next base: position 401,228 of record CAWUFW010008239.1, on the reverse strand, counting down.
AGTGCACTGTAACCTTGACTCCACATTCGACTGTACATGCCCAGCTCTGAATGCCACAGTGTCTAATGTCTGCATACGCAACCTACAGATGCTCTCAATGAACCAGTGTTTGCTGAACGTGCACACAAAGAAGCACAAACAATGGCGGGTGGGAGGTGAGGGGCAGTAGGGGCTCAGGGCATAGCAGTGGCGTAGCAAGCGGGGGGCGGTCCGCCCCAGGCGGCACGAGTTTTGGGGCAGCTGCCTCCCCCCGCTCTTACCTGCCGTCTCGGGGTGCCAATCGCCAGCACCCCTGGCTCTTCAATGCAGCTGCCGCGGGGTGGCAAACGCAGGGACCACCACAGGCGGCCAAAGGTCTAGCTACGCCACTGCGGCAGAGGATGGGGGTTGTTTATAAAACAGCGGGTGGGTGGGTAGGGGTGGACAAGAAATGGACTGGGGCAGAGGGGAAAATGCAAGCACTCATGAGGAGTACTGAAACACACACAAAAAATAGCTCCAAAAAAGGAAGCAGTGGAAGCACAGATATACTTGGTCCATGCTCCAGGGGAGGGCTAAACATAAGAAGAGGACAAGACGCAGGCATGGCTTGACAAACAGTAATAAAGGAAATGAGAGTGATGCAGAAACAAACCAATGAAAAGATATGGGCGGGCTGCAAGCCCACTGTATGTAAACATGTCTAGAAGAGACATCACATGCACTCTCTAGCTGAAACCTAATAATGAATGAATTGGTTAATAAGTAGTTAACAACTGTGTAACGCTTGAGTAACTGAGTGCTTCTACAAACATATGTAGTAATCTCTAAATGAGACCAAGAACATGAAAGAAAAATAGACACATGTATAACTTGAAATAAGGGCTGTTTTGATATTGCGGTCACTCTATGAAGGTTTATGATACAAGTTCGGAGATGAAAAGTTAGTTCAGTGGAACTTGCTGCTACATTCTTAGAACTGTGGCAGGTGGCAGAGTTGTTTGTTGCGTTTATAAAAGGCCAGAGCCTAAATTCATGAACTGCACACACAGTTAGAAAATAGTGTTGGCTTTAATCCTTCCTGCCACTCATTTTACAAATGAAGGAAAAAATGTTACATGAAGCCATGGCACTGGCAGCTCAGCCCGTGGTTTGCTTACCAGTAATGAAAAAAGGCAGCAGAGGAAGGACGGAGAAGGGCATGATTAAAATGCACTTCTAGGATATGTATGGGGAATAGCAAAAAGCTAGTCTTTAAAAAAAAAGGTAAAAGTCTGGTTCTTATGCATCTCTTTAATTTCTTTATTTAGTGCCATCTAACCAACAATTATTTATACTCACGCCACACAGTAACTGTAGTGCATTTGGCCTGCGTGGCCCATGCATGCCCCTTCAATGCTCTTGACCATCCAATTAGACAGAATAGTGTCAGTGACTAGAAACTCGAATGTCATGAAGCAAATCACCTCGTTCTTCAAGGCAGATACTTTAGCCCTCCTAGAAAATGCTCAAGAACACTCCAGCAGAATCAAACAAGGAGACTGAAGTTTCTTATTCACAGTGGTAATTTACATGGGCAGATTAACTCACATGTAAATCTGTTCTTTCACCTTGGTGTAAATATACACTTTTTTGCACTTCACCATTTCTGAGGGTAAATTGGCAACCAGGTAAAGATTTACATGTCTCCACTTCCTCAAGTCAGGGAGTGGAGCATCCGAAAACTGGATTTAGAAGTGTAAAGTTACTACTAGTTTTGTCACACACGTAGGTAGAGCGCCATCGAGACAGAAAGATCCTATTGGAAATTATAGCAGAAATTGTTAAAGTTTATCATGCTTTATAAAATGTATTTAAAATATTTTAATGTGTAATCAAAATGTAAATTAATTTGAAATATATATTATTCACATAGAACTGATAAATGAAGTTACAGCATATTCACTCATCAAATTAAATGTATATTAAATAGTAATATAATATAATTAATAATATAATATAATTAATATATATAATCATACAATATTTAAACAGTAATATAAAAAAATCCCACCTCACTAACATTTTTATTTTTATTTAATATGTTGTAAAATTTGTGTAAAGTTTTTTATTCGATTAGTTTAAATTATTTTTAATACAAGTTTAAAAGTTTAATTTAGTAAAATTATGGGGCATATTAGCAAGACCGGCGATAAAATTATCGCCGTTTTAGCGGCAGGAAACTGCCGCTAAAGCAGCGATAATGGGCTTGCTAATATGCGTTATAGAATTCCAATAGAAGCCCAGGTTAGATGTCCTGCACATCTAACCTGGGCTTCTATTGGAATTCTATAACGCAAATTAGCAAGCCCATTATCGCCGTTTTAGCGGCAGTTTCCTGCCGCTAAAACGGCGATAATTTTATCGCCCGTCTTGCTAATATGCCCCTATGTTTATTAAATTCTATAATAATTATTTAATAATAATATATAATAGTTTTAAGATATCTAGAGCCTCATTAATAGCAATTTGGAGCAGGGCAGCACAGCGCAGCAAGCAGTAGCAGCCCGTGGTGGGAGTGCTGCTGGGCGCTGACGTGGGGCGGGGGAGGGGCAGGGTGGGGGGTAGTAAACTACGGATTACGGCCGATTACAGGTAAGTAAACATATTAATAAATAAAACGAATTTCGTTGCACGCGCTGCAATGCATTTGGCGATGCAGCGCACGCAACGAAATTCGTTTTATTTATTAATATGTTTACTTACCTGTAATCGGCCGTAATCCGTAGTTTACTACCCCCCTCCCTGCCCCTCCCCCGCCCCACGTCAGTGCCCAGCAGCACTCCCACCACGGGCCGCTACTGGCAGCAAGGCACCTTGCTGCGCTGCCTTAGGCCAAAGTGAAAGGGCAGGAATACATTGTATTTAAGCAATACAGTGCATTCCTGCCCTTTCTGCCTGCGCAGAATATGCCTGTCAGCATATATTAAGGAAAATAATCAAATTTATACTACAAAATGATGATAAAAATCGGTTTAAAACTAGGCACTCATGTAATTTGGAGGCCCAAAGCATAAAGAAAGCCGACAGCTGTTAGACATATAAAAACAATAAAATGTAAGGCAATTTAAAACAAATTTGAGAGTTAAAAAACAGGGCGAATCAAAAGTTTCCACCACACGGAAAGCCAAATGTTTACATGTTCCGAGTGGTAGACGAAATATTGCTGTTCCCAGCGCCCGCAGACGATGATCCCAGAGGCACACCTCAGAGCAAACTGATAGAGCAAGTATGTTCCCATCCAACCCCCACAGCAGCCGCTGAGGGAGCGAAGTCCGCCACTCAATGTTCCTTTGAAACAGAGCCTAGATCCAAACCACCAGGTGTGGAGGCAACCCAGGGAAGCTCGTAGAACGCGGCCAGGAGCACTGGAATCCGCAAGGGACAGTTGCACAGATGGGCCTTCCGCTGGTCCATTAGTACATGTATATTCGATAGTTCAACCAATTGCGACCCCAAGCATATGTTCAGGGTACACTCCGAAGTGCATAACAGGCAGCGGAACACAGGCTGTACGCAATAAAGCCATACAGGCCGAAATGCCATGAACAAATGCTCATCCAGTTCTCGAAGCAAAGGTGTGCCTAAGAATTGCACCATGCGTTCAAGGCACAACAGGACATGAGGCAGTGCCAGCTCTATTTGTTCTTGAATTGGGACATCCATTGCACAGAAAAAATATTAAAAGCAATATCCCTGCAACTATGAGCAGGACTAGCGGAAGACCTCCAAAGATGCTTCAGAGGACGGAGTGGATAAATGATGGAATAACTTCAAATACCGCCTGGAAGGTGCTGACCAACCCAGAGCCACTGCTCCTAAAAAACCCTACAATTTCAGTTGTACTAGACATGTTAAAAATACGATGGACCAGCTCTCCAAAATGTTGTGGGAGGTTGGTAGGGAGAAGTGCCTGTATATCCGAAGAGGAACGCGCCACCTGAAGATCAAACGTCTCCTTGGCCGAAGTTAAGGCCACATCCTTTTGAAATGATAAGTCTTTCAGTTGGCTCAAGGTGTTAAAACGCACATTGGTAAGATTAATTGAAGGCCATAGCGTATCCTCCCTAACTACAAAGGCAGGCGGAAACAGGACTTGTGTACGGCATGTAACAATGGAATATACGGTCACCACATAAGCAACCCCTGGTTTCATCCCGCAGCAACCTTGACTGTTCAACATCAGGTAACTCCCATCAGAGAGCAATCTGAAAGTCAGACGTATCATTGCTGCTGGAGACCCTTTCAAGTAGCAGGACAAATTCACCACAGAGGCATTGCATGCTCTGTGCAACAAAACATCCTTGCATAATAGGGAACCACCTAAAGTATTCTCGCAGTCAGAGCCGCTGAGAAAGACTTCAGTAGCCATATTCCGACACTGTAATGTGAAAGGAAGCTCCCATTGTTAAGGTATGTACCCTCCACCCAATGCTTCATATCTGCCCACTTGATGGTGTTGTAGACAGTACTGAAATTGGAAAGTCGAGATTGGTAGTGTTATCCTATCCGAGGATGCTATCTCTGCAATGGTAAAAGGTCATTTCTTCAGTCTTTCAATGTGTGACACAGTGTATTTAGGATCCTTTCGTGCCATAGCTGCTTGTTGATCTGAAAGGTGGTGTTGTGAAAACATATTTGTGATGTTTATATGTCGCCACGGCACATGGCCCGAACGTAGTGCCTGTACTGTCCAGCTTAACAATAGATTTGACCTAAGTTGGGACTGCACATGTTGTAACGCAAACAAGTCTTGCTGAAGCACATCTACTGTGGATGAGACAATGTTACCTAAAGAATACATTCTAAACAATAGTCATACCATTGTCCACTACTGCAAGAGCTGATTCTAAGTAGGCCCTGTCAATCTCACGCAGCCTTTCAGCAGCCTCTTGTTGAGATATTTCCCATATTTCATTATAGACGTCATTAAGGAAACACTTTTGATATGGTTTCCGAGGACCCATTAAAAGGTCTCGTAAATCCAGGTCATCAGATAGAAGGTACAAGTGCTGTTGTAACTGAGACAGTGTCGAGGTTTTTAGCCAATCAATGCACAACCTTCTAACACTGTAAGTTGTTACCAACCCCGAATGGTAACTCTGCACATATAGCATGTCAGGCCTATTGACCGTAAATACCTTGCTGTTACCTATGAATCTATTCTGACATTTGTTAGTGTCTAGTAGCCAGATTAACCATCCCTTCCAATTGTGATCTGATGAGTCATGTTTACTTTTATGCAGCATGTTATCAATAGTGTTTTCATCATATGCTGTTAACTACTGCCAGTTGTCAAATCATGTAGGAGTGGGAACCCATGGTGTGTTCAAATACTTTATCTTGGCCAAGCCAAGGCACGTTGTCTGTTGCACAGTTTTGTTCAGGAAAATCATTTGTTGTGGTATGAAACAGGCCCTAGATAAAGCCTCCGTTCCCTGAACCTGCCAATCTTTAGTCCTCCAGATAGATTTTATATCTACCGTATCCCTCCAAAAGTTGAAAGGAAAGGAAAGAAGCAGAGTAAATTAGCTTGGTGTCAGTTAACATATTTTTCTTTGCAGGTGACGGTGCAAGACTTTAATAAAATGAGGCTGGGTTAGATGTATCATAACCAGAAAAATAGTCAAACTTCTGTGTGAATGCTTTTGGTGGTGTAGGGCAATGTTCCCATTGTGTAAAGTTAAATACTTCACAAGGTGTACTAGCCTTGTGTAGCAAATGATGACCGTAATGTTGAAAACAGAACATTTCATCAAAATGAGCTGTGCAATTGTATAACTCATCAGAAGAAAACACAATGGAATGTTCTAGATCTTCTAACATTTCATATACTGTATCAATGTCCCAATCATCAGAAATAGTACTAGGGGTGATAATGTCCTTTAAGGACATTTTAAAGAAATGCGGAATTTGCAAAGGTTCAGTGGGACCATACACATTAAACGAAACCTTGTCCCATACAATTCCATCCCAACTGGAACAGATTATATGTTCACCAGGGACAAATCTCTTTGCTCACGGTGTGATGATGGGTGTGGTTTCAGAACCAAGTTTACTATGTGTACTGCAGAGCGTTCTGGGATAAAATGTCCGTTCAGGAGAAGGAAGAACATAGTCACAAAACCAATCCAAAGGCCTGGGAAAAGTAATGCAAATGTAATCCAAAGGTGTATCCATGGAGAAACAGGGTATGTTCTTTTCAGCCAAAGATAGAGAACACGAACTTCAGCTCAAAGGGCAGGGGCAGTGGGGGCGATGGTGCTTGCGATGCATCGGAAGAGAAGCCATCAAAGTCGATGAAGTATCCAGAAGCCGTCCAGTCTATCTTGGGCAGCTCAGCAGGTTAGTTCAAATTAGATGAAGACTCGATCTGTGGTACATTGACGAAAACCTTGTTCTTTTCAGGATTTTGAATTGAAATCTGTGTTTCTGTACTTGTTGACTGCACAGTTGTTGTTGTTTTCGAAACAGGTAGAAGACATACTTCATTGTTGTTTATCGTTGTCTCTTGTTGAAGAGAGCAGGCTTCATTTGTAATTAAAGCTTGCATCTCAACCTCCTGTATGGCAACGAGAGGAGACTGGTAGGGTCCCAGGAGTCTACGTGGCTTACTGTTGAGAATCAGCCACATAGTGTGGTTTGATCAGATCAATAAAGACAAACCGTTTGTCTCGGCATCCGGCAAGGGGGCGAGTGAAGCACTGTTCATGTACCTTCAACCACCAGGACAGGCACAGGTGCTCTGTCAGATGGCCCAAATTCTTTCTTGTCCACAATCTTTTCTCTGACCACATCCCCAACCTTTGGGATCAAGCCGGTCCTTGCCGGATTAACCTTCACTTTTCCAGTGGCGGTGCGTTTTACTTGGACATTGCTTTGTTCATCCCGGAAATCATTAAATTCCTGTAAAACAGCCAAACGTTCATTTATGTCAAACGGTGTTTCCGCCACCACTGTGCTGGCATTATCGAGACCTGGAACCCCCGCCTTATCCCCAAACAGGAACTCATAAGGAGTCCAACCACCCAGGGATTCTCATGGCATATTGTTCAAAGCCCTCTGGACCCCATGCAGGTGATGGACCCAACTGTGATCGAGCCTAATACCCTTGCTGTTAAAGACTGCTTTATGTCCTGGTTTTTCCTCTCCACAACCGCATTTCCCTTGGGATGGTATGGAGACAAGAAACGCAGGGTCACACCCAAACTACCCATGGCCTCTATTTAAGCCAGAGAGCTAAACGCCGGACCCTGATCAAAATGTAGTGTGCCGACTGTGTATGTACCGATAAAGACTAGCAGATCCTTTATAACAGTTCAGGTGTCAGCTGATCGCTGTGGCCACACCCACAGGAATCGAGAGCAGGAATCCACTGACACCAAGATAAACTTGTAAGCCCCGTCAGATGATAGGGGGCCACAATGGTCCAAATAAACACAAGCCAAGGGCTTGTTAGAAATCAAAAGAGGTGTCTGAGGTAGACGAGCCACAGTGGACCCCTTCATCTGCTGACAGATGTCACATCTCAGGACAAAGTCCTTGGTCTGTTAATAAAGATCCGGGCACTTATTGCGCTGCTGCAATAGTGAAATTGTAGCAGCTACCCCTGCTTGTGCAAAAGCCATACTCTCATGTGCAGCCAGAATTAATCCTGATCTGCGATCACTGTTTGGTATTATGGTATTACTCTGTCCCCACACCTGGAATCTGCGCATAGGGTGTGTTTTGTGCATCTAACTTGTAGGAGTACTTCAGTTGAAAGCCTTTCGGAAGGTGTGTGTCATTCCGCACAGCATTGACAGCCACCATGATGTCTCTGTATATTCTCCTACTCGAATGCAGTGTGAGCCGTCACCTTTGCGGCTTCATTAGCCAGTGAATTACCTGCAACATGAACGCCAACATGTTGATGACTCAATGTATGAATTATATGATCCCGTGGCAAGCATTCTTTCAGCTTCTTCACCTGTTCCCAAAGCAACTTGTGTTTCACTGTGCAGCCATTCGAATCCCTGAATCCGTTCTGACTCCTGTAATGAAGATACTTATATGACTGAACACAATAATACGAATCGCACACAATAAGTGTGGGGAATCTGGCTGCTGTATTCTGTAGTGCCAGTACCAGAGCCTTAAGTTCTGCCAGCTGTGCAATCACCTAGTGACTGCGTGTAGGTTTTTTCAGGATGGAAAGTTCCATTATGCATATGTCCTCTTACGACAGCGCATGCAGCTGAATATTCGTGTTTGGCCACTACGGCAGGCTGAGCAGAGCCATCATTGTAAATGATGTAGTCATATCAATCTAGACGCATAATTTCATTAGGTAGAGGATATTCCTGCTCTTGCTAGAGAAATGCTTGTGTTTGTAGTGTAGGGTCAAATCTGTAGTCTACATCTGTTGCAGTGAGGAAATGTGCCCATTGTATCCATCTTGGATTTAGAGCTTTAGCATTCGGAATGCTTGCTCTGGTAACCGCCTATAAGGTCGGTACGGGGTCACAACAATAATTTGTTTACTTTGAGCCAGGGCATGCTCTCTCACTACAGCAGTCTGAACTGCTGTATGTATTTTTTCAGAGGGTGCAAAACGCATTTCTGCAGTGGTATGGAGATGGGATAGGTACTGTGTCACCTTCATTGAACATGACATATGTGTATTCTGATGTACCCACCATTACACGGATCACCAGGTTTTTTGTATTTACATGTGTGCAAACGTTTGGAAGCTATCATGTCAGCTTGGACGGAACGTAAAAGTTTTGTGTGTTCTTGTGTCCAATGTGTGCTTGAAAAGTCTGGATGAATGAGATCGTAGAACGGCTTTACCTGTTCTATGTAATCTGGAATGTATGTTCTGCCAAAATTCAGAAATCCTAATATGGATTGCAATCTTTTCAGAGTTGTTGGAAGCCGGAGTAACTCATATTTTTCAAAAAAATGGGTCACCAGGCTCTTGCCCTCACTTGACAACTTGTATCCCAAAAATAGGACACTGAGGTGGGCAATCTTTGACTTTTTTAAATTGAATCTAAAGCCCATGTGAGCCAAACCCAAGATTATGCAGTCTACTCTGGTCAAGTGTTCCATCAGGTCATCGTCCGTCAAGTATATGTCATCGATATAGGAAAAAGCCTGATCATTAACATTTTTAAGTAGTTCTGTAACTCTGACTGAAAACAGTCTTGGGCTATTCTTATAACCCTATGGTAAACTGTAAAATTGTTTCTGAGAACCGAGCGCCGTGAAGGCTGTCAGATATCTGCTGCGGGCCACTATATTTTGGCAGAAAAATCCATTCGAGATGTCTAGTATTGTTTTGTATTTCTTTTGCACAATGTTATTCTTTAGTGCTGCACTGTATGCATTTTGTACTGCAAATGTGCAAGTAGCTGAGTTTTGGTGCCTGTAATCTAATACTAGACGATATGATTGATCTGGTTTCATTACAGAAAACAGAGGATTAATAAATGAAGAGGTGCAACTGTCAATCACACCTTGATTTTCAAGTTGTTCTAGGATTGCAAAACTTGTTGTTTTGCTTCATTCTTTAGTGGATATTGTCTTTGAGGTTGTCAGGTTTTCCTCAACGGAATGTCATGATAAGGTGAACTGTCATCCCACCCCACATGGTTGCGGTATAACGGAGGAGCTAGCGCTAAAACCCACTCCAAGGTGCATGAGTGTTTCATTGATTCTGGAACAATGCTGGAAAAGGCTGGTACAGTCACTGTTTCCCCCGTTGGGCAATCTATTACGAAGTCAGGTGGCCAATCTTTTTCGGCCAGTAGTATATCATAACCTTGAGTAAGTTCCTCCCAAAAGAGGACATTAATAAATCTGGGCATGTCCCCCTCCAACCATAGTTGAACTTTGTATAAACAATGTGGAATGCTTACCCTGGTATCCAGTGTTTTCACCATAATATACTCACTCAGCGCTACTGCTACTAGACAATTAATCAGTTTCTGATGAACTATCGTGGCCTCTGCCACACTGCCCAGCATTGCCAATGTCCACTCCCCATTCAGAAGCAGAGTCCTCAAAATCTTGGGCATGCCTGACCTTGAGTCCAGCTACCTTCTTCTTTTTAAATTGAAGTTTTGATGTTTTAGTCTTGTCTTACTGTTTAATTATGTAGTCAGATGAGCGTTGTGACTCCTTTCTTGGTTTCACGTGCTGTTCTGTTATCCGCTCTGACCGTCCTCCTCTCTGAACATTTATCAAATGAATCCTGGAAGGAACGAGAGGAATAAGTATCAGTATCCTGATACCTATCAGGGGGTTTAACATTATCACGGTTACGTAAGTTGTAACATTTTTTGGTAGATTCCTGTGTAGGAGACCCACTTGAGATTCTGTTTTGTCCTTGTTATTCTTATTGTCCCACTTCTTCTTCGTTGAAGAGTCGGGTGCTCGCTAAGAGTTATCCTTTTCAAATTACTCTGCAATTGTGGTTTTCCTAGTCTGGCTCCCAAATTATCTTTACCCAGCGTAGCATAGGTTTCTTTGATAATTTTAGGTAATTCACGCTCCTGTTGTGCAGGAGGCATATCCCTTAGGCGTATAGCTAATGCTGCTGTTTCCACTTTAATGTTACTCAACATTATGGCAACATTATGGCAGATACTGCGGCGAAATTGCCCATCAGTTTCATCCCTAAGAACAGGGCAGGTGCTGCCCGTGCTCATTCTGGACCTGTTTTAATACTTCAGGTAGGACCGCCAAAGAAGGGGTACTATGTGCTCTGGCATATACTGCAGCAAAGACCGTGCCCCAGGAGGCAGAGTCCTCCACCGGGGGAGCCATCCCAATTGGTAAGCAAATTGTTAGTATGCTGTGTTTTTCCTGCGAGCCCGTAGGGGGAAATACTGCTTCAAGCTGGTTTGTTTTCTGTGCGATCCAAAACGGAATTTCTTCCCTTTTGGTGGGAACTTTTCTCATTACTGCATTCAATGTTTGTGGACTAATGCCTGGTGTAGCTAACTGTGGTGCTACTGCTTGAACAGTCAGCGCAGGTGTAAGAGTTAATCTTTGCATCAGAAATTGTGTGAGGCTTCTGTAGATTGTTACTAGAGTTTTATATAATCCTGCAGCTGGCCTGCGGTCAAGTTGTTGATACCGGGATGCTGTGTGTAACCGGCTAGGACTGGCCATGTCGCCTCCTCATTGCTGAGTGGGCACAGTCTCACGTCTTGTATATTATGGGGGAGGGCACCTTTAAACCAATTAACATGTTCTAGGTAAGTGAGAGGAACGTCTATCTCCTCATACAGAGTGTATTCATTTGGTATTTTGCCTACTTCATATTCATGAAACATCTGTGTAGCATCATCTGCAGCAGGGAATGTAACACAGGAGTGAAATACCTCTGTTCTATATGCCTTGTGTACCTCTACCACGAAGGTAACCTCCCCACCATCTAGTGTGAGGCCATGCTGTAGTAATTTTTGAGTGACTGCATGTCTGCAGTTTTCAGAAATGTTTATTGACATGATATTTAAGAAATGGATTACAGAATTCTGCTAACATAGTGGGAACTAGATCCTTTCAAGCTTGAACTTACCAACAGTCAATACATAGTTTATAACTACTCAGCTGAGGAGGATTTTTCCTACCATCACGGATGTCTTCGATTTAAAAGATGTGTACAGATCTCTGAGGAAGCACCACTGAACTCCTCAGTTTTAACATACAAAATAAGAAGCCAACCAACATCGGTGGCGCCATTTCATGTAGTTTCCATTAATCAGTAGGGACTGCATGCTTATGGACGTCATAAACTTAGGATGGTGCCAGACTGATTCCATACACCCCCACATGGTATGTCGTCCCTTGGATAAGCTAGCTCACAGTGCTACTGTTAGCCCCCCTAACCTAGACAGGGAGCGAACAGTTCTGGCAACTACTGTACATACAACCCTGTTCCCTCAGAAACTGTGGTGACAGATCTAGAACCTTTCACTCAGACACTCGTGCTCTCTTTCGCTCAGAGAAATATACAAAGAATACACAAAGGGACGTTTTTCAATATTTATTGAACTGAATTGATTCTTGTACAGAAAACATATGCTGCAATGATCAATAGACAGAAGCAGACAAAAGTTGTAATAAGTGTCAAGACAGTGAATAAAACGAAGAGTTCCACCATTTTGTTGAGACAACTTATATATGCATTTATATACAGTATTATAACAGTCTAGCGAACTCCTACCATGCAAACCCTAACCTACATGTCTAAGGTGTAAATGTATGGTCTGCCGAGAAACCCCCTTCTGGATGATTTAACCTCTTTACCTGGTGGGTAAGAGTGTAGGACCCCGTCTTGGTCATGAACTGGACACCCCTCACAGAGATGTCATTAAGCTGCTGGGCAAAAGCTTCAGCATGCAGGGACCCCTTGAAGTCAGCCAAAGTGTCTTCTCTGATTATACTTGGGAAACAAAAGGTTATATATAGAAAAAGGCATCTTTGCCTTGGGCCAAAATTGTGATCGGGCTCCCATTGTTTGTATTCCACAGATAGGTATGTCTCCATATGGACGTAATAACAAACTCATTTGTATAACGCATGTGAGGGCCTTGTACACAATGCCAAGGCAGTGTGATAGTGTTCTCCCAAAGTTATCCGTATTAGCAAGGTCAATGTTTCCAAGAACCTAACCCAAGTGTCACGAATGCAAATGTGTGTCAAAAGTCGATGTGACAAAGTGAAGGCAACTTTAGGAAAGAACGATGTACGTGTAAAAATGGCACTATTTCCTACCAGGCCGGACTCGGACACATGACACGTCGATTTACCAAAAGGCCAGGGGTAGCGGAAGTGATATCATATACCCTTTGACCATAATGATGTCACAGGAAGAGACATCATATGACCTTTGACCCTGCTTCGTCCCAAGAAGTGATGTCACATAACTTTAATCCTGATGACATAACAATAATTAACATTGCTGAAGTTACATAATTGCATAATTAATATTATATATTCTTCTCGTGAGAACAAAGGGTGGGGGTTTCTCTTCCCTGAGAAAATTTAGAAAAAAATGGGCTTTACTAGTGCATTTTAATGCACAATTTTCATATAAATTTGCTTAAACGCCATAGGCTCTAAGAACACACTCACTAAATATTCAAGTCCTTTCGTGGTGTGCCAAGCTACTGAAATTCGACAGTCCCCATGATGTCATCCAATTATGTTTTTAAAATGACCCAAGGGTGCCCCCTTGTGTCAAAAATGACCTCCATTGCTAGGACCAGCAATTTGCCATGGTGGCACCTTTTGCCTAAACATTACATGCAATATACCAGTGCCAGAATTTTCCTAATACTGCTTTTCTTGCACTATGGAGATCCCTTATGTCAAAGATTATGTCTAATATGTCAAGGACCACATTTTGTCATGGATGGCCCCATGACCTTGCCAAAGTTGTCTTCCCATATGCCAAGAAATTCCTCCAATGTGTCATCACAAGCAATTTGCCACAGGTGCCAACTATGCCAAGAATTTGCTCCTGGAGGCCAGCGCTGGCATTTTCTTATGTGTGCTCCATGCCAAAAATGTACCTACAGAGTGCCAGCAGTAGCGTTTTGCCGAGGGTATCCCATATGTAAGTATTGCCTCCAGCTTTCCAGTGTCAAATTTTTGTCAAGGGTGCTTCTATAAGCCAAGATGCATGCCAGGTCCAGCAGTGGGTCTGCAAGCATAACAACACATGCTCACTTACATTCACTTATTCACACTCATTCTATCATTAGCACTGACTTTCACTCATTCATTTTCACCTACTCTCGTGCACTCACTCTCACCCTGAATCACTCATTAACACTCTTTGACTCACTCTTACTCACTTATACTCACTCATTCATTTTGACACACATCCATGATCCCATATACCTACATGCTCACATATACACACACTCTCTCACCCAAACTCACTCTCACCCACATGCACGCACACAACATAGATTAAAACCAATTTATTTTTCTTATCTAAGATGCCAGTGAAGGTCCAGAACTTGCTGCTCCACTTTTTGTTACACTAATTGTGTATAATAAACTATTATTCACTATTAATGTAATAAAAATGATCAGAAAACTAGGTCAGAGCCTGACTCTGATGATGCGAGACACCCCTGTGTTCTTGGCACTGACTTTGCCACCTCTAAGGCCTGGGGTCGCAAAGCCAGTGCCTGCGGTAGCAAGGGGCAACTGCTACCCCTGATGATCCCTAAATGACGTCCATAGGTGTTTCGTGGGAAAACCCACTGCAACACCCATGGAATGCCTCCCCGGTTCAGAGTAAGGTGACCACCGATTTGCGCTGCGTCGCATACGCATGATTTATGAGGCCACTCAAAGCCACACAGGGTGGCTTTGCGTGACTTTGTGTGGCTTCATACACCTTTACATGGTGCAAAAGTGATGCAGGGCTGTCATAAAAAAGCTGTGTGTGTGTGTGTATACATGAATACATATATATATATATTTATATATACACACACATGTATATATATTTATTAATCTATTTTAAATGTTAATTTAAACTTAGTTCCTATGGGGTGTGATTTTATTTACCTACCTCCATTATTTTCTATGGGAGTGTCTTTCAGTACCTGTGGTTGGCCGGATGTGGTGCTTGACTTACTCCAAAGCTGAGCTGGAATTTATTTCAGGCTCTTTTTACACTTTTAGGGCTGTAGTAACTTTAGGAGTGTCGTTTATGAATAGCAGTGATCTTACTATTTTATGGGGGGTTGTTTGTATTAGAATGTCCCTCTCTAAACCTCTCCTTAACCCTTTAGCTGCTGGGCCTCCCTGACCCCCTTCCCCCCCAGTGCTGAGACCATTATTGGCTATTTGGTGTAGTTTGTGATCAGGGCTCCAGAACTTGTTTTCCACATGAGGTATCCATGCCAAATTTGCGTCCTTTTTTCCCAACATCCTGGGGAGTCTAAAGGTACCCAGGGTTTGTGGATTCCCCTGAAGAGTACTGAGAAATTTACCAAAATATAGGTACATTTTGGGGGAAAAAGGGCTGCAGAAGAGAGCTTCTGTCTATTTTTCCTGCAAATGGCATCAATGAAGGGATTGTGGTGCTGAAATCACCATATTCTCAGCTTTCAGGAACAGGCAGACTTGAATAAGAAGATCAAATTTTTAAAACAGTTTTGGCATTTTATTGGGAGATAGCCCATTTTTCTTATTTTTGCTCTTTCAACCTCCTTCCAGTTTATGGTGGAAATGGGTGTGAAACCCATGTAAAATTCCAGAAAGCTATACATTTCCGAAAACTAGACAAAAGTTTGAATTCAACAAGGGGTCATTTATGTAGATCCTTTAAAGTTGAAATAAAAAATATTTAAATTGCGTTGAAAAAACAGCCATTTGTGTCTACGTTTTTCATCTGTTAACTTCTTCTTATTATGGCAGATTTTCAAAAGCAATATAGCATTATGTCCGCTGGACCCTTTTGATTGTGGGGATATATAGGGCTTGCATATTCTCAAAAAATCTGAGGTACCTAGAGCCAAGAACCAAGGTGTACCTCATAATGGTTTTTCATGGTGTACCGACTATACCGCAACTCATATGGTAAATTATACAGAATGGAAAAAGGGTATGAAGGAAAACTATGTATTTCTGAAATGGACACCAGATACTGAGTTTAGGAGCAGTGGTTGTTTTTACATCTCTGATTCTATGGGTATTCTTACTGGCATGTGTTTCAGAGGGCATTTTGTAAAATGTTTTCTGTGTTACACACTTGCTTACATTTGAAAGGCTCAAACGTAGAGCTATTCAATTGGTAATAACAAATATTCTACTATTTTGTATTCCCACATGTCTCCCGATAAAAATGGTGCTCCACTTCTGTGGCTGGGTCTTGTGCCTGCAACACGAAACACCCCAAAACGTGACCTAGGAGACATCAAAATTCACCCAGCGGAATGCATGCTTTTTTACAAGATGGATAGCTGTGGATTTTGGGCCCCAGCTCAGCTGGCACCTAGGCAAACCTACCAAACCAGCACATTTATGAAAACTAGGCACCCGAGGAAGTCCAGGGTGGGGTGACTTGTGTGACTCTCACCAGTTTTTTTTACCCAGAATCCCGGGCAAAGCTCAAACTTTGCTTAAAAAAATCAAATTTTCCTTGCATTTCTGTGAAGAAAAGTCCTGAAATCTGCAGGCAGCCACAAATTTCCTTCCACCCAGCATTCCTCCAAGTCTCTCAAGAAGATCGGTGCCTCACTTGTGTGGGTAGGCCAAGTGCCCACTACACGGAAGGGCGGTAAATGCAAAATAGACACATCACATTTTTCTCTCCATTTTTCCACTGGAGAACAATGTGTTTTTGCAATGTTAGCTGTGAGTTTTGAACCCCACCACAGCCAGCCCCAAGGAAAACCTACCAAACGAGCAAATGTTTGAAAACTAGACACCTAGGGGTATCTGGGGGGGTGGGTTGCACATGGCTCTCACCAGGTTTTTTAATCCAGAATCCCCTGCAAAGCTCAAACTTTGCCCAAAAAACACATTTTACTTGCATTTCCATGAGGAAAAGTCCTGGAATCTGAAGGCAGCCACAAATTTCCTACCCACCCAGTGTTTGCCCAAGTTTCCCCGGAAAAACAATGCCTCACTTGTGTGGGTGGGCCAAGTGCCTGGGACAGGGAAGGACCCAAAATGTATTGTGGAGACATAAAAATGATCTATCACGAAATGACCTGGTTTTGCAAGGGGAGCATCTAGGGAAGCCTTGCATGTCTGTGCGGAAAAGTCCTAGAATCTGTAGGCAGCCACATACTTTGTACCACCCAGCATTTTCCCAAATCTTCTGAGAAAAACAGTTCCTCACTTATGTGGGTAGGCCAACTGCTCGCGACATGAAAGGGCGCCAAATGCAACGTAGAGACTTCAAATTTTTCCACAGCTAAACTATGCGTTTTTTCCAATGTGGGTAGCTATGGGTTTGGGGCCCAGCTCAGCCGGCACTTAGGGAAACCTATCAAACCAGCACATTTTTAAAAACTAGACACCCGGGGGAGTCCAGGGTAGGGTGACTTGCATGTCTCTCACCATATTTTTTTACCCAGAATCCACTGCAAAGCTCAAAAGTTGCCTATAAAACATATTTTCCTTGCATTTCTGTGGGGAAAAATACTGGAATCTACAGGCAGCCACCAATTTCCTACCACCCAGCATTCCACCAAGCCTCCCAATAAAAATGGTGCCTCAATTGTGTGGGTAGGCCAAGTACCCGCGAATGCCAAGGGCATCAAATGCAACATAAACACATCACATTTTTCCACTGAAAAACAATGTGTTTTTTGCAGTGTGGGCAGCTTTAGATTTTGAGCCCCAGCTCAGCCAGCACCTAGGGAAACCTACAAAACCAGCAAATTTTTTAAAACTAGATACACGAGGGAGTCCCGGGTGGGGTGACTTATGTTGGTCTCACCAGGTTATTTTACCCAGCATCCCCATCAAAGTTCAAACTTTGCCTTAAAAAAACACATTTTGTAAGTGAATTTCTATGGTTTCTATTTCCTAACTATAACGTCCCTGTAACCTTTGGTTTCTTTCAGTGAATTTCTATGTTTTTTTAACGTTAAGTAATTTTAATTACTTTACCTTAATCCAACCATCGCCGCGCACAGCCTTCGCCCATGGTTGGTCACGAGGCCTGCGGCCAACTCCCTATAAGCTGTGCACGACGCATGGCCTTCGGCCGTGCACTGCAGGTGTTGGCTGCATGGCCTGGCCTGCGGCTTACTCCCTATACACACCCAACCCCACACCACGCACAGCCGAAGGCTGTGCATGGCAGGGGTTGGTGACATGGCCTGGCCTGAGGCCAGGTCCTGAGGCCCACACCTATAAATACCCAACCGCGTGCCGTGCATGGCGTTTAGCCATGTGTGGCATGGTTGGCTGCAGGCCCTAGCCTGCGGCTAGGCCCTGCAGTCAATACCCCATTAAACAGTCAATGCCACGCCACACACAGACCTGCAAAAGAAAAGAAAAGGGGACAGGGTAGAAATACCCTGATCCCTAGCACAGTTCCCTGTAAGGTGCACGCCTGGACGGCCGCTCATTCTTCCATTAACCTCCGCACAGGGGGCCTGCATGAGCGCGCATTACAAAGGAGCTTTCGGATGAGCAGCCAAAGCACCCTGTAAATGGCAAAGGAAGAAGTGAAAAGAAAACGATAGCAAAGTTAAGTGAAAGCTCTTGCTTCAAGTGAGAGAAGCTGTTTACTGTCACACATGGCAGGACTGGGGTATGTATTATTAATTAAAGTTAATGTGAGGAATGTGTGCATAACTGCAATTGTCTATCTGGGGGGAAGAAACCCTGATTGAATGCACCACGATTTAATATTTAGCCTAACCATTTTGAAAATGGTGCATACACGTTTTCTCTTTCTTCTCTTGAAAGTTCATTTTCCATGTTTACTGTGTTTTAAATGTTGTTGTTCCTCTTTGTGTTTTCTCATTCTTGTCTTTATTTTATGTTCCATGTCCAGCATTTGTTTGTTCTTCATCTGAAGACTATATTTAGCTAATTTGAAATATTTGTTTAAAAGTAATGGTACCGTTTTCAGTTCTGCAACAAACTATGTGTACATATTTTAACAGTGCTCCACCCTCTACTTTTCTGTTTATTTCCTACGTATTTGAGAAGAAGGTGGTTTTAGTTATTTGTTATTGTTAAATAGCACTCTTATAGCACACAGTCTGCCAGTAGCATTGCAATGCTGCACCTTTTCTTCGTCCAGGAGATGGTTATCCACTTTTTCCATCTCACACCGAAATCTGATTTGTTTTTATGCGGGTGAGTGAGTGTGCGTTTTTAATAAGTTTTGAACTTTGGGTAGTGGCCTAGACTACAGAGCTGTAGCAAAATGTTCATGTATCTCTTTAGTTGTTAGGAAGACTAATTACTCAGCAAATATATGTGTGACTGATAGCTATCACTGCAAGTGTGTTTGGTTGGAAGTATGACAGAGTTATATATAAGCTAAAAATGGAATTTAATAGCAGGATAGGAGGTGAAGAAAAGCGAGGGTCTGATTACAATGAGGTGCAAAGTGCACACCCACTAACAATATTTTGCGCAGTGTGGGAATTAGCAGATGCATAATCTGCTCCCACTTCTGAGTTGCAGCCCTCTAAGTAGGAATACATAAACTACATTCAATGTTCACATTTTTTTATGCAGTGCATGATGCACAAATAGGTATTTTACTCTATTTACCCCCTGATTACTGCTAGGATTTACCTGGTGAAATCCAGAGGGTAAACCTCTTGAATGATAATACGAATTCAAGTGGAATTTAAAGCTTGAAATAGAATTAGCGGCCCAATTGTATTCAGGGCATGAGTGAACCAGTTGGTAAAACACCAAAAGCAAGTATGAAACAGTAAGAGTGTTTGTTGTAAGTTAGAAAGCGAGCAAGAGAGGCTTAGAATGAGTGAAAACATTTGCTTGATTGACTGAGAGAGAACATATTTTAGAGAGTGTAAGAGCAGAGATGGCTCTTAGTCTTAACAATATAAACAGCAGAATCTACAGTTTTGAACAGTGGCAATAACTTGGGCACATATGCAGCTAAGGCTAAGTTTACATGCTGGAGCTGGCTGCCCACAGAGACTTGTTTGGTAGAGAAGTAACTGAAGAGTTGGAATCATGTGGCAACAGCATGTTGACACATTATCTCTGATTTGCATATTTAGCTTTATTTAGATATTCGTAACTCTGCTGACAGCTTGTTGTTGCTCTGCACTGTTCTTGGGACACAGTAACTTTATAGTGCGAAGAAATTCTGATCAACTTATTCTGTGGCATGGTAATACTGATGGATGTATTCTCCTGCCACATGAATTCTGATGGACTTTTTCTGTCATAGTACATTATACAGCCATTACATTTCATGTCATAGCATATGTTTTGGAATGTGATTTCTCTTGCTATAAGACATGACTTCATTTTCCAGATTAGCGTGATTAATCCTGTGCTACTATTAAGTTCTACCATGCACCTGAACAGCATCTGTCACTCTACAAATAAACCAAACACACAAAAGCCATTGGGCAGATGCTTTCAAAAAGTCTACCACTGGCAACCACCCGGGAAGCATTCCAACCCATCATTCTTTTTGCCCACCATGCCACTTCAGAATTGACCCAGCCATATGCAAATCAGTTTTGACCCTGCTCCAATAGGAACAGTCCAGAGTGAACTGTCAAGCCAGATCCTCTCTGAAGCGTAACACAATCAACACAAGACTGGTTTCTCCTGAATGGTGCTCTTCAGTCTGGTGTAGCTTGATTCCAGCGGCACAGTGAGCAAGGGACCCATGTCTGGGCATACCCTTGACCATTTAGGGCATCACATCAAACACACAAAAGGTGATGGGAAGATGGTTGCAATACGGTAAACCACTGGCAATCGCTCGGGTTAGCATTCTAACCATTACTGTTTTGCCCAATATTCCTAGACCCAGTCATATGCAAATCAGTCTTGACCCTGCTCCAATACGAACAGTCCATCCTGAACTGCCAAGTCTGGTCCCCTCTGAACCGGACAACAAGCAACCCAAGACCGGTTTTGTGTGTTTGACTCTACAAATAAATAACAATGTACATAAAGGAATTTTCTGCCTCAGAACAATAATTCTTCTGGGTGTACTTGCAGAACATGAAATACTAGAATATTTTCAGAAACTCTTCCACCTGATCTAGACTTTTCTGTAAAGCCTGTGACTTTTAGCAAGACAAATAATAGGTAAAATTTATCTTTTAGCCCATTTCTTTAAAAAATGAAACAGAGGTTGCCACCAATCAACCTTAAGTGTAGCACAATTATTTGCATTGTGTTGCTTGTTGAGTTTAATTTTCGCACACAGCTCTGAAAAGAATGCACACAGGCTCTGTGCTGCCACATACCAAGAGAAATTATTAGATGGAACATTACCCCCTAGCCTTGGTACTGGATTCCCCCTACGACCCTGCCATGGCTTGTTTTAAAAAAAGCCCCCCGCATGCAGAAGCAATTGTTTCATCTATTTCGCTGCCCACATGACAGCGAGCAGGGAAACAGATGAAAACTCTGCTTCCAGCAAGTGAGAGGAGTTTCACAGCTCTTGCTTGCTGGGAGTGGAGTTATGAGAGAGAGAGAGAGAGAGGGAGAGGGATATTGCATTTTTTAATATATGTGGGGTTCCCTGGGAGCCGATCAAAGCCCCCAGGGAAACCACACATTTATTTAGCAAAAATTAGGTCCCACAGGGGTCGGACCGTGATCAATTGGGCTGGCCCCCTGACAATTTAACAAACTTTTTATTTTTTTAAATAATGTGCCCCGGGGGAGGGGAGGGGGGGGAGTGGCCCATGAATGAATGAAGGGCATTTAATATAGCGCAACAGCTACTCAAAAAGAGTGTCCCGGCGATGACAGAGCATGTGGCAGGAATCATGATACGCAACTACTTTTTAAAAAGCCACGTTTTAAGATGTTTCTTGAAAATAGAAAGTTCTGGGATGGCTCATACAGGCCAAACGCACTTTGGGGGTACGGACAAGGGCAGAGGAGGAAGATCTTAAAAGATCATGCTGGAGTGTAGCGGTTAACTCATTTGCTGAGATAGCGCACTCCCTTTCCGTGAAGGGCCTTGAAAAAAACAACAAGGGCTTTGAATTTAATCCTTTCTTTCAATCGCAGCCAATGGAGGGATTTAAGAAGGGGGGACATGTGAGACCTTGGTTTAGGTGTGAGGATCGCCCTGGTCGCGGAGTTTTGCACTACTTGCAGGCACTGGATAAGATAGCTGGGTAGGCCCAGATACAGGATATTAGAGTAGTCCAGTTTTGACGTCACCAAGGCCTGGACCACTATTTTCCTGGTATCTATTGTCAGAAGTGGAAGAATTTTTTTTAACATGCACAAAATTCCAAAGCATGAGCCTACCAGAGTTTGAACCTGGGTCCTCATGGAGAGGGCACTATCCAGAAACAGATGTTTGCTCTACGTGAGGCGGTGATAACTCTTTCGGCCACCATACATTCCAATTACTCACTGCAGGTTGGCCAAAAAAGACAATCTTGGATTTATCTGGATTGCATTTCAACTGATTCACCTTGAGCCAATGAAACACCTCAGTAAGACATGCTCTGATGTTAACGGAAAACAGTGTTTACAACGCTGTCTCCACAACGCGGTACCATTAAAACGCGGTCGTTACAACGACCGCGTTGTTACCACGCGTGTCATTCCAATGACTTGCTGTAGGGGGCGCGCTGGTGTTGGATTTAGAATCCAACACCTTCCCTGCTGTTGCATAAACTGGAGGAGGAATAGTAAATAAGTCCAGCGCGCCCCCTACAGCAAGTCGTTGAAACGACTTGCCCTGTAATGGTTTACGTGGTAACAACGCAGTCATTGTAACAACCGCGTTGTAAAGGAATGCTTGAACAACGCATTTGTTGTAAACAGCTATATTCATGTTAACACCGTCCAAGTCAGTTCCCTTTTGGCAGGTGAAAATCAGTTGAGTGTTATCCACGTAGGATATGATCTTAGCACCATTTGCCTCTGCCAAGGATGCCAAGGGGGACATATATAGGTTAAAAAGAGTCGGGCTAAGAATAGAACCCTGGGGTACTCCTACATTCATGTTGGGCATGGGGGATGAAAAAGGGAGTAACCATATTTCCTGGGATCTGTCCTGCAGGAAAGAGGTCAACCAGGCCGGTACTGTCCCACCAATACCAGATTCCTCAATCTGTCAATAAGTCTCTCATGTGGGACAGTATCGAATGCCGCCGACAGATCCAGTAATATCAGAACGGCCCTACCACCCTGATCCAATTTTTCCCTGATGTACTCAGTCACTTCTAACAGGGCAGTCTCAGTGCTAAAATTAGCCCTCAAGCCAGATTGGGACAGATGAAGCAGATTAGGGCTTTCTGCGTGATCTTAAACATCTTTATTCACATGTTTTTCAAAGACTTTAGCGAGAGCAGGAAGGAGAGAAATCGGCCTATAATTGACGGGATCATTATGATCAGCAGAAGGCTTTTTCTAAATGTGGTAACATTTTCACCTGCTTCCAAATACGTGGCACTTTGCCAGAAAAAAGAGATGAATTAAGTACCTTATTTACTGTAAAATTAATAGTAGGGGCAAGGGATGCCAATAATTTAGCGGGGCAGGCATCTATTGGAGAGCCGTTCCTGAGGCATTTAAGGTAAGTGAGCGAATTGGCCATTTGCATTTTAGGGAACTCTAATAAAGTAGGAGTCAGTGGAGCATCAACCTTTCTGATCAAAGGTTGCTTTATGACTTGGACCTCTTCCATGTTTTCAGAGAAAGATTGTTGAAATAAAGCAATCTTATTGTGAAAGGATAATGCTACCTGCTTAGTCCAGTCAACTGAGTGGGGGATTCTTTCTTCATTGCCGAAGGGGAGGTGAAAGATTTTATAATGTTGAAAATTTCCTTTCCCTTATTTTGGGCAATTTCTATCTTCGCCTGTAGATAATTCTTTTTGGCTTCTTTCACCTGAAGATGGTAGGATTTCAAGGCAGTCTTATAGTTCTTCCTATCTTCCTGTGAATAAAGTTTGCGCCATTTCCTTTCAAGACCTCTACATGTCCTTTTGCTTAATCTTAGGGGTTTGTTAAACCAAGGAGCGGACGGGTGGGTCCTCCTTGAGGTACGTGAGGACAGAGGAGCGGCGGCTTCCGAATTGGACCTAAGCCAAAATTCTAATGCAGTGGCATCAAGTTCGAGATCGCCAGAGAGCATTGGAACGGACAATTCCAGAGCCTCCACCAACTTTGGGAGAGATATTTTATGGAAGGCTCTAAATTTGTGCTCCGTCCTGATAGACTTGGGCAGGAGGCCTAAGCCTAGGCTAGGTATCTTAAAATTAATAAGAAAGTGGTCGGACCAGGTAATGGGAGACGAGAAGTCGGTCACCAATTCCATATTACAGAATATCTGGTCAAGGGTGTGGCCCAAAATATGTGTAGGAGCAAAGATGGACGGAGTCAAATTACAAGCAGTCGTAGTTTCAGTCAGGGAGATTATGCTGGGGTCCATTGGCATGTCCATGTGTAAATTAAAATCACCCAAGAGGAGTAACTAATTATATTTGATAGCAAGGGGGGTAATAGCTTCATTCAGTGAGGACATGAAATTACCAAGCGTCCCAGGCAGCCTAAACATTAGAATCCCAGCTAAGCATTGTTGTGGGGATAGGGAACAACGGAAACCTAAACATTCTGCTCCCTCGATCAGGTCTAAAGACAGAGGGTTGCAGTCTAACTCCAGTTTAGAAATGATAGCGACACCACCTCCCTTCCCATTTGACCGGTCTTTCCTTAGGATTTTGTACCCCTCAGGAATGGCCGCTGCAATAGTGGGATTGGAGGACTCAGATAACCATGTTTCTGTAAGAAATAGGAGATCCGGACAGTCATCTACCAAAAGATCATAGATTTGAGCTGCGTGCTTCTGCAGCGAGCCTGTATTCAGTAATATAGCTATGAAGTGCTCCCCATGTTTATCTAGGCAGTTGGCCCTATGAATTGAGGAGGGAGTGTTGGGAGAAACATCTTTAAAGCGGGGAGGAGTCCAGTTACATGCGGGACATTGAAAATTGGCCCAAGTCTCAGCATTGGTGGCTAAACAATGGCAGGCTTGGAAAACATTCAAGTTCAGCAATTCTTTGTGTTCATAATGTAACGTATGGTTCAAACCTGGGATGGAAGCGGCAGCATGGCCGGTGCCGGCCGCCTCCGGGACGCTGAAGGGCGCAGACAGGCTTGCCTTAGGCGAGCCTTCGGTGCGCCCGCGGCACACCCGCTGCGCGCGTCCACTCTGCCATGGTTTAAGTAAGCGGTAGGGTTGTAGACTAGACTGCGCACCCCACCGGAAGTGCAAAAGCAGAACGGAAACGAAGCGAACTGTGAAGCGCCACCCTGCCCTCCACGCAAACGGCAATACAGCTGCGATGGAAGGGGGCAAGAGGCGGAAGAAAGTGCAGCAAGTGAGTGGAATCAATTAAAATCCATTAAGAGTAGAATACAAATTATTAAAAATAATTGCAAGATGCGGGAGAATATTACAATGCTCGCTAGAGCCAGACGTTTCTTTTTAAAAACAGAGCAGCGTCAGCGTCAGTAGAACCTACCACTGTCCGCTCTGCCATGGTTTAAGTAAGCAGTAGGGTGTGTAGACTATACTGCGCACCCCACCGGAAGTGCAAGAGCGGAAGTGAAATGGAAACAAAGCGAACTGTGAAGCCCCACCCTGCCCTCCGCGCAAACGCCAATACAGCTGCGACCCCCAAAGCTATCTCCCTGGTGGCTTAGTGGGCGTCTGCGATCCACTGCCAGGAAACAGTTTCAGAGAGGCCTCGTTTGAAAGGGGAGGCTCTCCCCTTTCTAATGAGGCCTCCCTGAAACCTGGGGAGGCCGCTTTCAACATTGTTTCCCCATCGAAGTGGAGAAACACCACTCACCTGCTTCTTCTACTCTGGTGGGGTAATTGTGATGTCAGTGTGCCGAGGCACCCTGATGTCATAGATGGGTGGGAGGAGGGAGTGGGGAGAGACGCGGAAGCAATTCCGTGTCTTCCCCAGCTAAAAAAAGGAATCCACCAGTGCTTTGCAGTAGAGGATACTTTTTAGCCCTCCCCTTGTCGGCCAATGGCTGGCTCACGCACTCGGACGGTAATGCGGGTGTTGGCCATTGGGCGGCCCCCACACTATCGTGGTTAAAATTCCCTAAATCCGTCCCACGTAGAAGTAGATGCACCCCATTTTCTCACCACTCCCTTGGTCCCTCCCACATTTGCTACTAAGTAGTAAACTTAGATTTACGGAGATCTCTGAATAGAAAGGATTTGATAGGCGGAGGTGAAGAGCTCCACCACTGGGTTTATGAATTGCATTTTGCTGTAAGTAAGCAGTACTACTGTAGTACTACTTAATATACTACAAATTGAAGTTTGTGAATCAGATCCTCTCTGTGTGAAATACCAGGTGTGAAATGAGAAATAACCATGGGAACTGGGACCAGATTTGCCAATATCCCAATGCAGCAGCTGCTATCCCAGACTTACCCTTTGGAGCCCTAACACTACCCTTGTGTCCATGATCTCAAGGATAAAGAAGGCATCAACAAGAACAGGAAGCAAACAGACCTCTTACAAAGCCCTGTTTTCATTCTCCATTGTCACAGTCTGCCGTTTCCTTAGGCATATCAGACGTTTTTTTGAAGCCTAGGTCAACAAAATAAGTGGGCCCTCCCTAGGATGAGAATTTTTTCCTTCAGGGAAAAAGAAAACACATCAGATCTAGCATAGCAGCCTTATAGTGGTATTAGCTCTATTATCTATCTGCTCATTAATGAAAAAGTCGTTTTGCTTTATAATCTATCGTTAAAAGCTGCAGCAAGACCGTGGAGCCCAGCAAAGCATATGACCCTGTAGAATAATTGCCCCCTCCCACATCCAAAGTACTACTTTCATTACGTGTGCCAGATTGTCTGGAAATCCAAGCCCTTCTAAGAAATGCATCAGGGTCTCATTCCCCAACAATCTCTGATTCCTGGATCTTCACACATATCCAACTGATTATTAACAATTAAGCAGCCCAATATTACCAATGGCTGAGGGTAGGTCTCAGTAGCGGCCACTTGTACTACGAAGTGGTGAGGCGGGGGGAACACAAATAAAAACAAACACACAAGTATAAATCAGAAAAACAAACTTTCCTGCACCGACGGCCACCATCTTGCTCCCGATCCTCGCGTCTTTGTTAGGAGTCTGCTGCACAATGTGCAGGCTCCCAGCTCTCAATTCAAGCGCTGCTCACATGCTTGGAATGCTATTCCCAGCATGTGAGCAGCTCTGGGATTGATCTGAGTGCCTCGGTTCGGCGCTCAGACATAGACTGGGACTGTGTTGGTTTCTCCACCCAGCTGTACAACGGAGCTAGGTGGAGAAAGGCTAAGTGCGCAACACTCCCCCCTCCTCCCTGGTGCTGCAGCTGCAGCGTCAGGATGGGAGGCCACGCCGCTCCCTTGGCTCGCCATAACGGAGAAGCCGCCCCTGGTAGGTCTTTCCCTAAATGGTCATGTAAAAATCAATTGCGTTGTATTTGTATGACATGGCATTGTAATTGCATTTATATAGCGCTTTTTACCCCTGATGAGGTGTTGAAGTGCTTTACTGCGAGTAGCAGGCTACTCCAGACCCCAAGGTTAGTGGTTAATCCAGTGATTATTGGTTATGCGGTTTAGTCACGTGCTCTCAAGGTAAACCATTACATGCATGTACTGCAGCTTCTTTGTGGTAGATTAGTAGGAGTTAGTTGTGGTTATTAGTGGGGGTGATGTGAGTTCAGACAAATGGCTGGTGGGATGCACGCATAATCCCTATTTTTAATCTTTTAAAACCATGTTCAAAGTATGGCAATTCTCTCTCGGTTCTTTCAACAAGCATCCCGCATTAGGCCTTGTCAAGAGTCTTCAGTCGCATCTCTGTGCACATCCCTCGGTGCCTCCAGCTGTGTTTAGAGGCAGCCTTCATCTGGGTGGATGTTCACAATCCAGTTAACATATCAGAGAGCTGCTGAAACGATCAGCCATCTCATGTGTCAGGCCTGCCTTGGTATGGATGAGAACGCCTAAATACACGTAGATTGAGGCACTTGGGATGCTAATAGAGTTGTGAACAGGCACACCGAGGCGTGGGTGATAACTTATAACTCGACTGCAGAACTCCCACGTTACAACCGTATTGATGTCATCTGCCTCTGGAGCAGAAATGCTAATGCGCGCCTCCTGACAAATGACTGCTCGCCATTTTAAGAAAGGCACTTAAGCAGTCAGAAAGGAAGGAAATAACGGCATTTTAGAAGGGAAATGTGTATTTTGCGGAACACTGCAATGAATACGTGCTTCATTTTCAAACAACCCTATTTGATATGGACAGGTTCCAAATATGTTGATAAATAGGTTTGTTTCAATCGAAGACAGATTTCACATTAGACATAAAAAATGTCATGTGGTTGGACACATTATTGAAGCACCTGTGGAACCTGCAGGTAGTGCTTTAATTTGAGCCGGTGGTTTTCGGTGCTTAGCACCGGCACTTAATCATCAACACCGGCACTATTCATGAGCACCAGTTAAGGGCACATTCATTTATGGTAGGCACAGGGAGATTAAGTGATTTGCCTAGAATCACAGGATGTTGAGCTGACGCCGAGACTCAAACCTGTTCCCCAGCTCCAAAGTTAGCAGCTCTGGCCATTAAGCCACAGCCTCTCCCCACTTTCATGGTTAGTAGTTGGTTCTGTTTTACGTGGCGCTAACAGGAGAAATGGGCGGGTGCAAGCTGCCTCCTGACGCTAGCCTCAGCACTTATTTTTTTGACCAATTACCCACTGCAGGTAGTGCACGCTGCAAGCTGCACGAAGGCGAAACAGTCTTCTAGCATTTATGAGCGCCTGTCAGCAATCAGGCAAGTGCTTAAAGAATCACCATCAGGCTTTTACATTAAGCTGCACTGGTAAATGAGAGCCTGCTACAAATCCGCAGTAGTTTCTGCACCTGCAAACTTCTGATACTCACTGCCTGCAGCCATTCTCACAGTGGATGTAGTTCATGGCTGACCCGCCTTGTCTTGGACTGTGGAGGTGTCAGGCATCAGTGGAACAGAAAGGGGCCTGACCCCGCTCCAATTTTCCCAATTATTTTCCTGATAAGCTCCACAATGGCGACACTCTTGGCCTGTCGCTCTGTCAATTTCACCCATTCACCACCACATTCCCCAGGTATCTCTAAATAACCCACCATCTCCAAACCCAAATGTTGCAGATCGATATCGGAAACAAAAATATTGTGTGGACATAATATGGTGCCAAAAAATATCGAGGACCAAAATATCAAGAAGGTAAGTATAGATTTACTATTCTTAACTCCACATCTATGTATCTTGAATATATATATATATATATTTTTATATATTTATATATATGTATGTATGTATATATATATATATATCACCGGACTTCGCCCAAACAACATCCACTCCTGGATAGACGAAAGCAGACCCAATAAGGTGCAATGTAGATTTATTGTGTTTAAACGCCCTGCACCACCGCCATTACGCGTTTCGGCATCAACGATGCCTTGATCACATGACGCGCTGTTGTGGTGCTTCCACTTATTTAATGTATCAAACAAGTGGGAAACCCAATATACCCTTGGAGGCTTGGGCAATAAAAATGAAAATAAGTAGAGGATTGCCTACAAGGGATTTTGTTCCTAAACTTAGTTAAAAAAAATTCTTAGATGTTCAACCCTAATTAATGGTGAACTCAGACTTAATCTAAAATTGAAATCTAAAGAAAATAAATCTACCGGGCAGACATATATCTTAAAACCCTAGATTAAGTAACACGGGGCTAGCTTTTCTTCAAAAAACATATATTTAATATATACAAAAATGAGACCAAGGAAATGTACATGGAATCAACCAAGCATAGTTTTGGAGGTATCACAAATTAACCTACACAAAAACTATGTATACATCTATTCAATCGATTAACAAAGGAAAGCAATCTGACAAAACTATAAACAATTCCTTAAAATCAACAAATGCATGAAGAAATAGACGTTGTAGTCGACGTTTCGGTCTGTGTTGGCAGTAAGACCGTCAGACCATCTTCAGGACGTAGGGTTGATTATAAAACCAAACTGTATCCCTATATATACAATGTACATAAAAATTTAAACATTGTCAACAACAAAGAATGAATCCATATTTAAAAGAAGAAAAAGGCGCACCCGTGTGAAAATTAAACCATTCAGTTTGTAAAACAAAAATGAATATAAATTCCATTCTTAGCCCGAGTTGTGAGTTGAGAAAGGAACCAAGTCACCTTTAGACAAAGTAAGATAACTTTATGAATCGAAAAACAAAAGACAAAAACTCCTATCAGAAATTCGGAGTAGTATCGCTTACTTATACAATTTCTTTGTAAGGAAATGGACCCAGAAGCATCAGGATATTGGGACGCGTACGTCGTCCAATTAAAATAATTTCTTCTGAAAAAATAGATCCATAATATATATGATGTTACACTACCTCAATGCTGGAATCAATGCTAAGACAATCGCAATTATTTCCACTTAGTCTTATCAAAGAAAACATCTTTCATTATCATGTATAGGTCTCAAAGTATTGCACATAAGTGTAGTAAATTCACACATCTTATATAGGCATGTTGAAAAGGAGCCCTAATCAAAGTAGCACCCATATCTTTCAACACAAACTGTTATATTTTAAGACACTCGCATCGTTTCGACCGGTAACCAATAGATATCTTTAAAAATGGTTACAGTTTTTAATCTTAAACAAGGAGAAATGAATCTTATTGCTTAAAACATGCCTTAGACTATATACATATTCACTAGGGATGATGTCTCTGGAATGAGTCATATTGCCATTTAATCGCAACTATTAATTTCAGAGTCTAACACCTAAAATTTTAATTGCATCACCCAAAAACAAAACTAAAATTCCTAAGTGTAAAGTTTGCTTAGCGTGCGTGCAGCACTGCATTTTTAAAAAAATGCTTGCAAACATGACATAGAAATCGTAAAACGACAACATATTTAACGAAAGCTGACACTTCAAACCTCGTATCTAAGTTGTCTAGGAAAAAGCTTACCTATGTCTCGCTTCTAAGCAACTAATGCGTTGTCATCAGATAGATAAACGGCAACGGTAATTTCAACCGATCGAGTACGCTTCTAGACGCCGTCGACAAATAAAGAAATGTAAGTTGGAGCACTTTAAAGTAATATACGAGTTGCAGCTTGTTAATATAGACTCGCGGAGCCATATGTTGCTCACCTGTAAAGTATACTCTCCCTGCGCAAAGTCTGCAGATGTAAGTAAATGAAATGCCCAAGATCCGGTATTTCAAAATGAGTTACTCCCAAGATGCATTGCTAGAGAGCGGACTGAAGTAAAACACCACGCTTTGCTGTAATATGTCGGCCATCTTTGAATAACAGAATCTGCCCATTCAAAGTGGATATAATGCATTTTAAGATACCTTCTTTGAAAAGAATTACGTGGGAGTAATTTATTTCTCTTGATTGCCTCCATATCTATTAAAAAATGTATTTATTCATTCAAGCTAAAGATATTAATTAATGACTTCGTATAAAACAGTCACTATATAGCCATATAGAAAGAAGAAACCAACAAATAAAATACCCCAAGTGCTTAGGGACAGTAAAGAATTAATCAAACAATAATATAAATCCAGATTGGAAAATAAAGCGTGAACATAGGAAACATGATGTACTACATATGGCAAGAGATACATTCTGGATAAACAATTAAAATTATTCTTCACAGAACTATTCGTCAAAGATTTGTATCACTTCAAATGTATTTGATATTTATAATATCAGTGTTTCCAACAAACTAAAAAATATTCACACCATTTTCCAACCAAAGACCACATCTAGATCGTATGTACAAACTAAATTATTATAAATACATTTAAAAACCATTGTGTATATGTCATATAATGGACACATTTTTGATGTTTACTCAAAGAGATGTTTAACAGAATAATCATCAAGTAACATAAAACACAGTAAATATTAAATGTCATCATCAGTCAAATCAATCAAAGAGGTTACTAACAATCAGTTACATAATGAAGGAAGAGAAAAAGATTGCCATCTTCATAAGCACGCAAGGTATGCCATTCTGTTGCCAAATTAAGACCCTTATTGATGCTGTCAGTGCGGCAAATCCATTGATTCTCTTTAAGAGTTAGCAAGCGATCAACATTAACATGCCTGATTGAAGGTTTTACTACTGTAATGACCCACCAGAGCATGTCCTTCTCTAGATGTTTGGCCTGGTTATAATGGTCCACTAAAGGGGCATTTACAACTTATAACGAATCCGTGATTGATGTTGAAGAATTCTTTTTAATCATTTGTGTGGTTTTCCCAATATAGAGAAGACCACACGGGCATTGAATACAGTAAACGACGTTGCTGGTATTACAGTTCGAAAAGCTTTTAATTGTTATTAGACGACCATTAAGGTCAAAGGTTTTGATGTTTTTAGTGGTACTACAAGCTGCACACTTTGTGCATTTGTAATGGCCTATCAGTGGAACTATTTGTCTCATATTATCCACTACATGATTAACTTGGGAATCATATGCATGTACAAGTCGGTCTTTTATATTAGGACCCCTTTTAAAAGAAAAAGAGGTGGTTCTTGCAGTCCAGGAGGCCATTGAGTAACGTCCAATGTTTCTTAACAATCTTTTTGATGTCATTAGTGGCCGTTCCAAAGGTGGTCACACAAACAAGTTGTGGTTGTGAAGGTTTACTTTTAACCTCTAATAGTGCTTCCCGGTCATTGTACCAAGCACGCTTTAATGATCTTTTAAGAAGTTTATTGGGATAACCACGTGCTTTTAGTTTATCCTTTAGCTTCTTTGCCTGCAAAAAATAGTCAGCCCTCTTCGTGCAGTTCCTGCGCAGACGCAGGAACTGCCCAAAGGGGAGACCATCCCTTAATGCCTGAGGGTGATGGCTATTGTATTTAAGCAACGTGTTTCTAGCATTCTAGTATGATACACTGAATCCCTTTACATCTAATATCATGTGCTATTTAAGATACATAGATGATATTTTTCTTATTTGGAGAGGCAATAAAGAATTGTTGCTTGAATTCCATCTGTGGTTGAACACTAGAAATCCACATCTCAAGTTCACCTTGGAGTGTGACAACAACAGTATGAATTTTTTGGATATTACAATTAAGACAGATAGCAATAATTTATTGTATACCACTCTCTTTACAAAGCCAACTGCTAGAAACACGTTGCTTAAATACAATAGCCATCACCCTCAGGCATTAAGGGATGGTCTCCCCTTTGGGCAGTTCCTGCGTCTGCGCAGGAACTGCACGAAGAGGGCTGACTATTTTTTGGAGGCAAAGAAGCTAAAGGATAAACTAAAAGCACGTGGTTATCCCAATAAACTTCTTAAAAGATCATTAAAGCGTGCTTGGTACAATGACCGGGAAGCACTATTAGAGGTTAAAAGTAAACCTTCACAACCACAACTTGTTTGTGTGACCACCTTTGGAACGGCCACTAATGACATCAAAAAGATTGTTAAGAAACATTGGACGTTACTCAATGGCCTCCCTGGACTGCAAGAACCACCTCTTTTTTCTTTTAAAAGGGGTCCTAATATAAAAGACCGACTTGTACATGCATATGATTCCCAAGATAATCATGTAGTTGATAATATGATACAATTAGTTCCACTGATAGGCCATTACAAATGCACAAAGTGTGCAGCTTGTAGTACCACTAAAAACATCAAAACCTTTGACCTTAATGGTCGTCTAATAACAATTAAAAGCTTTTCGAACTGTAATACCAGCAACGTCGTTTACTGTATTCAATGCCCGTGTGGTCTTCTCTATATTGGGAAAACCACACAAATGATTAAAAAAAGAATTCTTCAACATCAATCACGGATTTGTTGTAAAGTTGTAAATGCCCCTTTAGTGGACCATTATAACCAGGCCAAACATCTAGAGAAGGACATGCTCTGGTGGGTCATTACAGTAGTAAAACCTTCAATCAGGCATGTTAATGTTGATCGCTTGCTAACTCTTAAGGAGAATCAATGGATTTGCCGCACTGACAGCGTCAATAAGGGTCTTAATTTGGCAACAGAATGGCATACCCTTGCGTGCTTATGAAGATGGCAATCTTTTTCTCTTCCTTCATTATGTAACTGATTGTTAGTAACCTCTTTTGATTGATTTGACTGATGATGACATTTAATATTTACTGTGTTTTATGTTACTTGATGATTATTCTGTTAAACATCTCTTTGAGTAAACATCAAAAATGTGTCCATTATATGACATATACACAATGGTTTTTAAATGTATTTATAATAATTTAGTTTGTACATACGATCTAGATGTGGTCTTTGGTTGGAAAATGGTGTGAATATTTTTTAGTTTGTTGGAAATACTGATATTATAAATATCAAATACATTTGAAGTGATACAAATCTTTGACGAATAGTTCTGTGAAGAATAATTTAAATTGTTTATCCAGAATGTATCTCTTGCCATATGTAGTACATCATGTTTCCTATGTTCACGCTTTATTTTCCAATCTGGATTTATATTATTGTTTGATTAATTCTTTACTGTCCCTAAGCACTTGGGGTATTTTATTTGTTGGTTTCTTCTTTCTATATGGCTATATAGTGACTGTTTTATACAAAGTCATTAATTAATATCTTTAGCTTGAATGAATAAATACATTTTTTTAATAGATATGGAGGCAATCAAGAGAAATAAATTACTCCCACGTAATTCTTTTCAAAGAAGGTATCTTAAAATGCATTATATCCACTTTGAATGGGCAGATTCTGTTATTCAAAGATGGCCGACATATTACAGCAAAGCGTGGTGTTTTACTTCAGTCCGCTCTCTAGCAATGCATCTTGGGAGTAACTCATTTTTGAAATACCGGATCTTGGTCATTTCATTTACTTACATCTGCAGACTTTGCGCAGGGAGAGTATACTTTACAGGTGAGCAACATATGGCTCGCGAATCTATATTAACAAGCTGCAACTCGTATATTACTTTAAAGTGCTCCAACTTACATTTCTTTATTTGTCGACGGCGTTTAGAAGCGTACTCGATCGGTTGAAATTACTGTTGCCGTTTATCTATCTGATGACAACGCATTAGTTGCTTAGAAGCGAGACATAGGTAAGCTTTTTCCTAGACAACTTAGATACGAGGTTTGAAGTGTCAGCTTCGTTAAATATGTTGTCGTTTTACGATTTCTATGTCGTGTTTGCAAGCATTTTTTTAAAATGCAGTGCTGCACGCACGCTAAGCAAACTTTACACTTAGGGATTTTAGTTTTGTTTTTGGGTGATGCAATTAAAATTTTAGGTGTTAGACTCTGAAATTAATAGTTGCGATTAAATGGCAATATGACTCATTCCAGAGACATCATCCCTAGTGAATATGTATATAGTCTAAGGCATGTTTTAAGCAATAAGATTCATATCTCCTTGTTTAAGATTAAAAACTGTAACCATTTTTAAAGATATCTATTGGTTACCGGTCGAAACGATGCAAGTGTCTTAAAATATAACAGTTTGTGTTGAAAGATATGGGTGCTACTTTGATTAGGGCTCCTTTTCAACATGCCTATATAAGATGTGTGAATTTACTACACTTATGTGCAATACTTTGAGACCTATACATGATAATGAAAGATGTTTTCTTTGATAAGACTAAGTGGAAATAATTGCGATTGTCTTAGCACTGATTCCAGCATTGAGGTAGTGTAACATCATATATATTATGGATCTATTTTTTCAGAAGAAATTGTTTTAATTGGACGACGTACGCGTCCCAATATCCTGATGCTTCTGGGTCCATTTCCTTACAAAGAAATTGTATAAGTAAGCGATACTACTCCGAATTTCTGATAGGAGTTTTTGTCTTTTTGTTTTTCGATTCATAAAGTTATCTTACTTTGTCTAAAGGTGACTTGGTTCCTTTTCTCAACTCACAACTCGGGCTAAGAATGGAATTTATATTCATTTTTGTTTTACAAACTGAATGGTTTTAATTTTCACACGGGTGCGCCTTTTTCTTCTTTTAAATATGGATTCATTCTTTGTTGTTGACAATGTTTAAATTTTTATGTACATTGTATATATAGGGATACAGTTTGGTTTTATAATCAACCCTACGTCCTGAAGATGGTCTGACGGTCTTACTGCCAACACAGACCGAAACGTTGACTACAACGTCTATTTCTTCATACATTTGTTGATTTTAAGGAATTGTTTATAGTTTTGTCAGATTGCTTTCCTTTGTTAATCGATTGAATAGATGTATACATAGTTTTTGTGTAGGTTAATTTGTGATACCTCCAAAACTATGCTTGGTTGATTCCATGTACATTTCCCTTGGTCTCATTTTTGTATATATTAAATATATGTTTTTTTGAAGAAAAGCTAGCCCCGTGTTACTTAATCTAGGGTTTTAAGATATATGTCTGCCCGGTAGATCTATTTTCTTTAGATTTCAATTTTAGATTAAGTCTGAGTTCACCATTAATTAGGGTTGAACATCTAAGAATTTTTTTTAACTAAGTTTAGGAACAAAATCCCTTGTAGGCAATCCTCTACTTATTTTCATTTTTATTGCCCAAGCCTCCAAGGGTATATTGGGTTTCCCACTTGTTTGATACATTATATTGCACGGACAATTGTTCGTTCTGGGTCACTTGTTCTAAGTGGTTAATAAAGCAATCGGGTGTGTTATACGGAATAAACCCCCAGACAGTTAATAATATTCTTATGTCTGAAAATGAGACCTTGTCCTATACGGATGAATATATTCTAAAAATAGCCGCTGGTCCCTCTTTGTTGGGTAATAGGGGTCCAGTAACACACTTTCCCTATGAGTCAGATCTCAACCAACTTGAGAGATTAAAGAAAAAATTAGTAAGAACAGAATTACACGCTAAGTTTCTTACAGATTGTCTGAATGCTAATATTATTCCCACTGGTCTTCAAATTAAAAACATTCCAATAATTTTTACGGATGATGACGATTTTAAAATTGGCTTTAGCTATTCAGCCAACAAGTGCTCACGCACCTGAATGGTGCTGAGCATAGAAACAGCTTTGAAACACATCAAGATTCTCCTAAAAGAAATAGAGATTTTAGGGAAAAAGATCGATTCTGATTCCAACATTACCAATTCTAAAACCCTACTAGATAAGGTTGCACTTACAATAAAGGAATTTGAGGAGTTCAATTCCCATTAAAAAAACGATAAATTACATAAAGATATTAGGCGATATAATAAAGATAGGACGTATCCTTATCTTCAAAAGGATTTCTATTGTTCTGAGGGTCCAAATCAATTTCAGCGCAAGAAGACTACGTTCTCTGATACCAACTCAGATACAGATAGCGAACATACATCAGATAGTTCACATCGCCAATATTATGAACAGCAACCTTCTACTTCTAGACAGGTTTTTTTAGGCCCAGACCGGAGAGGACAGGGTCAACCTCGGAGACAACGTTCCTCCAAGAGAGGATGGAATCGGAACCAGTACACCCCTGGCTTCAGACAGACCCGCAACCAATATTACGAATGGTGAACTGTCAACAGACCATTCCAATTTTTAATTTATCGCAACATATCCTTTCAGAGTCCGAGATAGCTGTTTTATCAGCAGGCTTATCTTTTGTACCGACTAACAAGAGTGATCCCTTTCAAACAAAACTAGAATTATATAAGTTCTTTCGTTCTGTGAGATTGAAACACTTCTTTGCATGCAAAACATTCACTTCAGTAAAAGATACCACCGGTTTACATAACCGGTCAACCTTTTTTCCATCTAATTCAATTGTAGCGAAAGAATTGATCACTTTTGAAAATGCCATCATCACAGAGATTGATCATATGTTTAACAAAAAGTCTTCAATTAGATATAATCTTACCAAGGACGAACAGAAATCACTGCAAAATCTACAGACCCTTCCTGGCATTGTAATCAAGCCAGCGGACAAGGGTGGTGGCATCGTCCTTTGGGACAAGGAAGCATACAAAGCAGAGGTGCTGAAACAACTGTCTATTGCAACAAATTATAAGAAACTTATAGGCAATCCTACCAGCCGGTTGA
Source organism: Calotriton arnoldi (assembly GCA_963921515.1). Lineage (NCBI taxonomy): Eukaryota > Metazoa > Chordata > Amphibia > Caudata > Salamandridae > Calotriton > Calotriton arnoldi. The sequence continues at coordinate 363,372 of CAWUFW010008239.1, read as the reverse complement.
GTAAATCTATCGTTACATTGAGTCGACAGGGCTTCGATGGCGGCTGGCTAAGCGAAAAAGAGGCTTCATTTTTGATTAATACATCACCAACAGTACCAGCTTTATATATCTTGCCTAAAGTGCACAAGAACATCAGTGCACCGCCCGGGAGACCAATTGTCTCGGGGTGCAATTCGATTCTTAAACCTCTAGCTCAATACGCCGATTTTTTCATTCGACCGTTTGCAACAGGTACAGTTGATTTTATAAGAGACACAACGGCAGTAATCAATGTAGTTGAGAATCATAGCTTTGATCCTACATGTGAATTACTAGTCACTATGGATATTGAAAGTCTTTATTCAAACATTCCACAGTTAGAGGTTCTTGATATTATTGAAACTCTACTAGATGACAGACCAAGACCACATAATGTTCCCACACATTTCATTTTGGAATGTATCAAGATTTCGATGTGTGAAAACTTTTTTCTATTCGAGAGCACTTTCTATCAGCAACTTAAGGGTGTTGCTATGGGGGCTGTTTATGCCCCCGATATAGCTAACATCTATGTCTCTGACTTCGAAAATAAATTCATATATGATACACTGAATCCCTTTACATCTAATATCATGTGCTATTTAAGATACATAGATGATATTTTTCTTATTTGGAGAGGCAATAAAGAATTGTTGCTTGAATTCCATCTGTGGTTGAACACTAGAAATCCACATCTCAAGTTCACCTTGGAGTGTGACAACAACAGTATGAATTTTTTGGATATTACAATTAAGACAGATAGCAATAATTTGTTGTATACCACTCTCTTTACAAAGCCAACTGCTAGAAACACGTTGCTTAAATACAATAGCCATCACCCTCAGGCATTAAGGGATGGTCTCCCCTTTGGGCAGTTCCTGCGTCTGCGCAGGAACTGCACCAAGAGGGCTGACTATTTTTGGAGGCAAAGAAGCTAAAGGATAAACTAAAAGCACGTGGTTATCCCAATAAACTTCTTAAAAGATCATTAAAGCGTGCTTGGTACAATGACCGGGAAGCACTATTAGAGGTTAAAAGTAAACCTTCACAACCACAACTTGTTTGTGTGACCACCTTTGGAACGGCCACTAATGACATCAAAAAGATTGTTAAGAAACATTGGACGTTACTCAATGGCCTCCTGGACTGCAAGAACCACCTCTTTTTTCTTTTAAAAGGGGTCCTAATATAAAAGACCGACTTGTACATGCATATGATTCCCAAGATAATCATGTAGTGGATAATATGAGACAAATAGTTCCACTGATAGGCCATTACAAATGCACAAAGTGTGCAGCTTGTAGTACCACTAAAAACATCAAAACCTTTGACCTTAATGGTCGTCTAATAACAATTAAAAGCTTTTCGAACTGTAATACCAGCAACGTCGTTTACTGTATTCAATGCCCGTGTGGTCTTCTCTATATTGGGAAAACCACACAAATGATTAAAAAAAGAATTCTTCAACATCAATCACGGATTCGTTGTAAAGTTGTAAATGCCCCTTTAGTGGACCATTATAACCAGGCCAAACATCTAGAGAAGGACATGCTCTGGTGGGTCATTACAGTAGTAAAACCTTCAATCAGGCATGTTAATGTTGATCGCTTGCTAACTCTTAAGGAGAATCAATGGATTTGCCGCACTGACAGCATCAATAAGGGTCTTAATTTGGCAACAGAATGGCATACCCTTGCGTGCTTATGAAGATGGCAATCTTTTTCTCTTCCTTCATTATGTAACTGATTGTTAGTAACCTCTTTTGATTGATTTGACTGATGATGACATTTAATATTTACTGTGTTTTATGTTACTTGATGATTATTCTGTTAAACATCTCTTTGAGTAAACATCAAAAATGTGTCCATTATATGACATATACACAATGGTTTTTAAATGTATTTATAATAATTTAGTTTGTACATACGATCTAGATGTGGTCTTTGGTTGGAAAATGGTGTGAATATTTTTTAGTTTGTTGGAAATACTGATATTATAAATATCAAATACATTTGAAGTGATACAAATCTTTGACGAATAGTTCTGTGAAGAATAATTTAAATTGTTTATCCAGAATGTATCTCTTGCCATATGTAGTACATCATGTTTCCTATGTTCACGCTTTATTTTCCAATCTGGATTTATATTATTGTTTGATTAATTCTTTACTGTCCCTAAGCACTTGGGGTATTTTATTTGTTGGTTTCTTCTTTCTATATGGCTATATAGTGACTGTTTTATACGAAGTCATTAATTAATATCTTTAGCTTGAATGAATAAATACATTTTTTTAATAGATATGGAGGCAATCAAGAGAAATAAATTACTCCCACGTAATTCTTTTCAAAGAAGGTATCTTAAAATGCATTATATCCACTTTGAATCTGCAGATTCTGTTATTCAAAGATGGCCAACATATTACAGCAAAGCGTGGTGTTTTACTTCAGTCCGCTCTCTAGCAATGCATCTTGGGAGTAACTCATTTTTGAAATACCGGATCTTGGGCATTTCATTTACTTACATCTGCAGACTTTGCGCAGGGAGAGTATACTTTACAGGTGAGCAACATATGGCTCGCGAGTCTATATTAACAAGCTGCAACTCGTATATTACTTTAAAGTGCTCCAACTTACATTTCTTTATTTGTCGACGGCGTTTAGAAGCGTACTCGATCGGTTGAAATTACCGTTGCCGTTTATCTATCTGATGACAACGCATTAGTTGCTTAGAAGCGAGACATAGGTAAGCTTTTTCCTAGACAACTTAGATACGAGGTTTGAAGTGTCAGCTTTCGTTAAATATGTTGTCGTTTTACGATTTCTATGTCGTGTTTGCAAGCATTTTTTAAAAAAATGCAGTGCTGCACGCACGCTAAGCAAACTTTACACTTAGGGATTTTAGTTTTGTTTTTGGGTGATGCAATTAAAATTTTAGGTGTTAGACTCTGAAATTAATAGTTGCGATTAAATGGCAATATGACTCATTCCAGAGACATCATCCCTAGTGAATATGTATATAGTCTAAGGCATGTTTTAAGCAATAAGATTCATATCTCCTTGTTTAAGATTAAAAACTGTAACCATTTTTAAAGATATCTATTGGTTACCGGTCGAAACGATGCGAGTGTCTTAAAATATAACAGTTTGTGTTGAAAGATATGGGTGCTACTTTGATTAGGGCTCCTTTTTCAACATGCCTATATAAGATGTGTGAATTTACTACACTTATGTGCAATACTTTGAGACCTATACATGATAATGAAAGATGTTTTCTTTGATAAGACTAAGTGGAAATAATTGCGATTGTCTTAGCACTGATTCCAGCATTGAGGTAGTGTAACATCATATATATTATGGATCTATTTTTTCAGAAGAAATTGTTTTAATTGGACGACGTACGCGTCCCAATATCCTGATGCTTCTGGGTCCATTTCCTTACAAAGAAATTGTATAAGTAAGCGATACTACTCCGAATTTCTGATAGGAGTTTTTGTCTTTTTGTTTTTCGATTCATAAAGTTATCTTACTTTGTCTAAAGGTGACTTGGTTCCTTTTCTCAACTCACAACTCGGGCTAAGAATGGAATTTATATTCATTTTTGTTTTACAAACTGAATGGTTTTATTTTTCACACGGGTGCGCCTTTTTCTTCTTTTAAATATGGATTCATTCTTTGTTGTTGACAATGTTTAAATTTTTATGTACATTGTATATATAGGGATACAGTTTGGTTTTATAATCAACCCTACGTCCTGAAGATGGTCTGACGGTCTTACTGCCAACACAGACCGAAACGTCGACTACAACGTCTATTTCTTCATACATTTGTTGATTTTAAGGAATTGTTTATAGTTTTGTCAGATTGCTTTCCTTTGTTAATCGATTGAATAGATGTATACATAGTTTTTGTGTAGGTTAATTTGTGATACCTCCAAAACTATGCTTGGTTGATTCCATGTACATTTCCCTTGGTCTCATTTTTGTATATATTAAATATATGTTTTTTTGAAGAAAAGCTAGCTTTGTGTTACTTAATCTAGGGTTTTAAGATATATGTCTGCCCGGTAGATTTATTTTCTTTAGATTTCAATTTTAGATTAAGTCTGAGTTCACCATTAATTAGGGTTGAACATCTAAGAATTTTTTTTAACTAAGTTTAAGAACAAAATCCCTTGTAGGCAATCCTCTACTTATTTCCACTTATTTAAAGCGCTAGTGCAAAGAAGTTTTTCATAGACATAGACAAACAGTTAAAATGTAACCATTACATCGTAAAATTTAAAAAACAATGTATCACTGCATGACAATGAATGGAAAAAGTTTCCCAAACACCAAACAAATCATCTCATAAATATTCATGAATATATAAATAAATATTTAAAAGGCATAGCATTATTAAGATTGATTTAAAATATGCTAAAAACGGGCTGCAACCAACATTATAAGTGACTTAAAAGAAAACATTTTTACATTTTCTAAAATCATTTTATAAATAGTCGCATAAACTCGTGTGCCCAAAAGTGAGTAGGTACAGTTTAAATACCGCACTAAATCCCACTGTAAAAAAATGTTTGAGATGTTTAAATCATAGCAGTGAATATAGCATATCCTGCCCAAGTGGGCATTGTTCGTGACCTATGTCTAATTCAAAACAATTAAATGTGCATACTGAACAAAAAGCTGTCACCTAGTTCCATCACAGCTGTGATATAAAACATGGTTGACACATGAAATATTACCAATTAGTGAAAGCTAAAAACAATTAAAGAGGCAGCATGTAAAAACCAACTAGATGTTAAAATTGGGTAAATGCATAAAATCAACAATAGTCACAGGCATAATCATACATAATCATTATAAGCAAGTAAAGAAATCCTCACTGGAATTTAAACCATTTGGAGTTTTACTGTCTAACTCCAAAATATAGCGAGTTTCCAGTTTCCTCAACATTTCCTCACGGTTGCCTCCTCGTCTAAGGGGTAGTACAGTATCCATAACAAAATATTTGAAATCCTCCAAATTGTTATTATGTGAGGCTTTGAAATGTCTGGCCACAGGATAGGTATCATCGTTGTTGATGATGGCCCTAATGTGCTGGAGTATTCGTTTGTGGACCTGCAGCTTGGTACTACCCACATACTGCAGGCCACATGAACACTCCAGCACATATACTGCATATTCTGTTTTGCAGTTGAGTGTTTTTGTTTATGGATACAGGCTTTGGTTTGAATGGAGTTGTATAGGATGATTTACTTGTCCCATATTTACAAGCCTTGCATGTAGCGCATTTGATAAAACCATTGCTAGTGCTTAACCATGTAGCAGTAGATTTGATCTCAGGGCTGCTTTTTACAAGTGAATTGCTCATAGAGCGGGCTTTTCTGAACGTGATTTTAGGGCTGTTGGTAATTTGACCCTCTAAGACTGAATCATTCTGTACTAAGTCCCAATTTCTATTAACAATTCTACGTAAAGCTTTGTGTTGTCGGTTATATGTCAAAATGAGACGCACTGATTGCGACCTCTGCTCCTGATTACTAATCCTAGGAGTGGGCCTGGCTATTAATGTTTCAGATCTTTCTTTTTTGTTTGTCTTTTCTATAGCCACCCTAATGACATCACTGGAGTAACCCCTGGCCAGGAATCTTTTTCTACTTTCATCCTGCGCTTGAGCATATTCCATTTCTGTACTGCAAATCCTACGTATTCTCAGCATCTCCCCGTAGGGGATGCTGTGAATTAAATGTTGAGGATGATGGCTGGACGCATGGAGAATTGTGTTCCCCGCAGTCGGTTTTCTATGAAGCTTTGTTTCCGGATTATTGTTAACCACAAACACTTCTACATCCAGAAAGATAACAGATTCCTTACTCCTTTGAGCTGAGAATTGTAAATTCAAATTATTCATGTTGATCTGTTCTATGAATTGTCGGGCATCCTGTTCTCAGCCTCTCCAAATCATGAACAGATCATCTATGTACCTGTACCAGCAGAGGACATGTCCAGAGAAAGTTTCACCATGCGCCGCCATGAGCACCTGTATATATATATATATATATATATATATATATATATATATATATATATATATATATATATATATATATATTACCTACTGGCGGTCGGCAGTTGGTAGTTATAGTTAGGACCTAGTTTCCATAGGAAAAGCGTTTTTTGACTTGCGAATATCTTTGGCGCCGTTTGACGAATGTTCGCGAAATTTTCAAAACTCATGGGGCGCTCCGGTCAACTCCTGTCTTGAAAGTTTTGGAGTGATTCGTCAAGCAGGGGCCGAGATAAAAGGGGGGTCCCAAAACACGTTTTACCCATGTTAAATTCCATAGGAACTTTTGTCGCGGCTACAGCCCGAACTGCTGAACGGAATTACACCAAATTTGGCAGAGAGGTAGCTCTTGGTTCAGAGTGCACTCTTTGCTTTAAATGGTGTAAATCCGTTCAGTAGTTACTGAAAAATTTAAAAATAAAAGGTATCGATATCTGAGCACCGAGGAGGATTTGCGAACCCTCCCGAGCACAAGCTGACTTCTGATTGGCTGCCAACACTCCAAACCAGGAAGTGTTGGCAGCCATCTTGTGACTCGGTAAAACAGAATCACAAGACAGTAAAAAAAAAGATTAAAAAACAATAAAAGGGGGCAGTGTAGAAACACCCTGACCCCCAGGGCCAAAAAAAGCATTTTTTTTTAAAAATCGGCTGAATTCGCGCTGGGTGCGCTAATACGGCCGAGAATATTTAAAAAAAATGAAGCGCGTGCTCCCGTGCTTCGTTTTCTATAAGCCCTCGGGTGGGCCAGGTCCCGGGGGCAATGTGCAAAAAATTAGTGGGGGCCCGCGGGGAACCCCGCAGCCCCGGGGACCGCCACCTCCTCGGGGCTTCATCCATTATGTGCGGGGGGACACGCAGCCCCCCTGCTGCCTCGGGGACCGCCACCTCCCCGGGGCTTGAAAAAATAATGCATGGGGGGCTCCTGCCCCCCCAGGCTGCTCCGGGGACTGCCACCTCCCCGGGGCATTGATCATTATGGGCGGGGTGGCCTCACGGGCCCCCCCAAACCCCGGGGATCGCCATCTCCCCGGGGCTTGAATTAAAATTATAAGTGGGGGGGGGACTCCTGCCCCTCCCCACACTGCCCCGGGGACCACCACCTCCCCGGGGCATTGATCATGAAGTGCGGGGGCCACGCAGCCCACCCACACTGCCCCGGGGACCACCACCTCCCCGGGGCACTAATTATTTAAATACGGCGGTCCGTTGAGGACCCCCGGGCCCTGGGGACCACCACCTCCCTGGGGCTTAAAACAGTTGGGAGGGGGGCTGTGCGGCCTCCCTCCTGGAGCCCTCGATGGCCCTGGGGACCACCACCCCCCAGGGCTGGCTCCTGCAATGGCCCGGGGTGCCCACCCCTGGGACATTGCCATTTGCTATGGCAGGGCCCTGCCATAGCAAGCACGGCTTCGCTTCTTGGAAGCGAAAGCAGGAAACCTGCTCTCGCTTCCAAGAAGCAAAGCAGAATTGCTTTTGGGCAAGGGGAGCTGCTAACAGCAGCTCCCCTTTCCCAAAAGCAATGCCGGCTCCCACAGGAGGTGGGGAGCCGGCTGGGACCGTGGGGGCATTGGGTCCCCAATGCTGAGGCCAGGCCCCCTCCCCTTTAATTTAAATAATTTAAAAAATGGAAGGCCGGCCCGAGGGTTGGGGTCCCTGGGGCCATAATTGGCCTGAGGAGGGGGGCCACGCATCCCCCCTCCCAATTTAAAAAAAAAAAAAAAAGAAGGCTGGCTAGGCCCCGGGGGATGGGGTTCCCGGGGCCATAATTGGCCTCAGGAGGGGGGCCACGCGGCCCCCCCTCCAAAATAAAAAAAACCCGTAAAGGCTGGCTAGGCAGGGGTCCCTGGGGTCAGAAGTGGCCCAGGGAAAGGGGGCCATGCGGCCCCCCTCCCGAATATTGAATTATTTAAAAAAAAAAAAGCCGGCATCTCGCCCGAGGCCCCGCCCCCTCCCTGTACCACTCTGCAAACACGCCTCCTGGCGCATTCTAAGTTGGGATTAAGTCCCCTTGAATCCTGAGGGTCCCTGGGGGCCAAATAGCCGACCAGGTACCTCCAGTAAGCCCCACAGTGCTGGATTGCTGAGAATGGTCCGAGGCCACGCCCGCTTTTTACACCACTCTGCAAACGCGCCTCCTGGCGCACTGCTGCTCGGGGAATGAAGTCCACTTTAGTCGTGAGGTCCTCAGGGCACAAGAGGACCTCATTGCCCCACCAGCAGTGCGCCAGGAGGCGCGTTTGCAGAGTGGTGTAAAAAGGGGGCGTGGCCTTGGACCACTCTCAGCAATCCAGCTGTGTGTGGCTTACTGGAGGTACCTGGTGGGCTAGTTGGCCCCTAGGGACCCTCAGGATTCAAGGGGACTTAATCCCCCAACCCAGAACGCGCCAGGAGGCGCGTTTGCAGAGTGGTGGAGAAAGGGGGCATTGCCTGTGTCCACCTTTCAGCAATCCCACTATCTGGGGCATATCAGGTGAGCTATTTGGCCCCTAAGGCCCCCAGCAGCGAAGGGGACTTTAATCCTCATCCAAGAGCGCGCTAGGAAGTGCGTTTGCAGAGTGGTGGGGAAAGGGGGCATGGCCTGCTATGAGAACTTAGCAATCCTGCTGTGTGGGACTTACTGGAGGTAATAGGAGGGGTAGTTAGCCCCCGAGGTGAACCTTGGGGGCCTACTACCTCCTGTTACCTCCAGTAAGTCCCACACAGTGGGATTGCTGAGAGGTCTTCGGAGGCCACGCTCACCTTTCTCCACCACTGTGCAAATGCGCCTCCTGGCACAGCACTGGTTGGGGGATGAAGTCCACTTTACTCCTGAGGGACTTTGGCGACCAAGTTGCCCTCCTGGTACCTCCTGTAAGTCCTACGCAGCGGAATTCCTGAGCGCTGGTTGGAGGCCTAGTCCCCTTTCTCCACCACTCTGCAAACATGACTACCAGTTAAAGAAGCCTTTGTAATGTAATAGGTCTCACATTTGCAAGAGTTAGAGCTATTGGCGTTGTAAATCTAAAAGTTTTTTACTAATGTTTTTTGGAATGGAGTGGATGTACTTTGTGTGTAGTGGAATTATGTGGTATGTTGTGCAGTGAAATTATGTGGATAGAAAGTATGTGGTATTTAGTGTATAGGAATTATGTAGAGTGGGATTTTGTGTTATGGAGAGTAATTATGTGGTAGGTAGTCTGTGTTGTGGAGTCGTAACCTCCGGTTTAGTCTTCCTCGTTTCCATAGAAGCTAAATTATGAACTCAATGAGACAAAAAAAGGAAGGAATCACCGAGGAGCACTTCTGGACCTAGTCAGAGGTATGAGCAGGGCCACTGGAATTATGCAACTGTTTGGCTGCACCGAATTTCGCACAATTATACATTTTCCGCATTAGCCACATAATCCATCATCTGCTGCCTAATCTGCAGATTTTAACTAAAAAAGCCTTGTTTCTAGCTCAAACGGCTCAAACGTTACCAAAAATGCAGCGACAAGTGTTACAGCGTGGTGGAAAGCCCTTTGCAAACCTAGAATGGTCACCTGTTACTTATTGCTAAATGTGGGCGTTAAATTGGTACTAATGGTGTGCAAACCACTGTTGCTTCTTTCTGCGCCTCTCTTGCCACTTTCTGCATCTGTTGCTTTCTGCAACTTTCTTTTTTTTCTGCACTTCTTTTGCCTCTTTCTGCTCATCTCTTCCACTTTCTGTACCTCTCTTGCCTCTTTCTACACCTCTCTTGCCTCTTTCTGCACCTCTGTTGCCTCTTTCTGCACCTCACTTGCTTCTTCCTGTACCCCTCTTGCCTCTTTCTGCACCCCTGTTCCCTCTTTCTGCACCTCTCCTGCCTGTTTCTGCACCTCTCTTGCCTCTTTCTACACTTCTCTTGCCTGTTTCTGCACCTCTATTGTTTCTTTCTGCACTTCTCTTGCCTCTTTCTGCACCCCTCTTGCCTCTTTATGCACCTCTGTTGCTTCCTTCTGCACTTCTCTTGCTTCTTTCTGCACCTCTGTTGCTTCTTTCTGCACCCCTCTTGCCTCTTTCTGCAACCCTCTTCCCTCTTTCTGCACCCCTCTTCCCTCTTTGTGCAACTCTCTTGCCTCTTTCTACACCTCTCTTCCCTCTTTCTGCACCACTCTTGCCTCTTTCTGTACCTCTGTTGCTTCTTTCTGCACCTCTCTTGTCTCTTTCTGCACCCTTTGTGCCTCTTTCAGCACCTCTGTTGCTTCTTTCTGCAGTTCTCTTCCTTCTTTCTGCACACCTCCTGCCTTTTTCTGTACCTCTCTTGCCTCTTTGTGCACCTCTCCTAACCCTTTCTGCACCCCTCTTGCCTCTTTTTGCACCCATGCTGTTTCTTTCGGCACCTCTTTTGCTTCGTTCTGCACTTCACTTGCCTCTTTCTGTATCCCTCTTGCCTCTTTCTGCACCTCTGTTGGTTCTTTCTGCACTGCTCTTGCTTCTTTCTGCACCTCTGTTCCAAATTTCTGCATCCCTCTTGCCTTTTTCTGCACCCATCTTCCCTCTTTCTGCACCTCTCTTGTTTATGTTAATGTTTATGGGTTTGTAGAGCGCATGGCTGCCCGAAGGCTTCCCACTGCTAGGAGAAAGATGGCAGTCCGGGTGCAAGGATGTGAAGGGAAGAGCAAAGTTTTAAGTCATTTCCTGAATGCCAATTCATCAGTCAACAGACGCAGTTCCATAGGCAGGGCGTTCCACAGGCCAGGAGCGAGATGAGAGAAGGATCTACCTCCCCACCTGGATCTCTTTATCCTGGTCTGTTTCATGAGTAGATCTGCAGAGGATCTTAGGGGTCTGCCCGGGATATAGCGTGTGACAAGCTTTTTGATTAAGGCCGGACCTTTGTCATTCATAGCTCTATGGGCAATACATAGTGACTTGAACTTGTTCCTGGCCTGGATAGGGAGCCAGTGTAATGTCTTCAGGGCTGCCTTAGCTGACTGTTGTCTTGGGATGCGCAGCAATATCCTAGCTGCAGCATTCTGAACCACTTGCAGTCTGTTTATAACGTATTTGGGTGCGCCCAGATGCAGAGTTACCATAATCCAGCTGCGACACCACTAGGGCCTGCACCACGGTTCTGCGAGTATGTTCAGGGATGAGAGGAAGGATCTTCCGGAGCATGCGCAGAAGTTCAAAGCATGCACCTGACGGTTTCCTGGCTTGAGTTTCCATGGACAGACTTTCGTCTAGCCATATTCCTAGATTTTTTACCGCGTTCTTTGGGACAGGGGGTTCTCCCAATTCTGGAGGCCAGCTGATAATGTTTCTTGAGACCGCCTCATTGCCCAAGAACATGAGCTCTGTTTTTCCTTCATTCAGCTTTAGGCTGCACTTATTCATCCAATCTGCTACATGTACCATGCATGGTGCCAGGTTGTTGTGCATGGATTGGGGGCCCTCCGCCACTGATAGTATCAGCTGGGTGTCATCCACATATGACACTATGGATAATCCAAATTCTTGCACTATCTCTGCCAGTGGTTGCATATACAGGTTAAATAGTGTCAGGCTTAATGCAGATCCCTGTGGGACTCCGCACGAGATTTGGAGGGTGTCAGATAGGTGCTCACCTTCCAGTAATTGGAAGGATCTATCTTCTAGAAATGAGGTTATCCACTTTAGCACTGAGCCTGTAATACCCGCTTCCTTTAGCCTGCGGATCATGGTATAGTGATCCACCGTACCAAAAGCGTACCAAAAGCGTACCAAAAGCGGTGCTAAGATCCAGAAGCAGGATAGCTGCTGTGCACCCCTGGTCTAGGATTCCCTTTAGTTCCTCTGTGACCACCAACAGGGCTGACTCTGTACTGTGTTGGGGTCGGAAGCCCATCTGAGTGGTATGCAACACCCGATTCTCTTCTAGATATTGGGACAGGGTCTGATTGACATGTTTTTCAGTTATTTTGCCTAACAGTGGCAAAAGTGAGATTGGCCGATAATTCCCTGGCTCTGACGAGTCTAAATGGGGCTTTTTTAGCAGTGGCCGGATTATGGCATGTTTCCAGGTTTTGGGGATAATCCCTTGTGCAAGAGAGAGTGATATGAGTGCTGCAGTGGTAGACCTAGTTTTTTTACCTCCCTGCAGCAAGATGTCTGGTGGAATCGGGTCTTGTGGAGAACCGGATTTAATCTTCTGCAGGACTGAGGTCATATCTTCTTCACTTAGATCTGTGAAGTGATCTCGTCTTACCCCTGTTTTAATTCTCAAATTATCATTGAATCTTGGGTGAACATCAGCGTTGTTTGGACTACTGTTTCCTTGCAGGGAGTTATATATTATTTCCACCTTATTTTTGAAGAATTTCGCCAGACCCGAGGCAGTCACTGACCGCCAGCTCATTACAGTCAGTGGGTGTCTCTTGGTTGCTCTCCTTTAGATTCTCTGTTTTTTAATTGTTTTTACCTTATTTTAAAGCGAATTTGCACTGTTCTGCCGCTATTGGCATCCTGCTCTCACCCTGCTGCTTTTTGGCTGCTTTGTTCTCGCCCGCACCCCGGTCCACCACGGGAATCTCCCGTTTGCTGTGGAGGGTGCCGGCGTCGCAGCTGTTGGGGGCGGAGCTCAGAGGTTAGCGCTCTAGCGGCCAAACCTACTTCAGCAGCATGCCTCTCTCGTCGCGCAGCGGACGCGCGCAGACCCGAGGCAGTCACTGACCGCCAGCTCATTACAGTCAGTGGGTGTCTCTTGGTTGCTCTCCTTTAGATTCTCTGTTTTTTAATTGTTTTTACCTTATTTTAAAGCGAATTTGCACTGTTCTGCCGCTATTGGCATCCTGCTCTCACCCTGCTGCTTTTTGGCTGCTTTGTTCTCGCCCGCACCCCGGTCCACCACGGGAATCTCCCGTTTGCTGTGGAGGGTGCCGGCGTCGCAGCTGTTGGGGGCGGAGCTCAGAGGTTAGCGCTCTAGCGGCCAAACCTACTTCAGCAGCATGCCTCTCTCGTCGCGCAGCGGACGCGCGCAGCGGGCGCGCCAAAGGCGAGCCCGTCTGCGCCCGTCCACGTCCGTCAGGGGCCAGGGCCTATTCATTATGCCCAAACCATCACTTACTCAGCCCCGGACCTGCTACGACGACAGGGGAATTGGCTTATTGACCTGGCTACTCAGACCAAACTTCAGGAGGCAGGAATCCTTATTAACTGGGTGTCCTGCCCCGAACTTTCCCATCTGGCCAGCTGCAAGGAGCCTCCTGCCAACAATGACGATACAGCTCCATCAATAATTGCCACTCCCCCTCGCCTCGAGTTGCCTGGCATCACTATCTGCTATTTAAATACCCGCTCCATGGTCAAGCGCCAGCTTGAAATCTTCCAGCTCATTGATTCTGACAGACCTGACATCCTTCTTCTTTCGGAAACATGGCTCACTTTAGAGTCTACCCCAGATATTTTGGCAGCAGTACCCGCCAACTATTATATACTTCAGGCCAATAGGCCTCCGGGGAAAATTGGAGGAGGGGTAGCTGCCATTATTCACTGCAAACTTCAGTTCACTTCTCTGGTGGTTACAGGCATTCCCTCAGTTGACAGCCTTATACTGAAATTTGAATCCCCTCACTCCGCATTTATTTGTGCCTTGTTTTACAGACCCCCCACTCACATGCCCTCGTTTCCTCTCTTATTGGGTGATATGATCTCCCATCTAGTCATTAATCACGCCCGCACTCTCATTATTGGAGATTTTAACTTCTGGCCTGACGATGCCCGTGAAAGTGTTACTTCCTCTGAATTCACAGACCTTCTTCTTGGGTTGAATTTTACCCAGCATGTGAATGTAGCCACACACATAAAGGGGCATATTTTAGATCAAGTTTGGACATCCAACCTTGACATCTCTAAACCTTTAATTTCGCCTTGTACTTGGTCTGACCATTTCTTTATAACATTTGCGATACCCAGGGTCGCCTCTGCTAAAAATTCACTGACTGGAAACTTCCTGGCTAGAAGCTGGAACCGTGTCAACATCAAGGACTTTTGTTCTTTATTAGCCACCACGGCCCCCAAGACACAGGAACCACTTGACAGGCAAGAAAATAACCTTATAACATGGCTGGAGTCGGCCAGCGACAGCTTTGCCCCTCTAAAAACATTAACGAGTCTGCGTCCCCACGATGCTCAACGTTGGTTCTCTAATGAACTTAAGTCTAAGAAACTCGCCTTGAGGCAAGCCGAACGCAGTTGGAGACACAATTACTCCTTACCTGAAAAGGCCGCTTTTGTATCTTTACTTAAAGCCTATAAACAAGCTATTCTCCAGGCTAAGGCCGAATATTTTTCCTCTAAGATCATTAGTTCGGCAAACAAATCCAAGGATATTTTTTCCATCGTCGATGAACTTGCCAACCCTGACAGAGTCATGGTAAAACCTGTCACCTCACAAATTTTATGTGACTCCCTTAATTCGTACTTTATTGATAAAATTGCCACAATCAAGGCCAGTATTCCCCCTCCTACCTCCTTTATAGCTCCTTCTACCGCTTGTCAGAATTTTCCCTCGATTGACCATATTCCTCCTATTTCAGAAGACACCTTTGTTGCTCTTCTTAAAAAAGTGGGCTCCGGTTCCCCTACCGACTGCTGCCCTTCCCACATTTTACGTGAAGTCTTCCTTGCCTGCCCTGACCCTCCCCTGGCACTCCTTAATAACTCTCTTAAGTCCGGCATTGTTCCCAACACCTTCAAGAGTGCCGAAATTCTCCCAATTCTGAAAAAGCCTAACCTGGATCCTTCGGTCCTCAGTAATTATCGTCCCATCTCGTTGCTGCCCTATCTGGGCAAAGTCTTAGAGGCCCACGTCACCAGCTGTCTTAGCTCCTTCATCGAACAGTCGCGCTTCCTGGACTCCCATCAGGCAGGCTTCAGACCAGCCCACTCTACTGAGGCAGTTATCCTTGCAGTTATGGACGAGCTTAGAAGGGGCGCAGACAAGGGATACACTCAAGCTCTGGTACTCCTTGACTTATCAGCCGCGTTTGACACGGTCGATCATGATCTCCTGATCGACCGTGTCAGCAATGCCGGGATTCAGGGGCTAGCATTGAAGTGGATATCTTCCTTCCTCAGCAATAGACATCAAGCTGTCCGCCTCGGCAAGTTCTTTTCCAAAAGAGTGCTTTGATCTGTGGGGTTCCACAGGGGTCTTCGTTGTCGCCCCTTCTTTTTAATTTGTATATTGCACCCCTGATTCGAGCTCTTCGTGAAAGAATGGTCAATATTTTTAATTATGCTGATGACCTTCAACTGGTTTTTGACATTCACTCTTCTACCTCTTCAGTGTCTAACTTCCAGGCCACTCTGAGTTTTATTTGTAACTGGATGAACTGCAATCAATTAAAGTTGAATCCGGATAAAACAGAACTCATCTTAACTGCTGGACTGGCTAACCCGTGGAACTCCAACTTCTGGCCTTCCTCTTTGGGCAGTCCTCCTCTCCCTGTAGCTTCTGTTAAGAGCTTGGGGATTGTGATTAGCAGCGACCTGACGATGAAAGCACAGATCAGCTCGGTGGTCTCCGCCTGCTTCTTTCATCTGCGCAGAATCCGTAAGATTGCCAGATTTCTAACCGCTGAGGCTCTAATTTTGGTTACCCTTGCTCTGGTAATCTCGCGGATCGATTACGCTAACTCTTTATATGCAGGCATCCCAGCCTACCAACTCCACCGCCTGCAGCTGGTGCAGAACCACGCCGCCAGACTAATCGCTCGCCAGTCCAGTCGATGCCATGTTAAACCTCTGATGAAGAGCCTACACTGGCTCCCGGTAGGTAAACGCTGTATTTTTAAGATGGGATGCACCATCTTTAAGGCCCTTGCCGGTAATGGCCCTGCTTTCATTTCTTCCAAATTGCAGCGGTACGCCCTCTTCGAGAACTGCGTTCCTCCACTCTTAATTTGTTGACTGTTGTACCGTTCAAGCGTAAAAAGCATGGCGGACTTAGATTTGCGGTCTTAGCCCCTCAACTATGGAACTCACTGCCTATTGAAGTAAGATCTGTGACCCTGTACTCCCAGTTCAGGCAAAAGCTCAAGACCTGGCTGTTCTCTCAAGCTTATCAGTAATACTACCTCCTCACCTCTGCACCGTCCTCTTTGCCCTGAGCGCCATGAAACCGTTTTCGGTGTACGTGCGCTTAACAAGTACTTTTAACATAACATCTGATTACATCTCTCTTTAACTCACTGTTTAACTCATTCCTTTCTAACCGTGAACAATTTGTGGAGAAGGATGGCCTGAGCTCACAGAATTTTATTCTCCCTTGTGGGGCCCCACAGGGCTCGTCTCTCAGCCTGACCCTTTTTATCTTATATGTGGTTCCTCTTGCTAGGCTTATCAAATCCTTTGGCTTTGCCATGGTGTCATACGCCGATGACACTCAGATTATAGTATCCATTTCAGAGGACTCTTGTAGTACTATTGACAACTTTTATGCCTGTATGGGACAGGTAAATAGATGGATGTCTGAGAACTGCCTTAAGTTGAACTCCAATAAAACGGAGGTTCTTCTTTTTGGCAGAGATGTCTCTCATTGGTCCTCTGACTGGTGGCCCAGCAAACTTGGGCCCCTCCCCACTCCTGTCCCTAAGGCAAGGAATCTGGGAGTCACCTTTGACACCACTCTCTCATTCTCCCACCATGTGAACGCTACTACATCAGCCATCTGTATACGTTGAGGATTGTGAGGAAAATCTTTCGATTCATACCTTCTGACCTGCAGAAAACAGTAGTCTCGGCGTTGGTATTATCTAAGCTGGACTACTGTAACAGTCTTCTGATTGGAATCAATAAAGCCCTCCTTTTTAAGATGCAAGTCCTGCAGAACTCAGCCGCCCGCCTGTTATTCAAACTCCCTAAATACGCTTCTATAAAGGGGGCGCTAAACTCGCTTCACTGGCTTCCGGTGGAAAAAAGGTTTAAATTTAAGGCTCTCTGCATCGCTTTCAGAGCGCTGCACAATCAGGGTCCCTTATATTTGATTGACCACTTTCGTTGGTACTCTCCCCCTAGAATGCTGCGGTCTTCCTTCCATCGGCTGGTGGAGGTTCCCAAGGCGCGTTTGTCACACTGGGGGGGTAAAAGCTTTTTTCACATTACCTCCAGACTTTGGAATCAATTGCCACTTTCACTGAAAAATGTACCGGACTTGAGACCATTTAGGAAGGGTCTGAAGACCTGGCTTTTCTAGGCCAATGCATATCAGTGTTCAGTTTTGTCTCTTTAATTCCCCTTGGCTGGTAGGAGGTTTGGATGTTAGCGCCTAGACGCCTTCGGGTATGAGTGCGCTATATAAATATATAAATAAAATAAAATAAATGAGGAGTGATTGTTTGTTTCCTGATCAGTGGAGGTTAATGAGCGCACTATCTTAAATAGCTCTCTTGAGGAGTTACACGTTGAATTAATTTTTCCTTCGAAATATTTGGCTTGGGCTTGGATCATCTCATTATGGAACTGTCTAATAGCCAGCTTGAATTGGCTTTTGATGGTGGATCATAGTTTTTCCTCCATTGTCTTTCTAATTTTTTACAGGATTTTTTCATGATGACTAAATTTGCGTTAAACCAAACCGCTCTTTTCCTGGATGGTCGATTACGTAATCTGATTTTCTGAGGGTACTGAGCTGCTACTTTGTTAATCCAGTCTGCCCACATCTTATCTGCCTCTTCTATGTTGTCTGTCAGGCATGGGGCCTGAGCTTCTAGTTTGTTCACCATGCTGTCCTGTAAAGTTCTTGGCCATTTATTCCTAATCTTGGTGAGTTTGTTACATGTAGGTAAAGCCTGGGAGTTATCTAACGTGAAGGGTATAAAATAGTGATCAGACCAGGGAACTGGCACGGGAGTCCCTACCATTAGATTGGGTTAATTGGAGAAGATGGCATCTAATAGGTGCCCTTTTTCATGCGTGTCCGCGTTTACCATTTGTTTAAGTTGCATGGCTTCCATATCTTGAATAAGTCTGATCGAGGTGGTACTATCAAGTTTATCTAGGTGAAAGTTAAAATCCCCAAGAAGGGTGGTGGATCCCTTAATGGCCACAGTTGTTGCTACTGTTCCAGGGAACTCCTCTAGGAAGGAGTTAGTGGAGCCCGGGGGTCTGTAGAGTAGTGTGCCTGAGAAGGTGACGTTGGGGGAGAGGTTAATACTAAATTGTGCTGTGTCACAATTAGTGATGCTCAGGGGTGTTGTCATGCATCCATATTCATTTTTGTATATGATGGCCACCCCCCCTCCTGTTTTTTCCCTCCTGTATTGTCTTCTGATTGAGAAACCTGGAGGAAGTACTTGAATTATGTCCGGAGTAGAACATTCTTTCAACCACGTTTCTGTCACAAAAAGAAGGTCAAGTTCCTCATTCTCAATTAGCAGCCTGGTTTCTGTAGTGTGTGCTGGTAGGGATCTACTATTAATAAGTCCCATTTTCCACTGAGCCTTCTTAGCGGTCCTATTTGTTTGTTGGTGCTTGTCTGTATTCCCAGTACTAACCTTAATCAAGCAGAGAGGGCAAGTAGTTTCCTTACCTATCAAGCTTGCTGGCGAGGAAATGTGATCGCACCGGGAGGGCCCTGTGTGCTTCAGTGCTAATAACTCTTCCGCAGAGTATTTGATGGTTTTGTGATTTCCTATAACCGAACAGGCAGGGTCCCTGGCCTTTGGCCTTGTCTGGACGCGGACGGGCGCAGACGGGCTTGCCTTAGGCGCGCCTTTGTCGTGCCAGCGGCGCGTCCGCGCTGCGGGCTGCTTGCCTCAGTCTGCCCACCTGTTCCCTGTTTCTGTACCCCTTTTGCCTGTTTCTGCAACTCTCTTGCCTCTTTCTGCAGTTCTCTTGCCTCCTTCTGCACCTCTGCACTTCTCTTCCTTCTTTCTGCACCCCTCATGCCTTTTTCTGCACCCTTCTTCCCTTTTCCTGAACGTCTCTTGGTTCTTTGTGCACTGCTCTTGCCTCTTTCTGCATCCCTCTTGCCTCCTTCTGTACCTCTGCTGTTTCTTACTGCACTACTCTTGCTTCTTTCTGCACCTCTCTTGCAAATTTCTGCACCCCTCTTGCCTCTTTCGGCACCCCTCTTCTCTCTTTCTGCATCCCTGTTCCCTCTTTCTGCACCTCTTCTGCCTGTTTCTGCACCTCTGCTGCCTCTTTCTGAACTTCTCTTGCCTCTTTCTGCACATCTTTTGCTTCTTTCTGCAATTCTCTTGCCTCTTTCTGTACCCCTCTTTCTGCACCTCTCTTCCCTCTTTATGCACCCCTCCTGCCTCTATCTGTACCCCTCTTGCCTCTTTGTGCACTTCTCCTAACCCTTTCTGCACCCCTCTTGCCTCTTTTTGCACCTATTGGTTCTTTCTGCACCTCTTTTGCTTCTTTCTGCTCCTCTGTTCCAAATTTCTGCATCCCTCTTGCCTTTTCCTGCACCCCTCTTCCCTCTTTCTGCACCTCTGTTGCCTCAGTCTGCCCACCTGTTCCCTCTTTCTGCACCCCTTTTGCCTGTTTCTGCAACTCTCTTGCCTCTTTCTGCAACTCTCTTGCCTCTTCCTGCAGTTCTCTTGCCTCCTTCTGCACCTCACTTGCCTCTTTTTGCACCTCTGTTGGTTCTTTTGCACTGCTTTTGCTTCTTTCTGCACCTCTCTTGCAAATTTCTGAACCCCTCTTGCTGCAACCCGCTTACCTGTTTCTGCACCTCTCTTGCCTCTGTCTGCACCCCTGTTCCCTCTTTCTGTACCTCTTTTACCTGTTTCTGCAACTCTCTTGCCTCTTTCTGCAGTTCTCTTGCCTCCTTCTGCACCTCTGTTGCTTCTTTCTGCACTTCTCTTGCTTATTTCTGCACCCGTTGCTTCATTCTCCACTTCCCAAGCTTCTTTCTGCACCTGTCTTGCTTCTTTCTGCACCCCTGTTGTCTCTTTCTGCACTCGTCTTCCCTCTTTCTGCACCTCTCTTGCCTCTTTCTGCATCTCACTTGCCTCTTTCTGCACTTCTCTTGCTTCTCTCTACACCTCTGTTGCTTCTTTCAGCAATTCTCTTGCCTCTTTCTGCACTTCTCTTGCCTGTTTCTGCACCTCTCTTGCTTCTTTCGGCACCCCTCTTCCCTCTTTCTGCACTTCTCTTGCCTCTTTCTGCACCCTTCGTGCCTCTTTCAACACCTCTGTTGCTTATTTCTGCACTTCTCTTCCTTCTTTCTGAACCCCTCGTGTCTCTTTCTGCACCCTTCTTCCATTTTCCTGCACGTCTCTTGGTTCTTTTTGCACTGCTCCTGCCTCTTTCTGCACCCCTCTTGCCTCCTTCTGTACCTCTGTTGTTTCTTACTGCACTGCTCTTGCTTCTTTCTGCACCTCTCTTGCAAATTTCTGCACCCCTCTTGCCTCTTTTGGCACCCCTCTTCTCTCTTTCTGCACCCCTGTTCCCTCTTTCTGCACCTCTTCTGCCTGTTTCTGCACCTCTGCTGCCTCTTTCTGAACTTCTCTTGCCTCTTTCTGCACCTCTTTTGCTTCTTTCTGCACTTCTCTTACCTCTTTCTACACCCCTCTTGCCTCTTTCTGTACCTTTGTTGGTTCTTTCTGCACTGCTCTTGCTTCTTTCTGCACCTCTGTTGTTTCTTTCTGCACTTCTCTTGCTTCTTTCTACACCTCTCTTGCTTCTTTCTGCACCCCACTTGCCTCTTTCTGCACCCTTCTTCCCTCTTTGTGCACCTCTCTTGCCTCATTCTGCACCTCTCTTGCCTCTTTCTGCACCCCTCTAGCCTCTTTCCTCATCTCTTTTGCTTGTTTCTCCTCTTCTTTTGCCTCTTTCTGTACCCCTCTTACCTCCTTCTGCATCTCTGTTGTTTTTTACTGCACTGCTCTTGCTTCTTTCTGCACCTCTCTTGCAAATTTCTGCTCCCCTCTTCTCTCTTTCTGCACTCCTGTTCCCTCTTTCTGCACCTTTTCTGCCTGTTTCTGCACCTCTGCTGCCTCTTTCTGAACTTCTCTTGTCTCTTACTTCACCTCTGTTGCTTCTTTCTGCACTTCTCTTGCTTCTTTCTGCAACCCTCTTCTGTCTTGCTGCACCTCTGTTGCTTCTTTCTGTACTTCTCTTGCCTCTTTCTGCACCTCTCTTGCCTCTTTCTGCACACACAGGGCTACTTTTAAACTGACCTCAGGCTCAGCAGTGCACACATGCAAGTGCAGAAAATGGCTGCTGGCCTCTAAACTGCCATGCCCTATTATATGCTTGGGACTTAGAGGTAGTTTTAATCCCCCTGCCCTATGATGTACTAGGGCCTTACAGGGGAGGTCATGCCAATCACAGGGGTACCCCAACCCATAGTGTACCCTAGTGTATGTAGGTGTTTTCACTGTATTCTAAGTGTCTTTCAGCATAGCACTGGCTCTGGGCCTGGTTAGGTAGAGCCCAGGGTCAGTCAGTTACCACCAGTACCAGTCAGCAAAAAGTTGGGGGGTGCCCAGGGCACAGGATGACTTTGCAACAAGGCCTCTTTCTGCACCTCTGTTGGTTCTTTCTGCATATCTATTGCTTCTTTCTGCACCTTTCTTCCTCTTTCTGGACTTCTGTTGCCTCTTTCTGCATTTCTCTTGCTTCTTTCTGCGCCTTTCTTCCTCTTTCTGCACATGTCCTACCTCTGCAGGCATAGTTAGAAATTAGCATTTAAAAAACCTTAGATATTCACTGAAAAAAACACAGGTTTCAGGGACATTATAGTTAGAAATTTTCATTTAAAAAACTTTAGAAATTCACTGAAAAAACCATAGGTTTCAGGGACGTTATAGTTAGAAATGAGCATTTAAAAAACCTTTGAGATTCACTGAAAAAAACCATAGGTTTCAGGGACGTAATAGTTAGAAATTAGAATTTAAAAAACCTTTGAAATTCACTGAAAAAAACATAGGTTTCAGGGACGTTATAGTTAGAAATTAGCATTTAAAAAACCTTAGAAATTCACTGAAAAAACCACAGGTTTCAGGGACGTTATAGTTAGTTGGACATTTCACTCGTACAAAACCAGAGAAATTCAGCTGTTATAGTTAACTGAGCTAACTATAACTCGCGCCCCGCAATGCACTGCTGATGACGTCACATATTACATCATTCATGACATGGTCAGTGACATCACTGATGACATCTCAAATGACATCACTGATGACATCATCCAAGTGATAATCTGATGCACCTCCTCACACCCTAATTTAACATTTGATACACCCACTCTAAAATACAGGCTACCATTTTCGAAACCATAGACACACCAATACCAGTTACTACATACCCACTCACTGATTCCTAGGTCTACACACACATCCACTCATTCACCCATACAGTCACTCATACATGCAGTCACTCATCAATACAACACTATCATATGCACTTATACACCTATACAGACACTCACACACTGCCACTCATCCAAAGTTACTCACACGCCTAGCCAGTCATGAAAAGAATCAATCACACTCCCATTTACTCACCTATACAGTTATACACACACCACCTTACTTATTCATACAGATACTAGCACATACTTACTCTCTTATACAATCACTGATACAAGCACACACTCATCTATACAGCCACTCTCACAATCACTCACTCTCACATATAGTCATTTATATACTCCAACACTCACATATACTGCCTTTCACATATGTAGTTACTCACACATGTACCACTGAGACATCCATTCACTTACCAACACACCCATACACACACTCACCCACCCATACAGCCCTTCACAGATGCACTCTTGAACCCATACACCCAGTGAATCACCCACTCACACATCTATGTGCAGAGTCACACACTCCCCACCCACCCACACAGACACTCAGGCACCCATACAGATACTCAGACAAACAATCAATAACCCATATAGACACTCATGTAGCTACTCACCAACCCATGCAGCCGCTTACACACCAACTGACAGACTGATACAGACATTCACACAGTTTAGTCACTAACCCATGCATTGAGTAATATACGTTTAATCACTCACTTATACAGTCAGTCACGCACCTACTAAATCATCCATTCAGACACTTATACACCCACTCATTCTTCAATACACCTTGGCATATATATATATATATATATATATATATATATATATATATATATATATATAAAACATACTTAAACTTTACAGAAACACACAGTCACTGGATGATGTCATCAGTGATGTCATTTGAGATGTCATCAGTGATGTCATCAGTGATGTCACTGACCATGTCATGAATGATGTAATATGTGACGTCATCAGCAGTGCATTGTGGGGCGCGAGTTATAGTTAGCTCAACTAACTATAACAGCTAAATTTCTCTGCTTTTGTACGAGTGAAATGTCCAACTTTTTTCAGTGAATATATATAGATTGTGTTCATGATTTAATGAATTGCCATGACAATGATTTGCATTCTGTTCAAATGGAATTTGAAAATGTAAATAGATCTGTACATATCTATATGCCCATTCAGGGCAGAATTATTCATGATTCAATGAATTTGAATCAAGTGGACTGTTATGTCAGTCGTTATCTTGCATGTTCCAAAATGGCCGAAATGGTTTTAACATGGAGGATAGTCCTTCGTTGATTGTGACACCTTGAAACCACCAGTGAACTTGTAACCATATTTAAATGGCGTTGTCTCGGGCTGCCGCCTTATATTGAGGAAGGCAGTCGCCGAAACGCATCTTGTTTGTGTGTTTTTACCAATAAATTTGGTTTAAAAGTCTCCCGTGAGGGCTGGTACTTTATGTACAATGTAGCCAGCATATATATATATATTCTCAACAAGGTGCCCAAAAGCATTTTGAAGGGTGCACTCGACATCGCTTGCGCCCTCCGGCCTGATTATGCAGCTTGTCTCGCGCTCCAGCCATTAATCTTTTCGCCGACGCGTTTCGAGGCTACACGCCTCTTCTTCTCGGGCTGCTGAAGAAACGGCATCACAGGCTCACACAGACATGATTTCCGGCATCTTTTATTTCTATTTATAGCTTCATTTCAGCTGTGCTCAGTGCAATGTCATATCAGTGCATTGTGGGATGTATAGTTCCCAGTGAGAGCCAAAAATAAAACCTTAAGTAGGTGTAATGCTCATTCTTGATTAAAAAGCTTTTCACTTTTCCTTTGTAGGATGTAGAGCACGAAGGACAAGCTTAATTTGCATTTGAAGTGATGTGCTGCACAGCATCCGAAAAGTTTCGCCCCACAGCCTCTCCAGTAGGATAGAGATGGTGCCCCTCCCAGGACAGGACTGCCCTGAAAACAGATTCTCAACAAGGTGCCCAAAAGCATTTTGAAGGGTGCACTCGACATATATATATATAGTCAAGGTACATGTATGCAGTGGCGGCTGGCAGGGAATGGGGGTGGCGGGGCGGGAGAAGGGCGGGATGTGAAAAAAACCAATCAAAAAAACCAATCAAAAAAACCCACTTACCTCTTCGGCCGGCTGTGTCTCTCCTCCGCTTCCCAGCCGACAACCCAGAATGAAAGCAGTACCTGGAAGCACACATAGGCTCCCTCCCCTAAGCCAATCACAATGCAGCAATGCAGCGTTGTGATTGGTCTGAGCGCTGTGGTTCGGCACTCAGATGGGGAATGGGAGCCTGGGCATGTTCCTCACCAGGCTGTGTAATGCAGCCTGGTGGGGAACATGCTAGATGTGCATGACTGTTTGGCCGGCCCAAGATGGCTGGCCAAACAGTCATGCACACTTAGAGTGTGCCCACCACTCCTCCCACTGTGACCCAAGCCCTGCCCTAACCCAGCCCCACAGCTACCAAAAATAAAATGATAATAATGATGTTATAATCATTTTATTTTTTATTTTTTCACCACTTTGAAAGCAGTGGGGCAATGCTCCTCCACCTTAGTGGAGGAGCCGCCCCTGCATGTATGTGGAGTTATACATAGTAAGACTTTGTTTACCTATAGAAACTTACCTTCACAATATTTTTGTCCTTGATATTCTTGACACAATATTTTGTCTCGTGATATTTCTGTTTCCGATATTCTATCTAGCCACCAATGTTGTGATAGCAAAAAAACAGCCAATCATTCATAATCCTGTCTTATTCTTTTACCTCACAGGCCATCAAATTCAATACTGACCTTCAGGAGCCTGTCATTACAGAGAGAACTGCGAAAAAGAATCACACTGTCCTACACAGCTTGCCCCTCCAGCAGGCCTTCTACAAAATAGGCGCACTGTGCTCCTTCACAGGTTTCACACTTGTAGATACACTGATCAGAGATACAAAGCAAACATCCTACAGAATGGCAGGCGCAACATACTGCTTCAGACACTAGAGGGGGTCGAGCCAGCAAATTAACAGGGAGATCTGAGCCAAGTGCATGGACAAGGATCTGGCCTGGCTCCAAGAGCCTGTAGACGAGCCGAGCCCTGAACATTTTTGGCATGTAAATCATGCAACAAACGTCGCATAAACATTGTATAAAAATACAGTAAAGTCACTTCAAAATTAAAACAACTACATTACATAAACACTTGGTGGCATTTCATCTCAGTACATCAGGTTATGTCACTGCATTGACAGGCATTTATTAAACGTGATGATATTTAAACATGTACATAGATATATTCATGTCTCCCACCCTGATAATAATGCCACTGGTGCACCAAGAGGCAAGTCATTTGTCATTTTCACCCTATATGCAGAAACCCTATGGTGTATTAAATCAACCAAAAGAGGTTTTTGTAGACTTCATATCTTGGTGCATGAGGTTTGAGTGGCAGGCAAAAGCCACTAGAGGGATTGGCTCCTTTTGGGTTCGAGGATCAAAGAGAACCTCAAGCTGAGCCGGAGCCAGGCATTTGGCGCGAGCGTGGCTCGAGCTTTCAGTTGTTTGCCCACCAGCATCAGATACTCATACACAAAAGCCATTTGTAGAGCAGGGATGGGCAAACACATACACAGCCAATCCAAATTGCTTCTTCACATTTTTAGTAGAATGGCATCACCACAATGTCTTTTACATGCATTACTCAGGATCATTGGATACCCAGCAGCTGTCACGTCATGCTAAAGTGCACCATGCAGAACTCCTGGGATTTAAAAGTGCATGCCTTTTGGCAGTGGCGGCTGGTGACATTTGAAAGCGATGCGGTGTAAAAGTTGGGAACGACTATTATGTAGCGAGTAAATGATGCATTTCAAAGCAAATGAATGCAGTGAGATAACAAAGTTTATAAAGCAGTGGGGACATATAGTCTTGATATATTAAACACATTAAAACCTGACCCATATCTTACTGCATTAACAGTTACTGTAATGTGCAAACTGTACAGCATGATACAGCATGACAACATCAGGCCCCTAAATGTGTGTGCTTGCCCAGTGTCTTGCACCTAATGCAGCATCAACTTTGGAAGAAAATGCTCTAACCAGGTTTCGGGAAGCACACACAGCTGCTGGCTGCAATCAGTCATATGGAAATGTGTAGACAGGTCTTTAAGTGGGATGAAAAAAGTGGGGGCTCTCTGAAAGGGAACATGTATAATAAATGTTGGTGATTCCCGTAGTGTGCCACCCTATCAGTATTTTGGTTTCTCTCGGAGATGTTTTTGCATCCAGATATATAACACAACTGACATACACCTAAAACCTGCCAGTACTATTTGTCTTTTCAATGGTTGTTAGCTGTTTAAGATAAATGATTAACAACAATGATTTGTTATAAACAATGAACAAAGGAAATGTTACAATTCTGAAATTGTGAGACTGTGAATTAAATATTTTCGAGGCCTATGGAGGGAGTGTTGGTCTCCAGTTATGTGTGCTTTATGATAGATATGTATAACCTTTTTCTCTGCACATCTCGTCCAACAACACATCTTCAACCTCATCTCTTTCCTCTTCAGCAATCTCTTTTCACTCTCCCCGAATTAACTTCCTTGAACCTCTCTCACTTCAGCACCCCCCAAACATACTCTGCACTCACTCACATTTAAGTACTTTATTTTCTTTTACTTTTGCCTTGTAAATATTTTGGCATCTGTGTACCCCTTCACACACATTTACACTGAATTTCAATTGCAGCTGGAATACATGACCATTGTTCTGTGTGCTCTGCAGAGAGACCAACCCAGTTACAGTCACTTGACTTTGCCTTCAGCCTCAGCACCAGAGATCTCGATCACAGCCCCTCATAAGAACCTGAAACGACTCAAAGTATGCACTATACAGGGGTAATAAGATGCATGAAAAAAATACAAAAACACAACATGATGAAATATCTAACACTTTTGGGGAATGCAAGATTAAGTAAAACGTGAAATAAAACAGTAACTAAATCACTGACATGCATTACCTTATCGTTTTTAGCATTTATTGTTCCTAAATCAGTCCATGTTTTTGGCATTAATGTTAAGGGCATGAAGATAGGACCTGTTTTAACGCGAGGCAGCATGTAACTGTCTGTAGTATAAGCCCATATTTCTCCCTTTGCACTTGACTCGGATATTTGGATCAACTTTGCAAGGTAACAAAAACCCTGCTTGTCTTTTAGATCAATTTCGCAGGGAAAACTACAGTAGCTCAACTTCTAAAGTGGCCAGCAACCTGCAGCCCTGGCTTGGGGTTTTACAGTGCAAGAGGTTAGCATGACCAAGGGTCTCAGCACAATATACATAACACAAGATTAGCATTATAACACTAAGAGGACAAGGTGCCAAATCACACGTGCTTGCATCCTGTCCTTGCGTGTGAAGAATGGGAAGGGGTGCGATCTATGCATAGGAATGATGGACGTTTGGCATCATGCAGGGATGCAGACTCCTACAGCGCCACTTGCCTACAGTAGATACCACCACAGACTACAATGGCAATGAAGGGCTTTAGAATGGTAAGCCATGCGTCGTGCGTCAGATTGAGAAAGTTGATGTACAGCCTGGCTTCAGTCTCCTGATTCAGAACAAGGGCGGGGCAGGCAGCAGGGACAGCCAGACCAGACTTAAATACTTCCATTTGTTTAGAGATATGATCGTATCTCTAAATTAATCGATCTATTTAATATTTTTTGAGGTAAACGTGTAGGAATTTCAGAGGGGCGCAGCCCCTGAGCCCTAATGGAGAAACATCCCCTGCCTTTTGGCAACCTACCTAAACTAAACCCCTTCCAACCTGAAATTAATTCAAAACAAAACACGTATTCTCAAAGCCAATAAGTCTGGCATTGGCTGCCAGCCTTTTAGCTTTGTGCGTGCTTGTTTTGTTATAGTTTTTGTAAACATTTATTGTTGAGGGAGCTGCTGGGCCCTCTTCAATATATAATAAAAACATTGGCAAAAAGCAAAAATACTTTTGGGTCTCAAA
Organism: Calotriton arnoldi; assembly: GCA_963921515.1. Taxonomy (NCBI): domain Eukaryota; kingdom Metazoa; phylum Chordata; class Amphibia; order Caudata; family Salamandridae; genus Calotriton; species Calotriton arnoldi. The sequence continues at coordinate 334,973 of CAWUFW010008239.1, read as the reverse complement.
AAACACACATTGTATTAGTTATTCATAGCCGATAATGGAGCTACTTTTTTGCAGATGCTCCCCTTGTTAGAAAGCAGAATGCTGTCGCTCATAGTGAAGTTAGTCAGTGGCTGAAGTGGGCTGGCTTTCTGCCCCATTCTCTATGCTGTAATGGGTGGACGAAAAATGTGAATGGCACAACAATAGGCCAGTGGTTGACGAGGACTGGGTGAAAGACTCTATAAGTATATTATATAAATAGTTTTAGTGAAATGAAAAGGTCTTGGCTTATGCCAGGCTTAAAAGATGGAACAACAATTCACACTCCCCAATAGGAGAAAAATATAAATGCTTTCGCTTGCCTTGATTCATTCCTGAAATACAGCCATCAGTATGTTCAGGCTTCATACCATATAGTCAGTTTTCCAACATGATTAGAGTGCTTCTCTAGTGAAGCTCACGTGATCATTAGATTACAGTATTCAGCTGGCTTTCACATGCAAATACATACTAAATCCTCAGACTGCAAATGTGACAATGAAGGAAATTAAAGGGTGATTACACTTTGTGGGCCCATTAATGAACACATCCCATTATTGTATCAACAACAGTTGTAGCAGAGGAGTGGAAGTTATATGTTATATGTGGCACAATTTCCTGTTCCACCAGTAAAGACCTCTTTGCCATATAAATATATTAAAATATTTTTAGATAACACTAGTGGTAAAATTGCACCCTGCCCCGTGGGCTATTTAACGCCTACCCTAGGGTTGACTTATATGTTCTAAAAAGGAAGGTTTATGCCTGCCAAAAGATGTATTTTGCCAGGTCAAAATGGCAGTTAAAAACTGCAAATGCAGCTTGCAATGGCGGGCCTGAGACAGGTTTGCAAGGCTACTTAGGTGGGTGGCACAAAAGGTGCAGCAAGCCCACTACTAGCATTTAATGTATGTGGTGATGTGTGTTATGTTATGTGGATTTGTAAAGTGCAGCTAATCACCCATGAGTAAATGAATTAAAGTCTTTCCATGTCTTTAGTCTGTGCAGACATTACTGTCATTGCAGATTCTGGTTCCAAATGAATGTTGTACATCTCAAAAAGCCAACCAACAAGTATTTTTCACTTCAGGGTATAAATGGCTTGGTTAGGGGAACCTTGGATAAGCTTTGTTGATGGTCCTATGAGTCCCTGAATACATGTAGCACCACTTAACAGGGAACCTATAAGTAATTATGCCAATTGGGAATAAGCCAATGTTATTAAGTTTTAAATAGGGAGCACACGCACTTTAGCACTGGTTAGCAATGGTAAAGTGCACAGAGGCATAAGGCCAACAAAAACGAGATCAGAAAAATATGGAGGAATAAGGCAAAAAGTCTGGGGGAAGACCACTCTAAGGCTGACATGTCTAACATGTGTCCCCCCCAGCTGAAAGTGGGGAGAACTACCCAACCTCTTGGGAGCTCCCATCACTAAAGTGGAAGAACCTGGATAGACCATCAGCATTGGCGTGGTCTGACCCAGGACGTTCCACTATAATGTCCATTCCCTGTAGGGAGATTGACCACCTCAACAGATTGGGATTTCCCCCCCCCCTCATTTGCATGAGCCATCTGAGGGGCACGGGGTCTGTCTGAACCCAGAAGTGTGTCCCAAACAGGTATGGTCTCAGTTTCTTTAGCGCCCGGGTCACAGCAAAGGCTTTTCTTTCAATATCACTCCACCTCTGTTCTCTGGGAAGTAACCTCCTACTAATGAAGGCTACAAGTTGATCTAGGCTCTCCTCATTTAACTGTGCTCAGACAGCACCTATGCCATGCTCTGAAGCATCTGTCTGTACAATGAACTCCTTAGAAATGTCAGGCGCCCTGCATACAGGTGCTGTACACATGGCCTCCTTAGGGTTGTCACAGAGTTTCTGGCATGTCTGTGTCCAGATCACCTTTCTGGGCTGCTTCTTAGACGTCAGCTTGGTTAAGGGGGCAACAATGGTGCCATATTCCTTAACAAACGTCCTCTAATATCCTGTGAGGCACAGGAAGGCCCTCACCTTAGTCTGTGTTTTAGGGATTTGCCAGGGCAGGATAGTCTCAATCTTGGCCTGGAATGACTGCACCTTGCCCCCATGCACTATGTGGCCCAGATACACCATGGAACCCTGCCCTATCTGGCACTTGCTCACCTTGATAGTCAGGCCTGCATGCTGCAGGACCTGAAGAACCTCCTAGCTGGAGCCGAAGACTGCTGTGTCGTCTAGGTAGGCAGCGCAGAATGCCTCCTTCCCAGCTAGATCCCTGTTATCCAACCTCTGAAAAGTGGAAGCAGCAGTCTTTCAGCCAAAGGGCATCACTCTAAACTGAAAGAGGCCCTCTGGGGTCGAGAATGCAGACATCTCTTTTGCCCCCTCAGTCTGAGCAATCTGCCAGTATCCTGAAGTGAGATAAAAAGTACTGAGAAACGTGGCAGCACCTGGCCTGTCTATGAGCTCTTCAGCTCAGGGAATGGGGGTGCATCAGTATTAAGGAAGGAAGTGAGTCCTCAGTAGTCCACCTAGTACCTGAGTTCTGGAGTGGTGCCTGGTGGGGCAGCCTTAGGTACCAGCACCAAAGGGCTGGGCCAGGGACTGTTGGAGGGCTCAGTCACCCGTAACATCAGCATCTTGGAGACCTCCTCCTTGATTCTGGACCTCACCTTGTCTGACAGCCTGTAAATGTTGTTTTTGACAGGCATACTGTCCCTAGTGTCTATGTCGTGAGAATACAAATGTGCAAGCCCGGGGGTGAAGGAGAAAAGAGAGGAAAACTGCCCCAGCAACAGTCAATCTGCTGTGCTGGGGTCAGAGTAGGGGAGAGGTGAACACCCTTTACTGGTCCATTGTGCTCCAGGGTAAACAGGAGGTCGTGGACAGGTTCACTCTCCTTGCTCTCCCCTTCATCTGTCACCAGGAGCATGTTGACTTCAGACCTCTCAAAGTGGGATTTGAAGTGGTTTATGTGGAGCACCCTCATGGGGTATCTAGGGGTCTTGAGCTCCACCAGGTAGGTGCACTCCCCCTTACACTCCTTCACTGTGTATGGGTCTGTCCAGCAATCCCGGAGAGTTCTGGGCTCCACAGGCTCCATAACCCATACCTTTATGCCAGGCTGAAACTTACCAGAGTGTCCCTCTGGTCATACGAGAGTCTCATCACTTTCTGACTAGCCTCAAGATTGTCCTTCATCTTTTCCCAAAGGCACAGCATCTGGTTGCGGAGTGCCAGCATGTAGCTGACTCCATCCTGAGGAGGTTTTCTGGGAGGTTGCTGGGTGGGAGCAAGCTCCCAGGAAACTTTTACAAGGCTGAGAGGTCCCCTAGCAGGGTGCCCATAAAGGAGCTCAAATGGGCTAAACCCAATTCCCTTCTGTGGAAATTGGCACCTCCTTGTAGGCAAACAATAGGCATGGCAGGATAACACCCCACTTACACCTCATGGACTCAGGTAGACCCATTATTATTCCTTTAAGGGTCTTGTTGTGTTTCGCCTCAAGTCCGATTGTCTGGGAGCGATAGGGTGTGGAGAACTTTAAGTCACTGCACACTCATCCTACATGGACTTCATGTATGCTGACGTGGCTTTTGTTAGACACTATCTCTTTGGGGAACCCTACATGGGTAAAAATCCACATCAGGGCCCTGGCCTCTGCAGGTGCAGTGATCGACCTCAGAGGGATGGCCTCTAGGTACCGAGTTGTGCGGTTTACCAAGACCAGGATGCAGCTGTTACTTAAAGATGTCTTTAGGTTAAGGGTCTAACAATGTAGATGCCCAACCTCTCAAAGGTAGTACCAATAACAGGTAAGGGGGTCAGGGGAGCCTTAAGCTTTTTCCCTGATTTCCCACTGGCTTGGCAGGTGGGACAGGACCTACCGAATGCATCTGAGGCCGTCTTCATCCGGGGCCAATAGAAGTGGGGGACAAGCCTGGTGAAGGTCTTGTCCTGCCCCAGATGTCCTGCCAGCGGGATATGGTGTGCCAACCCCAGTATGAAAGTCCTGTAACACTGAGTGACCACCACCCCACGGGCTGCCCCAGGTCCACGAACCTTAGGCTCACTGTAAAGGAGGTTATTCTCCCAACAGATAAGGTGATCTCCAGAGGTATCACCTGCTGCCTGGGCCTCAGCCTGCTGCTTCAAGCCCTCTAGAGTGGGGCACTCCTGTGCTTTGCAGAATTCCTCCCTTGTGGGCCCACTCTCAAGTTGTCACCCAGCAAGCTCAGGCAGGTCTCCCAGGGTGGCAATGTCCTCCCAGGTAGGTTCAGGAGCATCCTCTTCTTGTACCCCATCAACCTGGACTGCAGGAACTTCAGGGGCTGGTTTCCCATTCCCCTTGCCTTAACTCTTATTGGCAGCTGCCTGGGCCATTCTTCTAGGCTCCAGGGTCCCTTGACTCCCCTCCCGAGCAGCCATGAACCTTCTGGTCATATAGAGCCATTCAGGATAACCTAAAATCTCCAAGTGTGACCTGAGCTCCACTTCTTTTCAGATAGAGTGCTCTAGATCATTGCCCAACAGATAATCTACAAGCATAGTAGGGCTCACAGCTACTTTTGGAGAACCTGAGATCCCCTCCACTCAAAGGGAACCAGAGCCACTGGTATGTTGTCTGTGACTATGACTTTGTGGAATGTATTAGGGAGGACCTGCTCTGAGGACACCAGCTGATACTTCACTATAGTCATGCTGGCTCCTGTGTCCCTCAGAGTACCCACCCATTGCCCATTGATGGTGACCCACTGCCTATTTTTGGAAGTACTGGAAGGCATATGGGCTTTTGGCACCATCTCCTTATCTCCCAGGGACACCAGGGCAACCTCTGTCTGTTCCCCCAAACTAACTGGGACCACCTCCTCCCCAAGTGCTAGACTCGCATACCCCAGGTGTCTGCACAGTGGTGGGGGCTGTGCCCTCTTGGGACATTTGATGTCTCCCTTGGAGCAGACATAGTTGTACCACTCTCCATGCTGGGGGGCAAACCTCCCTCTCTATTTGTCAAAGAACTATTTATTCTTTGGCTCAGATTGGGACTGGTTACTGCTGTTCCCTTGTGAATTATTTTGTGGGCCTTATGCAAACTCCTTATTTTTAAGTTTTTCTCCCCCTCTTTCTTCTGGGGCGACCCCTGACCATCCTTTCTGTGAATGCCCCCAGATGCCTTTTTGGACACTCTGGTCGTGGCTCTGAGGTCCGCCTCCTCAGTTAGCTTCCTGAGGACAGTCAACGTGCTATCCACTAAGTGCTGGCACAGCTGTGTAGAACAAGCATTGAGCATGTGCTCCCTGAGAATCAAGTTGTACAGCCCATTGTAATCATTAACCTTGCTGCCCCTCACCCAACCATTCAGTGCTGGAGTTTTCCAAGAAATCCACCCAAGACTGATTTGGGACTTTGTTTCTGTCCCTAAACCTCTGGCTGTACTTCTCAGTGGTCAGTCCAAATTTAGCGACAAGTTTGGCTTTCATAGGGTTATGCCTGGTGTGATCCTCTACCTATTGGGTAAGAAGTGGAACCCAGACCCAGAGGAGCACTGGGCAACCCCCAGTGCTCCTCTGGGTTCTTGTGTACCCTCAAGGTCACCTCATAAGCAGAAAACCATGTATCTATGTCATCTCCCAACACATAATTGGGCACCAGATCTTTAGGGATGCAGACTTTCTTGTCTCCTTCAGACAATGTGTGTGTGCAGCCACCATTGCTGCTGGACTCTGCTTGTTTGGCTTTAAGGTCCATCTCTCCGAGGCTCTGCTCATGAGCCAATATTTTCTCCTTCAAGGCCAGCTTCTGCTCCATTTTAAGCTCGGCCATTTGTAGCCTGAACTTCCTGTCTGCGTTCGTTTTACCAGCTCCTTAGGGGATAGGCCATGCGAGGAGACACTGCTTCCTGATCTGGCAGAGAGTGCCATCCCAGGAGATGAGTCATCCCACTCCCCATAAGTCTGTATTTCAGGCCTGATATCAGGTCCTGATCCTGCTCATTCATATCCATATCATCCTCCTCGTCCTGCTCCTCTGTTGCTGTTAGCGACTGGTGAACCTCCCCACAGGCCCTCAGTGCTTTCTACAGCTCCAAAGTCTAGGTACCATTCTTGGCAGGGAGTTCCCTTTCCTTGGAGAACGGTTTGAGCTAAACCACAGTGTAATTTTCCAAGTCGGTTAGCTCGAATTCCATTACTGCAGGTATGGTCATAGACAGTCGGGTATCAATGAGAGTAGATTTGGAAAAGCAAAAGAAGCCAATCAAGTACAATTTCAAAAGCTCGATTTGGTCTTACATTGGATGGTAGTGTATCACAAAATTACTGTATGGCAGTGCACAAGCACAAGTCCAAACCTTCACCACTGAACAGCAGTGTAAGTAATTGAGTTACTGGGTGAGCGGGTAAAGCCCTACTCAGGAAGGAACCACAATTCTTGTCAGGGTGGAGTCACAAGCAAACCACAAATTAGCCTGTGCCCAACCCCCCGTTAGCTTAGCACAGGGCAGACAGGCTTAACTTAGATGAAATGTGTAAAGTATTTATGCAGAACTTCAAACAGTAATAATGTGAAAACACGACCCAAGACAAATCCCACACCAGATTAGAAAAATAAATTATGTTTTCATAAATAAAACAAGACCATAATGTCAAAGATCCAATCAGTAAAACCGGAGATATGCAATTTTAAAGATTTCAGTGAAAGTTGCGCCAAGGAGCACAAAGCGTCAACTGTGGTTATCTGGTCGCGCTAGACCGGGACAAAGCCACAAGTTCAGGGCGGCTGTGATGGAGCGCGAGCTGGCTCCTGGGACCCACATAGGCCTGCTGAACAAAAGTACCTTAAATCTTGGTTGTGAAGAGATGCAGAGTCCTGAGTTGAGGATGCGTCGCGCAGCAGAGGCGATGCGAGGTCAGGGTGAGGAGATGCGCTGCGCAGCTGCAGTTCCAATGGGCTGCGTTTGGGCAAGGCAATGTCCTTTGTGAAGATGTGTTGTGCAGCGGTGGTTCCGACTGGTTGCATTGGCGATACAAAATTCTTGCGTCTGGGAAGTCCAATGCAGCAGAGGCGATGCGTTGGTTCAGAGTTTGATGCATCGAGCAGCAGAGACGACGCCCCAGTTCTGCAGGAGATGCGCCGTGCTGCAGAGAAGATGGACAGGTTCTGATGGACCCACAGATGGGCTAGCAGAGCACCTTCAGGCCCACTTCCAAGGGTCCAGGGCTGGGATGGCACCACTTGGCAGGGTAGGACTTACAGTTGTAGAGTCCAGGTGCTGGTTACAAGAGACTAATCCTTTGAGTCACTTTGGTGGTCCTGAGTACAGATTGCAGGTCTAGTCCTTCTCACCCAGGCAAGGGGGCAACATGGCAGCAGGGCAGCAGTCCAGCAGAGTCTCATTCCTTTCAGCAGTACAGCAGTTCTTCTTCCTGGCAGTCTTCCACAGGTCCATAAGTGTACTGAAGAGATGGTGCCTGAGGTCCAATATTTATACCTTGTGCCTTCTTTGAAGTGGATAAAACTTCTAGAGGATCCCCTTTGAAGTGCTCCGGTTTCATGCCTCCCCTGCCCTGGCTCCAGGCTAACTACAGGGGTATGCAATCAATTGTGTGAAGCCAGGACACAGTCTATTCAGGTGTAAGTAGGGCTGTACTAGCTCCACCCTCCCATCCCCCCAGTGATAGCCCATCCAGGCACACCTAAGCTCTCCAGTGTGTGTTGGCTGTCTAGGAGGAGTACACAAAGACCAACTGCCAACTATACCTAGTCATGTGACCCACAGACAGGCTGCAGGTACTAAATGGCTAAGGCAGGAAAACAACAACTTTCTAAAAGTGGCATTTTCAAAATTGTAATTGTAAAAATCCGACTTTACTATAAAAGAGGATTTTTTATTACAATTCCAAAGACACAAAACATAACTGTTTACATGTTCTCATTTGGAAGATATACTTATTTACATGTAATAAGTTTCCTCCAATGTTATCCAATGGGAGAAGCAGGCCTTGCAATAGTGAAAAAGGAATTTAGACGTTTTTCACTATCAGGACATGTGAAACCTAAAAGTACATGTCCTACTTTTTAGAAACGTTGCACCCTGACCTGTGGGCAACCTTAGGGGTGACTTACGTGTACTAAAAAGGAAGGTTTAGGATTGGCAAAAGGAAGGTTTGGGCTTGACAGGTCAAAGTGGCAGTTTAAAACTGCAAAAGCAGCTTGCACTGGCAGGTCTGAGACAGGTTTGCATGGCTACTTAAGTGGGTGCACAACAAGTGCTGCAGGCCCACTAGTAGCATTTAATTTACAGGCCATGGGTACATGTAGTAACACTTTACTAGGGACATATAAGTAAATTAAATATGCCAATTGGAAATAAGCCAATGTTACCATATTTTAAGGAGGGAGTGCACACACTTTAGCGCTGGTTAGCAGTGGTAAAGTGTACAGAGTCCTAAGGCCAACAAAACAAGATCAAAAAATGAAGGAGGAGTACAGCAAAAAGTTTGGGGGAAGACTACCCTACATCTGACAGGTCCAACAGCATTCAAAGACAACAAGCATCAGCAAAGCCAATAGATGCTGACCTATGTCAATTCATTTGTCTTCGCCAATGCCTGTTTTACTGTGGCCACAAGCCTCTGCTTGGGGGTTTGTTTCTATTTTAGAATAAAGTACAGAATGCAGATAAGCTGCTATCACCGGGTGGCCAGCCTGGGTCAACGGAGCAGTTTCGTCAAAAAGATCCCTGTCAAGGTGGCGTGAATCTTTGTAGGTAGTACCCCACCGGACGAGCTGAGCTGTGGGCCTCTGCTGCCCTGGTGACCCATCTGCTAAATGTAGAGGACTCTACTAGTATTTCTATTTTATGTCTATGAAAGACTTGCCTCAATGGATTACTATCCTTAAAAAGGCTTCAGAGTGACATTGATAAAGTTTATAAAGTAACATTTTAACAGTATTTGCTCTGAGCTGCAATGGTAATATATCTTCTCGTGCTGGCATGCCCTCACTGTTGCTCATGTGTGGATAACTTTCCTATTTCTAAGTTAGTGTTGCAGAAGTATCAAACCCATTGCATCATACCGCTTATGATGCTGGTTCCAACAGGTTATTTGTTTAAAAACAGGACTATATATATATGTTTTTCTCTTATTTCTTACTGGTTTAGTCTGCGAAGCTACTTTGATTCTAGCCATCTTGGCGTCGCTCGTGTTCGTTTCATAATGATGTGCAGATTTTCTTTGTTACACTGGAGTTCACACCATAAGACTGCCGTCACTGCAAACAATATCATATGATGAAATGTAGCATGCTCTTTGTCTCCAGCCTTGAAAAGGCGCGAGGGCTTAAACAGCAAAACACCTGGCAGCTGGCTTCTTGAAATGTACAAGATGTAATGATAGCTATGTCTGCTCTTTATAAAGACATTGAATGACTTGAAAAAGATAGAAGCTGTCTATTTTGCCACTGAAAGACATCAGAATACTAAAATACTGCTACTAAAAGATTATATATATTTCATCCTATAATAATTTGCTGTTTCCAGATCTTGTAAAGTAGATCGACAAACAGAACACTCTCCAACACTTTACTATACATGCCAATGAGTGTGTGATGGTGGCAATAACTGTGTTGTGCAAGACGACAACATACACGGCAAAAGCGCAGAGAAGTCACAAAGTGCTTGCACCAGCAGCCGAACTCTGAAATCGACCGAAAATTCTATGAAAATATGATATCACCACAAATTTGCACAGAAGCTATACAAGGTTGAAGTAATAAATTCCATATGTCCATGATGCTACCACAGTGTTGTCATGTTTATGGGTCTCTTGTATTTGACATCTACTTTGGTCTGGGGCTGCTGGTCCGCCCACAGTCACCCTCTCACTAGACTGGCGGGCGTTAACTGTCCATGCACCCGCAAGTAATATGAAGCTAAATTATCATTGCGTCACCTCAACTAGATGACAGTGGGAAATGTCAATATTAACACACGAGCATTATATGCCAAAGATTTCTCTGTCTGCCGTCATCTACTTTCTTCGGTCACAGACGAGGTGACTTAGCATCACAGTCAGCTAGCACATTATAGCCTTAGGGCTCTACCGCCCATTAACGGCTAGGGCCTTTAACAAGGGAGCGGGCCTTTAATGGCCGGTACAGCCCGCTACGGAGGGCTCTAAGGCAATTAGAACATTCCGCCACTAGAGGGCCGAATGTTCTAATGTGTGAAACAAAGGCCTCACAGAGCCTAAAGAGGTTGAAATCCCCCCGGGCTCCGTGAGGCCTTTGTTACAGCAACAGCTGTGAACAAATGTTGATGCTCCGGGCTTCCACCAGCACATTAGAAGCCTGGAGCACTCCATTGTCTTCAATGGAGCACTCAACATTCCAATGCTCTAATATACATTTGCTGTGAGGGTTTAGGGGCACTAATGTAACGTGGCACATCTGATGACTTGTGTGGCTGTGGAGCACGATATTATTTCCCAAAGCCAAATATGTCTTGTGTACTCTTTGTGTGACACACAGAAAGCTAAGGGTCTTGCCTGAGCACAGCCTCTCTTAAAATGCATTTTCAGGCCTGTGGCACTCATTAAAATATTTGAAAGGATGGTGGAGTTCGGGTCAAAACATCCAATTATGAAATAAGAATATTTCACTCTGTTACAATGTTATGAGCGGTTTAGTGCTTTAGGCTGTATCCAGATAAGGGTTAAATAAAGTGTATTCACACAGCTGAGCTGGAGAATCCAATGAACACATGTTGACAGGCCTTCCAGATCTTTGGCTCTCTGACCTGCTACAAAGGATACCTGAACTACATGGAGATTCTTTGGGACTGGCTGAAACTGTAGAAGAGACGTGAAAAGGTCTTCACAGTCTGTTCTATTTAGCAGTAGGCAGGGCTTTAAGTGGTCCGGGTCGTGCCGGTGCTCAGTACCAGCAGTTCTAAAAAGCAGGTGCTGAGACGGGTCCCCATCGGGCTCTCCATTTTTGCCATTTTGTTTTCACCCTCAGGGTGAAAAAAAATCTTAACTCCGCAGCAGTACCACCCTTCATTGCCTCTGATTTAACTTTAAAGAGACTCGTTATAGTTCTTGCACAGTTCTTGCACAGTCTCATCATGTCAGAGCTGAAGCATTTTCAATATTCTATGCAACAAAGCCATAGTTGTTGTTTATTCATGTTATGTAACTAACAACCATTGACAACGCCAATAGTCCTGGCTTGTTGTAGGTCTGTTACTTGTGTTATATATCTGGATGCCATGACAGGAGCAGTAAATACCAGTTGGGCAGCACACTATGCTAATCACAGATTTTTAGCTTACGTGTTTTTAAGCCAGACCCTTAATTATATCGGTCACGCCCCTTTGAGAGACACCCCCCCCCCAGTTTTTTCATCCCACTTAAAGCCCTGGCCATAGGGACTATGCTTCTCTGTAGAATGCCCATGCCTCTTGTTATTGGTGTATGTGGGGCTAGTTTGGTACCAACGCTGAGACCAGTGATTAATATAGCCTTATAGCCCGCCGTATCGGGCTGTACCGGCTATTAAAGGCCCGCTCCAGCGTTAAAGGCCCGAGCCGAAGGCGAGGGACTTTAACAAGGGAGCGGGACTTTAATAGTCGGTATAGCCCAGCTACGAAGGGCTATAAGGCTATTAGAACATTCTGCCACTAGAGGGCAGAATGTTCTAACAAATAAAACAAAGGCATCTCGGAGTTCGAGGGGGTTTAAATCCCTTCAGGCTCCGAGAGGCCTTTGTGAAAACAACATTGGAATGTTGCTTTGCGGTCCTTTACCGGCCCGTAGAAGCTCAGAGCACTCCATTGTCTTCAATGGAGTGCTCCACATTCCAATGTTCTAATTTGTAATAGAATAAGTGCCTGGTCCACAGTTTTTCTCAAAGCCTGCTGCCGGTGCTACTGAATGTCTGTGTGCTGAATGCCAGGATTGTGTAGTCTTGATTCCACTTCGTGCCACTTTAATCCAAAACCAGACACTCTCTGCTCCTTTACCTCACTCTTGCAGGTTCTTTTCCATTCCTTCTTTCTCCCTTTGACACGGTTTTTCTATCTTTCTCTTCTTACTTCTTTTCCCATTGTCAGTTTTTATTTACATTGCTCTGGGTAACGGTCTTGTGATGAAAAATAAGTGCTGGTCCCCAAAAAGGAGTGCTGGTGGGCCCCACCTGCATTCACCGGCTCCAGTTAAGCATTGGATGAGATTACTGGACTAGCAAAGCACCAACACTACACGAGTGGCCTTTGCATTTTGAATTTTACAGACTATGCTCTGCGATTTTTATTCTGCCATAAGGTAATTCTCAAAATGCTGGGATGACATCACACCGTTGAAACATGGAAAGTCGAACACATGTAGTAGAACCAGGTTTAAGGGTATCCAACTCACAGGAAATACATTTTTGAACCCCATTATTTTTACCTGGCTAGCTGGCGACTTTGTCCTCTCGGAAGTTTGAGCCTGCAAATAGGCTTTAAACGCATGTGCATTTCTCTGAAACCAGAAACGTTTTAGGCTACTTAATTAGCATATTTGATATTTTTATAAATTAGCTATACATTGCTCTCAATTACAGCAGACTGCTGAAATCTCAAATACTACATGTGAACCTGCATCATACAATGCAAGTCACCTGAATTGCTATCCTTTAATAGTGATTATGCTGCTGCATAATGTTCTATTTTTATTAGCATTCCAACTCGCCATAGACATTGGGAGCAAACCCTATAACAGTAGTTGGGTGTAGCCACAACACGCTCCAGATTAGGCCTGAAAGACAAAAAGGAAAAGTGAACTCATCTTGCAACTGGAATGCTAATTATAACATTATGTAAGTCACCGCCATTGCCCCTTGTAAAAGGTCAGCCCAACTGTGTTCTGTTTACATCTAAAATCTAGGTGAAGTGCTCTAACATTCAAAAGCTATAGTCACCCTACATATATTTAAGTTGACACAGTTTCAACCCCCTTTTTATTTCTAACTTTGGTTTGGTAAGACAAGGAAGAGATGGGAAAGTCATTCTGATGGCATATAACTATGTAATGAAAATAAAAATCATTAGTCAACATGATTTTTTATATGATGCAAGGATGCCCTATATAAGTGTCACTTCCTGCCATTTAGAAAATCAGTTTGACCTAGTACAATTCATCTCCTTCCTCTACTTGAGTCCCTTGCGGTTCCCATTGATGAATATCTTTCACACCCCCACTTCTCCCTGGCTGGGCGCTACTCTTTTACGGATCAACAGACTTCCATAAACAGAGGGCATTCTGTCTTGGCAGCTGCTAGTCAAAGGCTGTTTGAAAGTGATCAAAGTTCTGCTTAAGGGCTTGCCTGGTTCACACTACCCTTCACTTTTGACAACTGTCTGTCAAAAGGAAACTCTAACACTGGGCTCTGAAAGAGAGAAGTCTGGCAGACTGGCAATTACCTTCTCCCTAGGTGGTACAAGGCATACGTGCGTAGAAGAGGGTGAGTTTTACTCTGATCACAGAGGCTCTGAATGAGTTTGACTTTCGGAGGAGCTAAGAAAGGGAGAGAGACGGAACCGTAGTTAAAGCTGGGCTCTCCCATTTTGCAAAACTTGGGACCAAAGAATTGAGACTTACTACTGCAGTAGGGCAGACCTGGGAGCCTGGAACTGGATCATACTGCTGAAAATTAAAGGATGAGAATGCATGTGTAAAACCCCTGATGCAATTCATGAAGGGAGGGTCAAAAATCACTGTTAAGATCACCTTAAGTAAGCCAATACTGTCACTCTCAAGGCAATTAGCTAATTGGAACGAAGAAGTTGAAAAGACTACTTGCTTGGGACCTTTCCTCTCTGTCTTGGAAATGTGCCTCCTACTTCAGTCTAAAAATATCACAAAAACGTATTTACTTGTAGGCACTGGATTGTTTTGGCTTTGAGAGAAATGAGCCACAGCTCATATAATAAGACGGGGGCATCCATTCACTCTAATCTACCAATCCAGCTGCCTACACCACCAATAACATGTGAGGTTTGTTCCCTAAAAACTATGCTGGACCAGCTCCACTGAGTGCAAGCCTGGAAAGCAGATACAAAAGAAGATTATCTGCTACAAAACAGGAGGAAATACGATGAGGTGTCCTGAACATTTACTACAATTCTCCTTAAAACAGAGCTGAAAGGTTTTGGAACACAGAAAGTTTATTGTTTAGTTGGGAGAATTCAAATTAACTGGTGGAGTGCAAACAGGGCAGTGGCGGTCCACCTAAAACTTTTCTGACGTGAACTAAGTTCACTAGAACCAGAACTGAAGAAACTGCAAGAAAAAGTGATCTACACAACTACTTTTTACAGCATTTCTCGTTTTTAAGGAATATCCCTTTTTTCTTAGAAAAATATGACTTTTGCAGGAAAAACATTGTGAGTTTTAGGGGATCATTGGAACACAGGAGCATCCTTACAAGGAAGAAGCAACCTAATCACATACAAGAACAGACCCAGCCCGCACTGAGCTGTCCCATCTCTGCAAAATGCCTTCAATATGCTCCCAAATGACAGGTATATGGCTTCAAACTCACCTCACCTGCTGCAGCCTTGGGGTTCAACCAGCTGACTCAAATTGACTTCATAACGCTTTTCGTCTAAATGGTTATCAATTGACTGACCAACATCCCATAATCGTTCTCACTGTGTGCACTGCAGATTGGCTAGCTAGATCACAACTGGCCTTCTATAAAGGGGCTGTCACTGGATTAAACTTGAAATGCCTTTTTCCATTGTTGCATTGTTATGAGATTAAGCTTATTGGTTTTGTATCTTTGTATTCCAACTTGATTTCAACCTTTATGTTTTCATTTCATTAATCATATTGCCATTTATTTGGTTGAATTGCACATAACATCTAAAGGTAATTTTTGCTGATAACATCATACAGCCAAAGGTGAGCCAGTGATACCCATAAGGAGGAAACAAGCTTCACCCTCGGGTGTTCCTCTAGTTAGGTAATGTGGGAGTGCAGTCACATGTGGCAGGACTGTGACCTCTCTACCTCATAGCCACCCATTCAGATCCCCTGCAGATGACAACTTAGCTCCTATGAACATGGAACACGAATCTGGGGCACTCACAAATGGCACTGATATGACTATAGTCCATTGGCCATGAAGTAAGTAAGTAAGTAAGTAGAAGTTTATAAAGCGCTCGAATGCCGAGGCGTCTTGGCGCTGGAGAGAGCAAAGGAGGAGACGTGGAGCCCAGAAAGTGAGATCGTTACTAAGTGGGAAAGAGCCAGGTTTTCAGTAGGCCACGGAATTTTGACCGAACTGGCTGGGATCTGATGTGTGGGGGCAACTTGTTCCAAAGTTTGGGAGCTAGATAAGAGAGGCATCTACCTCCCCATTTAGCTTTCTTAATTTTAGGGACGTTTACCAGTGCATGATTGGCTGATGTTAGTGAGCATCTAGGGGTGTACCATTGGAATAATTTATGGTATTCCGTTGGACCGCCTCCATACAAGGTTTTATGAATCAGACACAGTGCCTTGAATTCTATGCGAACTTTGACTGGAAGCCAGTGAAGGTTCCTGAGGGCCCCCGATATTCGATTGAATTTAGGGATATTCAGTAAGGTACGGGCTGCCGCATTCTGCAGAGATTGCAGTTTAGTTAACTGCCGTTTGTCAACCCCTAGGTAGAGGGCATTACAGTAGTCAATCCGGGACAACACGAGTGCTACCACCACGGTTTTCCCCAATTCCATTGGAAGAAACAGTAGAATCTTTCACAGTATCTTTAGTGTGAAGTAGCAGGCTGAAGTGACCTGGTTAATCTGACCCGAGAAGCTGAGCTGTGTGTCACAAACAACGCCCAGGTTTCTCACTTTAACCGCTGGTGTTGGACAGGCTCCAGCTGTTGCCAGCCACCCCGCAGCGTTCCAAATGGGTGAGCCAGTGCCGAACTCCATGACTTCCGTCTTCTGAGTGTTTAATTTCAAGTAGTTAAGGTGCATCCATTGTATGATGTGATCGAGGCAGCTATGGAATCTAGCCCACGGCACGTCTTCCCTAGAAGCTATGGAAATTATGATTTGTGTGTCGTCGGCGTAAGACACAAGCGAGAAGCCGTGGTCTTTAACTAATTGGGCTAGTGGAGTCACGTATATGTTGAATAGTGTGGGTGAAAGCGCCGACCCCTGAGGGACTCCACAAGGGAGGTAAAATGTGTCTGATTTAAGATTCTCCCAGCTGACCTTTTGCTCTCTGCCTGACAGGAAAGAGGTGAGGAGGGCCAGTGCACTGTCTCGAAGCCCACTTGCCTTCAGCTGTTGCGTAAGAACTGAGTGATTGACCATGTCGAACGCGGCTGATAGGTCAAGTAGGATCAGGACAGCCCTGCCACCCCTGTCAATTTGCCAACGGACTTCCTCCGTGGCTATGACCAACGCAGATTCAGTGGAATGATCTGAGCGGAAGCCATGTTGTGAGCTGTCGAGCACATTATTGGAGTTTATAAAAAGATTCAGTTCGTGATTTATAGCTTTCTCCAACACCTTAGCCGCAAGCGGCAGGCAGGAGATTGGCCGATAGCTTGTGACGTCTCCTGGGTCCAAGGAGGGTTTCTTTAGAATGGGTCTAACGCATGCTTTTTTCCAAACTGATGGGAAAGTCCCAAGCTTTATGGTAGTGTTTAGGAGGGGGGTGAGTATTGTGCTGAGACCCCGTGAATGATATTCGGTGGGCACGGGTCCTCTGGCGAGCCCGACTTGATGGTCAATATGAGATCATTCACAGAGTCTGGTGTAAGTAGCGAGAAGCTAGTCAGGAGATTGGGGGCTACTGATCCATCCTCCATATTACGCAAAAGTGAGTTTTGGGGAGCGGAGTTCAAACTTTCCAGTTCCCTATAACTAGTTTGGACTTTCGATTGGAAGAACGAGGCCATTTGATCACACAGGTTTTGGTCAGGGGAGAACCGATTTCCCTGTTGGAGCTTGGATATCTCTGAGACAGTCTTAAAGAGCTCTCTAGTAGAGTTCTTAGCCTCCTTTGTCTTACTCGTGTAGAATACCTGTTTGGCTATAATGATGGCCGCTTTGTACTCGGTTAGTATCTTACTATAGTTATTTATAGCCTCAGCACTGTAGTCCACCCTCCAATGACGTTCACTGCGCCTACATTTAGATTTTAAAGTTTTTAGCTCTAAAGAGTACCAAGGCGCAATGAGTTTGTGTCTCTGTTGGGGAGCCGATCATAAAGGAGCCAGTTGGTCTATGGCAGATCTGACCCAGTTATCATATTTGTCCGCATCAGTATTGCAATTAGATGCTAGCATCTGTACATTTTTGGCCAGCAGGTTGTTAAGTGCGCCAGGGCATATATTCCGCCAGGACCGTGTGAGGATGGGGGGTGGACGCCTTACTGAAGGGGTCAGGGTGAGCTCAACTGGGAGATTAAAAAATATTGCCCTGTGGTCTGTCCAAGTAAGTGGCAATATTCGGTCAATCTCGATTGCGGTGTGGTGGGTAAAAATACCATCCAGTGTGTGTAGCACATTATGTATAGGGCCTACTACTATCTGAGATAGACCATGGCTCTCTAGATTGTCTAGAAGTGTCACAGTTGTAGGGTCGTTGAGGAGCTCTAGGTGAAAGTTAAAGTCACCTAGTATAGTGAAAGAAGGGGTATCTATGCAGGACTCCAGGAGGGCGAGTAAGCCATGAATAAAAGGTGACTTAGGCCCTGGTGGCCTGTAGAGGAGCAGACCTGGAAAGGAAGCCTTGTTATTGATCTTGATGGAAAACATCATGGCTTCAGGTCCGGGAAGGGGAACTTGCTCGAATTTGACCTTGTATTCAGCTCTGTGTATGATAGCATTACCTCCTCCCAGTTGTCCTACTCTGGGCACCGAGGCGAGCGAGTAGCCAGGGGGCAAAGCTTCTACCCAATCTGGTTCGGAGGTGGGCGTAGCCCAGGTTTCTGAAAGGAAAATCAGGTTGGGACTAGATAGTTGCAACAGGCATTCTATCTCCAGCTTATGTTTAGTGACAGATCTCGCATTAAGTAAGATGGCTTAAAGAGTAACTGTTTTTGTTGATAGCAGGTTATTGTCACGTGAAGGGGAGACGGATGGTGAACCTTCTTCTGCCATGTAGTTGTTGCTTAGACTAGGAGTATACGGAGGTTGGAGGACCTCAACAGGCGGACTTGTGGCCCTGGTTGAAGGTAGCAGAATGTTATTGGCCAGGAAATATTTGCATTGAGGACAGGTAAAGGGAGCCGTGAGTGGACTGTTAGTGTCCTGGGAGTGATTCTCACACTTACCAATGTACAGAGCCACTAGTTGGTTCCTTGAATAGGTAATACTAGAAAAACGGGCAGGGGTTCTGGCACAGGGCGCAATCTGGGCGCTGACGGGCGCAGACGGGCTTGCCTTTAGCGCGCCTTTGGCGCACCGGCGGCGCGCCTGCTGCGCGCGTCCGCTGCGTGGTCGCGTCAGCATTCCTTTTTATCCCCCCTTTATGCCGCAGCCACTAGCACGCAGACCAGTTTGACGCGGGTCTGCTCTAACATACGGGCACCGCGGTCAGGTGATCGGCTGGCCGGCTGACTAGAGACAAGCTAAAGTGCAGATGCAGGTAGGAATAAGCCTTTTTAAATTTAATTAATACAACAAGTAAAAACAAGTTTAAAAGAACACGCGCTTCTAACAGGCTAGCGCGAGGCAACAGCGCTTCAGTACCGGTCTGTTTCCGGAGTCCACATTAATCTATGCTGCGCGGTCATGCCAGCATTCCTTTTTATCCCCTCTTTACGCCGCAGCCACTAGCACGCTGACCAGTTTGAGGCGGACCCGCTCTTACATACGGGCACCGCGGTCAGGTGATCGGCTGGCCGGCTGACTAAAGACAAGCTAAAGTGCAGATGCAGGTAGGACTAAGCCTTTTTAAATTTAATTAATACTACAAGTAAAAACAAGTTTAAAAGAACACGCGCTTCTAACAGGCTAGCGCGAGGCAACAGCGCTTCAGTACCGGTCTGTTTCCTGAGTCCATCATTAATCTAATGAAGAACGACAAAACATTAAGTAAGCATAATAGAAAACAAAAACATTTATTTCCAGTGGAAAACTACCCTTGTATAGTAAAAGACGAGACGTGGAAGTTATCAGGATTACTGAAAAAACTATACAAATAATAACTGGAACGTGACACATTCTTGCAGTATTGAGGTGATTACGATGACAGCACCAGATGCTAAAGGTGAAGCAGCCCTAGACATTCAGCACCGTTTAACAAATGTCCAGGCTTAAATCTCAAACGCTCAGGATACAAAACTGTTGAACATTTCACCAGGGCTTGAAGGAAGAAGAAAACATAGGAAGTGGACAGTATTTCCGAAACTATAGCACACACATCGGAAAGTGAAAATGAGACAAAAAACGCTAAACAATAAGTGGGAGGTATTATTGAATGCCAATGCAGAAGTAAGCCAATAAGTCAACTCACTATAAGCGGGTACCCCTACATATAGTTTCAGTTTCGGGGTCTCCTTACTCTCTCATTTCAAGTGAGGTATGGAATAAATTTGTAAGTAAAAAAGGTCACAAGCTGGAGCCCCCTGACTTAAAACTTGATAGGATTGGGGGCGTGGCCAACCACCGATGGGAACGGTCGTGCATTAGTGCAGCTCCGGAGCCCTAGCCGGTAATTCCGATAAATCTGGCACAAATCCGTTCATAGAACCAGACGAGTTCGTCAACACGAGCCCCTGACACCACGGGCTCTGTCATCAGCGTTTCGAATTAGCAAATGCACTGAAAGACGACAAGAAAACCTGAGGTGCGTGGTCGAGAAAGAGAACAGAAGATGGCGGCTGCGGCAGGCACGATGGCATGACTAGACCGCGAGAAGTGAGCCGCCGTGAATCCATCCCGGTGAGTGGGCAGCGACCTTCGGACAGTGACCGGAGGGAGTGAGAGGTGTAGCTGGGGGGCTAAGCGGCACTGGAAACGGAGCACCAGACCGGCACCGAAAACGTGGGCTGCCGACGGCACTGTGCCGCGGAGGCCTAACAGACCAAGGCAGACGAGAGGGGCGGATGCGGAGTAGCCCAAAACGACAGTAGCGGCGGGCGGATCACTACGGCTACGACACTTGAAGTAAGGCCACCGGTTTCCTCCTGAGACGACGGCGCGGCATAGAGAGAGGCGGGCACCGGACGGCGATGGGAGCGACCGGCGCTGACGGGCCCTCCTATCCCAAGGGGCCGTGGCTCCGGGGTGGGAGGCGAGTGCAAAACAACTTATTTGCGGGCCTGGCTGTGACTGGCTTTGGATTGCCGACCGCGAGGCCCAGGAACACACGAGGGCGAGGAGGAGCAGTGGAATGCTGGGCTGAGCCAGTGGTGCAGCAGTCATAAAACCCCACGGGGGCACGAGGAGCTCGCATACCTGGGAGGGCCCCAGTGGTGCTGCATGGGTGCGCCTGAGGAGCTGAATGACTGGAGGCCCCGGCGGACGCGACTTGGTGAGTGCGGGCGGCACAAAGGGCGATACAATACCCCAATAAAAACAATACCAGCAGATAGCGAGCTCGGAAATGTCTGCCCGCGCCGCAGGAGCATAGTGTGCCTTGAACCTCATGGTCCAGTATAGTAGATCCAGCGCGGTCATAGGCTGGAGGCCTAATGAGCGAACGACCACACCAGTAGAGACACCAGGAGGAGCGGGGTGTACACGACTACCACAAGGACATGAGCTAGAGCAGCAACGGCCTTAGCGGGTAGCAGAAGGTGGGCAGACGTCCAAGTGAAGGGGCAGGCTGCTCATAGCCGAGATACCAGGTACCACAGGGTGGCACACGGCCAAGAAAAGCCCAAAAACAGAGGGTGCTGACCGGAGGAGAGCAACTGCGCAATTCCAGGCCCTGGAGAGGCGGGTCATCGGATAACTAATACTAATACTGTGCCATAATTGCTTGCGACCTTTCCAGGCTCCCTGCCTCCTCCTCTGCGGACATTGTATGTGATAGAACTATATTGATGCAACATAAGGGGGACATCGGCGGATGGAAAGCCACAGAGTGGTAAATGAAGGATAGCAACTGAGGCTGTAAGATTACCACCAGGTAGCCCCTAAATAAGACTTTCCATGCAGTAGGGGCCCTAAAAAAGGCTAACATAAAGGAAGGGAAACTCGACAGGCCGCGAAGGGCA
Organism: Calotriton arnoldi; assembly: GCA_963921515.1. Taxonomy (NCBI): domain Eukaryota; kingdom Metazoa; phylum Chordata; class Amphibia; order Caudata; family Salamandridae; genus Calotriton; species Calotriton arnoldi. The sequence continues at coordinate 313,759 of CAWUFW010008239.1, read as the reverse complement.
AGTTCTCCCTAAGGCAGGCAGCGGGGATTGCCGTACCACACTCACAGCCCGGGCACGTGGCGCTCAGGATGCACGAACCACAATGACAGGGGGCAAGCGTGGCAAGGTGGCTCTCCAAACGAAACTAGACAAATATGCTTGGAAATAAGGGGGGAGAAGAACCAGATGTCACTAACACGAACGCACAAGTACAGGCCTGTGCCCCCCACACAGAGCCTACTCTTCAGGGCATTATGGCATTCATCAACAATGTCTGCATCTCCCTGGAGTCAAGGCTGGACACAGTAAATATAGAAATCTTCTTGGTGCGCGCGGATCTTCGTAATATGGATACTAGGGTCAAGGAAGTGGAGGAAGCCACCACAACGCTAACTGCTGATACAGTCAGCCTTAAGCAACAAGTGCAGCTGCTCCAAACCAAGCACGATAAGATGGAGGCTCAGCTAGACGACTATGAAGGAAGGGCGCGTCGGAACAACAAAGGAGTACCGGAACGCGGGGAAGGGCCAGCAAAGGATCTTTTTGTAGAGGAACTCATCACTAAATACCTGCAACCAAAAGTTCTGTCAAGTTATTTTTTGGCTGAAAGAGCCCATCGGGTCCCAGGCGGACGGCCACGGCCTGGGGCCCCCGCAAGGCCCATAATCGCAAGGGTCTTTAACTTTCGGGACAGAGAAGCTATTTTACAAATGGTGCGTACTGCCCCACCCATGAAGTTTGAAAACAATACGGTTACCTTCTTCCCGGATTTCACGATCAAAGTGCAACAACAATGCTGCAATTTCCTGGAAGTCAAGAAAGCCCTCAGGGACAAAGGCATCAAATATGCCTTGCTCTTTCCGGCGAAGTTGAAGCAGATGGGAAAGCATACTTCCTCTCCTCGCCTGAGGAGGCATGGGACTGGCTCGATGGCTGGCGACAAGTCGGGAACTCAGGCAAGGACGGACGCTCGAGGCAGAAATGGACCAGTACCAAGCATTCCCAGTATGTTCGAAAAGACACAGAACAAGACATCGTGGAACCAACTGGGGAAGAATGAGAGTTATCCGTCAGTGAGACAATTGCGCACCAAATGAATAGATACCAAGACTGTTCCTGAACACTGGCCGATGCTAACTGGACTTACTTTGGACTGCTGGGAGTGGAAGGGGTCTGATTCCACTCACTTGAGGCCCGGCATGACATGGGGGTCTAAGTGTAGGCTGGAGCAGGCCGAGAGATAATTGCTGAGACGCTGATGTAAGGAGATATCCGGTAATATGGTATTGTGAAGGGCTCGGGGGGGAATTGGGGAGGGTACAGACTGGTCACAGCCCTCATTTTGTTGTTTCGGGAGGGCGACAGGCACTCTGCTAAGTTGGGGAGGCGGGTAGTTCAAAGCCCGCCAGCAGGGCAGCAGGGAGGGGGGAATGTAGTGGGAGGGTGGGCAGAACTGGTTTTCAGCGGAATGTTTACGTTCAAAGTTGTGATGTTGCTGCTATTAGACACGTTGAATTACGGGCTACAGGATGCTCTGGGACTAGAATTCTGGGTGGTGGGGCTGGGGGAGGAGGGAGGAGATGGGTTGCATCGTCCTCGGCTAGGATATGGCTAATCAGGCTACATCAGCTCTTAGGGCCATGACATGGAATGTTGATGGGCTAAATGACAGACGTAAGAGGACTATGGTGCTACAATACCTACGCAGACACTCTCCCGACCTGGTTCTTCTTCAGGAGACACATCTTCAGGAGACACTTCAGGAGACATTCTTACTTGACCCTCAACAGGTTTGGTTACACCCTCCTGGCACAAGCGGGGTTTACCTCTGGCTCTAGAGGGGTGGCTATATTGGTGAAAAAGTCAGTGCCCTTTATACCAGGATGTATATGGTATGATTCTCTGGGTAGATATGTGGCACTGACAGGGACTTGAGAAGGGCATACTTTTAATATATACTCCATCTACGTGCCACCTAGGCTTCACGCGGTAAGCCAATACTGGACCTCCCCCTGGGATTCTCCTGCTGGGGGAAGATATGAACGATGTGATGTCCCGGTACCCGGATAGAGCCCAGCCATCCTCCCGGACGGGGAGCCCCAAGCCATTACGGACATTTGTGGAGGCAATGGGTCTCATAGATCTGTGGAGAGAGCATAACCCGTCCACTAGGCAGTACAAGCATATATCAGCTGCACATTGCAACGGATCAAGACTAGACTACATTTCCACACAGTGTGTGCATGCTGGACAGTTTAAGGATGCACAGCATAAAGCTAGGGGCATATCAGATCATTCCCCGGTGGAGGTTTCCCTGCGAGGCCCTGTCCAGAACCAAGTTCTTCCACCACGTGTGGATCCCTGGCTTTTTAGGGACCACGTCTTTCAGGATAAGTTTAGGGAATGTACTGAACAATATTTTACAGAAAACACGGGTTTGGTTACTTCACAATGTGTGTTATGGGAGGCATACAAAGTGGTTGCGAGGGGCTATGCCCAGGCGTAAATGGAGGGTAGGAGAAAGGAGCGCCGGGCATGGTGCGCTGCAATAGAACAAGAGATTGCAGCACTTGAAGAACAACTGGTACAGCTGGGGTGGGACTGACTTGACACTCAGACATAAGCTAGGTCTCAAACAAAAAGAGCTTAGGGTTTTGGAGGAAGACGCTGCCCGATCCCGTGCAGTGGCAATGCCAAGGAAGATATATGATGTAGGCGATAAAGCTAATAAGCTAATTGCCTGGTTGGAAAAGATGGATCGAGAAAGGAACTGGGTGGCTGAAATCCGGGATCTAAAGGGCACGCGCTGTAGGGCAGGATCTGAAATAGCGGAAGCGTTTGCGCAATACTATGAAACGGCATACCGGCCGGCCTCAGCCGCGACGAAAGAGGAATGTACTGCTTCCCTCGCAGCCCAACAGGGGCCACTAAACTACCCAAGTCAACCAGCCTCACGGCCAAGCCCGCCCAGCTCTATCCCTACAAAATGCCCATCAAGGGACTTATTGGCCAGCGGGCGTCCCCAATAGGGTTGCAGCACGCTCAATGTTACATTCCAATTGTCGCTTCCCCACTCGCTACTCCAGGCGTCTCAGCATTTCCAGGCAGTCCGCACTCATTCCGCCCTCCCCCGCCCCAGTATTAACTATGTAGTCCCCATACACTTCACCTTTTGCTTATTATAAATGTCAGACCAGCCAACAGTAGTTCAGTGCCTATATAAATGTCTCCTTTTCATGAAGCTTCTGTTGCAGGAGCTGGTTCTAGGGTGATTTCAGGGACTATATCCGTTGTCTGGTTTAGTGTCATAGGGATGTCCTTCGTCTCAGATTCAGAGTTCGGTGAGGAGGAGGCACCCAGCTCAATAGCCTCCAGTTGCAGGGTGCCGTTCTCACCCACCGTGATTTTCTGCTCATCCGGTGGGTCCCCATCCGAGCACCGACCCAGACGCCTTTTGTTTCGAGTTCCTCACCCAGACCGAGTGCCCCATCCCTTTCTTTTGCTACGCTGTTCTTGGGGGAGGGGGGAGTCACCTCGGATCTCCAGACATTCCCACACCTCTTCCGGCATCTCAAAGAAATGGGCCCTACATGCGCAAGTACCTTCAGTTTGGCTGGGTATAGCAGCATATACTGCAGTTATGTCACAGAGCTTCCGTTTTACCCCAGAAAGGTTTTCCGCTGTTCGTGGACCTGCTTGGTATAATCCGGGTATATAGCTATTTTACTGTTTTCATAGCAGAGATTTGGAGTCTCTCTTGCAGCCCGCAGGATACAGTCTCTATCTTGATAGTATAAGATTTTGGCGATTATTGCCTGGGGGGAGCCCCGGGGGGAGGGAGCAGAGGTACCAAGGCCCTGTGCGCTCTTTCTACTATGAAGAATTCGGATAAGCCCCTCGGACGCAACTGGGTGAGTATACATTGTTCCACGAATTGCTCTGCCCTGCCCTCCTCAACTCGTTCAGGGAGTCCCAGGGCTCTTATGTTGCTGTGCCTCTTGCGCTCCTCTGCATCCTCGGCCCGACGTTCAAGGGCCCTCCTGGCTGTGGACATCAGGGCCACCTGCTGCTTAGGTGTCGCCACTTCTCCTTTTAAGTCCACTATGTCTCCCTCTGCCGTGGATACTTTGTCTGCTACTTTACGTAAATCAGTTCTTAGTAGTTCACGTTGATAGACACAGTCTTAATTTGGCTTTCCAGTGCCTTCCTGGAACCCTGGATGGCCGCCAGGAGTTCCGCATGTGTTGGTTCGTCAGTTGCACCACCTTCTCCCTCTTCCCCAGTGCCGCTTGTCTCGTTATGCGTTGCAGAGGGTGTCGAGGGGTAGTATACTGGGTGATTGTGTTGGCCCCAGCGGAGCGGGCCGTCTTGTCCTTGCCCATCTGGTCCGCACCAGGTACCCCTGTGCTCTAGACCCAGGTCACATCACCGCCTCAGTCCATCAGCCACCGGGGGCTCCTATTTTTTCATCAGTCTGCACACTGTATCCTCTCTGGGGGAAGCAGCTCTATTCCAATGCCCAAAAACTTCAAGGCCAGCCCCAATGACCTGCAGCAGTAGGGTCAGCCCGCGTGCAGTTCGTCAGCAATCCCGTTGTGTCAACTGAGTTGCAAATGCCAGTAATATTTATACAGTGTCTCATGCACCCTCGTGGCACCCTTAGACAGAGGTCCGACCCCCAGCACCCACAGGAGATTTCCCGGTCAGCTTTGCTCAGCGGGAATCAGGACCCCAGCTCTCCGCCCACAGTCCAGGGGGCCCCAGGGCTCCAGCGGCAACGGGTCCTACACCCCGGCAGTATCAAAAGTGATGACCCCAATCCGCAGCCTCCGCTGTGATGCTCCCAATTGTGAGGACCGGGCGTCTACGGGCGGGATCTCACACCCCATCTGCCAGTTCTGCCCAATGTTCGCCCAGGATCACCAGGGGGGTTTTTAGCCAGGCCTCCCTCCCAGGCCCCGGCATCTGCCATCCTCCGCCCACGGGCCGGCTTCAGGTGGTCCCAGTCTGCTCGGAGGAGGGGGGGGAAGAGGAGCGGGAAGGAGAAAGCGTCCGCAGTTGTCCCCCCTCTCCCAGACCCTCACCTGCAATGCTGCCACCGCGTTGTCTTGGGCTTCAGCTCAGGCCCGAAAGCAACGAAGTTCCTCCATGTCCCCCAAAAGACGCGGAGCCACAGTCCCACCAGCAAGGGCACCGGATCCTGGAGCGCCACAACCCACTGTGCCGGGCCGTCTTGATCGGAAAAGGACGAGGAAGGAGACCGTCCGCGAAGGTAGCAGCCGCCACCTCTATCCCCTCCCACAGGGTGCCGCTTCACTTGTCTGCCGGTCCAGGCCTCAACTCCACTGACAGTCTCCGGCGGGCATCAACAGCCATCTGGGCTACACTGCACCGTGCCGGACCTCCAGTCAGGAGTCAGCGCCACACCGGGGCAGGCTCTCCATCTCACGGGTGCAGACCAGCGGCCAGACAGCAGGCTCTCAGTCCGCTCTCCTCGTTCATGCAATGGGCCGCTCCTCCCCCGCTGGGCCTCGCCCAGGCTTCAGCCTCTATCGGATTGCCTCCATTGTTTCTTTGCGCCGCAATTAACTGCCCACAGTGCACAGGCACCGCTGAGCTTGCCTCCGGTTCAATTGCAGTCGTTTTCTAGCAGGATGCTAATGCTTATAATGGTACACTCGCATACACAAACTAAATCGCAGCACTATTATCAAATTCGCCTGTCATGAACTCTCCATCAACCCCGACTCAGAAATATATGAACAGGCAGGCTCTGCAACCTAGGCTCGCGGTAACTGATTGACAGGTCACAGGTGGGGTGGCACGTAGCTGGCAGACAAACGCGTGAACAGGAAACTCAGGTCCATCTTCCAGATAAAGCGCAGTGACAGCACAATGGTCCAGGGAAATTGGCCCCAATAAAGCACACATGGCCAGAGTGGTGCACCAATTCCCAAAACACCATAAAGTCAGATGCCACACGGAGTTAGGAACACAAAGCCAATCAGGACACAGTACACGCAGTGATCACGCGCTCCTCATGTCGGACATCTGGACACATTACCCACTGGCTCATATTGTGTCCACACATGGTTGAGATCCACCTGCATTTGTTATCGGGGACCTTTTATTTACGACACCACAGACAAGGCCTGCATTCTTTTAGCAAATAAGGATCACCGGATGTACTTTTATGGCACCCAAAACTGTATAAAAATTGCTCAGATTGATTGTATTTTGAGACAGTCCTCAGAACCGTTTCTGTAAGCTGTACTCCAGGACGAAGTGTTTAATTAAACCAACTGTTCCTGTTTTGCCTAACGCCTTCTGTCTTTTGGTTTTTCAAAATAAATTCATATTCGAGCAACATTGTGGTGAGTCAACCAGGAGAGATTGATACTTCGAGACCGACTGCAGCTGAAGGGACCCCACCCAGATGGATTTATATCTGCGCAGCTAGGAAGGTGAGCAGACTGCGCATGTGACTGGAAGTCCTGCTGTATCCACAGGGCGAAGATTCGTCCTGAAGCCGCCGTCAGAGGGTAAGAGACCACATCTGATCCTTAGTCCCCAGCATTTGGAGTATAGCAAGTTAGGAAGAGGCGCAAAAGTTTAACCTGCGCCCCCTGCCATTGACAGAAATCTGGCATGTTACACATTTTCGGTGCCCGAACTGAGTAGCTGCAAGGCGCCCTTGGAGGTGTTCCAGTGGAGGTCACCTTTTTTTATAGTCAGCATGCTAGGAAGCGTGAATTGGTTGTCGTTTGGACCGCTGGCCGTTACACAGACGGTACGCTTCTTCCTGGGTGTGATACAGGGTTGAGGCCTCATCGCTTGGAACGCTGGGAGTTACACAGATGATACACATGGGTCCTGGGTGTGATATAGGCCCAACGCCTCAATCTTACTTTTTAGTCAAAAAGGTTTTTTTCATTACTGCCGGTATCTTAAAAACTGTTGGTATGCGAAAGAAGTGAGAGGTGTTGTTCGCTTGGACCGATGGGCGTTACACAGCTGGTACACTAAGCCCCTGGGTGTGAAACGGGGTGCAATTCAGACATTGGGAGATCGGTCAAGAGGGGCCTATGGTTCATCAAGTTATTCCTTTTCTCAGTGAAAAACGTTTTGTTTTCTTTGCCTCAGAGCCGATATTGACAGACTATCAGGCTCACTTAGTCCTATGAACCGCACAGGTCTTCCCCTGGTCACAGGATAGCATGCGCTAGGGCCGGGCTGTGGTATTTTTGACAAAGTCATCATTTTTTCTCTGTCAGTTTTTTATTGTAGTTTGGAATTGATGCAAGGTATTTGATGTTGTGATTATTTGATACTGTGGTGCTGGTAGATTAATGCCACTGTATTTTGTCTGAATATTGTGTTTTGCCGATGACTCAATGTGCTATATGAAAGTGTTGCTATTTTCACAATAGTTATTTCACAATAAAGTCTGCTATTTGCTGCCAATTTTATGACACTTTAACAACTGCACTTTCTTCCAGTTTGTGGCCCTTCATATGCATTGCTATTTTGTGTTTGTGAAATGTATATATTGATGCATCTGTACATGGTGTTGAGCTCATAAAAAGTAGTTAGGACCAGCAATCCCCGTGTATGATATTTTCCACACAACTAGAGTAGAACTTAAAAATTCCCCAAAAACCCCAGAGAAACTAGGGTGTGTCTGTCCCTTAAAAAGTACCCAATGTATCATAGAGTTGGCACTAAAACACATGCAAACCAGGTTCCCCACACAGTCAAAAACACATAACAAGTGTTGCCATGAATGGCACGCACACACTAAGGCGCATGCGTTTCGGTGGCCAGAAGAGGGAACCCTCGACACTAACATAATCGAACACACGAGGACAGACTTACGGACTAAATACGCAGAACAGAAGGACAGAGGAGAGGCACTGTTAGAGTTGTGGGCCATCTTTGAGGAGGCCAACGCTGATAATCCTATCCCACAGACAGTAAGCAAAGCGTCTGCACCTCCCCCGCCATAAGCAGGTATGGAGGTGCTCTCCACGATGCCAGCCATCCCCGCTTTAGGATACACCAACCAGCCAATTGGGGGGGGGCAGAGGATCCTCTACTGTACAATGGACTGTTAGGTCTAGGCACAGGGGCCTAACAAGTTGGCAGGCCCAGGCACCAACCCATTCCAGTGCAAGCTCTCCCTGAAGCTCGACACCTCATCCATCGTGTTTGGGACATCAAGCCCCAGTGGTGCGAAGAACGCACACCCCCACCGTGTCAGGTGAACACACTCCGGTAACAGGGAGATTCATAGTGATCCTGGATAATGATACAACTAGTGGGAGCCCCCGGGATCTGATGGGAAAAACGAGGCTACTGGGTTGGCCCAGCTAACCAAGGGGGAGAGTAGGGAATCAATGCCCAAAGTAGAAGCAGCATTAAAAAACACACACCCTACTGTCCACCCTAGGCAGATTAGAGGAGGATCCAGCAGTCACTGTACTTGTAAACAACACACCTTACAGTTTTTTAATAGACACTGGGGCGACGAGGTCATGCCTGAGAGAAGGAATAGTCCGCTTAATAGTGTGAGAGAACATTTATTATACTTTCTCTCATCACCAGCTAACATACTAGGGCGAGACCTGATGGCCAAGCTCAAGATGTCTATCCAGTTGCTGATGACGGAACTATGGCCTCCCTAAGATCCCCTTCCCTAGAGCCCGCATTCTTAAGGCGTTCCCTGACCATACATGGACAGGCGAGGACAATGCCCACCAACCAGAGCCCCTTCGCTCTCTTTGGATTGCGCGAACTTCCTAGGCAATGGGCATGCTGCCCGCACCACCTCTTACCCTAGATAGCTACCAAGACAAGGGCCTTGATGATAGCCAATAGGATATGAAAGGAGGAAGAAAGTCGGAACTGTAACATGCACATGCCTGCTGGGTCCCCCGAGGCAAGACAGGAAGCAGGGCTAAGGCCCGCAGGGGAAATGGCGGTAACCATCGGAACATGTGGTGCTAGGACCTCTGAATTCAGTCTCTGCCACCATCTAGCACCTCCGCACACTGGGAACTGGCACAGACAAGGCTGCCTGGCATTATGTGGTGCTTTCCCCGCGCTTGAAGCTCCCTTTCCACTGTCAGATAGGGTACCCAAACGCGTGGTCACCATGGGAAATACGGCACACAAGGCTAATAGAAAACCACCACAAGCTTTCCCCACCTACAATGCAGAGAGGGGAGTGGAGCATGCACCCCCTCATTCAACGACCCATAAGGAAGTTTCCACCACAAAACCCCAAGGGATTTAAACATACCTATTACGAGTTGAAAGGAGAGCTGGCAACAACCAAGGCCCAGAGAATGTCAGTATTGCTGCATGATGGGCCACATGGCCGACTGATGCCGGCTAAAGGCATATCATGCACAGAGGTTGATAGACATGGGCCAGTCCCTGCAAAACCCCCATCTACAAAACCAAACACAGGGCGACCCGAACCAACCATACACACAGCATCAAGGAAGTCAACTAGCTACTGCACCACCACAACAGGGATCAGGTAGTTGGGCAAAAGCATGGCAACAGCAACAACATACAGGTAACCCAGGCCAGCAGAGACCAGGGCCACAACCACAACAGGGAGGGGTAACTGTCTGGGTAGGCAATGCCTTTGCGCAAACGCAGAACCCAAATATGCAGTAAGTCAAACCCCCATAACAAACCATCCATTTCATGCGCACCTCACAATTCACTGTACCACAATTCACAAGAAGGACCAATGAGACAATATTAGAAATCCAAGCCTTTCCTTGCCTTCGGGAAATTCAGGGCTGCTGGACGTGGTTTGTCGATCGGGTATCCTCACCAGAGTCCACGATTCCTGGTGCCTGTGACAGCCTAGGCCCCACTCTGCTGCTGATCCCCAAGGGTGGGGCTGGCTGACCACACCCCAAGGGGAAGGGCAATCTGACGTGGGGTAGCAGGTTGGCTCCTGTCCAGCCCTTAAAAGCGGGCACCCAGACCCCCGCACCCTCAAGTCAATTGGGTAGGGTTCCAATAACCAAATTGAAGGGACCCCATTCTCGGGCACCCAGCTATGGACCAAAATTCCATCATGGCGTGAGGTTCCAGACGAGCCACGAAAAGCCAGCAGCCTCCAGCGAATGTAGGTCCCCTTTAAGTTCTAAAATGAAGCTGTCCTCCAGTGTCGGGAGCCAAGGTTCCCATACGCTCATTATAGTAAAGTCTTCATCATCTCCACAGCATAGGATCTGACAAGTTGCGAGGCACCGTGCGGTGCTGAGTCAGTCTGGAGGGGAGGTCTGCCCGAATAGCCAACCATCCTTGTCCATCACCTTAATTGGATGAATTTCGAACAACTTCTTGACCTTAGATTCCAGGTTCTCCATGTATCAATGTTTTCTCCTCCCTTCTCCCTCAAAATTTTCCAAGCGTCCAAAGCCTGCTCACCGGGCCGTGCTCCTCCAGAAAAATAAAATCAGTGTGCCGCAAGTTAGGTCCAATTACCCAGGAAAAGAAGGCTCAGATGGAGAAGGGGTGTGGGGAGCGGGGGGGGGCACAGGGAGTCTGCAAAGATCCATCACGGCTGCACACAAGATCAGAACTCGAGAAGATGCTCACCCCCTTATCAGGCCTACCAGTCAACCACCTCCTCAGACCTTACACACACAATCTGAAGGAGGCAGTAAGCCCAATCTCTGACACTGCAATATCAGAAACACACAGAAGCCACAGGACAGCTTTTCAATCACCTCCATTCTCGCCTGCTCAAATGGGATAGTCAAGTCACGCTAGATCTAGGGAAGCGCCCAAAAGACCAAAAAAAAGAAGCCCAAAGCTAGCCCAAAAGGAAGTTTCGAAAGAGGGGTGTTGTCAAGACACCTGGCGCCACCGGCAGGGTCACGGTGCACACAACATGCCAGGACTAGCGGGGTATACACGTGACCTCAGGGCATGTTATGATCCCCACTTGCATTCATTTGCGACCCGTCCCCTCTTATACATCGCCCCACGCATGTGTAGGTCAAAACCACCACCCACACCGACAGCACCTCCCATGTACACCTTGGAAAGAGGGGCTGGTGACACCAATGGAACTCTAGCTAAGATTGATGACACCCTATGCTCACGAGATTACCTTGTAAAAATGTTGCACCAACTGAACTGGCAGCTAGGCATGGAGAGGGGGGATACCCAACACCCCCCCTAAAAAAATTAAAGGCCCTACAACCCCTAGAAATTAATGCATTCCATGAACAATAATGCCTTTTGCAGAATAAGATACGCCAACTGGGGTCACCTTCCGTTACTCACTAAAAATGGCGATAACGAATGGGGAAAAGGCACACCCCTCAAAAGAAAAGGCACAGGAACCCCGAAGGAAAATAAAGGTGCATGCAAAAACGCACTGTTTTTTTAACTAACAAAACAAACATAGCTCTTAGGTTGGCAATCGAATGTTTAAGTCCACCACCTTTTCAGAGGCCACATCAGCACCCCGACAGGATCTACAGTGTGCGAATTAAGGACTATGAACTGTACAGTGAACTTTTGCCTCAAACTTTTTGACTAAAGACACTCCCAATTGCCGGAGGATCACCAACACCTCCACTGGATCCAGACCCAAGACCTGCAATGTTCCCTAAGTTATGCATTGTTGTACTTCTAAGTGCCCTCTGTTTGCCATGGGTATTTCTGCATCCATTCATCATCAATAACTGCATAGTCTGATGAAGTCTACCCCGAAGCTATCACCATGCTTGTTAGGGACCTTCCCCACATCACTTATAAGTAAACCAAACCTAACACTAGCATTCCACATGCAATACATAGCACCCTTTTACACAACATGTGGTATCAGCACATGACCACCGTGGGCTCTCAGACAACATCCAGGTCATGTTACGTGTGTTCACTGACACCACACGCAGTAGGTGCAGACAGGCTTTACTTGTCCCAAGAGGTAGTCCCTGAAAAGCAAAATGTCTTCTCCACCTATATCTATGTAGGATTAGGGCCAAGATACAACCCAACAACAGAGTATAACCCCATAGAGTAGTACAGAACCTGACCCAGTACGAGGCTATTCCCACAGCATTGTATCTTTTCGCTGAGCCTGACGACATTCAGACAGAGGTAGATAGGATGCGCAGGAGGGGCACCATAGGGGAGGACACTGTTTGGCCCGAGACTTTCCAGAAAAGAGGTTCTTGGAGGTAGCTAAACCGCCACACCAATGCACAAACACGTCCACTCCTGCCTCCGTCTGTGGTCCCAGGGTTGCCCTTTGCATTCTGGGGCTGCCTTCATTAATAACAAATGGACCCCATACATGGAGTTCCAGTGTAGGGCCATCCACCTTGATGATACAAAGGGAAACAAGTCTCGTAGGGGAGGGCTAAACAACAGCGCAGATACCCCATGTCCGGAAATCTGGGGCTCTGAGGTGAATAGAGATACATGGATAAGGGAAGGAACAACCCTTAATTGTACGGAAACTTACATTGTATTCCTTGTGTTTCAGAGGACCAGGAACCATCCCACTGGGATGGTGGTACAATGCAGCACATTCCTGGCATGCAATGGGGCACCTCCAAGCTGATGAATACCTACTGGCAGTGTGGCGAGTTTGCTTACACTCAGCTCGTCCCTGGGTGACGTGGCCTCTGATCCCTTGACACCTTACACACCCGACCCTGGTCATTCCCGGAGAAGATCTGTCAGAGTTGCACCAACACCTGCTAAGGAAGAAGACGACTAAGTTGCATCAGGCTCAAGAGAAAAGCACTGCGGAATATTTTGGCTGGGCTCAGTACAAGGACATTCGGGATTAATTCAGACTGTTTTCTGACACACAAAACAATGCAAGGGGGTCCATACCCTTCTTCACATTTGAAATGAAAGCGCATTCCCGCTGGTTAACGATAATCAGGTGGGAGTTGCTCAAGATGATGAGCAGCACTGAGCTCGGCCTTAATGTGATGAAGGAAGAACTGAGAGCCATCTGCCTCATGGTGATGCAACATCGATATGTGTTGGATTTAATGACCGCAATGGAGGGAGGGGTGTGTGCCAAGATCGGTGCGTCCTGCTGCATGTTTATCCCAGGCAACGACCTGGATAATGGAACTTTGACTCTTGCCATCCAAGCACTATACCATTTACAAAGAGACATGCGTGAGGGGGGAGGTGCCCCTGAGCAGACATGGTATCTAAACTGGTTTTCCTGGCTCCCCCGGTGGCTGACCAGACTGTGCACTTTACTGTTGCCCATTCTCATATTTTTATTGTTCTTGTGTGGTTTCCTATAATTGGGGGTTTCCTGCTGTAAAAACGCAGTACTCAAAATAGGTAGAATGAAAGTAAATAGGAAAAAAGTATTAGTCAAAACTGAAGAACAGCATATCCCCAATAATGTGACTGTCATGAAGTATGTGTTAGATAATGTAGTTGACAATTCAACTAGAGAGAGGAATGTTGATATTGATAAAAAACGATGCTAATGCTTATAATGGTACACTCGCATACACAAACGAAATTGCATCACTATTTTCAAATTCCCTGTCATGAACTCTCCATCAATCCCCGACTCAGAAATCCGTGATCAAGCAGGCTCTGCAACCTAGGCCCGCGGTAAAAGGTTGACAGGTCACAGGTGGGGTGGCACGTAGCCGGCAGACAAACGTGCAAACAGGAAGCACAGGTCCATCCTCCAGATAAAGCGCTGCAACACCACAATGGTCCATTGAAATTGGCCCCAATAAAGCACACATGGCTAGAGGGGTGCGAACATTCCCAAAACACCATAAAGTGAGATGCCACATGGATTTAGGAATATGCAGCCAATCAGGACACAGCGCATACAGTACATGCAGTGATCACACGCTCTTCATGCCGGACATCTGGACACATTACCCACTGGTCCACATTGTGTCCATGCAAGGTCGGGCCCGTCTGCGTTTGTCACCACGGACCTTTTATTTATGACTCCACAGACAAGGCCTGCATTCTTTTACCAAACAATGATCGCCAAATGTACTTTTATGGCACCCAAAACTGAATAAAATCACTCGGATTTATTGTACTTTGAGACAGTCCTCAGACCCGTTTCTGTAAGCTGTACTCCCAGCAGAAGTGTTTAATTAAACCAACTGTTCCTGTTTTGCCAAATGCCAATTGTCTTTTGATTTTTCAAGGTAAATCAATATTCGAGCAACATTTACCGAATGACAACATTCACATGTATCTGTTTCTCTTTCCAAAAATCGATGAAATGTTGGCTTTGAATAGGGGAGTGAAATGGTTTTCCAAAACAGACCTCTCCTCTACCTACCATCAAAAGCCATTACATCAGAAGAGCAAGAAATTAACCACCTTCAACACACACTTTTTGGATGCAGTAAGTTCTGTCATACCCCAATTTGGGCTAGCTGCTGTAGTTTTTCAAACACATATGACAGACATTTTTGAAAGAACTCCTGTGGTGGTGTGCTTTCGAGATTATATATTTGTCATGGGGCATTATAAAAGTGAACATGTTTTACATTTGATAAATGTAATGCATGTTTTAGAAATTAAAGTGATTCACTCCTGAATCCAGTAAACAGTGGGGACAGTCATGTAAATGGGGTGGTGGGGTGGGATGGAGAAAATTAAAAGTTATAAATAAATAAAAAAGAATTACGCTTACCTTCAATCCAGGTGCAACGTCCTCCTTGCTCGGGTCTTCTGTTCTCCAGGCAGGCAGGCTCCAACGTGGGACCATGAAGCTTCAGTAACCAATCCTGGCACTGCTTTCATGCAGCATGAAAGCAGCATCAGGATTGGAGGGATCAGCCTCTCTCGTCGCTCCAGAGGGCACTGGAGCCCTATCCTGTCTCCAACTCAGCTGTCTAAGGCAGCTGAGTTAGAGAGGTTTAAACTGTGCATGTCTGACTGGCTGTTGGAAGACGGCCGGCCATAGGGTTTAGAAAAATAAAATGGTAATTCATTACCATTTTATTTGTCTATCCCTGGGGGCATTTTTTTAGTGGGACGATGCTCCTCCACCTTAACGGAGGAGGCGCCCTGCTAGTAAATGCAAATTTGTTGAACATGACATTACAAATCTGGGTCATGTGTTTGTTCCTGATGGGGTTAAACAAAAGGAAAAATTGTTGCTAGCAAATAACAAGGTAACTGTTTTTCAAGGGAAGAAGATTATCTCACATCCTTTTAAAGCTTAACCGAGTTCTATTTTAAATTTGCAGACAAATTCTTGGAAAAAAATAACTGCTTAGACACCTTCTTAAAAATAAAGTAAAATTTAGTTGTGTGGGGGAGTGCCACACAGCAGTTTAAGGAGCAAAAGAGGCTACCTCTAAGGCCTCTCCCCTGCATGACTTCAACCCTTTAGCGTGCAGTAGCATCGCCACTGATGCCAGCAATACACATTTAGGAGCGATTTTGATGCAGAAAGAATCTTCAGGCAAGAAACCTGTAGTCACTTGTGCCTCAACGTCATTGTCTCGAGCTGATGAAAGGTGATAGGGTACAGAACATGAAGCATTGGCTTGCATTTTTGTGCCTGGGCTTTTTCATATGTTCATCAGGAAGGATGTGGCGTAATGGCCAGAGCAGCCGACTTTTGAGCTGGGGAACCAGGTTCGAGTCTCGGCGTCGGCTCAACATCCTGTGATTCTGTGCAAATCACCCTGTGCCTACAAAAATGAATGTGTCCTTGTGTAACGTGATTGGTGCTCATGTATGTAAAGTGCTCCAATACCTTCGGGTTGAGTTGGCGCTACATAAACCTGCAAAAGAATTTTTAAAGGGAGTATTTCAAGGAGTGATCAAAAACTGTTAAATAAGCTGTTGGATAAATTAAACAAAGCATTTACTAGAACAGCTAAAATGTCTTTGTGCATGTTAGATTCAATATAAAAACAGGATATGTTCGTGGGGCAAAACACTTGATAGAATTTTGAAGCAAAATACCACTATCCATGAAAGAGAGTGATGGGGAGTAAGCCTAGGCGGTGAACTCCACTCCGTTCACTGAGTTTGCAGAGTTTTTTGCACTCCGTGCTCCGCAGAGCTCGCGGAGTTCTGAAAAACTCAGCTCTGCTGAGTTTTTCCCTCGCTTGCCCTCGCCAACGGTAAGTTGGTGAGCACGAATGAGGAAGATCCAACGCTAGACCACTTCCCAGCGAGATTTCTCAATGTGGGCGGTCGCGGATGGTCGCTACCGCTCGCGTTGAGAAACCTTCCGTTCGCGTGGAGGAAGCTGCCACTTGGGTAGAATTTCTACTTGAATGGCAGAAAGAAGCAGCTTTCTCTTGCACTGTGCGAGATGCTGTTTGCGCTGATTTTACAGCACAGGGCAAACACCCAGCACTAAAAATCAGTGCGAATGGCGCGAGGTAACCCACTCCACCACTCGCGGAACTCCGTGTAGCTTGGGGGAGTTTTTTTTTTCACTTCGCGGAGTTCCACGAACTCAGCCCAGGCTTAATGAGGACACATGAAGTGGCTACTTTATAGCTTGTGTGATTTGGTGAAGGAAGAATGTGATGGTGTAATCAAGAAGGCCGAATGGTAGAGTCATGTGGGAAGGACACTTTATCCTTGGCTGTCCATGAGTATGAGAGGAAAGGTTGGCCTAAACATGAGTTGGTAAAAGATAAAAATTATAAAAAGCCATTTTTGAAAGTTTGCAAGGAACTATGTGAGAAGCAGTCAAATTTGCTCAGACGAGACAAAATTGTTACATCACTTGAAATTTGTAAGAGAATCATTAAAATTTGTCTCGAAGGACACATGGGATTTTGCTAGGACCAAAATCAGAGTAAATGATTTGTATTGCCAGGCTGGGGTACATTTAATGGTGAAAAGGTGCATACTCGATGGAATAGATTGTGAAAGAGATGATAAGTCATGAAACACATTTAAACCTCCATTGTATCCTTAGAATAGTCCTGATATGTCAAAGGGATACACTGAATTATATACTATGGGGCCAATAGGTTGGGTGACTGAGTCTCTTTTAGGGAAGTTTTCTCTGCCTGTATAATCACAGCCAAAGGTGTCCAGTTAAAGTCGGAGAGAAAGATTTGCTTTTGAAATATTTTGGAATAAAGCATCACACAACGTCCCTGTGTCACCACAGTGGCAATGGGGGGAGGGGGAGATTTAAAAGTCATTATAGTGACCATGCAATTGGCATGTAAGTAGAAGGAGGAAAGATTTTGGTGATGAGTTAGAAAAGGTGTTGTTGTTACACCACATGATGTGTTTGGGAAAAGTCCATTTGAATCATGAGAGATCGGGTTCTATGCTCTAAAAGTAATCTGGATGTATCAGCAGACGGGAATAGAATAATGGCACACAGAGGAGGAAAAAAATGTACAGAAAGATCCCAAGGGAAATAGAAGAAATAGTATGATATTGGCAGTTCATAGATTGGGAAGATTTGGTAGGAACATCTAAACACCTAAAATATTGTTGGATTATAAGTGTGAATGAATTCCTCATACACCTGTCTCTTTAGTTGGGCATGGTCACCAACCATCCAGACACCTCCGATCCACAGGACTCCTGCTCGCATACATCCCACGCATACACAGATCACGAGAACAGGCGTTCTCTTATATCGCTCCTAGAGCATGGAAGAAGCTCCCACTCCACAGCAGAGCGTCCTCCTTTCTTCTTGAATTCCACAAGAAGCTGTATACCTTACTTTTCAATTAACCAACCTAGCATAGGCAGGGCTAGGCACACACACCTGCTAAGTGTCAGGATACCATGCGCTTTACAAATACACATAACATAGCATAATATAACATAGCAACATCACCTTTTTGGGCTGTAATGTTGTAATATTATTTGGGATTATTCAGCTTTAATTCTAGGTCATTGTGTACATGTTCATGTTTTTATGTTCCGGATGTTTTAATATGTTTTCTTTAGTTAAGGGGGGACTGTGTAGCAAATTTATATGTGTGCTATATTAGTATGTTACATTGGTAGTACCACCTTATGTATCCCATCTTGTGAGTGATTTGTAAACTGCAGATTCAGTTATGGAATGATGTGTGGGGACTGCAGAGACAGATGATGGTGGTGGAGCTACCAGAGTGGACAGTGGATGGTGCTGCTCCCAGGGTTGACATAATTTACCACAATTGAAGAAAGAAGAAGCATCAGAGTGGTTACTCTAGAGCACCACGCATACCCATATGGAGAGGAAAAAGTTAAAGAAATTCTCTTTTTTAGTTGTTGATCATCTAATGATCAATAGATGGCGCTCTGTGGGTGGTATAGATCGATGCTTTGATTTTTTTTTTCCTGGGAATAATTTCAGCTTTTTAGGTAAGGCATAGGGGGTCGAGTGTGTGCTGCTGTGATCTTTGATAGTTGTAGATTATTGGTTTAACTGCCAGCTAAATGAAATAAGGTTTCGATTTTTCAATAGCCTCTTTTTGTTGAGTAAAAGTTTGGAAAATAATGGACCTATTCACAAGCCGTCAGAAGAATATTACTGTGGTAGTGTATGCAAATAGACGGACTAATGGACTACAACAAATAAAAAAAATATTGATATATAATCAATATTATGGTGGGCATTCAGATGTTAATAGGTGCCTTGGGCACTATATAGTGGCTCCTCCCTCAATAGAAAGGTTAGCTCCTCATGGTTCATGTCTATGATCCCTTATGCCCTTACAGTTCGCTTCTATCAAACTTGATCAGGATTTTGGAAGTTTTCTCTAGAGAGACATCATGCTCCCTACCATGAGGTCAGCGTGGTTGGAGTATGAGCTTTCTTCTTTCGTGATGGGTCCTTGTAGGTTGTCAGACAGTTGTAGAGGGATAGCGAGTCAGGAGATCCATGGTGATTAATAGTGGTAGTACTGTGGAAGGTATGATGTTTCATCCACTCACATTAGTAGTTTTAATTTTTATTTATTCATTTCTTAACTTACTTTTGCCAGTGTATAAAGCGCAACATATTGTGGAAGCCTCAAAAGACTGACAGAGATGGGAGAAAAACAAAAGCTGGCTGGGAACATAGGACCTTGTGCATTGAAGAGCTAGCTGAAAATTGGGGGAGCAGCAATATTTCTTCAAGTTATTTTAAAAAAACAAAAAAGTGGATACGTTGTTTAGATGTCTTGGAAGTGTGTTCTGCTACAGAGGACCTCTGACTGTGCATCTTCTAAAACCAAAGGCGGAAGATTTAAATGAAGTATCATAGAGAACGTTCCTGTTTCAAGGATGAAGTTATCTTGTTAACAGATATAGGGTGATTCAGTTAGAGATGTACTTATGGCCTTGTTTTGTGGAGCTTTGTGTGTGAGAACCAGGACCTAGAATTGGCAACATTTGAGGATGGGTAGCTAATAAAGGGCTCCCAGGGTAGACTTGATAAAGGCTCATGGGCTGAGTTACAGATAAGTAGAATGGCTGGGTTCTCCTACCCATGATGTATTTTTCTTAAGTAGACATTAGAGAGTCAGTGACAGTAGTCGTGTTTGTGATGATTAGCAAGTGTTCTGATATCTGAGATAGAGAGAAGATGTTTCATGTTCCTAATGCATTTACAATTAAAGCTGGCAGAGGAGATCAGGGTATGTCAGGACTGAACCTGGAATAGTGAAAGGACTCGTAGCTTTATTGGCTGAAAGAATGTTGTGGTTGAGGATTGATGACATCCTCAACCTCATCTAGCATGTGGGTCACACACATAATTAAGGAGGAACCCTTGTTATCCTCCATAAGTCCTCGTAGTCCTACCCTCTAGGTAAGCAAGCAACACTTAACTCCATGTATCTCCTCACATGCCACTTCTACCCTCCACAACTCAGTCCATCACTTTCCACATCATCTACAGCTTCACAGAACAGCCACTACATAGAGCAGTTCACAGGCCTCTGCCTCTCCTCATCCATCTGACATGTTCACAACTTCCTCCTCAGTGACTTCAAACTCCCAGACAAGTCATGCATGAAGTACATAAGAGACACACTCCTCAACCTCAATAACACTCAATGTGATACATCATGTCACCCACCCAACACACTATAAAGGTCAATCCTAAATCTTGTCTTCTCAACATCTCCATGTACCCATAGCCATGGATTGGACTGAGCACCTCACCATCCCCATCACTCTGCTAAGCATCCAACCAATGCACTGAGGTCACCCCAAAAGTGAGCAAAATTTCTTTAATCCACCTGAGCTAATTTCTGCCACATGCACACCCATACTCTAACTAAAACATGTACGTGCAAGAAAAGCTTTTCAGCACTCTGGTCCTCTATGGACCTTGCCAACAACAAATTCCCTGTCTGCAAAAAGAGAAGAAAATGAAAGAAAAAGAGAACCATGAACAACCTCATGCTTCTGAAGTTCCTCCGTGCAACATGCAGACAGCTCATTTTATCAGCTAAAGCCAAGAACTATAACACCATCAATGAAGCTACCAATGGAAGTAGAACACTATTTAAGACTATCACTGCCTCATCCCCTGCATGGCACTCCACTCACAAGACAATTGCAATGCCATCAACATAATCTTCAGTGGAAAAAATTAATTAAGAAACATCCAACAGTGTCAAGCCTGCTTCTCTGCTGACACCCATCTGTTTGCACTCTATTTCACAATGGTCATCCTTCAAAGCGCTGTGTCTCAAAGACCTCACCGATATCCATAACTACCTCTCAGCCACCTCCTATGAAGATACCTTACCCTCATCCTTTATCAAAGCCCTCTCTTGAAAAGCTCTCTCAACCCTACTTAACATCCTCGGTCACTCAAGGCATCTTTCCAGAAGCTTTCAATACAGGCCAATTATTCCTACACCTGAAGAAAGTAACGCCAGGCCCTGATGACCTTGTCAACTACTGGTCACTCTCATCGATTCTTTATTAGCATGATCATTAAAAAAGCAGTCCGTGCACAACTCCAAGATCACTTCAATGTCAACCATCTCCTACATGATCACCAGTCTGGCTTCAGATCATGCTGTGGACAGCTACACTGCAAATCATAGACGAGGCCCTCCTGACCACAAATAAAGGAGACCCATGCTTCCTGATATTGCTGGACCTCTCAGCTGACCTTAATACTGTCAGTCATTCCACCCTCATCCACAGTGTGAAGCTTTATATGAGATTCACTGGAAATGTTGTTCACTGGTTCTCTTCCTACCTATCCACCAACACAAGTTTGTTCAGATAGGAACGTCCAGGTCCCAGAATACCCCTATCACCTGTGAAGACCCCCAGGGTACCATTGTGTACTCCTGTCATCTTCAACCTCTACTTAAAGCCTCTTTTGGCTCTACTCAGTGATATCTACATCACAATTCACCAATATGCAAATGAGACATCACTCAAAAGTCTCCGCTCCAGATATCCAGTGCC
Source organism: Calotriton arnoldi (assembly GCA_963921515.1). Lineage (NCBI taxonomy): Eukaryota > Metazoa > Chordata > Amphibia > Caudata > Salamandridae > Calotriton > Calotriton arnoldi. Next base: position 292,369 of record CAWUFW010008239.1, on the reverse strand, counting down.
TCAAACACTATCTGTCCTTGGGTGGCAGCACCTAACTGAAGCTCACCCTCACTAAGATATAATGCCTACTTTTCACCAAGGACAAGAAGCAACAACTAGTTCAAACCGTTCTCAAAGACATGAACCTGGAGGCATTAAAACCTCAGTGTTCACTCAAAGCACAAAGTCACGTAGTTTTCCCTGGACACCAACCTCAGTGGCACACTGCCAAGAAAACCACAACAGCCTGGTACCAGCTTCCTGTACCAAAGAAGGTAAAAAAAAAACTCCCTCCTGGAAAGCAAATTTACAAGCCCCATACATTACCATCTGGATCCTAGCAATGCTCCGCTCATTAGCCTTCCAAACTCCTGCTCAGGGGCCTTCCAGACTCCACCCAAGTCCCTTTAAGGGCATCCTACATACCGCAGCACGCCTTGTCAAGGCCCTGAGCAAATATGGCCCCATCACCCCTACCCATAACGGAACTCCACCAGCTCTGCTAGCCACCCCACGCTATCTTCAAAAGCAGCTGCATCATCGACAAAACCACCACAATCAGCACCTTATCTCGCTGACAAGCTCAGCACACCTGCATCCAAGACCCAATCAGACTGGAGACGAAGAAATGCAAAAATTAAAAACAAGGCAACAAACTTTCTCAGTTCATGTACCCGAGGTCTGGAAAAACATCCCTGTATCCATCAGGACTACCCAACCCTGCTACAATATTGAAAAGAGCTGAAGACACACCTCTTTAAAAAAACACTACATCATGATGAAGTAACAGTCCACTTTCACTATCAGAAAACAGCTTCTCCTCCAATCACTCATTGGCTGTATCTTTGGCTTTGACCCTATACCATGCTATGCTGCTTTCTGGCTATTTTTTGTGCCATACAAATACCACCTACTTACATATGTACTGTATTAGGGCGGTTGAAGAACAACCTGGAGAGAGCTCTGAGGAGCCTAAGTGGAAATTTGTTTCTGACAGGACTGCGCCAGAACATGCTGTTATTTACTAGATGAATGCAAAAAGAACAATTGATGGACAGAATGCAGATCAATGTCATACATTCACCCCAGTACAGAGATCTGGGCCTAAATCCATCTTTTTTTTGCTCACCATGCCATTCCAGTTTGAACCCAGCCATATGCAAATCAGTCTTGACCCTGTGCCCAATGGGAACAGTCCAGCCCGAACTGCCAGGCCAGATCCTTCCTGGACTGGAAACAAGCATCCTAGGACCGGTTTCGGGGTTTCACCCCTCATCAGCCAGGATACCTTGACTCCAGTGGCATGGAGAGCACCGGACCCACGTCTGGGCATACCCGTCCCACTAGGGGTGACAAATGCAAAAAGAACAATTGATGGACAGAATGCAGATCAATGTCATACATTCACCCCAGTACAGAGATCTGGGCCTAAATCCATCGTTTTTTGCTCACCATGCCATTCCAGTTTGAACCCAGCCATATGCAAATCAGTCTTGACCCTGTGCCCAATGGGAACAGTCTAGCCTGAACTGCCAGCCCAGGTCCTCACTGGACTGGAAACAAGCATCCTAGGACCGGTTTCGGGGTTTCACCCCTCATCAGCCAGGATAGCTTGAGTCCAGTGGCATGGAGAGCACGGGATCCACGTCTGGGCATACCCGTACCACTCGGGGTGACAAATGCAAAAAGAACAATTGATGGACAGAATGCAGATCAATGTCATACATTCACCCCAGTACAGAGATCTGGGCCTAAATCCATTGTTTTTTTGCTCACCATGCCATTCCAGTTTGAACCCAGCCATATGCAAATCAGTCTTGATCCTGTGCCCAATGGAAACAGTCCAGCCCTAACTGCCAGGCCGTGTCCTCCCTGTACTGGAAACAAGCATCCGAGGACCGGTTTCGGGGTTTCACCCCTCATCAGCCAGGATAGCTTGACTCCAGTGGCGTGGAGAGCACGGGACCCACGTCTGGGCATACCCGTCCCACTCGGGGTGACAAATGCAAAAAGAACAATTAATGGACAGAATGCAGATCAGTGTCATACATTCACCCCAGTACAGAGATCTGGGCCTAAATCCATCGTTTTTTTGCTCACCCTGCCATTCCAGTTTGAACCCAGCCATAAGCAAATCAGTCGTGACCCTGTGCCCAATGGGAACAGTCCAGCCTGAACTGCCAGGCCAGGTCCTCCCTGGACTGGAAACAAGCATCCTAGGACCGGTTTCAGGGTTTCACCCCTCATTAGCCAAGATAGCTTGACTCCAGTGGCATGGAGAGCACGGGACCCACGTCTGAGCATTATTATTTACTAGATGTTGTCGAGAGTGGATGAGATATTGTCAAGATGGGAGGAGCCATTGCCTGGGATGGTCTGGTATGAGAACAGTATATCATCAGGGTGAAGCTCACAAAACATGGTGTATTACCATTCAGTACAAAATTGCCAAGTAATGAAGCCCTTAGTTTGACCTGGAGAAGAGGAGGTATGCTGCTGTAGGTAAGTAAACATCTTTTAAGTGAAGGATAAAAACAATGCATGGAATCAGGAAGAGATGTTATATGGTCCTTCAATGAAAATTAATTGAGTACCACTCCTGAATGAAACATAGGTAGTACCTTATGTTGCTCCTTGCCATCTATACAATAGCAGTCCACAGTAGGCCAATGTCACATATGTTGTTTTGTTGACGTCACAGGAAGGTGTCTGGCTCTTTCACAAACTGCACCTACTTTGATTCTAACTTTTGGGCATACTAATGTATTGGTCAGAAAATATTGTCAAAAGATGGTGTGAATTGTTCATCAGGAATTTCTCTTGGTTCTTTGTAGTTATTCTGCTCGGTCAGCCATTCGATAAGGTTCAGCTTCACTTTAAGAGGTTCGTCTTTTCCAAGGATATGGAAGGTCTGGCTTGCCAGCATTTCTTCCACAAACTTCACCTTGGGCCAGACTTCAGGCATCAAGCTTTACATATGAGTACTGTATCTAGGAAGAGGGATGACAGAGTAATGCCTGGATTATAAATCTTCTCTACAAGAGTCTTCAACTCTTCATTACAGTACTTAAACAATACATATGCTGGGCCTAGTCTAGCTTGTTAGGTCAGTAATGCAGAGTTCTTGGCTCGGACAATGGCACAGGTAAGAAGGCATGTGTCTTTCTCCATATAGCTTGGATACAAATGGAGCATATTAAAGGAAGGACTAACAGGAAGAAACAATGTAGGGTGGGAAAAGGAAAAAAATCTTGCTCATGATTTCCTTGACCTCATAAGTATGTACTTTAAAGGAGAAAAGAAGGCAAGGTGTACTGATCGCGGAAGTACCACGAGGCGCATGGGTCACTCAATTACTTTCACTTAAACAACGTGTGGGTAAATAAACATACTCTCTATTTAATCATTAACCCCTCATCTCTGTCATCCTCGTCCCAGTCCTTATTTGTGAGGCGATTCTGCCTCTGACAAGGGTTTACTGTGACAGGGTCTCTGATCTTATCAGCTTAAAGCTGTTTTCTATTTCAATCAGAAATAGAATAAATGCACCTTCCCCCACCCGTCTCCCTATATTTTTCTCTGTCCTCCCAGACGAGACGTAAGCTGTGCTATGTTACTTAGTTTCTTTCATGTGTTCTACTTATGCAGCACATATTGCTCGTACCTGTTGGCTCTTTGCCACTGGATGCAAGGAGTATACTCACACTGATTTATGGCGTGCTCCCCGATCATGTGCTGGGCTAGGACGGGGAGCTTTTGGCTGTGTTGTAATTCGGGTGATGGCGAGCTGTGATTGGCGGCATCTGAAGCCGAAGCCGGGGGCTCTGTTGCATATGCAACTTCCGGGGGCAGCAGCGTCTTATTGGGTGCGAGATCTTTCGAGAGCGAGATCACATTACCAGGCAACACTTAAAATGCAGAAAAAAACGCTGACTTAGCGAGTTCAACCCTGGCTTATGTCCTGGAGGGTAGGCAGAGTACGAGTAAACAGCATCATGTGGAGCAGCCTCCAGATGAGGAGGAGGAGGTCCTTCATATCTCACGCTCGGAGTTACAAGCTCTGATTAAAGAGGCTGTTGAATATGTGAAAACAAGGGACCCCCTCTATCAAACAGTAAGGTCTGGGAGTAAGAGGGGAAAAGCAACCATGTATTATTACTAGGAAATACTCCCCTTTGACCTGTATTTCTTCTAAAAGGATTAAATCCACTCTGGGTGAAAAACCAAACAGGATATATCAAAAATGCATGTAGTTATTGAAATTGATTTATTGTTCTTAATAACATCTTATTCCTTTATAAAGCAAAATTCTTTCTGAACATGATATTTTACATGTATTAACAAAACCTCACATCAATATTTTTAATTTCTTTTTCTTTTTGTTAAAAATAAAACATGAAATGCAAAAATAAATACATTTAATAGCCCCTGCACAACACACCTAAACTTATACCCCTAGTAATAAAGAGGCTGTTGACTCTGCATTGGTGGAGTCCTCATCAAAAAAGCTGAAATTGGAGCCCATTGATGATGATGAAGAGCCTGAACCCAGAGGCAAAGATGTTCACGGTCCGCAATTGAGAGACCTCCAGGAACAGTAGACAGGGATTTTTACCCAATATAGCACTGTGGATTCTGATAATCTGATGCTCCATGAAATGATTAAGTCAACCCTGTGCAAGGAATGGAAGGATCCTGACAAACAGGCAGTTCCTCGCTTATTTAATAAGCGATATGTGCTTCAAGACTTTGATGAACTGTTTCTTCAGACACCGAAAGTTAATACTATGATGACCACAATAGCATGAACATCAATTCTGGCCTTGGAAGACTCCATTCTGTCAGACGTAGTTGACAGGAAGGTTAAGGTTCTCCTTAAGTGATCCTACGCTGCAGGTAATTTTTCCATTAGGGTGAAAACTTATGCGGCCTACACATCACAGGTGCTCAAAGGTTTTCAGACCCTATATGACGCCCTTAATAACGATGAGGATCATACTCCCATTCTAGGCAATGTGGAATTACTGACCCAGTTCCTTTCTGACATTAGTTTTCAGCAGGAGGATTGGTGGCTTGCCATAGACTGTTATGGAGGAAGTCCTAGTAATTGGATGCCACTCAGAGGTCTTTCATTCTGAAGCCTCCGTCCACTGGGCAGAAGCTGTTTGGGCCGGAAGTAGATCAGATGGTACAGAAAGATGCTGAGGAAAAGAAAATTTTAGTAGGGCATAAGTCCTTTATCACATAGAAGCTCACTCAACTGCTGCCAAAGAAATGTCCCTTTCGATGCCGAGCCCATGGTGTCGAGACCACGTTTGACAAGAAAAAAACGACCAAACATTCCATCTGGTCAAGAACAGCCCCACAATTTGCTCAGTTTCTCCCTCAGTGGGAAAAATACATCATAGACAAGTGGGTTCTGTAGATCCTCAAATACGGTTACCAGATTCCTTTTCAGTGTCCTCCTCGCGGGCGGTTACTTTTTACCCCATTACTAAATAATCGCTTGAAGTTGCATGCCATGATTCAAGGGGTTCAAGCTCTTTTGGACAAAGAGGCAATATTCCTGGCTCCTTCATCTCAAGCAGGAAAGGGATTTCATTCTCTGCTGTTTCTTGTTCCCAGCATGATGGCTGGCGTTGTCCACTCCTCGATCTCAAAGCACTGAACAAGGATGTGGAACATTTTAAGATGATTTCAGTCCAATCGATTCTTCCTATGTTGGCACAAATTGGGTTTCCTGTAATTTTTAACTGATAGGACGCTAATTTCCATGTCCCTGTCCACCCGAGAGTCAGGAATTTCTACAAATTGTTATTGGAGATCAACACTTTCAGTACTGGTTCTTGCCTTTTGGCCTGGTGACTTCTCCCAGAGTTGTTACGAAGCTACTTGTCCCAGGGGTGGCTATTTTTCATTTACAAAATATTTCCATACTTCTGTACTTTGATGACTGGTCCTTATCTGCTCCTTCTTTTCTAAAGGCTCAAGAAGATGTTCAGCTGGTCACAAAGACTCTGCAAAGTCTGTGGTTTGTCATCAACTTCCAGAAGTCTCCGCTGCACCCAACACAGATCAAACTGTTCATTGGTATCCAGTTCATCACGGTTCTGGGATTGGGTCTGCTTTTTTCTCAGAGAGTGACTTCCATTCAATCTTCCTTGACCTATCTTCTGCACCAATCCACTCTTTCAGCAAGGGCATGGTTTAGAGTGCAGGGGCTGATGGCTGCTGCCACTGCAGTCGTTCCGTGGGCAAGGTTCCATCTCAAGCCTCTAGTAAACCATGTCCTTCGTCATTGGCACCAGAGTGAAAGAAGTGACCCGATTAGGGTAACCCGGGTCATTCACGACCACCTCTTAGCCTTCCAAACAAATGAAGAGTCGGTAAAAACAGATTCAGTAGGGTAGCAAGCTGTACCTTCACCAAAGAATTTCCTATGTGTATCTAGAAATACATTGCTTGGGATTGTCCTTTTTGTTCGAACTTGAGAAACAATCTTGTGTGTAGTACATGATGGGGCATTATAATCACTCTCCAAAACCCAAGACACCCCACCCAAAATCAACAACAGCAACATTACAAGAACAGCACAGAGCAGTTTTGTCTTAGTAGACCAAACATTTCGTTCGTGAACAAAGGGAATTGCTTGTTGTTCTTTGTCAGTAACCATTCTGCCAAAGGGGTGCATAGTGAATAGGAAAACAAGGGAGCAAATTTCCAGCAAGGGAAGTATACAAGTTCCCAGTGTCCGTCAGAGCCTCACTGGTAGACTCCTATTGTTCATCAACGTTGGCGCTATTGAGCACTGGCGGTGGAGCTATGCGATCCCAGCTCTTAAGGAAATCCCACGTCACTCAGGATAAGGTACCTCCCTCCAGGGAAGCAAGTTCAGTCTATCCTGTCCAATGTCCGAACAATGCACCAATCTCGCCTCTCCCAAAACTACCGTTGGTACCACAGGCAAGGTACACTCTATTTCTTACAGTCCATCCCTACTAATCTGACTTCTCCTTTGGTGCACTGTTCCTCCGTCGGGGGCGCAAATTGTACCTAGCTACTCCAGGCAAAGAAGGGTCAGTAAAAAGGGTATCAGAAACAGAGGGGCCAGTGGAAAGGGGCTCTTCAAAAGCCTTGATCTCTGGTGGCACTATTGCATTTAGTACCCCATCGTTCTCGGCTTCCGTTTGGGTCCAAGTGAGTCGGGCATCCGAAAAGGGGACAAACCGTGGGACCTGCTCTCACTCCGAGTCCCCAATTCCTTCAGCGACCCATTGGTCTTATGGTAGGGGTAGAGGCACTCTGCGGCAGTGTTGGGTACGAATCCAGTTCTTTCGGCCGGTGACCTTCACGGCAGTGCGCGTGGCAAGGAGCGCCTGGACCGGCCCCTTCCACCTCGGCTCCAAACTTCCTTTCCTCTGAAAATGGCGAATGAGGACAAAATCTCCGGGCCGAATATCATGCCCTGGCCCCTCGGGTACTTGTGGAAGAGCGTCTTGGATCTGTTGGTGAATAGAACGCAGACTTTTAGTTAACTCATACAGATAGTCCACTAACAGAGGATATTCAATTTCTGAAAACCGACGAGGTTGCGGGACGCCCCAATCATTTGCTGGGCACCCAAACACAACCTCGTAGGGTGACAGTCCTGTCCTAGAATGAGCTGTGGCTCTCGTAGACAAAAGGGCTAATGGTAAAGCATCTGGCCACTGCAACCCCGTGCTCTCCTGAATCTTTGCTAATTTCAGTTTGAGAGTACCATTGTCCTTCTCAACCAAGCCTGCTGACTGGGGGTGATGTGCGGCATGATATTTCTGTCGGATATGCAGTCCCTCACACACTAGTTGGATAACTTTTGCATTGAAGTGACTTCCATTGTCACTCCAAATCAAATGGGGCAAGTGAAGCGAGGAAAGAACTCCTTGAGAAGCACATTTGCAGTCGCTATGGCTGTGTTTTCTTTAGTGGGGTAAGCCTCAACCCATTTACTGAATGCACAAACTACCACTAACACATATTTCAAATTATTGACTCGATCCATCTCAATGTAGTCCATTTGGAGGACCTCAAAAGGGTAAGTGGGAGGTGCAATATTACCAGGTGGTGTAGGTTTACCTTTCCCAGGGTTATGCATCATGCACACCATACAATATTTGACCAAATAGGCGGCCATCTTTGGGATATTGTCATTATGTCATACAGGACCTAACAATTTACAGATACCTTTTGCACTGATATGGGCTGGCCTGTGCGCCATTGTGACTACGGGGAGAACGTAAGCATCTGGTAACATCCATCTCTGTTTCCCTGACTTATCCGTCCAACACCCTTCCTCATCCAAACGTGCTGTGCTTTCCTGCCATACTGCTAACTCCTCGATTGTTGCCTCACTCTGAATCTCCTTAACATTTGCCAACGTATCCTCAAACATAGTAACCTCGGGCACCCACCTAGCTGGACTTGCTGCAAATATCCTTTTCATCTTCGTTCGAGCTGTCTCCTTAGCTGTCTGGTCTGCAACTGCATTCCCTCTACCCACATCATCAGTTATTGCCTTGTGGGCGCTACATTTTATTATCGCTAATTTCTTTTGTAGTGTCAGGGCCGACAAAAGCCTATGTATAAGGGGGCCATTTTGTATCTTCATCCCATGGGAAGTGAGAAACCCCCTCTCTGCCCAGAGTCGCCCAAAATTATGGGCCACTCCAAAAGCGTACTGGCTGTCAGTATAAATATTGACAGCCAGTCCCTCACTCAACTCGCAAGCTCGAATAAGGGCAACGAGCTCTGCAGCTTGGGCTGACTGGTAGGGAACTCGTGACGTTTCAACTACTGTGTGTAGTGTTGTTATTGCATATGCAGCTGTTGTAGTGCCATCTGGTAGCTTAAAACAAGAGCCATCGACATATAGTTCCCCTTGGTGCCTGCTGTTGGGATGGATCGGGATACTAAAGAATGCATTTTTCAGATCAATGACAGAAAAGAATTTAGCAGAGGAAGGAATCATTGTCAGAAGGGCAGCAATGTCAGGGACCACTGGGAACTGAGGAACTACTATCTTATTAATTGCGCGCAAGTCAATTACAAAACGATAAACATCAGAGTGGTCATCAGAGGAACCCGAAGGCGTCCTCTTAAGGATGGGAAGAATAGGGCTATTGCACACATTAGCAGTCGTCTCCTTCACAACTCCCGACTCAATCAAGTCTTGTATAATCCGCAACAAAGCTCGCTCCCCTGCTTGCGTGTATTTTGTACTGAGGAATACGAGGCAAGATAGCATTGTCTTTAATCTTAAGAGAAACTGGTGGAATCTGTAAGAGTCCTACGTCCGTGTCACCCTTCGCCCATAACGTGGGCGGCACATCCTTAAACTCAGCAGGGAGAGGTGCATCTTTGGACAGACACTGCTTAGTGCTGACCACATTTGGACCCATCGTCATGTAAACACCGTCCGGGGAACAATAAATTGTTGCATGCAACTTCTTTAATAAATCCAAGTCCATCAGATTTTCCCCACAATTAGATGTCAACAAGAATGGTGAATCTATAGTAAAAGGACCTATAGTCAGCGTAAGTGGTTTGGAAATGGAGCTCACAACCGGTACACCAGAAAATCCTACCGAAATATTATTATGGCCAGACAGAGCTGCCCCGGGGACCAGTGAACGGGAAATAGAGCTATTCATAGCACCTGTATCCACCAAAAATTCCTTAGCTGAGCCATGCAAATCTGCAGTAACGTAAGGACCGCGCTGATCTACAGGTATCTGAACTGGTCCCTCACCCTGTCCTTGGCTGTCCTAGCTGTGAGACATCCCTGTCACCACATCAAGATCATAGTCATCGTGGTAGTACTGTTTGCCCCTAGGGTTGTCAAAGTAGTTCTAGTCAGTGCGACCCTTCGATGTCCCAACAGCCTGAACTCCGTCCTGGCCACCGTCTCCGCGACCCCGTCCACGAGACCCTCGTCCCCTCGGGACCGTCACCTTTTGCAAAAGCACAGGACACTCGCTGCGTGAGTGTCCCTCCTCTTTACAGTATGCACACTGATTCGGTCCTACAGGCGTAGTGTTCCTGCTAGCACGCGGAAGCTGTCGGTCCATACCACCACGTCCTCTACCATTCCCTCGAGAAGCCTGTTGCAATAACACCTTCATCTTCAATTCTTTGTGCTTTTTCTCCACCTTCTCCTCATTTTCCCTGTGTTCATAATACTGTGCCATACTCAATATTACAGAAGGGGAGGAGGTAGTCCAAGTGCTCTCCAAAGCCTGCAACCGAGTCGCGATCTCAGGAAGCAGGTTCGTAACAAATCTGTTAACGAACAATCGGACACCTCCCTCCACCGACAAATCCTGTCCGCTAAAATCCAGAAACACACCCTCAAATTGAGTGAAAAAATCAGACACACTTTCATCTTTCTTCTGACGACATGCTGTTAACTTGTCCCAATCTACCCTTCTTGGTGGAATAAGAGAATGCATATAGGTAATAATTCAGCCAGGCAAGGCTAGTATCTCGGCCTTAGGCTTCTCACCGGGCTTCCTCTCCTGGTCCCACGCCTTAATATGATTCCAGGTACCACCCAATTCTGCAACATGGTCCTGTGTGTGTACCTGCCTCCAAATATCAACGGGTACAAATAAACCAAAGAACATTTCAATATCTGCAAGCGTCATCACTGTTGATGAAGCGGCCTCTGTCAATTCCTTATAATATGCAGTAGGATTTTTTCAATTAATCAATCAATCAATCAGGGAATTGTAAGCGCGCTACTCACCCGTGAGGGTCTCAAGGCGCTGAGGGGGGGGGGGGGGTCTGCAGATCTGTTTAGCCGAAGAGCCAGGTCTTGAGGGTCTTCCTGAAGGTGTTCAGGGAGGGGGTGCGTCTGATGGCTGCCGGTAGCTCGTTCCAGGTCTTGGCTGCAATGTGAGAGAAGGATCTTCCACCTGCTCTGGCTCTGTGGATGCGTGGGGTTTCGGCCAGTGCGAGGTTGGAAGATCGGAGGTTTCTTTTGGGTACGTGGAAGTTGATTCTGTCGTTGAGGTATTTGGGTCCGTTGTTGTGTAGGCATTTGTAGGCGTGAGTGAGGATTTTGAAAGTGACTCTTTTCTCCACGGGGAGCCAGTGGAGACTTCGTAGGTGTTGTCTGATGTGTTCGTGTCGGGGGATGCCGAGGATGAGTCTGGCGGCGGTGTTCTGTATTGTTTGGAGTTTGCGGAGTAGGGACTTGTTGTTGCCGGCGCAGAGTGCGTTTCCATAGTCCAGTCTGCTGGTGATGAGTGCGTGGGTGACTGTCTTCCTTGACTCAGGGGGGATCCACTTGAAGGTCTTGCGGAGGATGCGGAGGGTGTTGAAGCAGCAGGAAGTGACGGCGTTGACCTGTCGGTTCATGGCGAGTGATGAGTTGAGTACGATGCCGAGGTTCTTGGCGTGGTCTGAGGGGGTAGGTGGGCTTCCAAGGGCGGTCGGCCACCAGGTGCTGTCCCATGCAGAAGGGGTGGTACCGAAGACGAGGACTTCTGTCTTCTCGGCATTGAGCTTCAGGCAGCTGTTGGTCATCCAGACTGCGACGTCTTGCATTTCTTTCCTGGAAGTTGATTTTGGCAGTGGTGGGATCTTTGGTGAGGGAGAGGATGAGCTGGGTGTCGTCGGCGTAGGATATGATGTTGAGGCCGTGTTGTCGGACGATGGCTGCGAGGGGGGCCATGTAGATGTTGAAGAGGGTGGGGCTCAGTGATGAACCCTGTAGGACTCCGCAGGTGATTTTCGTGGGGTCGGAGAGGAAGGGTGGGAGTCCTTTGGCTTCTTCTGGTGAGGAATGATCGGATCCAGTCCAGGGCTGTTCCATGTATGCCTGCGTCGTGTAGTCTGGCGACTAGTGTGCGGTGGGAGACGGTGTCGAAGGCCGCTGATAGGTCGAGTAGGATGAGGGCTGCGGAGTGGCCTTGGTCCAGGAGGGTGCGGATGTCGTCTGTGGCGGCGAGTAGGGCGATCTCTGTGCTGTGGTTGCTTCAGAATCCGGATTGGGACTGGTCGAGGACGGCGTTCTCTTCAAAGAATCGTGTCAGTTTCCTGTTGACTGTTTTCTCTGCAACTTTGGCTGCGAAGGGGAGGAGCGAGATGGGCCGATAGTTCTTGAGATCGGTGGGGTCAGCTGTGGGCTTCTTGAGCAGGGGTCTGACTTCTGCACGCTTCCAGTCGTCTGGGAAGGTGCCTGTTTTGAAGGTGGTGTTGATGGTGCGTTGTAGTTCGGGTGCGATGGCGGCCGCAGCTCTGTGGTAGATGTGAGGGGGGCAGGGGTCGGTGGGGGCCCCTGAGTGGATGCTTTTCATGGTCGAGGCGGTGTCTTCGGCCGTGATCGGTGTCCAGTTGGAGATGGTGGGCTGGCTGGTGTTTCTGGGGGGCAGAGGGCCGTCTGAGGCACCTGGTGGATGGTCGTCGAAGTTGTCATAGAGGTTTTTGATCTTGAGGTGGAAATAGGTACCAAGCTTGTCGCAGAGGTCTTGGGATGGTGTGATGTCTGTGGCTTCGCTGCGTGGGTTGGTGAATTCCTGAATGACACTGAAAAGTTCCTTGCAGTTGGTGGAGTTGGCCAGGATTTTGTTGTGGATGAAGTTCCTCTTGGTTGCTCTGATCTGGTTATGGTAGTCAGTCAAGCTGTCCTTGTAGGTGGTGTGGTTTTCGGTTGTCTTGGTGTTTCTCCAGTTCTTCTCCAGGCGTCTGCAGGTGCGTCTGGCTTCTTGGAGAGCGGTGGTGAACCAGGCGGCTTTCCTGGGGCGCTGTCTGTCGGGGTTGCGTAGCGGGGCGAGCTCGTCTGCGCAGTTGAAGATCCAGGAGTGGAGTTCTCTGGCTGCGTTGTTTGCGTCATTTGCGTCGGGTGCCCAGGTGTGGTTGTCTTGGCTGAGGGTGGAGTTAAGTTGCTCGTCGGTAACCTTGCTCCAGTTCCTTCGAGGTGGGCGTGGGGCTGGTTTGGGTCCCTTGGGTTTGTTGATGGTGAAGTGTACCCAGTGGTGGTCGGTCCATGGTGGCTGTGTTGTGTGGCTGAATTGGACGCTGTTTCCTGCCGCGAAGATGGGGTCGAGGGTGTGTCCTGCTCTGTGGGTCGGTGTGTTGACGAGTTGTTTAAGTCCGATGCTGGCGAGGTTGTCACGAAGGATAGTGGAGTTGGGGTCGCTGGGGTTGTCGAGGTGGAAGTTCAGGTCTCCAATGAGTATGTAGTTTGCTGAGGCGATGGCGTGGGGTGCGATGAAGTCGGTGATGGTGGTGGCGAAGGGTGTTCGGGGGCCGGGGGGTCTGTAGATGAGGGTTCCTCGGAGTGTGGCTTTGGGGGTGGTCTGGATCTGGAAGTGCAGGTGTTCGGCGGAGGGAAAGGTTTCGCTGGAGGTGGTGAGGCGGAGGGTGCTCTTGTGGGTGATGGCGAGGCCCCCTCCTGGGTGGTTGGGGCGGTCTTTCCTCTGGATCTTGTATCCGTCTGGGATGGCGGTGCTGATGTCGGGGGCGGAGGATGCGTTGGTCCAGGTCTCTGTGAAGAAGGCGATGTCGGGCGAGAGAGAGTCGAGTAGGTTCCAGATTTCCATGGCGTGTTTGTGTACGGAGCGTACGTTGAGGGTCGGGTAACTGAGTCTTTAGGGACAAAACCTCACTCCTCTTCCATGGAGTATAAACCCATTGCTCCTGGAACCGGGCCTCTACCCAGGGTCTAGTAACAATGTTATAATGATCCCGTAGCTCTGGTATCTCAGGGTGATATATGGGGTAGACTTCCCTCATCGGGAATTGGAACACTGTCTTCGGGCTCTTCTCAAGCAGTCTACCTCGATAAGCGACCAGTGTTGCGACATTACCAAAGACCTTACTAGGTGCCATATCAGCATCATACACATTGTCCCTAATATCATAAATAATCTGGAGTGCGGCATCATTGAAACACTGTTCCCACAGTCCAATCAAAGTAGCCGACATGTGCTTAAGGGCATGCTGCTGCACAAACGGCTCATAATCTTTCATCACACTCCACACATCCTCCACACTGTAAATGGGCTGACGAGCCCACTGAGCGGCCTGATTGGCTACCACCTTCTTCTCTTCATCGCCCACATCAGATCGTATCAATATCGTATCAATATCCATCCTAGTCGCTCCGTAGCTGTCGCCCAGTCTCCGTCCCCCAATCCACGTACAGGCGTTCCGCTACTCAGTACCGTTGGGGAATGAAGGAAAAGGGAAGGAGTAGTAACAGAGGGAATGGGCACCAATGTCGCTAATGATTGTGTAGTAGGTGTAAGAGCTGGAGAGAGAGATGCCGAAACAATAGGCGTAGCAGGAAGACTCGCAGTCATTGCAGGTGCAGAAGGTGAAGCCAAAGAAAGGACAGAAGGAGCGGTGGCCAAAGCAGCTGGATCAATAACAGAAGAAACAGAAACAGCAGAGGCAGAAGAGACGGACGATTGAGGCTGTGGGATGGCAGGATATATTTTCTGCGGGGGGGTGGGGGTGGAGGTCGAGCATCTAACAATTCCTCCACAAATGTATAATTTTCTTCTCGAGCAAAATAAGACTTTTCACATTGCAATCGAAACTTCCTATCAGCACACTCTATCCCTTTCTCTGTTTTCTCTCTATCATACGCTACAGCTTTCTGAGTCACTGTCTACATTTTCCCCTTCCGGGCCTCCTTTTCTGATTTCATTCGTCTCTGTTTAGCTTCCTTTTGCCATGTTCTGAGGGAATCAAACATCGACTGCCTACTTCTTTTCGGAAACAATTTACCCTGTAAAAAATGTATTTTCTGTTCATCAAAAGTGCCCGTCAACGGCCACTGCAACTCGGCGGTGTCCCTTGTATATTAGTGCCATAACGTACTAAACATAATAGGGCCAAGGCCTTGCTTTACATACATGACGAAATTAGGAGTGCCTTCTGGAGGCGCTGGCTGACTTTCTTCCAATTGAGCATCAGCAGAACAACAACGACAGCCCAAACAAAACACCTTGCTAAGGCATGGCATTTTCAAAGAAAACAAGTTCACTATTTATACCGAGCAGATATTTGCAAATATCTTACCAAAATTGGTCCTCAGACCTCATCAAATACAAACCAAAGTGGTACCATGTTCACAAGGAACTCAAACAAATTCAAGCGCTTGTCCAAAAACTATCCTCACACTGTACCAAACACAAACCAAAATGGCGCCATAGCCACAAAGAACCAAATCAAACTCACCTGGTGCACACAGGTCAAACAAATTTATTCTCCACTGCGGTCAGATCCAAGGGTTTCGCCGTGCAGGACCCCAGCAGGGATGACCACTGGGCGGGGCAACGCCCGGTCAGACAGATGGGGCAGCTGCGAGTACCAGACTCTCTCGTGCAGAGATCCCCGGTCCGCCGGTCCGACCCGACACGGCGCCGACCTCCCCACCTGTCTGTGGGTGAGGAAGGGCCACACTCAATGGGGTCCCTGTTCAGGCGCCAACTGAAGGAAGTGACATGATTTGGGTCACCCGGGTCACTCGCGACCACTTCTCAGCCTTCCAAACAAATGAAGAGTCGGTCAGACAGTAGCGAATACAAACCAAAGTTATTTATTAGTCATACACTCGAGCGGAGTCCAGTCTGACCAGCCTCCTTGGATTGCTGCAGAGGGACTGACCCCCGCTAATATGGTAATACATAATATACATGTCCAGTACCCCTAAAGACATGCCCAGACTAGAATTTTCCAGTTAGTAGCTGGTGAACAAAGGAGACACAGAAGGATGAGCTGCAATCCTGAGACCGGGTACATGCTATCTCAGTTCCAAGGTTACTCTGCCCGTGCCCGCCACTCTAAGGGTGGGAGCAGGCCTATCTAACGGGAAAGGTATGTAATGACAAAACAGTCTATTCATTAGTGCAGCGCAGCTCAACCTTGGATAAATAAATAAAAATATCGAGACTGCTTTCTGCTGAGGCGAACAGAATGAGACAGAAGTTTAGTTTCGATCATGGTACAAAATGGTGGCTGAATACAAAATGGTGTCGCAAATGCTAACTTAAATCGTACAATGCAAGCAAAAGTCGACCAAAAATATTTTCCATTCCAACAAGAGTTATCAGGCTTATGACCACCAGATCCCAGTCACGCCTCTGATCAGGGAGGAATTGCTTTGGTGGCAATCAGAGAGCAATTTGACATAGGGCATTCCATTCAACTACCCTTCCCTGATTCATCTCATGACAGATGCCAGTCTGTGGGAATCGGGGGCAGTGTTGGGGGATCAGGAATTGAAGGGCCCATGGTCTTCTTGAGAGGCAGGTCAGTCCTCAAATTGGATTGAGTTGTCGGCTGTGTGGCAGGCCATGCAGGCTTTTGCTCCCCAGTTGATGGGGTTGAATGTGGTGGTTTGGACAAACAACCAAGTCACTCGCAGCTTTCTAAACTGTCAAGGGGGCACCAGGTGTGTGAAGCTGAATCTCATTGCTTCTTGCATCTTTACATGGGAAGAGTCTCATCTTCTTGCACTAACTGCAGTGTGCCTTCAAGGGACTCTGAACTTATGAGCTGATAGTCTAAGTCAGAACATGCCTTCCTCAGTGATATATCACATTTCCATCAGGGAGTTTAATCGAATATGTGTAATGTTCAGGACTCCTTGGTTGGATCTATTTGTGTCACCACACAATGCGATGCTCGCACTCTTCTGCTCGGAGACATGGTCTCCTCATGTTTGAGCAATCAATGCTCTCTCAATCCCATGGACCGAGGGAATTCTCTGTGCTTTCTCTCCAATTCCCCTCTTCCCGAAGGCGCTCCAGAAAC
Organism: Calotriton arnoldi; assembly: GCA_963921515.1. NCBI lineage: Eukaryota > Metazoa > Chordata > Amphibia > Caudata > Salamandridae > Calotriton > Calotriton arnoldi. The sequence goes on along the minus strand of CAWUFW010008239.1, from coordinate 275,584 downwards.
TTTGGGAGAGGAAGACTGTGATTCTCATTGTGCCTTTTTGGCCATGCCAGCCATGGCTACCACTTCTTGAAGGCCCTCTTCAAGGGAAAGTATGTTCATCTGCTGATTCATCCCTCTCCTCTCCAATTCCCGATTATTCTGCCCTTTCATCCCTGGCATCTCCAGCTGACGACTTGGAATGGGAAAGGGTAGGGCTCAAAAATCTGGTGTTCTCCGTTGGTAGCTCTTGATCTTCAGTCATCTCGCAAACCATCCACTCTAAAGTCTTAGAAGAAGCACTGGGGTTCCCTTCAGAACTGATGTTGTGCCAAAGGTTTGGATCCTTTATCTCTTGATAGTCATCACGTTCTGGAATTCCTGAGGGACGGGTTTTTGAAGGGTCTTGCACACTTCATCTCCTCCCAATGGGCTGACATAAGAGCCTTTCATATTCAAGGAGATTTTCCTTGATTTTTCCTTGGTGTCGAGACTTCTTAAAAGTTTCAGATTAAGAAACCAGTTCTTTCTAATCCTATCTATTCTTGGGATTTATCCATAGTATTGCAGGGCCTCCAGTGACCCCAATTGAAGCTTTGGAAACCTCTCTGCTATCATGGGTATCTGCTAAGACTGCTTTCTTGCTTGCAATGACATCAGCCAAACATTTGGGCGAATTGGGTGCACTTCTGTCATCTTTCAGCTTCTTGCGTTTCTTCCCAGATAGAGTAGTACTTAGATTGGATCCTGCTTCCATTCCAAATGTTCCTTCTCCCTTTCACTTGGGCCAGGAAGTTGTGTTATCAGTTTTTCCTTCTGAAGTTGAAGGGGTTCCTTCCACATTGGAAATCAGTCAGGCTTTTTCTAACTATTTATCCAGGACTCAAGATTTTCGGAAATCGAGAAATCTGTTTGTGTCCTATGGCACTGCTAATCAGGGTCTCCACTCAAGCCATGGCCAGATGGGTTTGCCAACCAATTAATCAGACATACATTTCTCACATCCAGCTGAGGTCTATTAGGGTGGTTGCTGCCTCATGAGCTTAGGCAGGTGAGGCATCCGTTCATGAAATATGTCGAACTGCCACTTGGTCATCCCATCAGACTTTTGTCGAACATTATCGATTGGATTTGCCTGATTACCCCAATTCGGAGTCCTCCTCGTTGAAGTTTATGGCCCTTCCTCCTACCTGTGTTTTGCACCTCCACAGGTTACTCTGACTTGGTACATTACAGGAAGACGGGTGGGGGGAGGAGCATTTATTCTATTTCTGATAGAAATAGAAAACGGCTTCAAGCTGTTGGGATCAGAGATCCCTGGCGTAGTAAACCTCTGTCGGAGGCGGAATCGCCTCACAAGCAAGGACTTGGCCGAGCAGGACTCTGAATAGGAGTATTGAAGATTACCGGTAAGTAATAGGGTCATTCATCCATTCTCAAAGATTGTGAAATAGTTTTTTTTTTAATTTTTTTTTTAAATTATTTTATTTAACATTTTTGTGAGAGAACAATCGCGTTAGGCATACATGTGTACATTCAATTAACATTTGTAGATATATTACAGATCGACAATGCATCTATTTCGCCGGAGACAATCTGGGCTTCACCATATAGACAGCAAACTTCCAATATTGACAGTTGGAGGCATGGTGTGTTAAAAACGATCAAGGCTAAGCTTCCCACATCTTAACAACACATACATGAAGCATCCGCTCGTAGTCATGACCATAATACTCTCCAAGCCCAGCCCAACACAATAGCGAGTACAACAAACTAGGTGTCTGAGAGAGAGGGGCAGTTCTCCTTCTGACTGGGTCTATCTCCAGTGGCCTGACTCCCATGTAGACGCAACCAATCACTAAATGGACCCCAGATATTCTTAGGTCTGGACGCTGTCGGCATAAGATCCCAGTAGTTAGCCAGCTGCTCTTGACAGTAGGCCACATCTTTTAGCCATGTGTTTATGTGCGGCTGGTGCGGAGAGCCCCAATGTATGGCCAGTCTGCGTCGCGCAAGAACCAGTAGCATTGCAATTAAACGACTGTATTCTGGTTTAGATTGGGCCACATAGCCCAGCAGCATAACCAACGGGGTACATTCCAGCACCACGCCTGTAATATCTCCTATGACATTTGCCACCCCCCCCCAATACTCAGAGACACTGGGGCACTCCCAAGCAATGTGCATAAAGGCTGCACCCTCCCGCCCACATCTCCAGCAGTCAGATGTTGAACGTATCCCTATTCTAAATAAGTGTTGCGGTGTGCGGTAGTAGCGGTGCAGAAATTTAAAATGGATTAAGCGTAATTTGTAGTTTGGGGATAGATGTTTCGTTTGTAAACAGCAATAAGCCCATATATCGTCCGTGATCTGGTCTGGTAAGTCCTCGCGCCACTGCGCAAGCGCCCCAGGATCTGACCATGGCATGTGTAGCTGCGTGTAGGTGTATAGCCTGGTAACCAGTTTCCGTGGCGACGGTGTGGCCAGCAGGTTGTCCAGAGAATGCAATGTGGGGGGAGGGGCCGGAAACGATTCATGTTGCTTCCTGCAGGCCGCTTTAAGTTGGTGGAATAGAAGGCTCTCCAATATTGGTACAGGGTCGCACAATTGCGCAGTAGGTTCAGGTAAGAAAGATCCTTCTGGGTATAGATCTACCATTGTCCTAAGTCCCATTTTATGAGCCCTCGCTACTGCCCCCTTATCCTGCAAAAAGGGGAAATTGGGATGGTATGCTAGCGGCACTAGGGGTGCATATAGACATTGAACTCGGGATCGTCGTCTCAGGCCCTCCCAGGCCCATCTAGTCGTCTCCACTGTGTTAATTTCAGTCGGGGACCTACGATAGGGATGGTACACCGCCACTTGCAGCGGTATCTGATCCGCAATATCTCGCTCCGTCGCCACATGTGGTTGAAAAGGAGTAGGATAGACCCAGTAATGTAAGAATTGGGCCTGTGCACTTAAAGCATACAGTTCAAAGTCTGGGGCTCCCAGGCCGCCCCTGGACAGTGGACGTGTGAGAATGTCACAGCTGATCCTGGGCGGACCTCCCGCCCAAACCATAGAGATCGCGGCCGAGCGAAGCTGTTTAAAAAACGCCTGTGTCAGAGGTATCGGAATATTCACAAACAAATATAAAAATTTAGGGAGGACTATCATCTTCAATATTGCTATGCGTCCTGCCAGCGACAGGGGAAGTGCGGACCAGAATTGTATTCTATCCGTGAACCAGTCAAACAATCTCCCAAAGTTTAGACTCCAGATAAGCTGGAGGTCCCTGCTAAGCCATATGCCCAAGTATTTTACAGTTTCCTCCTCCCACTTTAGCGGGAAGTCCAAGGATTGGCTCAGGGAGGCGGTCGTCAGGGGCAGTATCGAAGACTTTCTCCAGTTTACCGTGATACCAGAAAGGCCTCCAAACCGAAGCATCTCCCTCAGCAACGGATTTAGGTTGTCATCCGGGTATCTGACATATAGGGTAATATCATCCGCATACATAGATGTAATGAGATTGCGGTCCGTGAAAACCAGGCCCCTCGACGAGTGGTATTGTCGTATTCGGGCAGCTAGTGGCTCCATTGCAATAGCAAAGAGCAAGGGGGAAAGCGGACATCCTTGCCGGGTGCCTCGGGAGATCTCAAAAGCGTCCGAGAGGAGTCCATTTGCCAGCAGGCGGGCCATAGGCCGTGTATAAAGCAGTTGGATAAGTTTGATAAAGTTAAGACTCAGGCCCAGTCTAGTGAGGATAGTGAAAAGGTAAGACCATTCAAGCGAGTCAAATGCTTTAGTAGCATCCAAAAAGACTTCAGCGGCTGGAAGCTTGGGCTCTATTTGATGTACAACCGAGAAAAAGGTACGAAGATTGTGGGCTGTCGAACGACCCGGAATAAATCCGGATTGATCCGGTCGGGTGATGAGGGGCGTCAGTGGTTGGAGTTTATTTGCGACAAGTTTAGCTAGGATTTTAGTATCCACATTCATCAGGGATAGTGGCCTGTATGGATCGCAGCTGGTTGCTGGCTTGTCTGGCTTTAAAAGATTTATAATAACCGCCTCTCTCAGTGTTGGTGGAAGAGTCCCCGATTCCAGGGATTCCTGATAAACATCAAGAAGGCGGGGGGCAAGTGCCTCAACGTATGTCTTGTAGAAGAGCGTAGTCAGTCCGTCCAAGCCAGGCGCCTTACCTGATGGCAGACTCCTGATCACCCGCGTAACGTCCTCTAGTGTGAATGGGAGATCCAGATATTCCCTATGCTCAGGGCTCAGCCATAGGAGCTGTATAGAGTCCAAATATTCCGTGAGGTCTGCGGAAGTAGACGTGTGCTTTGTGGTATAGAGGTCAGAGTAGTAAGCAGTTAGGTGCGCATGTGTGTCCACTTGGCCTCGGACAGGCGGGGTGCCCATATCTGTCAGCTCAGAAATAAATGTAGGTGCTGGGGTTTGTTTCAGCAGATTTGCGAGGTTCTGCCTGGTCTATCTCCCTCCCCGTAGCTTCTGGCTTTAGTCTCTTTACCCAGAAATCTGGCCTCCCTCTCCGCCTCCTCCCCAAAGTCGGATATGGCTTGTTTTATCGAGGCTAGTACTGTTACGTCATTCGTGGTATAGAATGTGTTTTCAAGACCCCGTATGGTGCTCTCTAGTGTCGTTAAGGTTGTGCGTATAGATTTCAAGACCCCCGAGCCCTTGGAGATGCATGCACCCCGTATAACCACCTTGAAGGCCTCCCAAAGCGTTGCTGCAGAGTCTACGGACCCCTCATTTGTAGTGAAATAATTATCTATTTCAGTCGCTATTTCCTCCTGGAATACAGTATCTAAAAGAGCATGTGGGGGAAGCCGCCAGCTAAAGGCCCTCGGGAGTGTATTTGGGGCGCGCCAACTCAGCAACACTGGGGCATGGTCCGAGAGCGTACGTGGAAGGTGTCTTGCCTCTATCGTCCACGTCAGTACATCCGCAGAGAGTAGCCAGTAGTCTAGGCGAGACCAGGCCTGCTGGTGAGCAGTGATGCAAGTTCCCTCCCGTAAACCTGGGTTGAATTCACGCCAGACGTCCCGCAGCCCATGCTCCTTCAATATAGTGTTTAGTAACTGAGTAGTCTTAGTGTGTGGGTTTCGCGCCGTTCCCTCTCTATCTAGGGTATTATCCGACACGACATTAAAATCACCGCCCCAGATAACAGTGTCACAGCCCATTTGTACTATCTTGGCCCATACATCCAACAAAAACTGCGGGTCGTCTGTATTTGGGCCATAAATGGCCACCAATGTCACACGCGTGGAACAAAGACATCCAGTCACCAAGACATATCGCCCATCTTTATCTGCCAGTGTCTCTATCGTTTTCCAGCCCAGTCCTCGTCTAATCAGTATAGTGACCCCCTAGCATAATTGGAAAAGGTGGCTGAGTGAACCTCTCCCCAATATCTGTGTTTAAGCTTGGAGTCGGTGTCACAACTCAGGTGTGTCTCTTGTAGAAAGCAGACATCGATATGATGCCTGCGTAAATACGTGTGTACCAGTCTAGCTTTTGAAGTCATTGAGCCCTCGGATGTTCCATGTTAGACAGTTAACTACAGCCATGACCAACGTTGCGTATCAGTGAGTGGACAAGCTGCCTTGGGATAATCTCCACACTCCCCATGTTGCCCTCCTAGACTAGTGCATCTGAGAAGCCGATCTTTCATTGCCCTCTTGCTCCGTATGAAAATCAAAAAGCAATAGTACATTTCTCTCTTCTTATGAACTCCCGTCCCCTTCCCCCTCCCACTACAACCTCCCAAATAGGTCGAGAACTACCCACCCCCTGTGAAACCCTCCCGTAAACAAACATGTGAAATACAAACTCATGGGAGATCTCCCTGTGAGGGCGTGGAACAACGGCTAATACCCGCCTGGTGGCGGGGTGGTCAGGCTAAGGATATCAACTTGAATAGCCTCCACAGTCAGCTAACCTCGGTTTACCAGACATATTGCAAATCACATAGACGTGTTAACAGTGAATTATTCTCGCGCCCCCCCCTCCTGGCGTTCAAATGTTACATATCAATGCTTTAGAAGCTGTAAATAGAATCAGCTATTGGTGCGGAAGTGCCGAACAGTTAGTCATTATCAGCAAGCAACGTGTGTGAGTTCTGCCTCTCTTTTGATGAGCTCTGCTGCGAGTTCCGTGGGCAAATATGCTTTGTGTATTTGAGAGCGGATTTGGCGTCCGTAAAGAAGTGTGCTTGGCCGTCATAGGTGATTTTTAGCTTCGCCGGGTATAACATTGCATACGGGATGGAAGATGACTGTAGCATCCGTTTTGTTGGAAGAAACTCCCGGCGTGCAGCTTGCACTGCTGGAGTGTAGTCAGGGAAAAAGGATAGGGTGTTTCCTTGGTGACTTACAGGGCTCTTCACCCGGGCCTCCCTTAGGATTGCATCTCGGTCCGCATAGTTCAGTATACGCGCAAGAATAGGCCGTGGTGGAAGGCCCGGTGCTGGCCTGGGACCCAGTGTACGGTGGGCACGCTCCACCGCCAGCAGTGGAGACAGGGCAGGCCCAAACAGTTCTTAGAGGAGAGTAGTTATATAGGGTTCCATCTTTGAGATGGCTGTTGTCTCTGGAAGGCCAAGAATCCGAACGTTGTTCCTTCGAGAGCGGGCCTCCAAGTCCTCATTCTTTGCCCTGATCACTTCCATCACTTTCTCCATGTTGGACAGCTGGGACTTGACCTCAGATTGTGAATCCTGGGTATCCGAGAGCCTGTTTTCCACCAGGTCTAAGCGCGTTTCATGCGTGTCTACCCTCTTCCGTACGGCATCTAGGCTAGCCGTCAAGGAATCTATTTTCCCGTCTATTGTCTGCAAGCTGGAGCGCATATCCTTTAGAATGGAGCGCAGGTCATCCCCAGGCAGATCTGGTTCCTCCTGTAGTACCGATGCTCCCCTTGATCCGTCGGGCGTCCATATTGCGTGTCTGGCGTTTTTCAAAGGGAATCTTCGATTGCTTAGGGTCGGTCTTGCCCATAGTGTCGTAAGAACAGTCCCCCACGGCCTGACTGTGCAGGTGTATCTAGTGTCCCGCAACGTTTCGAGAGACAAGGCAGTATTACTCCATCCTCCGGGCAGCGTCCAGTGTATCACTCACAGCAAAGCAGGGCCTCCAACCCACACCCTTTCAATATGCACGGGCCCGTCTCAGAAACCTCCTCACAGGGGTGAGCCCTCAGTAGGAAGATTCAAGGCGACAGCACAGACCCCCAAGATGTAGCGGTCAAATACCAGGCACAGCCCTCACTTCATCAGCAGCAGATATCCAGCCAGGCCGCCCTAGGGTAACATAGCATGTAGGCTCATTTTGTCACTGAAGGCGAGCCACGAGGGATTAGGCACTCCGCACCATATAGCCCATGGGGGCCGGTCACCACTTCATCGTGTGCGCCATAGAATCAATGATGGACCTCAGCACCAGCACCACAAGGATCCAGGGCACTCAGACTCAGAGGCCATCGGTCAGACCGGGCTCAGGCCTTCGCACAAGATCAGGGACGAGCCCTGCAGTCATGCACCAGGACAAGGAAGGCTCCGTCAGGCCACAGCGCGACAAGCCACTCACCAGCCCGCTACGCCGATGAGCGAGCCCCGCCACCGGCCCTCCGTGACCCCCCCGCTTCCCGTCGCCTGCACCACAGACCGTCCGCCGTCTTTAGAGGCAGGCGAGCGCCCCAGCCCCAGTGGAGGATCCCCTCCCCCGGCCTTCAGCAGCCGATCACACCCCTCCCAGCAGCAGCACGCTACCGCTGGAAGCGGAGCGGGCGCCTCAGTACCGCGAAGGGTCTCCCTCGGTGGCCACAAGCACTACACTCACCTCCACAGCCTGTAGGTATTCCGGGCCGCCCCCGATGTTCAATCGCCTCTCCGTCGGGCCCACGGCCTCCAGTGCGAGTCCAGCCGCGGTCTCAATTGATGTTGCCAGCCGCAATTCCTCCGGCGGGTGCCCCTCTCCACAGTCCGCCTTCCGGGATCTCGGCAAGGCGCCTACGGGTATCTGTCGACCGGAAACCAGCAGTCGGGTCCTCGCCTAGTCCCACAGATAGCCCAGGCGGCTAGTTCAAGACCCGGACCCCAGACCGGGGCGCCGCGTAGTAGCTGTGGAGATGTCGGCGGCCATTTTCTATACCCAGTTGCGCCAGCGGCCCCTCGACAGTTGAGCGGATTCCAGGCCTCCCAGACATACGAAATTCACCACATCGTGTCCGGGGGTGCTGCGTTTGCCATATCGTTCATTTTCACCGGTTTCCGCCGACCTGGGCTATGGTATTCGCCTATTGTTCAAGCCCGACCTGCAGAGCCCCTTCAACAGGCGACCATCCTGCAGCGCGTCGTGGCCACGCCCCCCCAAGATTGTGAAATAGTTTATATTTATTTCTATGCCGTTTTCTTTCAGTAAAACCTATTTATTGGTAAAGCTCTGTCACTACAATTTCCCCACTGTTGTCCCGCTGAGAAAATCTACCAGCAACCTGAAAACCCAAATTAATTTAATTAGGTGTCGGGAGAGGGGGGGAGGAGGTCCCTATCTCCTGCTCCAATGGAGATGTCTTCTTTGAGAAACGCTCAATGTACAGAAGACACATGGAAACATCATTACCGAGCACAGCACACATTTAATTATCTAGGAACGAGCTGCTTTTGTCGTTACACGGAAGCAAATCAAGATTTCTACTGACAATACACGACACATTCTTAGTTTAAAGTGCCCTTCGCACTGGCCATGCCTGCTGAAGTTAGCCAGGAGGCGCTCACATGGAGAGCAAGCGAACAGCCTGCATTTTAGCCACGCGGCCAGGCGCTGGAGAGAAAACACGCCTTTGTAATTCGTTTATTTAATTATGAAATTAAACAGAAGGCAGCTGGCTGAGCAGAACGGGCAAAGGAGTGATGCCATCAACAAAATAAAAATAACTGATAGGAAAGAAGCTAGAAACGTGGTTTAGAGTCTAACTTGCTGACATTGGTGCCACTACAATCACGACACTTGATCAAAATGCATTGTCTGGTGTAAGGCAAATCACATTATCTCCGTGTCTCGTGCTGTCCAGTACGGTCCTATTTTAACTTTGGCGTGCACGGTTCTGTTATAACTATGTTTGAGGTGCTTGGGCGCGCTGTTGAATCCGCTCACCTGGCTTCAACCCGCCTCCTCCCTGGGCACCTGTCTCTCTGGGCAACAGGGGTGTGTGCCATCGAGCGACACAGCCTCACGCCCTCCTTCCCCAGACCAGGAAGTGGCGGCGGTGCTGGGTCTCGCGCTCTCTCAGGCTTACTCCTCAGACGTCTGCTGCCTTCTGTGCCAATGGAGCTGGTTGGGCCCCTGTATGGCCACTGATACCCGCTGCCGCCTGCCTATCTGGGCGTCACTGGGGCAGGGGGTGAGATGGGCAACAGCAACAACGCCTCGGAGCCGGGGTTCCTGAACTACACCCTTTGGGACCAGCCAGACAACGCCACTCACACCTCAGACTTCTGGAAGAACATTGACCAGGTAAGCTGCTCGCCTCGAGCCGGCTCCAGGAGGGAGGCACGTGCGCCCAGCAGCCATTCCTAGAAGCGGGAGCTGCTTGCACACTTGGACTTCCATGATTTCCAGAAAGGGCGTTTCTTCCTTTTAAAAACACACCTAGCGTTTGCTCACTACTGGGCACCAAACTCAAATGCATCTTCTTACCAATTACACACATTGAGATTTACAAATTCAAATGTTCAAGTGTCGCGAAGTGTTTTTACATTTAGAAAGCTGCTGCTTGCGCTGTGGCACTTCTTGGCCGAGGGCTGACGTTTTAAACCGGCTCTGCAAGTGAGCTGTTTGTTTTTCACGAGTACGGTTCAGTTTCAGCAAAAGCATCGTGAACAGTGTGTACTGTACAGGCGCTTAGTAAAGAGTTTTGTTTGGTAAGTCGGCACATGCTTTGCCTACCCCAGAACTTTGGAGAAAGGAAACAGCAAACATTTGTTGGCCGTTTAATCACAGACGTCGTTTCATCAAAAAGCGAGGTTAGCGGAAGTGACATCACATGCCCTTTTTCTCTAATGACATCACTGGAAGTGACATCATATTGCTTGTCTTGACAGTCTCTTTATAGGCTCTATCACCTGCCTCCAGCCTCTGTCCCACTCCCTCATCCGTCTTTATCAACTGCCACTGTTTCTATATCACCTCTCTACTTCTCCCCTATCTCCCCCACCTCACAGCTGTTGCTGTTTCTTTCTCACCTGTCTATTTCTCACTGCTTTCTCATGTATGTCACATTTTTTCTTATTTGTTCCTTTAGATCCTCTCATTCACCTCTCTCCCCAAGTTATCTCTCTCACCGGTCAGCCAGGTTGTCACCTCTCGCGTCGCCCCTTCTTTAGCTGTTTGAATTGTCTCTTTATGGTCTGTCCACCCTCTTTTTCTTAGCTGTCTCTTTCATCCACCCGTCTCCATCACTTCTTCCTCATACCTGTCTCACCCTCTCTGTCACTTCTACTGCCGCTTTATCATCAATAGTTATAGCCTGTGCCTTTCCCTCACCTCTCTCACCTGTCTCAATCTCCCTTACAGGTGTTGATGTCTATCACTATCACATCCGTCTCTTAGCTGTCTCTTTATTATCTCTCTTGCTCATGCAAACACATACACGCCTGTCTTTGTCTTTCTTCACTGACCTGCAACTTTACAGTGTCCTTCTCCTGTCTTCTTTCAGCTTCCCCTGGTCACTTTCCCCTATTTTCTTCCCCTCTCTCTCTGTCTCTCTCTCTCTCGCTCTCTGTCTCATTCTCTTCTTTCCCTCATCGTTCTCCTCTGATGATGTTTCCTCTCCCCACACGTGCTCACAGACAGCCAAAGACACAGAGACACATTTTTACCTGGGCCCTCTCCTCTAGGAAAATAAATAAATTATATTGCAAGATTGTTGCTTTCCGCTGTGAGATTGTTCTTCATGCCTTCCTAAACTGCAAAGTTAGCTAATGGGCACCTCAGAGTAGAAGCTCAGCAAACAAATTGATAGTGCCTTTGTTTCACTGTAGCTGAATGCATTTATTCTCATAAACAGTCTGTCTAAATAACTGCTGGCTACTAAAAGTAAACAAGGCTCACAAGACCCTGTTTCAGTTTTAGTTTGCAGCCTGCGGGACAGCGCAGCTGTCTGGTTTGCTAAAGACGTCTTGGGGACGTTCAAAAATCTGGCCTAGGAATGCATTCTGCTCCATGCTTGCCATTGGCTTTGTGGTTTGTAACTCACATTTTCTGGCATTCTATTTGCTGGCTTTATTTGTTTTAGGCTCTCCAGGTTCAGTTCACCCCTCCCGTTGCCCAAACCTTATTCACAGTATCCTTCTGAGAGCTCCCTTTCTGTAAACAAGCCTTTAAATCCTGTTCTTATCTTGTCACATTTGCTGTGTATTCAAAGACAGGGGTCAAATGTCAGGCTCCGTCTGTGCTACTCTACTCTACTCTGTACCAGTCTACTCTACGCCACTACACTCTACTCTAACCACTGCAGTCTATGCCAATGCACTCTACACCACTTTACCCAAAAACAATGCACTCTACGCCACTGCCTTCTACACCAATCTACTCTGTACCACTATACGCTACTCTGCAACACTCTACGTCACTGCACTTAACACCATTATACTCTACAGCACTGTACTTTACACCACTCTACTCTGCACCACTGTACTCCACTACACTCTATGCCCATGCACTCTATGCCACTCTACTATACACCACTGCACTCTACGAGTTTACTCTGTAACCTTGCACTCTGCTACTGAAGTGTACACCACTCTACTCTATGCCTCTGTCACTGCAGTCTACTCTGCACCCCTCTTCTCTACGCCACTCTATGCCAATGCACTCTACACCACTCCACGCCACCCTACATTGCACTGTACCCTGCACCACTCCACTTTGCACTGCTCCACTCTACGCTACTGCGCTGTACGCCAATCCACTCTAAACCACTCTAATCTGCTCTGCACCACTGCACTCTACTATACTGCACTGTAATCCATGTCACTACCCTCTATGCTGCTTCTCTATACTCTGAAACAATATACTGTATGCCACTCCACTTTACGCCACTGTATTTCACTCTGCGCGATTCCACTCTGTGCCACTCTACTTTACGCCACTGCACTCTACACCACTTTACTCAAAACCAATACACTCTATGCCACTGCACTGTACGCCACTATACACTACTCTGCAACACTTTACTTCATGCCAGTGCACTCTAAGCCACTGAACTCCATGCCACTCTATTCTACTCTAAATCACTATACTCTGCACCACTGCTCTCTACACCACTTTACTCTGCACCGCTCTAGTCTACACCACTGCACTCTGTACCTCTGCATGCTAAGCCATTCTATTCTACACTACTGCACTCGATGCCACTGTATTCCACTCTGCACTGTTCCACGCTATGCCACTCCTCTCTACACCACACACTAATGCAGTCTAATCCACTGCCCTCTATGTCACTCTAATCTACTGTGCATCACTGCACTCTATGCCACTTCACTCTACACCTCTGTACTCCACTATGCACCACTGCACTCTACACCACTCCAGCCTAGGTCATTCCACTACACTCTGCACCCATCCACTCTACACTAGTGCATTCTGCATCACTGTTCTATGTCACTCCACTCTACCCTGCAGCACTCCACTCTACACCACTTCCCTCTACTCTGAACAATCTACTCTACACCACTGCATTCTATGCCACTCTACCCTATGCTGCTCCACTCTATGCCACTCTACTCTAAACCACTGCACTCTACCCAATGCACTCTACACATTTTACTCAAAACCAATGCACTCTACGCCACTGCAGTCTATGACAACTACTTTGCACCACTGCACTCTGTCACTGTACTCTGCAACACTCCACACCACTGCACTCTATGCCTCTCAACACCATTGTGCTCTACATCACTGCACTCCGTGCCACTCTATTCTACTCTACACCACTGTACTGTATGCCACTGCTCTCCACAGCACTCTACTGTGCAACACTCTACTCTTCACCACTGCAGTCTATGCCACTTCACTCTGTGCCAATGCACTCTGCACCACAGCACTCTAACACACTCTACTCTGCAGGACAGCATTCTACACCATTGCATGCTACACCACTCTACACCCTTGCACTCTACGTCACTGCACTCTAAGCCAATCTATTTTACTCTGCACCACTGTACTGTATACCACTGCTCTCTACAGCACTCGACTCTGCAACACTCTACTCTACGCCACTGCACTCTATGCCACTTCACTCTACACAACTGCACTCTAAGACACTCTACTCTGCAAGACTGCACTCTCTGCCACTGTACTCTACGCTACTCTTCACCACTGCACTCTATGCCACTGTACTCTACTCTGCTCTGCACCACTCATCTTTACGACAATGCACTCTATACCATTACACTCTATGCCACTCTGATCTACTCGGCACCACTGCACTACGCATCACTGCACTCTACGCCACTCTGCCCAACACTTCTACACTCTACCCTGCACCACTCCACTTTACTCTGCACCACTTCACTCTACTCTGAAATAATCTACTCTACGCCACTGCACTCTACGCCACTGTACTTCACCCTGTGCCACTCCACCCTATGCCATTGCACTCTACACCACTGCAATCTACGCTGCACCTCTCCACTCTACTTTGCACTGCTCTACGCCACTGCAGTCTACACCACTTTACTCAAAACCAATGCACTCTAAGCAACTGCACTCTAAGCCAGTCTACTCTGCACCACTGTACTTTACGCCACTTCACTCTAGGCCATTCTACCCCACTCTACAACACTCCACTCTATAACGCGTTAATCCATTAAACTCTACTCCACTCTACAACACTACTCCACTCTACGATGCTCTAAGCAACTACTTCTATGCCATTCCATGCCACTTTACTCCACTCTATTCCATGACACACTACCCCACTCCACTTGACTACTCCACTCTTCACCTCTCCAGTACTCCATTCTACACCACTGCATGCCACTCCACTCTACGATAATCTAATCCACTCTACGCAATACCCTCTACAACCCTCCACAACTCTCTATGCCGCTCCACTCTGACACTCAACTCCACTCTGACACTCTACACCACTAAACTCTACAACACTCCGCTCCACTCTACACCCTTCCACTCTATGACTCTACTCCCTCTATGACACTTCACTCCCTCCACAGCACTATGTCACTCCACTCTATGCCACTTCATGACACTCCACTACATTCCACTCTACCTCTACTCTACACCACTCCACGACTCTCTACGCCACTCCATAACACATCACTCTACTCCACAACACTACTTTACGACACAACACACCACTCCACTCTCCTTTACGCCACTAACTTTTAGTCATGCTGAACAGCTGCTAAATTGATGTACAACATGGCTGACACATATTGGCAAACCAATAGTTCTTGCATAGGCGAGAACTATTGGCTGTGCCAATGCTTGTTTTTTCTGTCACTGCCTTTAGGACATCTGATGTCAGGGGTCGCAAAGGCAGTGCCAGAGGTGGCAGGGTTTGCCAAGTGTTGCAGCTTCGTCCCCTAAATGACATCCATGTGTTTAATGTGCATAATATTACATTGTATTACATTATAGAGCTTGTATGTTTAATACAAGCAATGACAGACTGGCCGTACAGGGCATGAGGCATTTCCCCGGGAGGCTGAAAGGGTGGGGAGACGGTTTTGTGTGTAGCAGTGCAGCAGTTTTGAACGCACCCCCTGCAGAGTTCCTTGTATATCCAATAGTTTTAAGGCAACAATAAAAGTGTCAAGATAACTCTGGTGATTAATGTACCTGCTGAAGAGAGATCAGCGTTTTGTCTAGTGACAGTTTTGACTCATCTAAGGTAGCACAGAGGGTTACTATGCCTGCTACAAAGGTCGCAGATCGCAGAACAGTATTTTATGTGCATAGATTAGTGGTTTACTTCTTTTCTCCCAGAGACCCTTTTGTTACTGTGCAGTTCATAAGTTACAGTCATAATCTAGCTCAGTGAGCTATGAAGTGTCATCAAAGAGCTGCATGCAATGCAAACTTCATGGTACAGGTTAGAAACGTCTTTTTTCCGAGGCCTTCATTATCCTAATGTTGCTTAAAAGGGTTTGTTTGTGTAGAAATAAATTCTTCTTAGTAAAGTCAACCCTAACTACTGTGTTACGTTCTGAATCCTGAGTTTGCGCTTCTCCAGACCAAGCACTTTTAAAAAATGCCTACCAGAATGGACGACATGAATCCTACACCTTGTAGTCCCCTTTGTCTTATGTAACATTTTCTATACACTGATTTAGACATGTATGATTCATTTTCTCTGTATTTGTTTTTGATATAAAGTGCTCAGACACCGTACACTGGTATGAGAGGCGCTATAACACAAATGAAATGCATGTGAGGGGGTTGCTATGGAGAGATGAGGGACACTGCTGGAAGGTGATAGAGAGGGAATCATTGAAGGGCCCCAACAGAAATTAATTGTGCTGTGCTGGTGCATTCTAAGGTCACCAATTACTATGCTTTAAAAGCTAATACAATTGAATAAAGAATGAAAAGTGTGTTGTAAAATGCACCATTTTTGCCGACATTTTCTTTGGGGGGGGGGGGGGACTTCCCTAAACCGTCCTTGTAGTTGTCAGGCTTGCTCGCTGCCCTCACTGTGCACCGTACGGGGACTGGTCTGACAAAATTTGCCCGTGCTGCTTTGGGTTCCAAGTCCTGCCCTGAATACAAGTGGTCTGGGTATTCAACCACCTATTAAATAGAACCTGTTAAGGGAGTCATGTCTCCAGTTCTTACCAGGCATGTTGGGGACATGTTTTGCTTTTGTAATATAAAATATATAGAGCTACAAATGCCAGAATTATTTTTATAATTATATGAAGAAAACTAGAAGGGCAGTTTAGGGCTGTGTTCAGGGATTTAAGTGGAATGAAAAAACTAGGGGGTCTCTCAAAGAGATGTGGCCAAAGTAATTAAGGGGGTGGCTTAAAATACGCAAGGTAAATATCTGTGCTTAGTTAGCATAGTGTGTCGCCCCACTGGCATTTTGCTGCTTCTGTCATTGCATACAGATATATAATACAACAAGTAACATTACACATACAACAAGTCAGGGCCATTGGATTTGCCAATGGTTGTTAGTTGTGTAAGATAAATAAACAACAACTATGGCTTCATTGTATACAATATTGAAAATGCTTCAGTTAAAAAACAATGAGTCTGTGAAAGAACTATAACGAGTCTCTTTGAAGTTACCTCAAAGTCAGTGAAGGGTGGTACTGCTGACGAGTTAAGATTTTTTTTTTACCCTGAGTGCAAAAGTAGAGAGCCTGATAGAGACCCTTTTCGGCATATGCTTATTAGAACTGCCGGTGCTCAGCACCGGCAGGACCCGGCCCACTTAAAGCCCTGGCTGTGTTAGCTGTGCATGAGACGGGTATTTTTCCTTGACACACATTGAAAATGGCAAAGAGAAAATCTTGGGTCTGGCTAAGATCCTTTTGGTTTATCTGTGTCTTTCCACATGCATATGCGATGGCTTTCCTTTTGTCCCAGTTTGTCTATCTTGTATTTGTCCCTCCCCTAGAGGATGGCCTCTTTAGCATCTTTCTAATTGGCTGGCTTCTATCCATCCACTACTCACTTTTAGGGAACTTTTTTTTTCTATTTGGTTAAGCACTCCATGAGAGTGCATGTGTTTTCTAGCTCTCTATTTCTCTCCCTGGTGTGCTCCCCCCAAATGTTGACCCGTGCTGTGTGTTTCGACTGTGTTGCTTCTGCTATCGTCCCCCTCGTGCTCAGTGTTGTTCTCAGCCTTGTGTGTCTCCACCGCTTCCCGTGTTCCGGTCACTTTTATGTTCTTCTCTCTCTCTTGTGTGCTTATTCTCAGTGCTCTGTATACTTCTCTACCCTACCATCCGTGTCCTGTTCCTCTCACCAGGTATGCCTCTCCTTCCCCGTATTGCTCTCTCCCTCGTGCAATAGTTTTACCCTCCTTGTCCCCACTTGCTCACCTCATTTGGTCCTCAACTACACCTCTGCACCCACACTTTATTTTAAAATTATTTTTGTGCTAAAAAAAAATCACTTTTTAAAAATATTACTAATCTAAATAGCTTCCCACCTTGGATCGGTAAATACAGAATTAAAGCGAATGACTCCTGCATCATCCCCCAGATGCTGCATGCATTCTGGAGCATGCGCGTGCATGCAGTCTCATGCCTCCACAGGAATAGGTTAGCAGGCATGCGCTCACCACTGGAATGATGTAACCACCAGCAGCAGAAATAAAATCATGCCTTTTTTTAATATATATTTTTTTATGTTGTTGCACAGCATATAAAAAAAGCCCGATGCTGTAGTAGAGCATCGCCAAAAGGCACTGACAAAGCGAGTAGGTCCCAAAGGCAAGACCTATTGGCTTCGTCAATGCTTATTAAATACTCATTTTCTTGTAGGTATTCTTTGTCTGTTGTATACACAACAAGTGTGATCGATAACTCTTTAGCTGCTTCCTTTATTGTGAGTGATGGATCACTTCCTAGTTGTTGCAGAGTGTAATTCTAGTGATGTTTTATTGATGGTTAGCGTTCTTTCATTTAAATTATATCTTTTTCCATTTTGCTCTTTCTAACAATTCGATGGGCGAGTAGCTGCAGAGAGGTTTCACCCTGTTGTTCTTTTTAAATCCACCACCCCAACGAGTTCCTCATACAACTGCTACTTGTACCACATTTGCCCCTGCTGCTCCCTAAGTGCCTGAGTGTCTTGTAGCCTCCAGTCCTAAGCCCCGCCTCTTGGAATCTCACCACTCACCACAGGCCATTCCTTCAAAGCTGCCACTGTTGATGTCCCTGTAGCTGTATTCTGTGTAAAAGACGGGAATTTGAACGTGAGTGATCTGCAACCGAGGAACTCACCCCCGCCCCTTTGTTTTTCCTTGAGTCATTGATTTCTACTTCGAGAGGTTCCATACGCATAACTGAGGAACGAGTGTGTGATTTAGCCCTAACAGATATACCTCTTTCCAATTGTCATACATGGTTGTTTCTGTGGTCATATGCATCTCATTTTAGTTTACAATCTTTGCTTGAAGTCATTTCACTCCCGTATTTTGGGGGCTTTACTTTCGTCTCTTGCACTAACTTTGTAAATTACTCTTGCTCAATTATTGTCTCAGTTCAACCCAAATTATGGCATTGTTGACACTTAATATATCTCCTTCTTTGGATATCTCTTTAAGTGTTAGGGTTATCAAATTGAAGGAACATCTGTTTAAGATAATGCAGCATGTTCAAACGTATACCTTACTCTGTATACATTCTGTATTTTTAGGTCTCGCGCCTAGCGTTGCAGTGCGTAGCACTGCTCGCGCAGCGGGAGACCTCTAGAAAGGGATTTAGAAAGCTAACCACACGCTCGTGCGTGTGGTTTTGCTTTCGCCTGCTGGTTTTGGCTGTAGCGTGCGTTTTTTTTTTAAAAACGGCACGCAATTGGGCAAAGGCGGGCGCATGTCCCGCCTTTGTTCCTCCCATTCCCACTGGTGGCTAGCACGCGCAGCAGCGCGCGTTCGTCTCGCTGCCTCACTCCCTCCCCCCCGCTCCTCTGTGGTGCGCGCGCACCACAGGTTTCGATTCCCGCGTTCGGCTCCTCTGTGGTGTGCGCGCACCACAGGTTTCGATTCCGTGCTTGTTTTCCTTTAGAATCGATGTAACTCATGTTATATAAATCAAGGTCATAGCACTCATCTAGAAAACCCGCAAAACCCATGCAGGTGCAGAAGTATTGAGCACGACAGAAATGCATGTACTCTTAACTGAAGACTAACAAACAAAAACTCTTGCCACAAAATTTTTCAATCTAGCATCAGGATGCAGGTCAACGTGTACTGATGCATTTTCACTGTGTCTGAATTCTCTTTCGGACCACTGTAAATAAGAAAAATTCACAAGTCCAACGTCGCGGTAACTTGAATTAAATACAAATATGCATGTTTAGGTTACATAGTGAACAGAGCTCACAGTAAACCAGAATGTTCATAAAACTGCCGGGTACATCAACCTTTCTCGATACACTAATATTTGCCATAACAACCAGTATTATTTTTGTAGGCCTGGACCCCACAAATCACTAAGGGCTTTCTTTGTTTCTTTCCTCCTTCCAATAAAAACTCCCTACTTTCATGCATGAACTATAAAGATGCCGGCCACAAAAGGATATTGAATGTATTCACTGCATTTACTTGTATCATAGAGTATCTGAGTGCCAGTTCTTCTACAACCGCTAGGAGTAAACCTCGGCAGCTAGATGACCTTTGAGTCAAATGCACAAAGGGGGTAAATTGGTCATCCCGTCAATTCTAAAGACTTTCCAAAATCAGAGTGCTGCGCTGCCGTGCCTTCATTTGCTGCGGACATGAGAGTTGCGGGCGGAGGCATCTGGCCTCACTGAAGATGTGGAGACCTATGAAGAGGCAGGTTCAATCTGCGGGGATGAGGACGTCTGTGCAGTGGGACACCGCAGGGCCAAATTGCAGAAGTTAGAAAGGTCTACTAGTCCTAGATGTTGTGCGACAGAAATGCTTGCTTCCTTTTTTACGAACGGAACGTTTGCGGGTCTTATTCGTGTTGTAGAAGATTGCTGAAACCCCATTCGCTACAAGGAGGTTGCTTGCCCCTAAGGAGAATGTTACCGCAAAGGGGAAAAGGAAGTTGCGGGTCCATTTGCGGAGGGGTGACTAACGGGTTACAGATCCAAATAATTGCAAGATGTAGTGGTATCAGGGGGCTGGGGCTTAGTAGCCTCACTTGCTGCTAAGACTGGTGAAACAGAAATAGTGACGGCTATCACTAATTGCGTCGATGGGATACGTGGGAAGCGCTAGCATCATCTGCGGCAGCGGCGGAATGTGTGGGGACTGCTAACATATTTGATTCAGGGGTGTATGTCTGAGCTGCTAGCATCGTTTGCATCGGCGGTATGTGCAGGGGCTGTTGCCCTTTACAGCGGCGGGACATACAGGGTCTGCTGGCACCATTTGTAAATTAGGCTACTAGCACCGTTTGAACCGGTGTGATGTTTAGTAGGTATATTTTACAGCAGTGGGCTGTGTAGTGGCTACCGGCACCAGCTGAAGTGGGGTTACTAATAGGCTGCTGGTGCCGTTCACAGCGGGGGTTTCTTCAGATGGAGATGGCAGCGCTTGTAAAGGACTACAATATAAGGGGTATTTGCAATAATTGCAGCAAGAGACATGTAGTGATCTGCTTGTATCATTAGCGGCAAGGGTGGTAGCACGATTTCCAGGGGTGTTGTATTGGCATGCTAGCATCGCGTGGCCCCTTAGTTTGAGAAGAGCTGCTGTCATGCGATGCTGGCTGGCTTCTAACTGCGTGGTTGGACTGACGGGCCTCTTATTGGCTGAGCTCGCTGTCAGTCTGGACGCACTGGAGAGACGCCCGAGAGCCGGGAACAAAGGACTGACCCAATCGATATCACCCCCTGCCAGGAACCCGGTCGGAGCCTCACAAGGACGTACTCCCTGGAGACCCCTCCATTAAATAAACCTCCCCTCCATCTCCAGCCCAAAAACCGCCCCGTCACAGGTCCCTCCTCAACCCACCCTAGTCTCAGGCTGCATCCGATAATCACGGCGCTCACCCGGTGCATCAAACTCTTTCCCTAAACACTTCGCAAAAAGGACCCCCGGGGGTGTCACTCACCCGCACGCCCGCTACAGCCCTGCCGGTAGAGGCTCGGAATGCCGCGCTGGGGGCGGGCGGGGGGGAAGACGCCCGCGGGCAGCCTACTCCCTTCGAGAGCAACACGCCATATCCGGGCACAGCCTCCGCGGGCGGCGATTGGTAGGTATAGGGCCGAAGAGGAGGGGCAGTGGCGGTGTCACCCGGACACCCGCTACAGGGGGAGGGGGTGTGATCCACAGGGACACCCGGAGCACGGAAGGTAACTCGGGGAAGATTTAGAAGAGTGTGGTGAGGTGCTACGTCGCAGAAAGCATCCACCACAGCTACATGAGGCTGGCAAATATGAAGTGACTAAATGCTGTTACTTTTCTAAAATGCCAGCACCTTTTCCCAAGAGTTGACTTAAACATGCCTCCCGCCCAACCCCGCGGGTGCCTGAGTTTAATACAGGCACTCTTGGGTATGGGTAGGGTTCTGCATCTCACAAGTTTTCTGAAAGGTGCTTGTGCATCTCAGAGAAAAATAGGCATCCAGATGAGAATGAACTGCTCAGCTCACTGTGGAAGACTAGTGCATCTCCCAGGGAGAGGACTGTGGCTTTCTCCAATTGGAGCTTGTACTTCTAACTTTTCATTCACACCTGAAACCAATTATACTTTCTCCATCCACTCCATTTAGTCACATCATTTATGACACCGACATATTCAACTCTAATATGCGGCTTTACTTTATCTGTGGTCACACTGTTCTTTTCATCCCACCAGCCTTCCCATTCTGTTTCCTGGGGCGCCAACTCATGCTTCTTGACGCAAGGAAACTACCACTTACTGACTTACGCCCCACACAGAAGAAACTGCTAGCTAGTTACCCCGCTTTCCAACCATCCTACCATTGCTATCTCACCGAACTTACCCCTCCTTAGCCAAAACAGTGGGCTCTCCCTTTTGCCCACCGGTTTTCCTGTCTCTTCATTGTCCTCATTCCTCTGTTCCAACCTTTCTCCACTCACCATCAGGCCCATAGTTAGAAAATGCATCTGAATGTGTCCACACTGTGCAGTTCCTGCTTAACGCAAATTCTTACAGCCTCTTAAACACCAGTGTCACGAGGACACTGGTTCTGCCTTGTCACGGGTCTAAAATTGTGGTGCATTTGTTGTCCAAAACAGTAAAGGTAAGATTAATCCGAACAATTGCATGGTTTTCTAATAGTATATGTGTAATTTCTTTGCTGCTCGAAATGCCATTGAACCCTTGAACTGTTAACTATGGGTGTAAGTATGGTCCTTTAATTACCCTGTTCAGGGGAATTCATCACATTGCGTCATTTCTTTAGTGCCATAGTACTCTCTGTCTCCTCTCTCCATATGTTTTTTTCCCATTTCTCTTCACTCACTATTGCCGTTATGTCTTCGCCTTCTTTTTGCCCTTGTCTCCTCCTACACCATTATCATCATCTCTTTTTTTCATTACTTCCCCCCAGTCTCTCGCCTATGCCTGTGCCTGATTTAGTAACAGGAACCGAATATGGGTGAGAGGATGGACAGGGAAGGAAGGAGATACACAGCATCACCACTGGATTACATCCAAGTATATTGCCTTACCATTAGGGGTAGGCAGAATTCCTACATAAAAAATCTGCGAGATTCCACAGAGTTCCACCAAATGGGAGGAAATTTGCATGTAGCGCTGCTCGTGCTGCAATTTAGCGGCAGTAGCGCTCGCAGCATTGAGAAATCAGCTAACTGCACCATGTGGTGTGCAAGAGTGCGCGGCTAGTAAAGTTGATTTTGCTGCCGCTAGAGTAGAAAATCTACTTGAGCGGCAAATCTACTCGAGTAGCGGCCCTCTTACTGTAACCGTCTACATTAGAAACTGGAGCTAGCGGACGCCAAATCTCGCTCGCATTTCTGGAGCCTCACAAGAAAAAACTATTCGCTGCAATTAGCGGAATTTGGCCAGAACTCCATGTTAGAAGAGGAAAGCGGAGTCGCCAAATTCGGCAGTCAGAATGAAACATTCTGCCCACCCCTTCTTACCATGCCGTTTGTCAGTGCAATCCCGGATAGCTGGCTTGATTATTAAGAGGCAATAGAGAGTAGTAGAAATGCAACCAAATTTAAACTTAGACTTTACAAGTCCAGAACACACTGTCTGAGAGGCAACCACTGCACAACCATTTGGTCATATACTTAAAGGGCCCGTCTACCGGGCTTTTTCATGATACCATTGTGGGTAGAAAAACCTGTTTTCACCGGAATTGCAGTAGTGTGTTTGAATTGTGCTGCCATCCTTCTTTCCTATTCACATTTCCCAAGGAGGAATCATTTAATGGGAAAACCACCTGGTTAGGATGGAAAACGTGCATGAGTTGGTACCCAAGCACCAATACCTACGATTATTTCCACAATTAGAGTGCAAAACCCAGGGCTTTAAGTGGGCCGGGTCTCATCGGTGCTGAGCACCGGCAGTTTTTAAAAGGGGGCCTTGAAACGGGTCTCTATCGGGCTCTGTTTTGTTCCCTGGCACAAAGTAATATCCAAGTATTCCCCAAGCTTAGTTGTTAAAAATATGCTTCATGGCTACACACTTACACGGTCCACACATGCTTTCTTTTTTTAAAAGTCACTACTTGTTTGGTTTACTTTTGGCCAGTCACTCTCCAATAGAGCATTTTGGCACTCCGACACCAACTGCTCCCTCCATCCTCCCTTAGTAGGTAACAGACATTGCCATTTACAATGCCAATAGCTCTAACTTAAATAAATGCGAGACCTATTGCATTTCCAATGCTTGTTTAATCTTGTGATGTTCTGTTAAAACGATAGCATGTAATTCCATTTAAGTATTAGGCAATACAGTAATTTAATGTTGGCTTGTAAGTCTGTATTTAGATGACCTTACAAAGGTTCTGTAATGCTCCCCAATATTCTTGAAACTTTCGGCTCAGACAACATAAAAGGCACAGCTTGTTTATATGTTATAGTGATTACATCTTCCATGGACGTAGTTAAATTACTAATCCCAGTACTGCTGGTGAATTCGTGGGAATTAAATACTTTGTTGCATCTTTGTCTCATCAGATGTTTTTTCCTGACTGAATGGTATTCATTTTTGGCATATTGTGCACCACCATTGCACAGTAGCACCCACAATGGCATAACGATGGTGCTGGCAGTGTAGTGGTAAGTCTTGGCATGTTGTGGGCATTTATTACATATTGGTTCCCAATCTTGGCATAATGTTCACCCTGGGTCCATGATGGTAATTCTTGGTATGCTGTCGTCATCCCTGCCACCGCGAGGGCTCTGGATCCATGGTGGGTTTTTTCGTACATTTGGTGTCCATTGCACAATGGTGGTAATTTTTTACATATTTTGACCAAAGACACGCATAGCTCATTTAATTCTGGACACCACATTATAGTAGTGATTCATGACATATTGTGGGCATGCCTGGCTTGACGGTGCGCCCCTATTACAATGATGGAAACCACTTAACTGTGGTAATTACTGGTATATTGTGAGCTGCCATGGTTTGATGGTGCCAAGGCATGAATGTGAGAAATGTTTAACACCTTTATTTATTTGTAGTTTCTATAGCCCATACAAGGCTCTAGAGCATCAGAATGCTTTACAGCAACAAGGACTACACAGATTAGAGTTAGAACAATAGACAAGAAGTCACTGCAACTGATATACTTAGTGGAAAATGCAGACAGTGGTTGAGGAAAGGATCACATACAAAAGAAGAAGCAAATTAGAATTGACTGAAACAGTGGCTGATGCATTCATTGACAACAGTAAGCAGAACAGATAGCATTATTCTTCAAGGTTCCAGTGACCACAGAGGCCAGACAGGGCATAGACGGGTTAGTAGGTGGAGGGAAAGGGACAATTCTGATCAAGGAGAAGGAATTTAAGTTGTTTGTAGGTGGATATTGAGGTGATGCTGCAAAAGGATGGTGGAATAGCATTCCAAATCTTCGAAGCACATCCAGAAAAAGCCTTGTTTGAAGCACATTTTTTTGGCTACTTGGATTTTTTCCAGGAAAATTGCATTTGAGTTTCGTAGATGACAGGAGCCCTCAGAGATCTTAAAATTGCTTTTAAAGTAGTGAAGGTTATCCGCATTTAACAATGTGTGCACCAGGCACACTAGTTTGCAAGTTGATCTGCTGTTGACAGGGGGTCAGGATAGTGAGCACAGTACAGAAGTGATGTGAGAGGCAGAGCATGCTGCAGCATGTAGAAAGACTTTTGGGGGAGCAAGGCGAGTTTAGGGAATAAGCAAAAGGATCGAGTTGCGATAGTCAGTTGTTGTGACCTGTTGATGTCCTCATAGTAGTTACCTTCAAGTACAGCCACGTACAATCCGCCTACTAATGGTCTGAGAGGCCTGAGTCTCTGTTAAAGTTGTCCTGAAGTTCGAGATAGAGGTTGAATAGTATGAGGACTACGATTGATCCCCGATGAACACCCAGATGCATTGCATAGCCTGGAAAAAGAACTGCTTCTTTTGGTAACTTGAGATCAGTTAACTTGATATAATATAAACCAGTTAAAAAGTTCTTCTTCAGAGCCCTCATGATCTTTTAGTGCCTGGATGCCGAGGTCATGATTCACAGTGTCATGGGCTACTATGAGGTCTAGTAGAATCAACAGGTAAGACTTTCCATTAGTATGTGTAGAGCCTGAACCTTAACTTGTAGGATGCAGATTTAGCTCAGCAGCCACCTTGAAGAGCTGATTGGAAGTCATAAAAGAGGTTGGTGCAACTGATAAATAGTTTCATTTGGTCTTTTGCAACTTTCCAGTAGTTTTGTTGGGAACAGAACCACTGAGGGGCCGATTACGATGTCGTTCGGAAAGGCTCCAAATGGGATTCGGTATCTCAGAATCTGATTAGGAACCTATGTTTCCGACCGAATCGTACACATTTCCTAACAATCGATTACGATGCCCGGAAACCGTTCAGGCTGTCCGATTCGGTTCCGAAAGGCATTCGGACAGCCCGAGCCTTTCATAGCTGAATCGTACAGCTCTATGGACCCGGTTTCCGAGCGAGAGATTAAGATGACCGATTCGGACAGCCATTCCGATTCGGTCTGCCCGACACGAAACGGCTGTCAGAATCTGTCTTTGGGGGCCTGTTGCAGGCCCCCCTTCACTGGGAGGCCTCTGGTTGGGGCCCGTGGGGGTACCCAAGAGACCCTTCTTTCCAACCATGCACAATGTGGCAGGCAACACGGGGCGCCCGTCACAGGGTGAAATGTTTTCCCCAACCACCTCTTTTTACAATGGGAGCTTGTGTTCTTGTTCAGAACACAGGCTCCCATTGAAGTCAGTGCGAGTCCGACTGATTGATGTTCAGAAGCATCGTAATCGGTCGGACGGACTTGCAGAACCCGATTCGGTCAAAAACGATTCCAAACCTGATTCGGTTGGAAGAGTTTCCGACTGACATCGTAATCAGCCCCTGAGATGGGACAGAAGGCATTCAGGCCATCCAGGTTGGCAGATTTATTTTTAGATGGGGCATGATTTGACCCCTGTTTAGATTGTCGGGGAAAAAACTCCTGGAGTGAAGGAGAGCTTAATCAGGTTGATCCAACGGTGGTAATGGTAGCAGGCATTTATTTGGCTGGGAGAGGGACGGAAGCATGGTTAGGTTTGATTTTGGATAGAATGCTCAAGAGTTCAGTTTCTGAAATTGTCCTGAAGCCAGACTCACTGTTCGGGGATTTACTGCATGCAGTAGGTGGTAAGGAGCAGATAAGGGACGAAAGGAATTATTCAATAGCCTTGACCCTAGCACTGACGAATCAACTGAATACTTTGCCTCTCTATTCAGACTCAGCAATTCTAACAGGAGGTGAAGGGCTAGTAGCAGGTTTAACAATCTCATATCAATATCTCTGTATTAGTTTCCTGGTAATGTGAGCTGACTCAATAGTAGCTCCTGTTGAAAATATCAGTACCTTCGAATTAATTTATGGTTAAATAGGTATTGGTCCAGGACCATTGTTTTCTTTGCTGAATCTGATACCCAGGTCCACGGACTTTTAGTTGGGTTACCCCATTTAATTAATGGCTAACAATCTCAAAGAGCTTCTTTGGCTTGTCTTGGCTAAATAAGATAGGGATTTGATGAATGAGGATTTTGATTCTAAGATGTGTTTTTTGAATGATCTTCTGTGTGTCCGTAAGTCATTGAGGTTGTCCTTGAAGGGTTTAAGAAGCCAAAATCATTTGGACAATCCAAGTAGTTTTTTCTTTGTTGAGCAGCAGGTAGCAGGGAAGGTTCAAGGCCAAGCTTAAGGTTAACTCAATTGGGTGAACATTTGTTAGGTTTCAAATCTACCTTTTAGGATTTTTGAGTTGTGTAACAGTGGTAGTTTTAGTAGAGTTGACGGAGAAAGAAATATGATGAAGATCTAGCTAGTTTATTAGGCTAGCATCTCCGACTAAGATGGCGTCTTCTTTGGCAAGAACAAGATCTTGCATGGTCCATTTTATGTGGGGTTTAGCCAATATTCGATCTAGCCGTTTTCCTGTAGAAAGGAGATAAGGAAGGAGGATGTGATGTCATTAGGGTTTCCCTAGTGTAAATCTTGAGCAAAGATGTGACTGTGGTTGGACAGTGTGAGGAGATTGTGGTTGGATAGTGTGAGGAGATTGTGGTTGGATAGTGTGAGGAGATTATGATTGGATAGTGTGAGTTGATTGTGGTTGGAAAGTTTGAGGTTTGTGGTTGGATAGTGTGAGGTGATGGTGGTTGGGTAGTGTGATTTGGGAGGTAATGTGTTCCATGCTTTGCTAGATGAAGCAGAGACTTTCACATGGGGAAGCTAAATAATGTGTATTCTGGTAAGTTTGGACACGACGAGGTTAAGTTCAACTGCCAGATACTGAAAAGAGGGGACAGAGTCAGAAGTCACTAACCGGCCAGGAATAGAGTAAATAATAGCCATTCCTCCATCACATTACAATTCAAGCACACTCAGAGAAGAGAGGGAGGGGCCAGTGTAAATGACATATGTCATGTGTCCTCTAGTCTACAAGCTTAGCCAATTCTCTCTCCAACACCTACGACGGATGTATCTTTTCCAATGCTGAGATTGTGGTGAGAGGGCTGGGCAAGGCAAAACGTACTTTATTTGGAAATGCTTGTTTCTTTGTCTCTGGCTTTCACAGAGTTAATAAACTTGTGATTTTTAACTTCTTTTGTGCCTCTACTATTTATTGGCTAATGTTCAATATTCTGTACTTTCCCCCTCTCTGCTCCTGTCTTCTCTCCACAGCATATATTTAAAATTTAACACACACCTCATGCTCTTTCCTTTCAAAGTTAACATGAGACGACTGGCAAACAAGGCAGTCAGCATCAGAACTTAATCTCAACAAGGTGGTCTGGGAAATTTCAGGTGATTGTCTGGTTAGTTCTCTGATGGTTTAGTGTGACTTTTTTTCTGGTCTTTGCATTGGATGGGTAAATCCTATAGCAATGAACTGCTTGTATTTTCCTGCAATAAAGCTAGAAAGGAAAGTCAAACAATTGCGCATGGCATTTATAAGAATAACAACAACAATAATAATATGATTATTGTCGTTCTCATTATTCGTAGTAATAGTATTATAACATATATGTCGCTTTTACTATTTCTAGATGTAACTCTTATCCATTATATTGCGGCTCTATTTACCATCTCCGAAAGATGAAAGGCTGAGTTGGCCTCGCCAAGATTCACACTTGTGACAGGAAATCGCACCTGATGTCAGCGGAGAGCGCTCAGCTCACTAACACTCCTCTGCCTTTCTTATTTTGACAAACGTTAATTTATAGGTCCTGCAGGATTGGTTTGGATAATCCTTCATTAAATGAGTTCCTAAAATCCATCAGTTAAATGATTCCATTCGGTTCGGCGTGCAAATGTTCAAAGACTAATTATATGTGCACGAGACGCCTGGATTTCCGAGAAGTTGAGATCTCCTTCTTAGGAATACGGCTCGGGGGTTTAAAGACCGATGGCTGCACTGGGGGGAAGCGGGAGGACGGGGGCATATTTTAAAATACATCTGAACACAGTTCTCAGCGGCTTCGTGCAAAGAAGGATCCGCTTCATCAAACTCAGCCGAAGGGTGAAGGTAAGATGCGAGGGGGCCTTTTGTTTAACATTAAATAATGTCATAACATAGTGGAAGAATAGCTTAAACCGCAAATGTAAGTAAGAAAACGTGCACTACAGGGGCACATTCTTGAAGGTAATGATAGTTATAGATAGATAATGCGAGTTGTTGACGTTTCCACTGCATGACTGTGGGTCCTGTAGAGGCTGATAGGCTTCCATTTAGCAGAAGAACTCAGTAACGATGCCCAGTTACTGACTGGCCATCTTCCCATATCTGCTTATTCCCTAGTCATGCGCCAACATATGGAATGCCAGTTCCGAAGAAACTGGAAAGCACCGACTTCAACTTCTTTCAATAATGAATGACGTGAATGGCCATTTGCACCACAACCCCCTGCATATCGTCTAACAAACTCTTCCCACCAACTAAAGGCAAAACAGAGGAGCCCCCTTCATCACTAGCCCTCGGCCCCTCCAGGAGTCCGACCTCTCCCCTCGAGGCTTAGCCAGTGTGTCAAGGGCCCTGGTGCAAGAAAGGAAATAGGCCCTCTGGCTGCTGTTTGAATTGTGAAATACAGCACTAACCAAGGTTCAGTGAGCCCCTCAGGCCTCTGGGCCCTGGTGCCACTTCACCTGCTGCACCAGGGAAACCTCTCCTTCATACACACCAGCCTGAATCATCTTCTCCACCTCATGACACTCGCCTCCATTAATCCTCTCCTCATGCACTCTGTCCCCTTACCCTCCCACGTACACTTTACTTCAAGTACGTGCAGTCCGAACATGCACTGTTCCTATGTGAACTGGTTGTTGCATATGTGACCTACCTCTCATTCCTGCAGGCAGTTACTTCTCTTCTTGTCTTTGAAATCCCTGCATGGATACTATAGCTCCGACCTACTGTAAAGCGCTGTGACGTTAACAGAGGCTGTGCCCGTGTCATAGAAAAAGCACCAGTAAATACATAAAATACGTAAGGAAGTCCAACCCTTACATGTCACATTAACCACCACATGAGGAGCTACAACTGCTCTCCAGAGGCAGGCAAATAGCAAGTCTCCTAAAAAGGATCTCACACAACCCCAAACAAGCCGCCAGGGTGGCTAACAGACAACCGCACCCTGCTGAAAAATGGAGTGATCTATAGATCACAATGTTGAATTCCAGCAAGACCAAGTCAGCCTTCCAATATGGGTAAAATGAGTATCGTTAATTTGGGTAGTAGCTAGTGGTTGGTCGGTGGAGTTTTGACCACTCCGCGTTACACTTGCAACTCTGGCCAAACTCTGCCAACCGCAACTTGGTAGAGTTTTTTTCTCGGGCACTAGGAGGGCACCCGGCGAGATTTTCCCAACGTGTGCGATTGTAGGCAGTCGCAGGAGGTCACGTCCGTCCGTTCAGGGTGAGAAAGCTGCCGCTTGAGTCTAAAATCTACTCGAGCGGCAGCAAAGAAGCAGTGCCCTCTGGCACACTGCGTGGTACCGTTCAAGCTGATTTTGCAGTGTGGAACAAGCGCCTGGCACTAAAAATCAGGCGCGAGCAGTGCGACATGCCAATTTCTGCCCGCTTGCGGAACTCTGTGGAATCTTGCTGAGTTTTTATGTAACGCCACAGAATTCTGCAGAGTTCCGCCCACCGAGTAGCATCCTATGTCACTTACACTGCTTATAAATAGTAGATATGCAGTAAAAAGCGTTATATAAAACATAAGTTATTATTTTCCCCCGGGAAGTATAAAGACAGACAGACACCCTCTCTAAATTCTGTGCTTTCCATAGTAGCAGTGGTAGCCCAAAGTAAATCCACACTAGCCAAGAGACAGGTGGATGACGACTGTGTTAAGGAGAGCAGCTCTAGGATAAAAGCGGATTCCCAGAAAGTGATCATGAAGTTCAGTGTCACAGACCTTAGTATATGGAAAAATAGCAAGCAGTGACACAGATTAACCTGGAAAGAAAAACTCACAAGCACAACAAATGCAAGCACACTCACTGACTTTATTTGCAGAAACAGATGAGACACACTAATGAAAAACCAGGTATAGAATCCTCATACACAACTGGTACTGTGGAGATCCCACAGTACAGCAAATTCCATCAGTGCTATTTCCTATAATTCGGTCTAAAATGTCAAAAGACCTTGTGGGGACCAGGCTTGAATCACCAAAAGCTGGATTCAGGTGAGCCTGAGTGTAAACCGTATAGCCTACCAGCTCAATGTAGAGGGTGAAAGCTTCATAACCGTTTCCCCCAAAGCCACACAGAACAAAAAAGAAAATCTGTCTTTTGAGGAAAGCATATTAAACCCATGAGACTGTGAACAACTCTTGCTACATATAAACTATGAAGCTGCTTCTCTCCTGGGGAGGAAGGTGATCAATAAAATGCTACAGCGATACCCTCCTAATCTCTGTAAAAAAGGATAACATTTTCAGAGCAAAGCTCAAATCAATAAGGCAAATACACTCTTAACAAAACAGTAAAAATAGAGGGAAGGAAAATATAGGAAATCTAACCCAACTCTCTGATCCATCTTGCAGAGGTGAGAGCTGCGAGAAATGCATCTTAATGTCTGATCAGCCCAAAGGAACGTTCCTCATCGTTTCAAAAGAATGCACGTGAGGAGCTGTGAAGATTAACGACCTTATTCAGAGTTTGGCAGACCAGATACTCTACCACAAGCATATTACGAGTGTCTGTAGTCAATGGCACTTGTAATAAGGCGCACTGGATATTCGTCATGTTTTGACAGAGTATCCCTGCCGCCAAACTCTACATGAGGCCATACATACATATTCCATAAACACGGCGCGAGACAGGTCCTGCTAAGAACAACCTACACAGTAAATAATAAACCCACCTTTGAATTTAGGACAGGCCTCTCTAACCTCAGGAACCTCAATGAAGCTCATTATACTCTCAGAGGATACAAAGCCCTCTCCTTGTGGACTCCATCCTGTAGGAAATGTAGAACCAGAGCTACGCCTGTGGATACAGGAGCAAGCACCAGGTCTGTCAGGACCAGTGGTGTTCATAGGAGCAAAGGTCAAGCATTATGAAGAATGATTGACAGACATTGGCCTCTGCAGTACTAGCTGAAGAAGCGATCACTGTTATGATTAAGATTGTTATTTATTTTTACTAGTGCTGATATTATTATTATATTTTTTATATTGGCACTTTACAAAGAGATCAGGTGTCAGGGTGCTTTACATGGAAAGAACTGTTGAGATCGAGATATCTTCACAGTATAAACCTGGCGTAAGCCTAAAATGAGGAAACAAGAGGAAAATGATTGATAAATGGGTACAGTTATTAGTAGTTTAATATTGGTTCTATTTGGAGTCGATGATTGCAAACTAATGAAAGCTGAAAGCGCGTGAGTCAGGAGGGGGATAAACCTTAAAATGGGTAGATGTGAAACAGACTTGACCTAAGGAAGCAAAAATGGGAGGGGTTAACCAAGCCTATGAAATCAGGAATACCTACCCCATGGAAGAGACGTCTCAGCCGAAGGAACTGCAAGACCAACACAGAACTATGAACAGCATCTGCAAGCCTCCCCTCTTGGCACACACCTACTATATCTCATGCAGTATACCTCATCCAATACACAGCAATACTTCCACATTGCATGGCAAATTTAATAGATCAATACAAAAGTTAATAGAGTTAGGTAGATGACATAAAGGTAAAAATACTACTAATATACCTACTATATTGATGTAGTGGTGGGTGATGTACTCGACACAATGTATTTGTAAGTCAATTTTACCTAGCGTGATATAGAGTTGAACAACCTCCCTTTTGAACAGTGTTAATATTATAAGGAGAGGGTGGAGGGAGACGAACAGTAGGCTATGTGACCAAAGAAGAGACAGAGTATACATCCTCCATGCTGGATGTTCAGGACCTCTTGCACATTACAGAGGGAGACATCATTCTCCTGGACATGACCTCTTCCAGCCGTGGCATATACCATTTGTTGAAATTGGCCATGAACACTCTGGGGCTAAGGTAAGAAGGGAAAATTCAACTGTGCCGGACTTACAAACTCATGTGAGATGGATTGCAGTTACACAGAACACATTCTCTTTACATCAATCTGAACAGCCAGGGTGGCTAACGAGATGGGACCAGTGCCTCCAGTCTGTCTAGACCTGATCCGCCTAACTATTTACGTGAGGAAGGAGCTTCTGAAGTGTTCTCAAACTGGCAACAAGTTCTTTACTTTGTGGGATGACTGGCCTCCCTGCTAGACCATCAGCCCCGAATGGACAGAGAGCCCAAACGCAGCCTACAACCCTTACTGTTGGCATCTGTGATTACAATAGGCAGAGAGACTAGGTAAGAGATGCTCCACAGGAGAGGTTTCCTGCAACGATCACTACTGCAAATCGTTGGCAATCTGAGGTGAAATTTTCGAATCTCTGTAGCTCGCATCATATGGACGCGATCAACACAGGCACAGTGAAGCCTTGCTCAGGGAACCATGAACACTGTTGCTGCCATATCCCGAGAATCTGAAGCAACTCTCTTATAGGAGCATCCTAAAGGCTGGGAGGTTCAGCCATGGATCAGTGACATTTGCTCGCTCTTGACTCATGGAGGTGGACAAATCCCACATCTGTTGAGAAGGTTTCTACTGTGAGTGTCATGACATGGGGAGGATGGAAAGATGACTTGTTTGTTAGGAAAGCCTTATTCTGAGAATTGAAGTGGTGGGACAGGACACATATCTAGATTGCGTAAAACCTCCTCTTGCAAACTCAATAAGCCATTACTCTGGAAAGAACTAAGCCTAACCTTTAAAGGTGTGGGAAATTAATTTCAACCTTTACATCTGCCTGCGAGGACTGATGGAACTGGATTTGGGTTTAACCATGTTTAATAAACTGCACGCCTCTCTCCACAGTCTAGCTGTACCTTCAGAACCCTCAGAACTGTGGAGAGGAAACAAACAAGCAACTTGTACTTGTCCATCCTGGTCCTTCTTGTCATGTTATTTGTGACAGTGTTTGCTTCAAACCTTGTAAGTGAACTGTCCAGACTTATAGATTGCACGGCCGGGCCGGGCCCTC
The DNA here is from genome assembly GCA_963921515.1 of Calotriton arnoldi. Lineage (NCBI taxonomy): Eukaryota > Metazoa > Chordata > Amphibia > Caudata > Salamandridae > Calotriton > Calotriton arnoldi. Next base: position 241,622 of record CAWUFW010008239.1, on the reverse strand, counting down.
TTAACTGCATTATAGGCCCAGGGGCAAAGCAGTGCACTGGGCCCTGCCTACACAAGCACTCACAGGAATAAAAATGTTTAACAGAAAATTAGTGTTAAATTCTGGTCTGCATGGGGCCCCTATGCTCGTGGGACCCCCGGGCAACTGCCCAGCGTGCCCTTGCATTAAGCTGGCACTGAGGCCGGGTGAGACTCTTTAGCCAGTTCATGGAAATCATTCATTAAGGGCGAAAACTCATGCATTTACATCATCATTTGAGACAGAGGATCCACATGGATCCCACTCTTAAACCATTTTACATCAGCAGTAGTGCTGACTGCTCTCAGTGTTAAAGCGATGCCGACTGTATAGCATCAGAGCGGTCAATAATTGTGCTCCATGTATTAAAAGGAAGGCATCGTCACCACCTCTCTGGAGCTTACAGTTCCATGTTCCTGTGTTACATTAAGGAGGGCACTCCATGTGCTTCGAGTGAATAAACGAACAGAGCTGGGGTAGTGCAGGCAGGGTGTAGAATGACGAGTATGTCTTTTTATTTCGGAATGAAAAGTGCAAATTAGGGGGGAAAGTAGTACGAAGAGTAATGCAGGTTATCGGAAGTACCTTATAGTTTGTGTATGTTGGATAGTACATCTGTGTGACATTGCACCAGTATAAGCAAGAGCACAAGCCACTTGCTTCAGATTAGACAAATGTGTTATTCTTGACTATTTTCTACTCTAACACACTTCATTTGTTCTATGAAACCCCATTTCTGTTCCCAGTTGTGGGGTTTGGGCACTATTAATTCTCTGCACGCAAATAGATTAACAAAATACCTTTCTTGGAGACCTGTCTCTGCAGACCATATCGACTAAGGAATGAGTGGTCTGTGTGAAACTGTCCAGTAACCTTGATTTGAATTCTTTTGGGCGGGTCTCTGGCAAAATGTGAGCTTTCTTTCTCAAGAAACATGGTGTAAATTTGCAAACATTTGCAAAAGAACACTTTAAGGCTATTGTAGTGCTTGCTAACTGACGCTGTGCTAGGAGGGCGGCCCCATAGTGAATATACACCAGCTGGGCTCCCACCTAAGTTCTTAGTGCTCATTGGTGGCTAGCTCAGTCATTTGTCAGTGATGGGGGGGCTGCCTGGCACTCTTTGCTGCCATTCATCCCAGCTGCACGTTGGGCATAACTGTGGGAGCAAAATGAGGGCCACTTAAGAGATTACCCTCTTGCACCCAACCCTAAAAGTAATTAAAGAAAAAAAAATGAAAACTTTTCTCGTGTGGTTGGCAGGTTCGCTGGGCCAGGGCGTGGATTCACCATCTGTACAATTGGGTGAAAAAAAAGTTCATGAATCACAGCTGCCCTTACAACGCTCCAAACCAACACCCAATGAATAAGTGCTTTGAATGCCTTGTGCTAATTCAAGTAAATTTCAACAATAGCTAAAGGGGGTCACTGAACATTCATTTCTTACAAGAAGTGCAGGAATCTAAAATGCAGTACAATATTTCAAAGTATGTTCGAAGACTTCAATCACAAAGAAAGTTGTAAATTCATGGCCATCAAAGCCTTCAAACTGCTTTTTGCTCTGCACCACTGGGAATGCTTCAAAACTTCTCCCTTCAGTGGAATTTACAACTTGCTAATAGCACAATGAGAATGAATTTTTAAAAAGTCGCTGGAACAGAGACAGCATTCCCTCCTGACTTGTACCTTTTCCTCTCCTCTGCTTCTGAGCTTACTTTGTAGTGTAAATAGCAACAGACTGGGGCTGATGAAGTAATGAATACCCCTCCAATCCTAATGCAAACCTGTGTTTGCACATATGCAGCTTTGTTTTAGGAGCAGTATTCAGACTGCAGAGATCTTCTGTTTTTTGTTTGCAGGATGGTGTAGTTTTGGACAATATTTATTTTCATGTAAAGAATCATGTAATCATTGTTTGAAACGTTTTCTCACATTAAGAAATTGATGACGGAGAAACCCACATCCCATTTATTCAGTAATATTGTGTTTTCATTCTTTCCCTTCCATGTAAGTGTTTTGTGCAGGTTTACATTTAAGTTTTCATTGCAGTCCTTTGTCTGCATAATTTTACATTACTTGTGGATACGCGTTTGGGTGCCTCACGTGAGGATGATAGGCTCTGTAAAAATACAATATGCTATCTCACAAGCAAATAATGTTGTTTTACATCCTCAAAATGCACCACCTCCCACTATGGGCCATACGTACAAATTATAAGGATTAAGATTTCCTAATCGCGCTTCTTTGCGAATCGCAATTAGGAAATCAAAATTCCAAATATATGAAAACCATTGAGTTTCATTTAGCGATGCCTAATGAGGTCGCAATCGACCTACCTCATGAATATTAATGAGGTAGGTAGCAATTTCCAACTCATTGGGAATTGCACCTGTCACAGGGATGGTGGCCTGCACGAGTCAGCAAACCGCCATGTCTGTGATTGCTTTTTAATAAAGCAAACTTTTTTTTTTTTTTTAAATGCAGTCTGTTTTCCTTAAAGGAAAACGGGATGCGTTTAAATAGAAAAAATGAAACTTTGAAGTTTCATTTTTTAAGAGTAGGCAGTGGTTCTTTGCCTTCTCTTAAAAAATATTTGTTTCACCATTTACAAAGGGGAAGGGGTTACAATTTGCAAATAGTTACCACCACCCTTGAGGTTTTGGTAAAAAATGAATGTTTTGCAACCGTAATTCTGTTGCAAAACATTCATACAGACCACTGCGATTCGGTATTAGGAAGCGACGCCCTAAATACACCCCTTCCAAATACCGAATTGCAAATCCAAATTGCAATTCGGTAACAGGTTACCGAATTGTAATTTGGCTTTTGTGCATTTTAAAAACCTTTTTGGCGGCCGCAAACAACCCAATTCTGCGACTGAGCCATTTACAACCTCAAAATCGATTTTGTACATATGGCCCTATGTTCCCAAAATCCTGCAAGAAAAATGTACCTTGACTTAAAACTATAGATTGTTCCCTCTACTTTCTTTCTGTCTAACAACTCTCTCCTTTCCTGAAAAAGAAATGCAGTTATATCCATCCACAGAATTAGATGGCAGTTAGGGTATTTAGATGCTATGGGACCAAGACATTTTGTCTTGATTGTTGTGTTCTGTAAGACTATTTGTTCTCCCTTTGCCTTTCTCCTGTTCTCTTTCAGCTGCTTCCCTTCTGCCTCAAGCTAACATTCTAAATTGCCAATGTTCCATAGGCCACTGAAACTGAGAGACCGTGGTGTGAGATGTTGCGGCTGTTGGAGATGTTTCTGGACTTATGTCTGATACATGTATCTTCACCTTTTAACCCGGTTTCACCTGGTAAATTTCATTACTATGTGATTACACCCAACCTCATCTTCATATTGGATTCTTAACTCACTCTATGCCAGGAGAAAACCAACAATTGACTCACAGTAAGTGCCCCTGCCAGTTTAAACCTTCTTCTAATCGCACATCAACCAAGACCAACTACAGGAGCCAACACACACCTTGACCTGGTCCTAGGAAGATAGTGAGAAGAATAAGCTAGCATGCCCTTTAATGGTCTGGCTTGACGGAGGAGCTGTCGCCAATAGTGCGGGACCAATTTTCAGAGGGGGGTGCTGACATCAATGTTCAGTGTTGGACTGGCCTTTCGGGTGGTCTGGCACTCCACATAAGCCAGCCTGAAGATTTCAGTTTGTGGGACAATTTTTGGTCCTGTGCGGTGTAACAGGACAGAAGAAGCATCCCGCACTAGCCCTTTCAAGTTGCCCCATCTGTTAGTGCTTCCTGAAAAACCTGTCCAACACTGTCAATGTTACAACACTGAAGTCATAGGGACTGTGAAAAAAATTCAAGTGTCACAGAAAGAACAAATGTAGCAAATGATCCACACCCATTCAGCACGAAAGTGGTCAGAGTGTAGCAAGTAGTGGGTGGTGCATTTTGGAGCAAGTTGTCATAGCATGATGCAGTAGTGAACTGTCATTTACAGAGAGCACATTTTCCATTGAAATTGCTTCTTGAAAGGACCACTAAATTTCTATCAGAGATGAGGTTTTACAAATAGACCTATATGGCACACAAACGATATTGTGTAAAATTCTGCTTTCAATTAATATTTGTCGTTTGATTATCACACAAGTAAAGTGTCTTCATCTGTCTGTTATTTTGTCTTTACTGGCTGCCTTATTGTCTCTCTGCTGTTCTTTCTATTACTTGTTCTCTCTCTCTTATTATGTCTCTCTCCCTTTCTATATCTTTTCCTTTTTTCTTTGTCTGACTGTCCCTGTTTGTCTTTTCCTTCCTCTTTTTCTCACTTTTTCCTGGATGTATGTCCATATCTGACTCTCTAAGCTTCTCTCTTGCTTTCACTTTAGGTCTTTTGCTGCCTTTCTCTCTCTCTTTCCTTGTATGTACAGCAGCATTTCTGTATTTTTCTCTTTCTCGTTCTCCCGGTCTTTGTCTGTTTCTCTGTCTGACTCTGGATTTCGTACATTCTCTCTCAAATTCAACAGAGTCTCCCTGGCATTGTTAATCTATCACAGCTGACAGCCCAAACAAGTAGAGGTGGGCGAGCCACTGAAAGCTCAAGCTAGACTAGAGTTTGAAGCCTGGCTCTAACTCAGCTCAAGGTCTTGTTGGAACCTCAAGCTCATAACTAGCCGAGCTTTCATGCGGCTTCTGCCTGCTCTCCTTCATCTACCTAGGATGTGGCGTTATGGCCAGAGCTGCCGACTTTGGAACTAGGAAAGCATGTTCAACCCTCGGCCTCAGGTCAACATCCTGTGATTCTAGACAAATCGCTTAATCTCTTATCTCTACGTGCCTATAAAAAATGAATGTCACCTTGTATAATGTAACTAGTGCTCATGTAAAGACCTCCATGACCTTCGGGTTGAGATTGCACTATATAGAAATTGCAAAAAATGCACAGAGAGGTAAAAACAAACCCTTAATGTACGAAACGACAAATAGATGCGCAGTTAGTGGCCGATTTGTATAAAGTGAAACCAGAAAACTTTAATAATAGTGGCTTCCCTTTTTAAAGTGTGTGATTTTAGGCAAATATTTTATTTCTTTAAACTCCTTTTTTTCTTCCTTATCACGTATGAAAGTACTTTCTAATATGTGAGTTCAGAATATCAGTTGCACAAAAACCTATTGTGTTTGATTGAATAGACTACATTGTTGCTCCATTATAATCTGGGCCACTTACAGGGTTTAAATGACAACTGTCTTGCCTCAAAGTTCACTAATGGTTCTAAAATGATCACTTTTAATAAGTACTTAGTGCAGTGCTATAATGTGACGTATTAATGTCAAAGCTTCCACGTGTTCAAGAAATACAGTTTTGGGATTTTGAAAAGACTTTATAATATTTTTTACGTGATGTTTGTTATATGATTTACAAAGGAAACATTTTCAGGGCTCGTGCACGGGCTCTAAGAGCTGAGCCAGACCCTTTTCTCGGCTCCGGCTCTGCTCTCCCTGTTAATTTGTTGGCCCGCCATCTTGCTACCAGACTTTGGGGCTACAGAGAAATATGCTGCATTGGATGTCAATCAATGTCGCCTTGAAGGAACTTATGAGGTCGTTTATGCTGTCTTTGACCGATCTTTTTAAGTGACCAAGGCGAGAGGCACACATATAACATGCCTATGTGTTCATAGGTTCATAAGTGCACAGATACAACGCTGGTATATATACAAGTGAGAATGTGAGATTTTTTTGTACAAAGTGGGTATAAAACTGTTATAGATGCAAAAGAGAATTTGCCGTTTTTTAGAAAGTAGGTAAAACTGAACAGAAATGCAAACAACCGTTAATATGGGCCTAGCCTCGTTAAGGTGTGCTACGGGAGTGAAGTGTGCTTGACAGACAGCCGAGAGCAAGTTCGGCATGACACATCTCTTTGCTTAGTAGGAGTTACCTACCATACCTGCCCCTGGCAAACAGCGACGCGTGAGCCAGCTGACGTTCACGTCACACTGGGTTGTACAGACGGACTGACGCCCATATCAGGTGAGACTGCTTCACGCCTGCACCAATTAAATTATATATAGTTAAAAAACAACGTCATCAAGCACGTCTCAGGTTAATAATCAATCTGTAGGAAACTATATCAAAAGATGTCATCGTACACCTATCAATCAATCAATCAATCATGTCACTTATAAAGCGCACTACATACCCGCAAGGGTCTCAAGGCGCTGGGGGAAGAGGGGGGTGGTGCTGCTACTGATCGAAGAGCCAGGTCTTGAGGAGTCTTCTGAAGGCCAGTAGGTCTTGGGTCTGTCGGAGGTTGGTGGGGAGGGTGTTCCAGGTCTTGGCGGCAAGGTGGGAGAAGGATCTGCCGCCGGCGGTCGTTTTCCGGATGCGGGGGGCTGTGGCGAGGGCGAGGCTGGTCGAGCGGAGCTGGCGGGTGGGGGTGTAGAAGCTGAGTCGTCTGTTGAGGTAGGCTGGTCCGGAGTTGTGGAGTGCTTTGTGTGCGTGGGTGAGGAGCTTGAAGGTTATCCTCTTGTTGACAGGGAGCCAGTGCAGGTCTCTCAGGTGGGGTGTGATGTGGCTGCGTCGGGGGATGTCGAGGATAAGACGTGCAGAGGCGTTCTGGATGCGTTGCAGCCGTCTCAGGAGCTTAGCCGTCGTTCCTGCGTAGAGGGCGTTTCCGTAGTCCAGCCTGCTGGTGACGAGGGCCTGGGTGACTGTTTTTCTTGTTTCGGTGGGGATCCACTTGAAGATCCTGCGGAGCATTCGGAGGATGTTGAAGCAGGATGAGGAAACGGCGTTGACCTGCTTAGTCATGGAGAGGGTGGGGTCGAGGATGACCCCTAGGTTGCGTACGTGGTCGGTGGGTGGCGGGGCTGTTCCCAGTGATGTTGGCCACCAGGAGTCATCCCAGGCTGAAGGGTTGGAACCAAGGATGAGGACCTCCGTCTTGTCCGAGTTCAGCTTCAGGCGGCTGGTCCTCATCCATTCGGCGACGGCCTTCATTCCTTTGTGGAGGTGGGCTTTGGCGGTGTGAGGGTCTTTGGTGAGGGAGAGGATCAGCTGGGTGTTGTCGGCGTAGGAGATGATGTTGAGGTTGTGCTGTCGGGCGACGTGGGCGAGGGTGCCATGTAGATGTTGAACAGCGTTGGGCTGAGGGAGGAGCCTTGGGGTACGCCGCAGATGATCTTGGTGGCCTTGGATCGGAAGGGGGCGAGGCGGACGCTTTGTGTTCTGCCGGAAAGGAAGGATGTGGTCCAGTCCAGGGCCTTCTCTTGGATCCCGGCGTCGTGAAGGCGGGTTCGTAGTGTGTGGTGGCAGACCGTGTCGAAGGCGGCTGATAGGTCCAGGAGGATGAGGGCTGCTGTTTCTCCGTTGTCTAGCAGGGTCCTGATGTCATCGGTGGCGGCGATGAGGGCGGTTTCGGTGCTGTGGTTGCTGCGGAAGCCGGACTGGGAAGGGTCCAGGATGTTGTTCTCCTCGAGGTAGCGGGTCAGTTGTTTGTTGACGATTTTCTCGGTGACCTTCGTGGGGAACGGGAGCAGAGAGATGGGTCGGAAGTTCTTGAGGTCCTTGGGGTCTGCCTTGGGTTTCTTGAGTAAGGCGGTGATCTCGGCGTGCTTCCAGCTTTCCGGGAAGGTTGCTGTCTCGAAGGAGATGTTGATTATTTTCCGGAGATGGGGCGCGATGTCTGTACTGGCTTTGTTGAAGATGTGGTGAGGGCACGGGTCTAGCGGTGAACCGGAGTGGATGGTGTTCATGATCTCGCTGGTGTCCTCGTCGTTGATGTTGGTCCAGGAGAGCAGGCGGTTGGTGGTTGTGGGAGCAGTGGTCTCGGTGGTTGCCGGGGCGGTCGTGGTGTTGAAGCTGTCGTGGATGTCGGCGATTTTGCGGTGGAAGAAGGTGGCCAGTGAGTCGCACAGGTCTCGCGACGGCTGGATGTCGTTGGTGTTGGAGCTGGGGTTGGAGAGTTCCTTCACGATGTTGAAGAGCTCTTTGCTGTTGTGTGCGTTGTTGTCTAGGCGGTCTTTGAGTGAGGCCTTTTGGCGGATCTGATGAGGTGATGGTGACTGCGGGTGGCGCTCTTGTGGGCGGCGTAGCTGTCCGCTGTCCGTTCGTGGAGCCAGATCTTCTCCAGTTTTCGGCATGTTCGTTTGGAGGCCTGGAGGTCTTCAGTGAACCAGGTGGCTTTCCTGCTGGTGTGGCTGTTGGGCGGATTCTTGAGCGGGGCGAGGGTGTTGGCGCAGTCGCCGATCCACTGTCTGAGGTTGCGGGCGGCGGTGTCGGGGTCGGAGGGTTCGGCGGGTGGGCTCAGGGCGAGGGTTGTGGTTAGCTGGTCTTCCGTGACTCTGCTCCAGCAGCGGCGAGGCATTTGTTCGGTGCGGTGGTGCGTGGTGGGCTTCCTGTAGATGAAGTGGATGCAGTGGTGGTCAGTCCAGTGGGGTTCGGAGGTGTGGTTGAAGGAGACGTGTGGGCTTGCGGAAAAGATGGAGTCTAGCGTGTGGCCGGCGGCGTGGGTGGGTGTAGTCACGAGCTGTCTGAGTCCGAGGGTGGCGAGGTTGTCGATCAGGGTGGTGGAGTTGGTGTCCTTGTTGTTCTCGAGGTGGAAGTTCAGGTCCCCGAGGAGGATGTAGTCCGTGGAGGCGATGGCGTGTGTGCTGACGAAGTCAGCGATGGAATCGCTGAACTGTGGTCGGGGTCCGGGGGGTCTGTAGATGAGGGTTCCTCTGAGGGTGGTGTTGGGATCGGTGTGGATCTGGAAGTGCATGTGTTCGGCGGTGCTGAGGGTGTCGTCGGTGTTGGTTGAGACTCTGAGGGTGTTCCTGTGGACGATGGCGATGCCTCCTCCGACTCCGTTGGTGCGGTCCCTGCGGGTGATCTTGTATCCATCCGGGATGGCAATGGCGATGTCGGGGGTTGAAGCGGGATTCAGCCAGGTCTCCGTCAGGAATGCGACGTCTGGGGAGGTTGAGTCGAGAAGGTCCCAGAGTTCGATGGCGTGTTTGCGGGCGGAGCGGGTGTTGAGGAGGATGCATCTGAGGTAGTTGGGTTCTTTCCTGGGCGGTGGTTTGGCGGGGCGGGTGCTGGCGAAGCTGCAGTTCCGGCAGGTGAAGGGCCCTTGGGTGCGCTTCGGGGTGGCCTGGTAGCAGGCGTGATCTTTTCCGGGGTTGAGTGCGTGGAGGGTGCTGGCGTCGTATCGGCGTCTGTTGATGTGGCGGGCGCGGGGATGCCCGGACCAGGGGTCTGGCGCTGGGCGCGGTCACGGCCGCCATAAATGGGGAGGTGGGAGGGAGGAGCAGGGAATGGGGCAGCGAATGGGCAGTGAGGGGGCGGGGCCGCAGGGGCGCAGCGGCGGGAAACAGGCACAGAAGGGAAAATATATATCAGCAAACACCAATCCCTGCACAAATAGAAGCCAGTCTTGTTTGTGGAATCACTAAAATGTGTGCAGCACAGCTGCTGAATTCCACCTTTAACGGGAACAGGTTAGAACATCTCTTCTGAGCATTTGTTTGGTAACATGGGTGCTGCAAGCAGGGCGTGGCTAGCAGTGGTGCAGCGGCGGCAGTGGCACCGGGGCCCAGGGATGTGACAGGCCCCTGCAGCCCAAATGTGGATGTTTTTACTTCCCGAGCGAAGGGCATAGGGTCATTTTCCATGCTTGAATTAGGGCACATGGCACCATTGTTACGGGATGCAAGAAAGACATAATGATGGAGCTGTTTAAAGATAGTTATTGGTAGATGGAAATCTGAACTGACCCTCTGCTTAACTCACAGGGAGTGCTGCTGACCCTGGTTGGCAGAGGACTGTTACAACTGGCAGACTTGTGTCCACCAGACTTCTGGTTGAAATGTGATCAACGCGCAGATCCCAGGCCGGCCTCAGTTATTGCTAGGGGGCCATAGGTGGCCCACGCTTCTAGCAGAGGAGCAAGCACGCCTGGCTGGATGGCTGAAGATGGGAAGCTGGCAGTACTGCGAGAGCGGGCAGTACTGCTGAACTGATCCACACGGTGAAGGTTCCCGTAAGCGAGCATTGAGTCATAAGTGGCAGTCGATGTCACAAAAACCATGGTGGGTGGGCACTCCTACTGCACCCTAGAAAGCTGTGATCGTGGCTTCAATGTTGTAAAGGAGGGTCTCAAATGTTGAATTGCATGATTGATGATCTAGGGCATGCCAAATTTCTAGCATATCCCCATTTAGATAAGTGTAGTTATCTTATAAATCTGGCATGGATCCGGCCCTCCATGACCTTGCTCTAGAGCTTGGACACGATTTCAATGCCTCAAAAGTCAGGAACTTAGCAGTGTACTGGTGTTATTGAGGTCCATGAGATAATAACTAGCGAAATAACATCCGGATGCAAATAATATTGAAACGAGGCATCATTTTTTTTGGTTTGTAGTTTTTTTTATGTATAGCGCAAATTCAGCCCAAAGCCATTGGAGGGGGTACACGAGCATCAACTTACATTACACAATGTCAGATTTTATTTTTTGGCACAGGGAGGTTAAGTGATTTGCCCAGAATTGAGTGTACTTTCTCTGGCTTTTTACCTTATGGAACTAATGGGGAATAACGGGTGTAAATTGTTTCTGTGTTCATTTTGCCAGTCTGTCCCCCTTTGTACACTGCTGCACGGAAAATTGTCATAAGGGTGCACGCTATTGGTAAATGCATGTGCGAAGACCACATTAGCAATTTCTAAAAAGAGTACTAATGCTATTATGACCATTTTGAGCATGTCTTAACACGGGTTGTAAAAGGGCGATTATGGTGCAGCATTGGAAATAGAGAGTTAACATATTCATGGGTCCAGAACACAGAGTCAGTCTCACTTGGGCTTCTCAATCCCGTTTACCTTCATTCACTGAGCTTTCCTTTATGTATAGAACATGTGCAGATACATGACCTCACCTTGTTGGAAGCGTCTGGTGAGGATTCAGTGAAAGTTGTTCTCCGCCGGGCCTTTGAAACATCACGTGAACTGCTCGGCATTTAACAAAACAGTGCAGAATAAATATGTACTTTTCAGATCTGGGAAAACTCGCAGAAACCAGTTTGTCTGGCACACGGTGGACGGAGAACCCCTCCATCCGGCTGCAGGGCTTTTAGTCTTTCTTTCCTTTTTCCTCCACTCCGAGGCGACTCTGGTTACGAGCCGATTTCCGTGTTCTACATTTATATTATGTTCTTTGTTTCTATGATTGTGTGGTGTATTTTTGGAACCCTTCTAAATAGCTGTCACCCTGCTGACAGAGCCCCAGGCATGGGGAGGCATCTGGTATCCTGCAGAAGTCAGTGCTTCTAAATGGACATAGCCCAGCCACACCTGTGGCCTCCTCAGCTCAGGTTTGAGTAGCTTGAACCATCTTTAAAACAGCTGCCATCTAATGCATTTGTGAATGTGACACAGCATATCAGTACACTTCATTCTAAAGACTATTACTTCATGCATAATACAAATGGTGTCTCCTGGGACTTGTTTGTATCGGTTCACATGAGATGTTTACATATTTTACATATTTTTGAGTATGTAAGTTAGACCTATCCTCAAAAACAGCCTACAGAAAATTAGGTTCCACACCCGCAAGTGGATATACTCACTCCCAAAAATATGTGAGTATACCCTTTAGTAGGGGTAGATGGCAGGTATACTTTAATCTGGCATCAAACCATCCTTTGACCACCCACCATTTTCAGTAATGTAATAATGCTGGATTCATAAGAAGCCAGAATGGCAAACTGTCGGTTAAATGAAGCAATTGAAACTGAAAAATAACATGAATGATAGAAATGTCATACCAGTCAGTGCTGCACCCTAAACTAACTTTCTAAGAATATTTGTAAACAATTTCCAGTTACAGAGCTAATCTGTTCCTTTTGCTTTACAGCTGTTATGCAACAGATGGCAACAATTCCTTACGGATTTTTGAATCAGTAATTTTCCACACTAAATTGATTTTTTCAAAGAACATAGACAGAGGGGACCATTTTGTTGGAGAGACAGGACAGACAGAGGGAGAGAGAGAAAGATAGAAACATTGTTTTGTTTACTACAATATACTACCCATAATGTAATTTCCATCCTACAGTAGCTTCTTTTTGCATGTGTAAGTCATATCTTTGGCTCTTATTCAGTGAGTGTACTGCGTTCTGATGCAAAGGGTCTAAGTATGTGCTATACAAAGCAATTACATTGTTTTTGGCGAAAATTTGTAGTTCAGCGGAAACCCTTGCCCCTCCCTTTAAACCTTTTCCCATTTCAGAATCTTTCTGCAACGAGTAAATATATGTAGGAACCTACCTTTTTATGTGGTAGTGCCAATGTGAGGGCACACCATGTAAAAAGAAACAGACGACCCTTATTGGTTTAGAGGGCTTAAATTAATAATCCCAAATCCTCGATTTGTGGTAGTGTGGTCAAGCAGTTTAGGCTTGTCAGAGGGTAGCGTTAAGCATTTGTTGTACACACAGAGTCAATAAATGAGACACACACTCAAGAAGAAAATCCAAGACCAATTTAGTTTTTATAAACTTTTAGCCACCAAGATCATCGGAATCAGGTAAGTACTTCAGAAGATAGGATTTTTACATTAAAACAGAAAAATGCTCAAATAAAGTTTGGTGAGGTCTGAGCCTCTGGCGCGTTAATGTTATCCTATGGGAGAAACATATATTGCATACATATACTTGCGAGCATTTCTGGAGGGTGCCTTTCGGGACTTAAGGGGCAAGGTCAAAGAAACCACCAGCCGTTCAGTTTTACCAGCCCTAGTAAGTCCGGGTGCAGAGGTGCTGCTCTCGTTGGTAGCCTTGAGCACTACGCATTCAAGTCAATGGCAGAGTACTTGTAAAAGAAAGGCTGCAAGTGGGGACTTCAGGACAAGTCTGGCAGAACCCAAAGAGAGGCTCGGCTCTTGAGGGCATCTGGGGCAAGGGGACAAGGTCGGTTTAGGTGAACTCGGGCTGTGGGGCTCTGGTGCAGAGGTGTTTTGTCCGCTGGGTCACTTGCGTTGGCTCTCACTTTACTTAGGTGACCTGGAGAGGGGAAGAAAACAGGACAGCAGGGTCACTCTCGGTGCAGACCTCATTGATCCTGAAGTCCCTCATCGGCCGGTCAGTTTTGGGGTCGGTGGTGTCTGAGCTGGACACTCAACAAGCATTGTTTACTGCAAATGCTCTGGTACCCAGGGTATTGGTGCTGGGAGGCTCCTGGAGGGTCTAGCATCTCGAAACTTGCTGGAGAGAAGGAAATGACCTCCTAAAACCAGGGTGACCTCCTCCTGGTGAGATGCTTTCTTGGTGGACCCGGTGGTAAGCAAAACGGAGTTCAGGACAAGCGTGGTCGGTGCCTGCAGCTGCAGCGGAGTGAGTCCTCCACCCCAAGGGAGATGGTGCAAGGTTATTGGAGCACTGGACAGTCCTCCCAGACCATAGGAGGATGCACAGCTAATGGACGAGTCAGGTCTTTGCAATGGGCAGGACAGCAGCAGCCAGGCAGGGTTTGGTGCCAATTTCTCAGCTAGTCCACAGTTTTTGTGAGGTCAGCTCTTCTCTGTCTTTCTTTGGTTCCAAGCAGGGCCAGCGCTAGGCATGGGCAGCTGCCTAGGGACCCGCGCTCAGCCCACCAACATGGGGCCTCGTGCCAGTGTCCCCCCCCTGGCCTGGGTCTCGCACCTATGCTCCAGCACTGCAGGTCCAGAGGAGGGGCACTTCTCTCCTGGGCCTCGCAGGCATGTGTAGTGCTGCCCGCAATAAGTGACGGCCCTTCGGAAGGACAAGTAGCTCTCACTCTTTCAGCCCAGATGAGCTGTGAAAGAGATGCTTATCAGTGTCTGGGAGAGGGTGCTACGGCGCAGGATGGGCCCTGCACCTTGCAGGTGAAAGAGATGCTTGTCAGTGTCTTGGAGGGGGCACTGCGGCACAGGAGGGGCTCTGAGCCATACAGGTGAAAGAGATGCTTGTCAATGTCTGAGAGGGGGCGCTGCAGCACAGGAAGGGCCCTGCCCCATGCAGGTGAAAGAGATGCTTGTCAGTGTCTGGGAGGGGGCGCTGCGGCACAGGAGGGGCCCTGCACCATGCAGGTGAAAGAGATGCTTGTCAGTTTCTGGGAGGGTGTGCTGTGGCACAGGAGGGGCCCTGCGCCATGCAGGTGAAAGGGATGCTTGTCAGTGTCTGTGAGGGGGCGCTGCAGCACAGGACCGCCGTGCTCCATGCAGGTGAAAGAGATGCTTGTCAGTGTCTGGGAGGGGCTGTTGCGGCACAGGAGGGGTCCTACTCCATGCAGGAAAAAAGATGCTTGTCAGCATCTGGGAGGAGGCACTGCGGCACAGGAGGAGCCCTGCGCCATGCAGGTGAAAAAGATGCTTGTCAGTGTCTGGGAGGGGGCGCTGCGTCACAGGAGGGGCTCTGCGCCATGCAGGTGAAAGAGATGCTTGTCAGCGTCTGGGAGGGGACGCTGCTGCACAGGAAGGGCCCTGCACCATGCTGGTAAAAGAGATGCTTTTCAGTGTCTGGGAGGGGGGTTGCGGCACAGGAGGGGCCCTGTTCCATGCAGGTGAAAGAGATGCTTGTCAGTGTCTGCGAGGGGAGGTTGTGGCACAAAGCGCCCTGCGCCATGCAGGTGAAAGAGATGCTTGTCAGCATCTGTGAGGGGGTGTTTCGACACAGGAGGAGCCCTGCGCCATGCAGGTGAAAGAGATGCTTGTCAGTGTCTGGGAGGGAGCACTGCAGCACAGGAGGGGCTCTGCACCATGCAGTTGAAGAGATGCTTGTCAGTGTCTGAGAGAGGGTGCTGCAGGACAGGAGGGGCCCTGAGATGCTTGTCAGTGTCTGGGAGGGGGCGTTGCAGCACGGTAGGGGTCCTGCGCCATGCTGGTGAAAGAGATGCTTGTCAGTGTGTGAGAGGGGGGGCTGCAGCACAGGAGGCGCCCTGCGCCATGCAGGTGAAAGAGAAGCTTATCAGTGTCTGGGAGGGGGCATTGCGGCACAGGAGGTGCCCTGCACCATGCAGGTGAAAGAGATGCTTGTCAGTGTCTGGGAGGGGGGTTGTGGCACAGGAGGGGCCCTGCACAGAGATGCTTGTCAGCATCTGGGGAAGGAGCCCTGCGGCACAGGAGGGGCCTGCACCATGCAGGTGAAAGGGATGCTTATCAGCGTTGGAGGGGGGGGCTGTGGCACAGGAGGGGCCCTGCGCCATACAGGTGAAAGAGATGCTTGTCAGTGTCTGGGAGGGGACGCTGTGGCACAGGAGGGGCCCTGCACTATGCTGGTAAAAGAGATGCTTGTCAGTGTCTAGGACGGGTTGTTGTGGCATAGGTGGGTTCCTGCACCATGCAGGTGAAAGAGATGCTTGTCAGTGTCTGGGAGGGGGCGTTGCGGCACAGGAGGGGCCCTGCTCCATGCAGGTGAAAGAGATGCTTGTCAGTGTCTGTGAGGGGGCGTTGTACACAGGAGGGGTCCTGCACCATGCAGTTGAAGAGATGCTTGTCAGTGTCTGAGAGGGGGTGCTGCAGGACAGGAGGGGCCCTGAGATGCTTGTCAGTGTCTGGGAGGGGGCGTTGCAGCACAGTAGGGGTCCTGCGCCATGCAGGTGAAAGAGATACTTGTCAGTGTGTGAGAGGGGGGGCTGCAGCAAAGGAGGCGCCCTGCGCCATGCAGGTGAAAGAGATGCTTATCAGTGTCTGGGAGGGGGCATTGCGGCACAGGAGGTGCCCTGCACCATGCAGGTGAAAGAGATGCTTGTCAGTGTCTGGGAGGGGGGGTTGTGGCACAGGAGGGGCCCTGCACAGAGATGCTTGTCAGCATCTGGGAAGGAGCCCTGCGGCACAGGAGGGGCCTGCACCATGCAGGTGAAAGGGATGCTTATCAGCGTTGGAGAGGGGGGGCTGTGGCACAGGAGGGGCCCTGCGCCATACAGGTGAAAGAGATGCTTGTCAGTGTCTGGGAGGGGACGCTGTGGCACAGGAGGGGCTCTGCACTATGCTGGTAAACAGCCGCGGTCGGTGGTAGGAGTGCTGCCGGGCGGTGACGTGGGGAGGGGGAGAGGCAGGGTGGGGGGTAGTAAACTATGGATTACGGAGGTTTACAGGTAAGTAAACATATAAATAAATAAAACGAATTTCGTTGCGTGCATTGCATCGCATTTGGGGATGCAGTGCGCGTAACGAAATTCGTTTTATTTATTTATATGTTTACTTACCTGTAAATCTCCGTAATCCATAGTTTACTACCCCCCACCCTGCCCCTCCCCCTCCCCACGTCACCGCCCGGCAGCACTCCTACCACCAACCGCGGCTGCTGGTAAAAGAGATGCTTGTCAGTGTCTAGGACGGGTTGTTGTGGCATAGGTGGGTTCCTGCACCATGCAGGTGAAAGAGATGCTTGTCAGTGTCTGGGAGGGGGCGTTGCGGCACAGGAGGGGCCCTGCTCCATGCAGGTGAAAGAGATGCTTGTCAGTGTCTGTGAGGGGGCGTTGTACACAGGAGGGGTCCTGCACCATGCAGGTTTAGGATCACCTTTCATTATTGGGATGCAAATAGAGTTGCCACCTTTCCAAGAGAAAAATCCAGGCCGTTTGTTGCTGTTTTAGGAGTATGCAAAGGCCGGAACACAATACTAAATAGCATTTTAAAGAAAATCATATGTATTCATTTGTAAAAAGACGTTTCTGTCTTTGTTTACCATAATTGTTACTCAGGGATCAAACGCAGCTCTAGAACACGCTTAAATGTGTTTTCTGTTTATATTTCCAGTTTTGATTATGTACAGAGAAGGAGTCAGAATAAGGGCTTTAGGTGATTTGCTTATTTTTGTACTGGCCAGGATATGAAACAGAACAGAATGGGACAATAACCCAGCCAGGTGGCAACCCTAGATGCAAACAGCCTTGAATGAGGAATGAAACCCATTTTTTGCCGTCTTGTATAGTGCAAACGCAACCCGAAGGAATTGGAGCGCTTTACATGAGCACCAGTTACATTACACAAGGACTCAATCTTTTTTTAGGCACTGGGAGATTGTTTTTTGCCCAGAATCACAGGATCTTGAGCTGACACCAAGACTGGAACCTAGTTCCCCAGTTTTAAAGTTGGCAGCGCTGGCAGTAATGCCACATCCTGGTTAGACCGAGGGGTGCAGGCAGAAGTCACATGAAAGCTCAGCTCTTCATGGACTTCTGGTTCAAAGTCGACCTCGAGCTGACCCAGAGCCGGGGAGTACGCATTTGGTGTATTATTCTCACATTAAGCCTATTTCAAGGTGCTGCTGTGTTGTCAGATCAGTGGACGAGGCACAAGGAGAGTGGTATTTGCCCAGGACCAGACAGTTTGTTAAATTAGTAGACCCAGGACTGCAGTACACTGGGACTTGGTACAAAGGCTATATGTTTAACACTGTACTGCATTTAGGTGACACATATGACTGGGCATCACCCTTCTCTCAGAAATTATTCATTACATTTTTACCAATCTTGGTAACAATCAGTTTTTTCATTGAATCAAAATACCAATTGAACCAATCTTGCCAAAAAGGGAGCAGCAGAGCAATAAGCAGGGCCACTGGAATTATGTGGCAGGGGAGGATCATATTATGTGTCCAGGATGAGTAAATTATGCACCAGGAAAAAACATGTTATGTGGCGTACTTTGCCACATTTTATTATAGTGTTACTTCACTATATTGTAATTTTTGAACCTATTAACACTGCTTGGGCATTGGTTACACTTAACTAGTACCAGTTTAACATCCAAATGTAGCAATAAGCGACAGAAAGGGAACCAATCTAGCGTTGCAAAGGATCTTTGGCTACGCTGCAACATTTGTCGTTGTGGTATTAGGAACATTTGAACCATTTCAGCGAGAAACAAAAATAGTTTTTGTTAAAACCTGCAGACTATGCAGCAAATTATGGATTACGCGGCAAATCTATAATTACACGAAAAATGCAGGAGTCACACAATCGCATAACTCCAGTGGCCCTGGTAATAAATTCAGAAAAGTGATTGCCCAAGAGCGCACAATTTGACCAAATGGGAGGCCAGCATTAAGAAACATGTCTCCTGGTTCCATATCTCCAACTAGTCCACTAGACCACAGCTGGGGTGTGAGTGATTCTGATGGCAAGGCGAAGGGGCTGCCCCGCCCAAGGAATCGCCAATCTGTTAGAACATGGTGATTATTTCCTTCATAAAACTGGGATTAGGACACCTTGGAACGTGAGATATGGGATCTCGAGCTGGCACTGAGCTCCACATCAGGAAAGGATCACGGGCACAAACACATACTTAAGCTCAAGTATAAGGAGCTCAAAGATATAGAGGAAAATGTTGCACGCACACATGCACTGGCCACACAGAGAAAGATCTATGACCTGGGAGACAAGGCCAACAAACTGATTGCTTGGCTTGAAAATAAGGATAGGAGTCGCAATTGGGTATCCGCAATTAGAACTGAGCGCGGCTCACAGGGTGGTACAGGTGCAGAATTGGCGGATGTCTTTGCTGACTACTACGAGAAAGTCTATCAATCACAGACTGCGCGGGGGAGGTAGAGTCACACGAGTTACTCAAAGACATGGCACTGCAAACGCTCGAGAACGAGGACAGAGAGATACTCAACTCGGACTTTACCATAGAGGAAGTAGAAAACGCCATACGCGACTTTCAGTCTGGGAAAGCGGCAGGCCCAAATGGACTCCCCGCGGAACTCTATAAATGTGTTGCGAGCAAATTGGCTCAGCATTTGTTTCATATGTTTCTTAGCGCGAGGGACGAAGGGCAGCTCCCAGAGGATCTGAGGATGGCAACCATTGTGGTCATCCTGAAAAAAGGTAAACCTCCTGACCTCTGTAGTTCCTACAGACCTATCTCCCTTCTGAACTTTGAAGCCAAAGTATTAGCCAAGATCATTGCGACTCGCTTGAGTTCGGTTATTCAATCCCTCATTCACCCAGACCAATCCGGCTTTATGCCACACAGGAATACCAGGCTTAATTTACGACGTCTCTATGGTGTTATGCAGATGACTCAAGGCAAGAGAGATGAGCCTGCTGCCCTCCTATCGCTCGACGCCAAGATGGCTTTCGACAGTATCGAATGGGCATACTTGTTTGCTGTCCTGGATAAAATCGGGATGGGTCCAAAGCTGCAACAGTGGATCCGCCTCTTATACACCACCCCGATGGCGCGAGTTCGAGTCAATGGGACTATTTCCCGAGGCTTCAGGCTGCATCGGGGCAAGCGGCAGGGCTGCCCGCTGTCGCCGATGCTATTCGCGTTAGCATTGGAACCATTAGTGGTATGGATACGGAGAGATCCGCTGGTCAGAGGGATCGACCTTGGGGGAGGTTGGGAGGAGCGTATATAATTATACGCCGACGATATCCTACTGTATGCCCACAGACCGCGCCAAACGTTCCACCGGCTTATCCATATCATACAATCGTTCGGAACATACTCAGGATACTGTGTTAATTGGGACAAATCCCTATTGTTCACACTAGCGGGAGAGCTCCCTCCCTTGACATCTGTATGCTCCGAGCTGGTGCAGAAGGAGACGTTCAAATACTTGGGTATATGGATAACTCACTCGGAAACTGAGTTCATGTGTCTAAATCTCCAGACACAATTAGATCGTCTTCAAGATGACATGACTCACTGGAGAGGGCTGCCTGTTTCCCTGGCGGGCAGAGCGGTTCTCTTTAAAATGATGGCCCTCCCCCGACTATTGTAAATAGTTCAAAATACACCATTTCGGATACCGGAGACATTCTTCCGCCCTGTTGAATCCGAACAACGCACGTTGCTCTGGGGGGGTGGTAGCCCCAGGATAGCGCTCAAGAAACTCCAGTGGGGGATTTATGATGGGGGTTTGGCAGTTCCTAATATTAGACACTACTATTACTGGGCCTCCCAACTCGTTAATATTAATGGTTGGGCCTTCTCGCCGCTTGAGGAACCGGCGTACAGAGTGGACCGGCTAGCAATGGCCAATGGTAACTATCGGGCGGAATTGTACCGGAAACGTAGAAGTAACCCACTCCTTCCGGTGCACACCCGCACCGTCGTTGAAGTATGGCATAAGGCGAATAAAATGACCTGGTGGGAGACTAAGCTAACAGAACAGACCCCTCTATGGGAGGGAGACTACTTGGGCGAGCTGCGGCGACTTAAGGGCTTTCGGAAATGGAGCCTCATTGGGATTGATCTCTTGGGAGATATCTGGAAGAGAGGTAAAATGATAGATTTTAACACATTGAGGGAGGAGTTTCAAATGGGGAGGGGGGGAGTTCCTCCGATACCGACAGCTTAGAATCGCACTTCACCATCACTTGCACGAGGACACCCTGATACCGGAGTATTCGCCGCTGGAGGACCGCCTGCTTTTAGATCCCATGATTGACAAGGCTATATCTCTCACGTATAAGAAGCTCATGTACAACTCCCCAGACTGCTTGGGCCCCCTACGTGAGGCCTGGGAGTCGGACGTGGGCCTGCTCGAGGACGATGATTGGGCCGAAGTGTTACAGAGCCCCAGAGAAATAGCCTTTCGTGCACGCTTTAGGCTTGTCCAGCTCCGTATTCTTCACAGATCATATGCCTCACACATGGTTCACGTACGCATGGGTAAATGTACAACAGATGAATGTGTCCGGGGTTGTGGCGAATCTGGGTCCTTCTTTCATATTTTGCGGGCCTGTCCCAAGATCCAAACATTCTGGGAGGGTGTTACCCGAGTGATGGCGGAAGTGGTGGGAAGGGACGTCCCGCTTGAACCGAGGTGGCATATTCTGGGAGTCACGGGAGACACGACCTGGCCACAATGGGCTAAGACTTGGCTGGCTTTGGCTGGGGTGGCGGCCAAGAGAAACATCGCTCAGGCGTGGGGGGCGGCGACAACCCCCACACTGGCAGCCTGGAAAAAAGATCTGGATTGGTGTCAGGGTGCGGAGCGGGTGATATACCAGAGTCGGGGCTGCCCAAGTAAAGGCAAAAAGATATGGAGGGCGTGGGCGAAATATAGAGGCCAGGGGACAGTGCCCTAGGGGGTAGGATTGCAAATTCCAAGAGGCGAGAGGTTTCCATGTACATGGACTGCCCGACTTATATCAGCAAGAAAGTGTAAATGTTTTTTGCCATGCTGTGTGTCGCCTGTAATAACGTTTACCCTATATCACGAACATGTACTTGATGATGATCTGAAGCTTGTTTTTATGGTCAATAAAAAGAATTAAAAAAAACAAAACAAAAAAAACTGGGATTAGATGTCAAATATCCTAGTTCCATGGTTAAAATGTACCAGTTGGACCAGGTCCGGTGGCAGTGGGTATTTACTGGACAGTATGCGTGGTAGATACTGATATTTACCACTGGCGTTTCAAAGCTTAAGACCATTTCATTCTGTTTGAATACCAGATTGCATTTTCTAAACTTGTTGCTCAAAGTTTGCAATTGTGAGCAGTCAAGACTTACTCCAGAAGGTGGTACAGGGATTAACTCAAATATAGTATGAAGAGTAATCACGCTTGATAAACTCGATCTCCTGCTGAGTTATCTTTTACCATGACCTGTTTTAGAGGGGAGATTTAGAATGAAACCCCAAAAATATATTATGTGACTCTTAGTTCCCCTGCTCCCCAATAAACTTTTTCGAAGTCTCTGCACACAAAAAATGTGTCTCCACATGTGCAGTGTTTCTCCAAAGGCATAAATTGTCCTGTGAAGTGATAATGGAAAATTGGCCACCCTATTTGGCTCTTGCAGGGATGGCTGGGGATCATGGCTGTGAGGCCCAGGGAAGGGTACTCTCCTTCCATGGGTCTTGCAGCACCAGACCATAGATGTGAAGCCCAGGGCAATGGGGCCACATCCCTTGGGCTTTGCACTACATCATAGCTTTGAGGTCAGAGGAAGGAACAACACTCCCATGGGCCTCACAGCTGTGGATCATGGTGGTGTGGTCCATGGGAGGGAACACCCCTCCCGGGTCTTGCAATGCTACACTATTGTTGTGAGGCCAATGATAGAGGGCTCCCCTATCCTGGCTCCCCTCTCCTGGGCCTCGCAGCACTAGACCATGGTTGTGAGTCCTAGGGGAGTATAGGCCCCTTCCCTATGCCTCATAGCCATGGTGTAAACAGATCAGATGATGGACTGAAGCTGAACAAATCAAGCATTCACCCCCAATCACAGATCTAGGTTTATTCCAATTGTTTTTGCTCAGAACGCCTCCCCAGTTTGGACACAGCCATATGCAAATCAGTCTTGACCCTGCTCCCCATTGGAACAGTCCAGCCCGAACTGCCAGGCCAGGTCCTCCCTGGTTCTGAAACAAGCATCCTAGGACCGGTTTCAGGGCATCACCCTTCTTCAGCCAGGCTAGCTTGAATCCAGTTACACAGTGAGCACAGGACCCACGTCTGGGCATACCCTTCCCACTTAGGTTGACAGAAGCAAAAATAAACAGATGATGGATGGAATGCTGAACAAATCAAACATTCACCTATGCTTGCTGTGCTACGCTACACTCTTGTTGTGAGGCAAGTGGTAGAGGGCTCCCCTATCCTGGGTCCCCTCTCCTGGGCCCGCAGCACTAGACCATGGTTGAGAGGCCTAGGGGAGTGGAGGCCCATACCCTATGCCTCATAGCGATGGTACAGCATTGCCAGGCCATGGAGAGGGCCCCTCTCACCTGGGCCTTGCAGCCATGCTTATGTGCTGAGAGGCCCATGGGTTAGTGGGCTCTCTCCCCTAATCCTCTCAGTGCTACACAATGTCTGAGAGGCCCAGGAGGTGGGGCGCCTCATGTGGGCCACTTCCCTGGGCCCCGTTGAAACTGTCTCACAGCTCTGTTCCATGGTTCTGTGCATAGGTCGATGTCAAGGTCAATGTCCTGTGATGTCATTTCCAGTTATTTTACGCTGCATGCAAATTAGAGAGGCCTAACACATTCCATTTCTGCCTGGGCATAGTGTTTGGTCAGGGGCATAGCCATTAGTAGTGCAGCAGGTGCAGTGACCCTGGGCCGAGGGGTAATAAGTGCCCAGAGTTCCCAAATTATGGCTTTATTTTACTGTGCAGCCAGTGGACAAGAGTGAGGGGGCGCTTTTATTTTGCACCAGCACCCATGGCACCATTGCTGTGCTACTTACCTGTCTTCCATGGACATTGCACCCATGTTCCAGAGCTGTGATGCCTGGGAGAGGCCCTCCCTCCTCTGGACATTGCAGCCACCCGTGGTTGTACACTCAGGGGAGAGGTGCTAGTCCATGAATTTAGCAGAGCAGGAATATGTCTGTGAGGCTCATTTGGAGCTTCTGTCTGGGGTGTAGCTATCAGTAGTGCAGCAGGTTCAATGGCACCGGGGCTCATGAATGTTCAGGACCGAATGCACCCTTATGTCTGCTTTTTACTGTCCGACATTTTCTTGCATTAGGGCCCATGCCCACATTACTATGCCACTGACCTCTTCTCTCATGCATCAGATTTCATGATCCAGAGCTGCGAAGGACAGGATAGGTCCATCCTCCCCTAAGCCTACCAATTATGGTCCAGAGCTGAGAGGCCCAAGGGAGGTAGCCTGCTGTGCTGTGCCTTGCAGCACTGGTCCATTGCTGCAAGGCCCAAAGCAAGAGGCTCCTCTGAAGGGCATAGCTATCAATAGTGCAGGAAGTGCAGTGGGACCATGGCCTTGTGGGGTTATGGGTCCAATGTTCCCAAATTATGGCTGTATTTTACTGTCCACAAAAAAGTATACAAAAAGTGATGGTTGGAATGCTTGAATTAATCACAGAAACTGGTAATTACTCAGGCTGCATCCCACTCCATTGTTATTTTGCACACCGTGCCACCTCAGTTTGGACCCATCCATATGCAAATCAGTCCTGACCCTGCTCCAATGGGAACAGTCCAGACCGAACTAGCAGACCAGGTTCTCCCTGACTCAGAACACAAGGAACCCAGGACAGGTGTCGCCCTATTTAGGGATCATCAGCCAGGTATAGCTTGGTTCCAGTGACACAGAGTACACAGGACCCACATTTGGGCATACCCGTCCCACTTAGCGTGGCTCACTTAAGAATATAAAAAAATGAAATATGGAATGCTTGAATTAATCTCAGCCACTGCTGAGGCTGATGCCCCTAATGATAAATTGAGGTCCACCAGGGAAGCCGCGCCTCAATTTAAAGACCTCTGCTTACACCATTTGTCTTTATATTTTGTGCACTTCCACTTTGAGAGACTTTACTTAACTGATGAGGCACTGATATTTTGTTCTAAATTATTGTATCCCTAGAAGTTCTTTTGAGATTTTTTGCTTCTTTGCTCTGTTTTAGACATTAAAATACTTTCTATTACAGTAGAATACTGACCAGACACAACCCCAGAGGCCTGGCCTCTCTCCCATGGGCCCTGCAGATATAGTCCACCACTGTAAGGCCAAAGGAAATGGACCGGTTACCGGGCCTGGCTCGCAGCATTATTTAATTACATTTAAATGTGTGCTTTACAGGTTTTATTCAAAATTAGTAGAAATCACATGAGGGGGGATGTACCTCAAATCTGTTAACTGAATCTGTATCATGCTAATTTACAAAATGAAGTGCACTCTGGAACCACATAAGTGTACACTAATTATTACTATCAGAACATTTAAAGGCTTCAGAGGATGTTGATAGGGGAGTTGTAGCCATGGCTCATGGCACGTGACATTATATAGCTTTATCCAATATATAACTGTATTTCTGTAGTTTCTGATGTTTTTTAATGACTAGGGTGATCCCTTTAATAGAAGTCAAGCTATTTCCTACTGCTTTATCTGCTTTCAAATCTTTTTTTGCACATACCCTATCTTGCACTGGGTATCTGGAAAACCATTTTAGGATTATAATCCACCCTGGACTCCTTAAGGGCATTCTACATGCTGTAGCAGTATCCACATCATACCACCGTGATGGAACTCCACAGGTCCTCCTTGCAGGCCAGCACCATCTACAAGCTCAGCTGCATTAACAGTCCACAAACCAGCTACTATTCCTGTCACTCCTTGACTTTATGCTTGTCATTCACCCTATGCAGTGCTCTGCTGCTTTCAGCTAGGTTTGCATTATAAGATTGGCACCCCTGCCTTCTTGGATGAAATCCCGTAAGGTATATTATATTTCGGCGTACAGGATATCTGTCACCATTGTGACGGAGTAACCCATCCGCCTAAATCTAAATCAGGCCCTAAATCATGATGCAGTCATGATCCACAAACCATCTACTCCTCCTATCACATGTTGACTGTGTCTTTGACCCTGTACAGTGCTTAGCAGCCCTATAGGCTTGGCTTGCACTATATAAATACTGCATACAGATATATGTATCTAATGCACTAATCTGGAAACAAATTGTTAACATTTGATTCAACTTATAAGGTTTGGAGAGACCTAAACCAATCTTTCCTTCCAGTGTGACTAATATAATGTATTTCCAGAAAATTTAAATTTAAAATATATGTACTTATTTTATTAGTGTTAATATGTATGTTTTTGTGTTACTGATATCCTCACAAAGAAAGTTGCTTCATGCAAAGTCGTTCAACAATAGTCAATTGATGGCACTTCCTATGATATCATTTTCTGTGACTTCACGTTGAGTGCAAATTAGGGGGGCCTCACACATTCCCTTTCTTCCCAGGGCCCCAAAAGTCCTAGGACCGGCCTTGGTTCCCAGGTAGACGAATCTGAGTTCCTGTCAGGGAGGGCCCTAAATACTGAATTTAGGGCTGTTTAGGGGAGTGTAGGGTAGTAAGTAAATAATTTATTGTTGGTTAGTAAAAACCTTGACAATTATCACATAAAAAAAAGCATAACACAGCAAAATTCATATTTAAAAAAGTTGAAGAGCATATCATAAAACAATCATTCCTTATGTTAAAATAGTCAGAACAGTGATCAGTAGTTGTTATCAAATACAGTGAGTTGACAAAGTCTTTGATCTTGAGATCTGACATAAATTATTCCTCTTGAGCTAATTAGATGTTAAAAATTCCGATGAGTTAGGTACTTGTGCAATGTTTTGGCAGTACATTCAGTATACAAGATGAGAAACTTAGGTCCTGGGGTAATAGGCTGAAGCCCTGGGTGCTTGCTAGCTTCAGTTGTCCAACACTAATCAGTCTTGCATAGCAACTTAGCGAATGCATCCTCTAAGGGCTAGTTCAGTGTGCAAACGATAGCAAGGTATGTACAGGGACCGTTCTTGGTCTAAACGTTTTTTGAAGAGTTTACTAATTCTGTCACATAAAGTGCCTAAAGAAGAACAGACAAGGGGATAGGGAACAAAGGAAACATACTCTGATAGTTGAAAAGTCGATGTTTGGGTCACTGTAGAAAGACTACTGTGCAATGCTCGATTGATCTGTAAACAGCGGGGATGGTGTGTTACTGTTGAGTGTTGTGCTCCAGCTTATAACTTCTGGATAAAGGGTGACCTGAGTGTTTATAGTTCACTGAGAAGTGGGGCTGTCAAAGTCCTTTGGTTGAAATGATAAAGATTGCTGGTCGCTTAATGCCACAGCTTTTTCCCCTGCTGCTTCCATAAATCGTACAGAGCGACACAATAACTGTATGTTTCCACCTCTGAGGCATGCCTTCACTGCTTGTCTGCAGGATCTTATCCCCTGGCTTAAAAAGATGGACTTCAGTAGCAGTCGCCGTTCAACTTGCAGTTCTCTGCTGATGCACAGTAAGTGTAAGACACTCTCGTCGACTTCCCCACATAAGCGACATGCAGTCTGAGTCAAAGATCGTTTCCAGGGGGGGAGATGCAGCAGAGTTGGTAAAATGCCCATTCGGAAGTGAAGGTATTTTTCTTTTGTGTCTCCTATTGAATCCTGCGCCTAGATAAGATTACGGAGACGCCATGGTGTAGCTATGCACGACGAACCATCCATGGGCCCTTTCTTTGAGCGCTGCCTTGTCTTACACTATGGACAGCCTTTTTACTGTCTTGTTTACAAGTTGTTTGAAGCAGTTATGAGTCCCTGAGGCCGCCCAGTGATCCTAAAGGCCCAGACGGACTAATGATGCTGTCAAGTAACCCATGGCTGCACATTCATTCTTTAAGTGTATTTCATTCCATAGATGGGTATTCAGTGTTCCTAGTTCGGCCTTTTTAATCCTGTGCCAGCACTTGACATAGGCACCTTTGCAAGCAATTTCTTGGGTCTGTAGGCCAAATCCCAGCCTTATTTGGGCGGGCGAAACATAATTAGGTAGGTTGAATATCATTCTTGCCGATCTTGAGACTGTTCTGTCCAGAATAGCCGCATCTCTTCCCCTCAGGCACTTGCTCCCGTGAGTAATAGCTGGAATAAGCTTTGCTTGCCAAACCTGTAGCAGTGGGATAAGGCTTGGGCCGGCTGTTTTGTGTTTGATGGATTTTAAAGCTACCGCAATTGAATTGCCTCTTCTCTTGATGGTTTCTTTTTGTGTTTTAAATGTACCTTTATTGTCTATTATCACTCCCAAGTACATATATTCTTCAACTGCTTCTATTGTTGTACCGGCCAAGTACCAACGGTAGTTGGATGTTATCTTTTTTGGAGTTAGTCGCATTACCTTCGTTTTGTCACGGTTGATGGTTAGACCGTTGGTAGCTGAGTATCTGCTGGTTGTATCTAGCAGGTGTTGAAGACCGATGGGGGTTCGGCTGATCAACACAAGGTCGTCTGCGTACAGCAGATTGGAGAGTAGGAGACCTCCCATCCTTGGCGAATGTGAATTACAAATGTTAAATTCCGTCGATAGGTCTGCCATATACAAGTTGAAGAGCATCAGGGCCAGCACACACCCCTGTTTAAGCCCCTTTGTTGTTGGAATTTTTCTGGGCAGGAAATTTCCATCTCCTACCTTTACTTGGACCCACGTGTTAGTATGTAGGAGTATTACCTGATTTAAAAGAGCAGATGGTATTTTCTTTTCCTCAAGTTTGAACCAGAGTTTGTTCCTGTCAATGTTATCGAAAGCTGATGAGTAGTCGATAAAACACAGAAAGAGAGGGAATTTTGCTGCTTTGGCGCTGTCTTTAATAGAGACAAGGTGAGTATGTTCGTTGTTGTTCCCATGCCCTTGCAAAAGCCCGTCTGGTTGATAGGGATAATCGATTTTTCGTTTTGTCCAGGCTGTAAGGTCATCCAGGAGGAGGCCAGCATAGTATTTGGCCTCAATATCAATTACAGCTACAAGCCTGTAGCTGTTTGCTATGCTCTTGTCCCCTTTCTTGTATAATGGGGATATGATAGACCCCCTCCAGGAGTCAGGGATACTATCTCCTCCTGAGATTTGTAGAAACAGCGGTAGTAGTGCGGGAGCCTAATATTCCGGATCTTTTTTTAATAGCAACGGTGGAATCCCGTTAGGGCCTGGCACATCCTCCAGCTTGCCTTTAGCTATCCTGTTCTTGATCTGATGAGTTGTGGATGGAAGATGATCGTTTACTCCTGGGAAAGTTTGGTCGGGGAGAGTTACCTCAGGGATGTAGCCAGGGCTCTGCTTCTGTTCTGAGTTAAAATGTTGCAGCAGGTGGAAGGCCCAAGCTTCTTCTGTCAGATCTTTGTACATTCGGGTTATCTAAGCTGTTTATTGTGCGCCAGAATCTTGCGCTGTTGTTCGACTTTAAATCATACAATAGCCTGGCCCACAGATTATCATCTGATTCCCTTTTCGCTTGCCAGATTACTTTTTTCTTTCTTGCTTTTAATTGCGTTAGCTCCTTCTGAATAATGGGATCCTGTCCTGTTCGCTGAAGTCTGTGTAATGTTTTGTTTATTGCTTTCTTGAGCTCCCAAAGGTTAGGGATTATAGAGATGGGACGGTGGTTCTAAGGATAGTCTGATGAACCACGTGGTATCTGTTTTTGAAGAGTTTCCCTAGACGTTGAACCGGCGCTTGCTGTGTACTTTTCTCCTAGGTTTTTAATGAAGAATTCCCAGCGCGTTATCACATTTGTATCTGTCTCTTTCTAGTTATCCCATAATGACTTTACTGAGCCCAGCAGTTTTTCTGGTTGATTGGTTTTGCATTTTATCCTCCTGAAGTTATCAGTGTGTATGGACTCTGGATCCTCCACAGGCTGATCTAATGTCGGTCTGGATATTCTCATGATGATTTCCTGTGGCAGATGATCACTTTGGTCTTGTGTCCCTATCTGAAAGCCTGCAATCTTGCTGATAAGCAGTAAAGTTATGAAGGTATAATCTATTAGCGTACTGGCAGCTGCGTTGTGGAATGTTGCCAACGGGGGCTGGTCTCCCGGGAAGCGCCCGTTTATTGTCACAAAGCTTAAATGTTACAAATCCCTTATGAAGTTCCTGGCGAGTGCTGATTGGTTCGTCTTGTTACTCTGCTCCTGGCGAGGGATATTCCAGGCCATATATTGTTCCTCCAGTAACTAGTCCCTTTTTTGAGGCCCTAATAGAAGCATATTAAAGTCTCCTGTCAGCAGTAGATTGGACGTTGATTCTTCTGAGAACAATCTGGTTATTTCAGACCCTACCAGTTTAACTCCTTGAGTTTTGTCACATGGATGCATATATATATGTTTAGCAGTATTATTTGTTGTTTTGTATTGCCATCCCATATATTCACTCTGAGGGCTTTAATTGCATTTGTAGGAGTTGTAATAATGTCAACATCTTTGGTTGCCGTTATGGTCCTTATTGACGAGTAAATTGTTAGACCGCCTTTTAGGTACCCAAATTTGGCACCTTTTACTGCTGGAGTGTGATGGGTTTTGAAGCCAAGTAGATGAATGGGTTCTTCTAGCCATGTTTCTTGTAGTAGGATGAGGTCGAAGCCTTGGAAGTAATCCAGAAGGTCTCTATCCGATGTTTTATAACCTAAACCATTTATATTCCAAGAGCAAATTCGTAACTGTTGATCGCCTGGTGGAAGTTGTTTTGTTCTGAGTCAAGTACTCTCACTGTGATGATTTATTGTTCTTGCTAGCCAGGTCCAGTCTTCCAATCTGGTCGCACGGTGCTGATCTTTTCGTTCTGTTAGTAGTACATCCGTGCTGCAGGCACCTTAAAGCACAGATTGTGGCTGCGTGCCCGATGATGTAGTAGATGGAGTTGCTTGCTCACGTTTGTTTGGTATCAGGTGATCTGGGTAGCCCAGCTTTTGATAGAGGAGTATTTTAATTCCCCAGGCCTTTAGTTGGGGCTCTTCGTCCAGAATCCTCGTTGCTGTTTGTTCTGAGGACCAAGTTGCCTTTGTTACTTCTCGGCTTGAGAGTTCTTTGATGCTTTTGAACTCTATTCTTTCAAGGTCATGTGAACTTATATGCGCCAAGCTCCTGATTGATCGAATTAGTCGTAAGATGTTCCCTCTATTGAGGATATTCCTGCAGCCTCTGGACTTGAATTTGGGAATAAACAGGATTGAGCGACTTTTAAGTTGTTGGTGATCGGAAGTTTTGCCTGGATGACCAGGTCCTCTTGAAGGTGAAGATTAGAAGAGTCAACTTGAACTCGGAAGTCTTCCCTGGCGGTGATAATTATTTTTGTTGAAGAGGCTGGATCTGCGTATCTATTGTTGGTTAAAATGGCCGAGTTACTGCTACTTGCATTCTTCGCGCTATCTTCTGATGCTTTATTAGATGGCTGGGGCAGATCATCGTCTGCCCTATCCAGTTCAGATTCTGGTCCCCCTGAGATTGATGTGGCCAGATGGCTTGCTTTGTTGTCTCCTTTTGGAGAAGATACTTCCGATGTTTTACTATCAGCTGCGCTTTTGTCCCAAACCTTGCACTACCGGTTTGGAAGTAGACCATTAAGTTCTTCTTCTTCTTTCTTCCTTTCCTACTCTGCTTGCTACTATGTTTTCGGATCCTCATTTCTTGCAACATTATACAGCTCTGATGGTTCTATTTTGGGTTTTGTTAGTGAAGGTTCCTCCAGTTGTTGAAGGTGATGTCTGTACTCTGGGTCTCTATTTTGTTCTTTTGCATTGTAGTATTCGTTGTATCCTTTGGCCCTAGCTTCCTCGCTTTTTAGATCAGCTGTTACGTTAGCAGGGCTTGTCAATCTGGCGTTTGAATGGTTGGGTATCCGCGTATCATTGCGGGAATCCTTTGGGGGGCCTTTTTCCCGTCCTTTGTTGGTCATATCCCCCTTGCTGCAGGTTGATCCCTCTGCAGGGGCATTTATTTGAGTCTCTTGGGGTGTTACACTTGGACTATTTGATATTTTCTTGATGTCTGCTAGGATGTCCCCCATTACCGCTGGGAGGCTGGAAAGTTTATCGACTATGACGAAGCAGGTACAGTGTGTTTGGGTTAGTTGCATGTCTGCCCGAGCCCTTTTAATCAAATTATTCATGTCTGCTAGTCTGCTGTCGATATTTGAGACATGAATGGCCACCGAATTAAGGATAGATAGTTGAATGTCCATCTTGTCTGAGTGATACAGCATTGACTTGATGGATAGCTGCATGGTATCCAATAATGATTCCCAGAGCTTTCCTGTGTCTATTCAATTCACTTCTTTGGTGTGGATTTGGTGGGCGGGATTGGCCTCTGCTTGCCTGGAGCCAGAGGAGTGGGGAAGTTCGTGTTGATCTTGTTTGTGAGTTGTTTGGGCTAGATTACCGGCTGTTTCACTGTTGAGATCCTCTGTGCTTCTCGTTTCTTAGTCCCTATTGTTGACTGCTGAGCAGTTAGGGGGTTGATTGAGTGATGTGTCGAGAGAGCAGAGAGTGCCACAGTTGAAGCAATTGGTTATGGGTGGCTTATCCCACTGTGTTCCTCTATTGTCGTTACTCCGTGAGTTCCTTGCCCCACTGGGGCTGATTAGGGTACACTGTGTTTCCAGACCCGCTTCTGGGCTTGGGTGACTTGGGTCCTTTGACTCTTGTGCCTCTTGGAACTGTGGACCCAGATGATTGGTTCGTTTCTGTTCCTCATTATGTGTGACTTCGGTGTGTGGTAACATGGAGCCATGGGCAGGGCTTACTGGAGACTCTGCGTCCATTGATTACTACCCTAAACAGTCGATGATCGATTGGAAAGTCTGCGGACGGCTCTCTGAGCACTGGTGAGAGTGCGAGTGGCGTTGTTGCGTCCGGAGCGGGCGGTACCAAGCTCTGTCTCCAATGCTGCCCCGTCCGCTCCGCCCCGGGCGCTCGACTCCCGTGACGGGCGCAATGCCCGCGGGCCCTTGGGCTCTCGTGTGGGTTGGGGCAAGCAGAGACACTCGGAGAGCAGGCGGGGAACAGCCCCACTCCAGCACTGACACTGATACTTGCCCCCGCTCTGCTCCGCTCGTCCGCCCGCCCGCTCCGGCCGCAACAAAGCCACTCGCACCAGTGCTCAGAGAGCCGTCTGCAGACTTTCCAATCGATCGTCGACTGTGTAGTAATCAATGGACTACATACCCCTGGGGTGACAACACCCCCTATATAACCACTTCCTGTGGAGAGCGGGCATAATCTTGACCTAGAGTTCCTAGTTTCACCAAATTTAAAATGGTGAAACTCTTTCTCGGTTGTCCATTTCAAGTGTCCACCCTAGGGGTGTGCCTAGCCTGAAAGTGCAACACGCCTACTGACGATCTAATTTCTCGCCTGCTCAGGTGTCAAATTGGCCCCAGGGCAGGGGGTGGCGTTTCCCAGGTCTGGGGGGAAGCCAGGGTCGCATATCAAAGGCAGAAGAGGCTTTGAAGCCTCTGGCCCTGATTTGCTGAATCACTAGCCATCCTGCTGGAGGAGGTGTGAACATCCTCCGGAGCATGCATTGTTCCTGGCCTTGGAGAGCGTGGGTTCTCACCTACAGGGGGTCAGAAACGTGTCTGTGGTGGCAGGCTGGATGATGCGAGTCAGCCAGCATACTAGAGGACTAGTAGGTTTTCAGGGGTGGAAACATCCATTACAACGCAAGCATTACAACGCAATGCCTTTACAACGCAGTCAATACAGCGCAGGATCCATTACAACGCATGCCATTACAACACATATCCCTCACTGACCAGCACCTTTCCTGAGGTAAGCACCCTGCGGTGTTAGAATAGTCATTTTCGTTGTAATGGAGTATGCGTTGTAATGGCTCGCGTTGTAATGGCATGTGTTGTAATTGAAGCTGCATTGTATTGACCGCGTTTCAAAGGTATGCGTTGTAATAGTTTGCGTTGTGATGTCATACATTCTTTCAGGGGGCATCTCTAAGGTGCCCTCCGGGTGCATGTCACAATAATTCGGACACTGGCATTAGTATAGATTTATTGAGACTAGGTGTTTGATATCAAACACCATTATTTTCAGTGCAGCTATTATGTAGCTGGGTAACTTGTAATGACCAATGCCCAGTACTTACCTTTAACGTGGCTGCCTGATTACTTGTAATGCCCTAGTAATGGTACTAGGCATAACAGGGGAATACCTGCTCATGCAGATATGCCCTCACATGCATTATAATGCAGAATACCTTAGGGCTCTAAGGCCTGCTGTAGGGGTGACTTACATATAAGCCATCCAGTGTACTTGGGCATTGCACACAGGGAGTGTGCAATGTCTTGTTTTCAGACGGGCTTGCACCCTTTCACGCATCCTGCAGTGGCAGTCTGCATGCAGTTTTTGTGGGGATCCCTGTGGGTGGCTTAATACATGCTGCAGTCCATAGGGACCCTTTTTAGAACTCATGCCCTGGGTCCCAGAGGTACCATTTACCAGGGACTAAAAAGGGTGCTAAAGTCCTTGCAAGTTGGGTTACAATTGAACATATGTACCTGAAAGAGCACTGGCACTGGGGCCTGTTTAGCAGGGACCCAGTGCACATCCAATCAAGACCATCAGTACCAGTGGGCAAAATGTGGGGGGATGACTAAGTCAAAAAGAGGCACTTTCCTACAGTAAAAACACATGCAATTTTATACCTTTGTGAATTGGCCTCACATGTCTCCTGTTTGCATTTTCCAGGCAGTCCACTAAACTGGGGTGGCAGTGATTTTGATGGAAAGGCCAAGGGATTACATTTGCAGGGAAAGTTCACTGTATTGTGGGCTTGGCTGGATTTATAATTAAGTACTAATTTGTAGCTTATTTAGGTAGAGTGGTTAAACCAGGATTACAGGTTAAGTCAAGTGGAGGTGTCTGCCCACCTCAATGAATTGTCCGCCTAGTTAGGGGTCCTGTCAAAGTGTTTTTATTAGCACTTGATACATGTATTGTGGCTCTTTCGAAGCCCCCTCCAATATTTGTATACAATGAGAAATATGAGAAGCAGATCGTGAGACCTTTTCTATAGGTCCTCGGGCAGCAGGTGGTTCCTAGGCAGTATCTGTAGTGTATACTGTTATTTACCATTGATGTTGCAGGTACTAAAACTATTTCATCTCATTTGGCTGATGGAGTTTTTCACTTTGAAATGTGTGTCTCCAAAGGGACCAATTGTGGGCAGTCAAGGCTTACTTCCAGGGTGGTAAAGGGGTTGAAACTCCAGTACAGTATGACACAGTAATCAGACCTCATAAGCTCAATATCTAACTGAGTGATATTTATTATAAGGGCCTGTTTTAAAAGAGTGGGTTATGGAACCTAAACCCCCAAAATGTGCTCCACGATTCATAATCTCTCATCCTCCTTAACAAATATCTTCTGATATGTCCATGCGTGCAGAGTGGCTACATGCATGCCAAGTGTCCTGCTAAGTGATCATGGATCAGGTGGTATTTGATTGGCACGGCCATAAAGGGTTGTGAAAAGTCCATGCACATACCGGCAAGCATGGGTGCTACATTAGTGTACTGCATGAACATATGGGAGATACCAGGATGTTAAAGGGCCCATCCAGTTAATGATGTCACAGTATGTCTCAAAACACAAGTTGACCAAAGCTGTCATCAAAGGAACATTCTGGGTGACGATTGTTAGCAATGCAAGACAGAGTAAAGAGAGTTTTTCCTTATTCTGAGTGGCCCCTTAACACATGCTAGGTAGAAGAAAACATTAAAAAAACTTTTTAACACAGGAAGAACAGGAGGACTAAAAGGGAGTCACCGTCCTAATTAAATACACTTAATGTGAGCATACTGTCCATAGTTACCCTCACTCAGGGCCGGACTGAGAGCCAAAAGCAGCCCTAGCAAATTTTGTCAGACCAGCCGCCTCACTGCATAGTCAGTCTCGGGCAGCTCCGTTCGGCTGCTCAGAGGCTTGTATTTTCATTGGACTTATCTGCTGGAATAACTGTGTTCCATCTAAGCCTCCAGTGAGAGCGGCCCCACCAGGTGAAAATCGGCCCCCTTAGGCAGGGCCGGACTCAGAACCGAAACCGGCCCTGGCAAAGAGCTCTGCCGGTTCTGGTGGGGGAAAGGGGCAGTGGGGGTGTGCTAAGGGAATGCTTTGTGCCGCTTGTCGCTTTTTTTGCAGCGGGCCGATATTGCAGCTATGCTGCAAAACCTGCCCCTGGTAACAACAAGCATTTGCAATGCAATAGGTCTCGCATTTGCGAGAGTTCAAGCTATTGGGCATTGTAAATGACAATGTCTTTTTTTTATGTTTTAAAAACCAACACATAAATAAAAGGCATTGTCATCTACAATGTAGCTCAAACTCTCACAAATGCGACACCTATTGCAGTCCAAATGATGTCAAACACACAAGCGGACACAGACACACACAGACACACAAACACACACACACACACAGGCAGACACGCACACAGACACGACTCATTAAAGAGTTAATAAACAAGCCCACGTTAAATGGAAAGACAAGAAACTTGGTTTCTAGTCGCACGCAGGAAAATGAGTTTGTAAACTGTGCGAGTTTTGTTGTGACGCCAACGTCTTAAGTCTCAGTAACCAGCACGGGTACTCGAAGCTTTCCTCGGGTGCAAGGAATAGAATGCAGTTTAAGAAAACAATTTTAGCTGTGTTATTTCTGTGCAAGCTTCCTTCATGGACCATGATTCAACCTAGCCCCGTCTCGCCTACAGCCAACTTTGAACTGTTTTAGATTGACCTCTTATCAGCCATATACCAGACTTATGGTGAGCGTAGGGCCCAGCAGCTGCTTACCATTGGTTGTCGGTCGCCGTGTTAAAACAAGAAGCACGTCGGGTACTGTGTTGAAAAACAACACATAATAACAGCAGCACCATGTTAAAAGCGCGTCGGCCGCTGTGTTGAAAAATAATACATAAGGGCAGCCTTGTTAAAACATGAAACGTGTCAGGTGCCTTGTTTGAGAACAATTGCCACAAAAGTAAATAATTCTTTAAAAAAGACGGGGGCTGTCGCATTTTATTTCTATTTATTTACTTTTTTAGGAATCACGTCACACCCGCTTTAGATGTTTAAAGCTAAAGAGCGACGTGCAGAGAATACTACAAAAGTAAATAAATGGAAAAGAAATGCGGCGTCCGCCCGCTTTTTTTTTCCAATTTATTTACTTTTGTAGCAATTTGAGCTTTAAACCTGTGAAGCTAAAGCGCGGCATGACGCGAAAGCTAATAAAGCAAATAAACACAAAAAAAGCGCGTGGGACGGAAGGGGGACAGGAGATGTGCACATCGCGTGTCTGTACGTGCGTGTTCACGGGCGCGTTCACAATTGCAGTCCGTCCTGCGCGTGCACATCTCCTGTCTCCCTTCCGAAGCAAGTCGGTAACAATACATCTCGCTAGCGACAGCGCTTTCGCGCTGCGTCGCTAGGCGAGACCTAAAAACTGCCCCCCAGGGGTCTAAAACCGGCCCCCACCCTGGCGGCCCACCGGGGAAACACCCGCTTCGGGCAGTCTGGCCCTGCCCTTAGGTGAAAATCGCCCCCCAAACCCTCCGGCCTCCATTCCACCGGGGAAAGCCCCGATGTTCGGTCCAGCCCTGCCCTCACTGTGGAAGGCACACAGTTTGCTATCCACATGAGAACAATTATTTCACTATTCTGGAGGCTATTAGCAATTGTGCCTTACTGTTTCACTGACTCCTCTCATTGGCACATGGCATCTCTCAGTCTGCCGTTAGCCACATAGTGGAGCAGGTGTTGCATTGATTTATTTACTACAGTACTGTACCCACAATGGTATTTCTTTATCACAATATCTTTTTTCATTGTGTTAGTCGTATGGTTCATCTTGTTTTTACAGTGTACAGCGTTACGATGCTGGGGTCCAAGGTTGCATTGTACAAAAATACAAAATAATTCATTTTAATGAAACGTTGCTTCAAGCGCATACACTTTCGACTCCCTCTCAACTATTTCCCATTTCAGAATCTCCACGTGACACATCTTTCTTTTTGTGCTTTAAATGGTCTAAAATAACAATAACATTAATAAAGCTCGTGTCCATTCCGCCTCTGACTAAACGTTATTTCACCCAAGCTGCAGGCAATACAACTCAAATGAAGCAAACAGAAGCCACATCCCATAAGTGCTATTTGGAATGTCTTTGGTTTATTTGCACATTTGCTAATATAAACTCCTCACTGTCTAGGAAACAGTTCAGTATTTTTGATAGGCTCTATATGGAGAGACTCGCAATACAATGGGAGAGAGGCACACGATACAAAGAGAGAAGCAAAATAAGAAGAGAGAGAGAGAGAGAAACAAAAGTTTGCTTTGTTTACTAACATACCCTCCCTACACAATGTTGCTTTCCTCCTATAATACTTTCTTTTACAAGTCTCTCGTAGACAAAGTATGCACTGTTACTTCAAGACCTTTTGTCATTGAGCTTGGCGACAGCTCATTGCTTACCATTGGTTAGTTTCATTGTCACTCTCATTTGTTTGCTTCTTATTAGTCAGCTGCTGGTGCTTTTCTTTCACTTTGTGTTTTCAATTCCCTGGAGCATGGACACATTACTTTTGTCCTTGCAATTCTCATGTTCTCTTACATGCTACTTTTTTCTTTGGGTTTATGCACTCTACCAGAGTGCGTCTTTTTCAGCTGGCTCCCTCTCATATTCTCCCCCTCTGTGTTCCTCCACTGTACGTCTGCTTGCCATGGCCCTACCTCCTTCCTTCCATTAGTTGTCTGTGTTGCCTAGCCCCCTCCCTTCGTGCTTCTCACCCTTCCTCCGTTCAAGGTCTGTGATGTCTTGCCCCCCCACCCTTCATTTGTTATCCGTGTTGGCTTTCCCTGCTCCCACTTCCCCTTCCATCTTACATTGTCCATGTTGCCTTGACCTCACCCTCCCTCCATCTTTTGTTCATGCTGGCCCTCCTCACCCATCATAAAAAAAGCACTGTGACGCGTATACTGCAGGCCATGTCATAGCGCTTTTTTTCCAACACCCTCCATGTTGCCTCCCGCCCAATCCTCCCACCCTCCAGCAATAATATTTTAAAAAAGTGCTATGACACGACCATCGCTGGCCATATCAAAGCTCTTCTTTTCTTTTAACTTTAAGCCATGCTGCACTACATGGCTAAAAAAAATATTGACAAAGCCAATGCCTTGTATAGGCGAGACCTGTTGGCTTTGCTAATGCTTGTTTGTGTACGTTACACGTTTTGATCTGTTTACTTTGCACAGCGGTGTGGTGCCAACGGTCCAAGTATGCGCTATACAAATCTACGAAATAATTATTTTATTGGAACTCTGTTTCATGCACATACATACCCCTTCCTTCTCCTTTTTTATTAGTTTACCATCTCCTGGTGACGCTCCTTCCTTGTTGTGCACTAAATTGGAACCACAATAGTCATAATAATGCTTTTGAGTATTTCATCCTAGGTGCAGGTAATCAAGGCTTAAAAAAGCAGGCAGAGGTCACATCGTGCAAGTGCTACTTGATAAACACCTATTGATAAATGTGCAACTAAATCAGATGCTTAGCTTAATATATGCCCATGATTGTCCAGGAAGCAGTTCAATATTTCCAGTGTATTGAAGATCACAGAGAGGCATAATTCCGAGATGGTTAGGGGCAATTCATAGAGAAAGGCACGGACAATAAGAAGCAAAAAAGGTACATTAACGAGAGCAACGCTAATTAGAGACACGGGGCAGAGAAAGATAGCGCACAGCAGGGGTCAACAATGGTAGATCTGGGAACAACTTTCCTGGAGGTTGTGGGGGTGGGGATTGGGGGTTTGGTCGGCCGAATAGGACTCATAGACTTGTGGTTGGATCATTGAAATTACAAACAAACTGCGTCCTTTACAAGTGTCATCATGGACAATGGATATTGGGTTCAATTTTGAACGGTCCGTGGAAATTACGGATAGGTGTTCACCCTAAAGCCATAGTGTATGTGTATTGTAACAAACATAGGGGCCTATTAGCATGGCGGGTGGATCGCCACCGCCTGACCGGCGGTGGCGATCCGCCCGCAAAAACACCCCGCCGGAAGGCCTTTTACCCCCCGCCACATTAGCATGGCGGGGGGTACCGCGGCGGACGGAAAGACCGTCCGCCGCTGTCCGCCGGTAGGCAATCGTCCCGATTGCCTACCGGGCGGAAAAGGCCCATAATATGGCGGCGGTGCCTTGCAGGCACCGCCATCCATATTAGCATGTGGCATTTCAATGCCTTTCCATGGCGGAGACTCCGCCATGGAAAGGCATGCAGAGTTCACTTTGGGGGCCCGTTGCGGACCCCCGGGGGGTGCGGGGATGGGGGGCTGCACTTGGGGGGTACCCATGGTACCCCCCTACATTGGCATGGACAAGGTGGCAGGCACCGCGCGGTGCCTGTCATGTTGTGCATGCCAATGCACAACATGCATTTTTTAACATTGTGGCGGGTGCAGCTTTACAGCACAGCCCGCCACAAAGTTGAATATGCGGAATGCGACCGCCAGGGTGGCGGTCGCATCCTAATGTGCCCAGCGGGACCGCCGCACCTCTGGCGGTCGGTCCCGTTTACCGGTACGGTGGCGGGCGGACTTTGTCCGCCCACCATCGTAATGATGCCCTAAGC
The DNA here is from genome assembly GCA_963921515.1 of Calotriton arnoldi. Classification (NCBI taxonomy): domain Eukaryota; kingdom Metazoa; phylum Chordata; class Amphibia; order Caudata; family Salamandridae; genus Calotriton; species Calotriton arnoldi. The sequence continues at coordinate 201,723 of CAWUFW010008239.1, read as the reverse complement.
AACCTGAATTGTTGTACTACCCCTAGTGCCACATTTCTGAGGAGAATTTACAATCTTTGCTCTCTCGTGGGTTTGCGCCACGAAATGTGAACAACTTGCATGTGCAGAAACTGTGCTCCGTTCTCAACTAACTATGTATTTGCTTTTGTGCAAAAGTAAACTATGTGCAAAGCAGGAGGAGTGCATGAAGATCCCATGGTAGACAAGTAAGGCGGCAGAAGGTTGAAATGACACCATCTCTAAATTAAAACTAGGAGTGGTACAGGACATGTTTATCTGCCTGGAGGAATGAGCAGGAGGCCCATCCCAAGAATGTTAGGTGAATTAAGAGCTTTGTTCTAATTTTTCTTGAGCCTTATTTGCTGCACTTCCATACAGATGCACAGCTGTAAATTACTCGGGTACACTACTCCGTGATATCTGACGCTATTCCTTATTCCTTTCCCGAGGGTCTTGGTCATCAATGGATCATACATAATTCCAATGGTTAAGAACAATGAAGATCATGATAGTCATAAATATAGAAAGTGAATGCTCAATATTTAGAATTATTATTATCAGTCCAAAGTTATTTATACGGAATCCCAATTTGAAAGGGACAACCTAAACACACCCCTTGGAAATTGCAATTCTCTATCCATTTTAAATCAATTATGCGATTCGGTAACCCTTTGCCGAATCACAAAATGGGTTTCGAACATAAGAAAAAGCCCTTTTGCAACTGCAAACCCTCGGAATTTGCAAATTGTTGGGTTTGTGACTGCAAAATGTCTTAGTACATCAGGCCCTTGGAGATTTCACAACCCTTCCATGACATACCTTGTAAGAGCTTGCGTTTTTTATACACAAAACATTTGTGCTGCTAGATACAATATTTACCTGATAGAGGAAAACGCCCCTCCCTTCACCAACAATCTCCATCTTTATACCCAAACGTCTTTCCCAATCATCAGCTTTTAGCTACCCTTCAATTAAATGTAAAAGGTTCCCTTAGGTCTGCCAAAAAACCTTGTTGACAGTGCCTTGCTCTTATAAAACACGCTGTCGGGATGTCATTTTCCGCACTCAGAAAACTCTTAGGAAGATTTAAATGTTATTTTTATTTTCTATTCAATTTTTTGAACAGTTCTCAAACATTCTATTAAAACAGTAATATTTAAAACACAATTTAACAAATTCACTCCGGAAAATTTTATTTCAACTGCACTACCACCATAGATGAAAAGATTAATAAACAATGTTTTCATTATCAAAGATACTTAAATAGCTTATAAGCGCCAAAAAGAGCGTTTAGTTGTCCTCCTTTAAGTGGAAAAATGAAAGTCACACATTCCTTTATTTAACTTATGAAAATACAAGGTGCAACTTTTCTATTTTCAGCTAGGAGCATAGTATTTAGGACACAGTAATATGATATGTAGTAAGGCATTATTACCTCCCAACAACAGTCTCATTCACAGTATCCCAGGTAGAAATCTGCCAAAGGAGAGCTGCTAACACCACGCAAACACTCTTTTTCATTTATAATAGATTATTTTTTTCTCCAGTTGCTTTACGCAAACAACACGCTTGCGTCTCGGATGCTTGCTGGACATGCTCTTCCCCTCATGCAGACATACACCATTTACTTTTTACATGTCCACCTGTTCAGGACTTTTGGAAAAAGGTTTGGGACCAAATTAACTCAATTTTTCATTCCCGATCTCCTTTTTCTGTTTCCGATGTATTTTTGGGTAGTTTATCCCCGATATGGTCAGATCATACATATAATACAAAAATCGTAGACCTCTTGCTGGCAGTTGCCTTTCAACAAATTACTAAAAATTGGAAGGACCTAACCAAATTATCCTATCAAGCTTGGTGGTATGCTATTTGTTACAATCACAGACTAGATACAGCCTTTGTGTATCCTATCACTATGGCCACGAAGCGTTTAAATTTATGGCTACCTGTTACAACATTCATTGAAGCTAGTGCTAGGGGCTCATTTTCTCTGGCTCCTATACAGCAGGAGGTCTCCAAACCCCGTAACTTTCCTTTACTGTAATTTTTTTCTTCTTTTTTTTTTTTTTTTAAATTATTTGCTTAACTACTCTTCTTTTGCATTGCAGTTTATACAGTTTGTGATTCTCTATTTCCTATTGTTATCAATCCTTTCTCTTCAGATGGACCAATTCTGATTGTACATATACTTACCTCTTCCTTATATTCAGAAGATATTTCATGTGATTAAGTATTGCCAATTTGCTTTATGTATTGAGATGTGCATATCCTTTAATAAATATATTTCTGAACTTAAAAAAAGAAATCTGCCAAAGAATTTTTTTCTGTAAACATCACAGCTGGCCAATCAGAAAGCCTAATCATCAGATAAAGTGATAACAATTCCATCAAATGTCTTACCAATCTATATGTTTTCCACCTAGTTGTAGAGATAAATTCAGTTCTTAGGACCATTAAGCAGCATGTTCTACATTGATTCTTCGTATTATTTACACCTTTTGTGCTTGTTTGTTGAGAGGAAGTCCTTCTATCAAAGGCGCTGGACACAGATTACTGTAACTGGGTAACAAAGATCCTTTACATATGGTTGACACAATATAAAGATGGAATAATGATGGATTGGATATGAATAGTGGGGCAATTGTGCACATACAACAGAATGTACATTAATGCAGAGAATGGTAACAGGAATCACAAGAAATAAATGCATTATGTACATGAAAGCTTATGAGTCTTTGGTTTGGTATTAGGAGAGCGACTGTCAGAAGTTAATGTTGACTAAATGGAAAGGAATTTCTTCAAGTTAGTTCAAGTTCTCTTAATGAAGGGATGGCTGAATATGAACCAGGAGAGAGTTCTACAGAAGGCAACCAAGTAGCTGGAAGGATCTGAGCGGTGAAGGCACATGCAGGGTGAGGAGATGCTCATTGACTAGCAGTAGTGATCAAGTATGGGTTTGACGTCATAAGATTTAATAATGGGTGGTAGGAGCTTCTCCAGGAATGGCTTTGGGGACAAGACTAAGCAAATTCGAATGCCCCTTGTGCTTCGCAGATGACCATTTATTCTAGTGACTGTATACTGAGGTGTGGGAACTTCTAGTTAGGCTGAAGAAGTAGGAAGAAGAAGTTAGCAAATCTGTAGTGGAGCTAAATGTAAGGGATTTAAGGGAAGCCAGCCAATTAATCTAAGCCATATGACTGATTGAGATTTGAATTAGGATGTGAAGATTGGAAGGGAGAAGATGCGTGTGTCATCGGTGCATCAATGAAAGGAGTAGTCATAAGGAGAGGAAGTATCAATAATGGAGGTGATATAGAGGAAGAATAGTGGAGGATACAGGAATGAGATTACAGTTGGTAGGAGGGTGAGCAAAGTGAGCACCCATGATATTACATATAAAAGATAAAGAAGAATTCCAAAATTCACGGATGAGCAAGACTTGGACCCTCTTTCTGAGGTGCTGTTAGTGCTCCATTAAACAGTGCCATTACATTCACCTCATTTTACTCTTGATATAAACTAGATTCTCTATAGTCCCTCATTGCCTTCCCTGTAAGACAAGCAGTAGTAGACTCGCCTTGGCCTTCTTACTGATCTCAGTTAGTCCTGTTTGTGTTTCTGGAAAGCTATCCACTGCTGTTCTAAATATCTTCTCTTATGACCTGTCTACAATATTGAGTGAATCCTTTTCCAAACCCTGTAACTCTGCACCACATAACATTTATGAACTAGAATGATAAGATTTTAGTAATGGTACTGTACAATTCCTTCCATTTAAAAGATTGAGTTGCCTCATCTCTTTCATTGCCCTTTTCAGTCTTTCGTAGTGTTTGCGGTACGTGTGGTTTCCGGTTTAAGGTACTCATAAGAAGGACATGCTGATACATATATGATTTGACCTCTTGTAATTCAGAGGTACATATACACCGCACAAATTTCCTTTTTCAGACAGAAGAAGGAACAATTGTATAATTAGAGCTAACAGCTAATCTATTCAAGATCTGATAAAAAAATTATACATTTGTTCTGTGGACATCATCCATGGGTTGTATCTACAATAACAGTCTCATCTGCATTCTGTTTGTTTGTGCGGTAATTTATAATGTTAAGAATACAAATCAAGGACAGCTTCAATGTATCTGTACCTTAATACACTATTATTCAAACACAATAAACATTTAAAATGCACAGACACAGACCAGGGAGAACACAACCACAAGTTGAAATACATAAAACATATTAAAAAAACAGACATATCAATTAATCAACAGGGCACAACGGCAAAGTGGCATTAGGAAAAATAGACTGTGGTATGTTTATGCCCTCAAATTTTGTTCTTGGTGTATAACCACCCTCTTCTACAAACAAATTAAGACTGAAGAGAGAACAACCTTGATTTTGGCCATTAAAGATAGAAACCACTTTAGTGATCGTGGCTTTGCCTGGAGGTTCTCATCCAGTGGGATCAATGCCCATTTCACCCAGCGTGTGGCAGAGACACTCACCGTTAGTGCTATTTAAGGCCACCTTGAAGTCTATCAATGCCCCCACAAAGCATTTCTCAATAGGAGTTCTTTCTTAAGAAGCTGCTGTTCATTGCTTCATAGTTACTCCTAATATACATATGTTCTTTTGGAGCTCATCAGGGGAGTGTAGCAGTGCTGCTTCCTAAGCCGGTAGATAGTCGTGCAGGTTAATACTTCAGTAACTGTTCAGATAAAGCCTACCTTTGCTGCAAGCGGATCTCTCTCCTGAAGCGCAGCTACCAGCTCCTTTAAAGTAAAAAAACCTTAACCAGAAAAAAAGGACTGCTAATCCCAAAGTATATACTTAGTAGACATTGGTTCTGATTTGTTGTAGTTGTTGATTTGATGTAGTAATCAGTGAAGCACTCAATTCCCCTTGAAATAGCAGTTCAATCCTACAGATGAGATTACCCAAGGTCCCTGACATATTTATGACTTTCCCAACCACTGCGGATCACTTGTTGCAGCAACTACCCTGTAATCTGCCATTGCACAAGCACTGTACTTCTGGGCTAGGTACAGTCCTGTTAAACTCTGCCCATCCACTTGTTATTGTGTACGTGAAAAAGTTTATCATGACTCTAGAAAATGTACAACTGTTTGCTGGCAGGATCTGTGATATACGCACCTTAACACCTGAATTCATGTGAGCGTGAAAGACACCATGTTGACTGCTGTAATGCATTTTCATGGTGGTGGAAGTAAGTCTGCACTTGGGAAGGAGAGCTTAACGGTGTGAGGACCTTATATTTGAAAGCAGGTATTAGAAACTGCATTACCAAATGTTTGTCATTGTAACCTGGCCTGTGGAATTTAAGGACTAGTAACCAGAGCAATGTAGAACGTTTCTTACTCTCTGAGTGAGGGACTGAGGGAGGAGCAACTGTGATTAAGAGAACGAGCTCTGAACAAGACATAGGTATTAATTAGAACGTCAGACGTGATACTAAGTGACATGTACTGAGGAACACTTTCAGTCGATACAGTGTACGAGCAGCACAGAAAAATCCTGGTTAAAAGGTCTTTAGTCCAAATTTTGGGTAGCCTACTTTTTCCATCTGATGTCACACTTATTAAGGTATGTTACCTACCTATTGGCCATAGAATGTTCAACCCCCCATTTATTAAGGGGAGCTTAAACTCTTTGAATGTGATCTGGGATGTCTACCTTGAAAGTGAGGCAAAGATCCCCGACAGTGGCTACTCGTACTACAAGCCAAAGAAAGTAGTAATGTACCCCAGCCTTGTGGCAGGGATACACAGAGTAGTTTGGTTTTCAGATGGATGATCCAGCGTTTTCCTTCCACTCAGGAAGTTGAATCCTTAGTCTTGAGGTCCGGCAGTTAGAACCCCAATGATAAATTTGTTGCAACTTTGTGCTGCCAACTCACCAGCCTCATTCTGGTGCCATGCCTTGGATATTACGACTGACACCTTTGTGTCTTCATTACCCTTGGGCTCCATTCTCAGCAGTAGTAGCTGTTCTCAACCTTGCTGTTTTCCTCTTTGCACCAAAACAGAAGACCATGATGGCATGTTATTAGCAGTTTGGTTGCCAAGTCTAGATTTACGGCTTTGATCACAAAAGCAGGGATTTGTTATTGAGTGCCCATTGACTTCAGATCTCTTGGTGTATTTTGGGGAATAAATCGATTAGCCTAAAGAAGAGGGTTGTTTCTTCCAAGCACTCATCTGAAAAGGTGGCGCTGTTTTCTGGGGTGCCGGCGTTTTAGAACAAGCCACTGTCCAACTCCACATTAATCTCGGGGCATATCCCAGGAAGTCAGCCAACCCCAATTCTCAGGCTCGCTTTCCCCACTGCTCTATATACTCCACCCAGAAATAGTAAAATCAATGTCTTCATTAGGCATCCGGCAGCCTAGCATGCTGCACACACTTGGTATCCCTTGAATCTTCTCCATAACATTAGGGGAGAGGAGTTTGTCGACCTCGAATCTGTGGAACCGGGTTCGAGTCTCGGCAATGACACTGAACATCCTGTGATTCTGGGCAAATCACATAATCTCCCTGTGCCTAACAAAAAAATGAATGTGTCCTCATGTAACGCAACTGGTGCTATGTAAAGCGCTCTGATACCCGATACCTTCGGGTCAAGTTTGCGCTATATAAAACTCCGTAAAAAAAAAAAAACTCTCTGACACATGCTATGCACACACCAGTCCTGGCTCACACCAGCCCATCTTCAGTTATAGGGACTGTTACAAAATCTCAGTATTCGTGAGAGTCTGGAATTTAGTATACTGTCATAAGGACGCCTAGAATTATGAAAAATAGAGGTGGTTATGCAATGAGTATGAATACATTAAGGTGCAAGGAAAGACATATTACACCACATATTATGCATTTAAAGCAGAACCACTACCCACTTTTAAGCAGGACAAACTTTTTTAACCAACCTAACTTTAATGTAGGCGGCGATTTGTTAATGTAACTGAAGTATTGTGTGGTAGTGCACTGCCATTTACAGACAGCCTATTTTTCATTGAAATGGCTACTAAATTTGCACAGAAATACAGTTTTACTGATTTACTTATATTGCACACAAATGATAATGTGTGGAAATCTGGTTTCACACACACCAAGAAAAAGTGTCTTGATTTGTTTTGCTCCTATTAAAATCTTTGCTTCCATCACCCTTCAAAATTACAAAACAATGTGCTGCATTTTTGCTTTCTGAACTGCTGAATGTGTACAGTTCAATTACAGTTATTTACATGTTGTTGTGTGTAACAAAAATTACATCCTACAGCCTTTCCTTTCACACTCTCTGTACCCCAGCAAAATTGTCACATTATTCACTTTACTTTTCTTTCTCTGACGGCAAAGTGAGAGGAGTTTGTAAACACCAATCCTCATGTTAAAACAATAAGAAGTAATTTGTCAGAAGACAGCCTGATATTTGACCTCTGTCTTTGAAGTGCAGCAATTGTGACAAGATAAATACAGAATTTAAAGGCATCTTTATTTATTGCTTGGACTTTCACGACCCAGCAAAAATCGGCTCGCGACCCACAGTTTGGGTAACACTGATTTAAAGCACATTATGTGGTTCACTGTTTGGCATTATTATATAGGTATTTTTACATTTCAACCCGGAGCTTGAAATAGACACTTCTATTAATCAGTTCTGTTCAGGGCCGGACTGGCTGTAGCGGGCAGCATTTCCCCGGGAGGCTGGAAGGGTGGGGGACGGTTTTGCAATGATGGGGCCTGCTTTGTTACGTGAGGGGGTGGTTTTGCAGCAGCTGCTTTTGTTACTGGGGGCTGATATTGCAGCAGTGCTGCAATATCGTCCCCCAGTTATCAAAGCGGCAGTGCTTAACGCTTGCACATGCCCCCTCCCCCTGCAGCTGATCCGACAAAATTGCCAGGGCTGCTTTGGGTTTCCAGCCTGGCCCTAGTTCTGTTTTTTTTTTTTTTTTTAATTTTTTTTTTTTTTATAAATCTTATTATTAAACAGTTCCGACGACATACACCACGTTGACACATGAGCAGGAGACAACACATCTTCCAAGTCTCTAACCTGGGTCACAAAGAATGATTTCACAATAAACAATATATGTCCATTAGGGGGTTACAAGAGTCTCATCTTCATTCAAGGTTGCCGGCAGGGCGCAAATATTTCCTCTGTATGAATTCCAGGGCCCCCACACCCTGCACCATTTCTTGGGACATCCTCTGGCTACATAGACTGACTTTTCCCGGAACATGCACCAGTCTAAATCTTCCTTCCATTTCCCTATTGTTGGCGGGTGATGGGCCCCAATTTTGTGCTATGTTCCGTTTTGCGATCATTACTGCTAGGGTCGCCAATTGTTTAGTGTAAGAGGTAAGGTCCGTTGGTTCCCAAATGTTTAGAAGGCATCTACGTGCCTCTGGCTGTAAATCGGCAGTTAGTACCTCCCGAAGTGTGTGGTGCAGGGCATGCCAGTAAGTTTGTATGTGTTCGCATTCCCATATAATATGGATAAATGTGCCAACCTCACCACACCCACGTCTGCACTCCCCACTATCTGTTCTGCCCATACGGACCAAACCCGGCCCAGTGATATAGATCCTGTGTAGAATTTTTAATTGCACTAACCGTAGCCTGGCCTGGACTGACACCTCTCTCGGGAGGAGACCGCTTCTCGCCAGTCTTCCTCGTCCAGCTCTAGGCCGTCTCTAATCCATTTGTCTTTGAGGGTCTGGAGTGGGTCTTCCATATTTCTTATTAGTTTTTGATATATCAGTGAGATGGCTCTTTCGGGAAGGTAGCCATCCAATATTCTATCCTCCAAGGGGAGGCACCGGGAGGGGGGACCTAACAGTGAGGTGAGCTTGAAGGGCGTGTCGAACCTGTAAATATCTATAATATTCAGTATCTGCCAGGCTATATTGGTGTTGAAGGGAGGTAAAGGGAAGGACTTCATCGTTGACCCAGAGGTCTTTTATCTGAGAGATACCAATAAGGTCCCATTTATCAAACCCTTCGTTTGCCACAGGTTTCCCAGCTTTTCGGAGTTCCAGAGGGAGTTGCCAGTGTGAGTCTGCGGTCCCATCCCAGGCACTTATTTACTTCATGCCATATGCAGACTGAGTGTGCGGTCGGACCAGTGAGGGGGTATTTACGGGGTCTAGAATAAAGTGCTCTACTATAGTCTCCTCCTGGGAGGAGCCATCGATCCATGGTGTACCCTGGATCGTCCGGACGACTGTACATCCCCTGGTTTAATGCTGCAAGGTGGGCCGCCCAATAGTATTTTTTAACATCAGGGAGACTGATGCCACCGTCGTACCAGTTAAGGGTAAGTTTAGGTAAGGCAATACGAGGTTTACCGTCCCATAAGAGAATCCTTTGAAGATTCTCTATCTCTTTGAAATATGATTTGGGAACTGGGTCCATAGAATTTTGGAGGGCGTAAAGAAAACGGGGCAGAGCCATCATTTTGAACAGGACGGCCCTACCCAACAGTGAGAGGGGCAGGGACCTCCAGTGTTTAATATCACTTTTCAGTCTCCGAATTGGCGGTAGGAGGTTCTGGGTGAAGCGGAGCGTGGAGCTTAGTGTGACAAATATGCCGAGGTATCGGAAGCCATCCGATGCTGTCTGGAGTGGACAGTCCCTCGGGATAACCGGTGAATTTCCCTGCAATACATAGATCACGGATTTGGACCAGTTTATGGTGAACCCGGAGTATCTGCCAAACACAGCTAGGATATCCAGTAGGCGGATTAAAGAGGCTTTTGGGGAGGTCAGATACAGCAGGATGTCGTCTGCATATAGAGATATCCTATCTTCCCAGTCTGGGGACCAGTGCATGCCGCATATCACTGGATCTCTGCGGACCCATGCCGCCAGGGGTTCCAGGGCTAATGCGAATAGGAGCGGTGATAGAGGACACCCCTGACGTGTCCCACGGCTAAGTTGGAACGCTGTTGATTTGCGGTTATTCACTACAACTTGAGCCATGGGCATAGAGTATAGTAGTCGGACCCAGTTCACAAATTGGGGTCCGAAACCCAATTTGTCGAGCACCGCAAAGAGATACGGCCATTCCACCATGTCAAATGCCATGGTGGCATCCAGTGATACCAGTACTGCCGGCTCCATGATAGTTGTAGCTCTGCCCATCACCCCGTGCAGTCTACGAAGATTCAATGCAGTGCTGCGGCGCGGCATGAATCCGGATTGATCCGGATATACTAGAGTAGCAATCACTTTTACCAGACGTGTCGCCAGTAATTTGGCAAGGATCTTGGGTTCTGCATTGAGCAGCGATATCGGTCTATAGGATGCACAACAGGTTTTGGGTTTACTCTTCCTTGTGGATGACCACAATGTTGGCCATCCTCTGATCTATAGGTAGCGACCCCTTTTCTCTGCTATCTATATACATCGAGCGTAGGTATGGGGCTATCTTATCCGGTCCCAGTTTGTACATCTCGATGGGTATACCGTTAGGGCCCGATGCCTTCCCGGAATGAATCGCCCGTATCGCTTGAGCCACTTCATCATTTGTGAAAGCGGACTCGAGATATTCCCGATTCTCATCTGTCAGGGTGGGGAGCACAATATCCTGAAGCAGGGCACTGTTGTCTTCCTCTGTATATTTCCCCTCTGCACAGTATATCTTCTGATAGTATGTCGCAAATCGGTCGGCTATTTGCTGTGGGTCAGTCACTGATTCGGTACCTTCTCCGTCTAATTCGGGCACTAGCCGAGCAGCCCATTCCCTCTTATCCAGCCATGCAATCAATTTCCCCGCTTTGTCTCCTTGTTCGTAGATTCTGCTCTGCGTTTCCCTCCCCTGTGTCCTAGCTCTGTCTGTTGCTATGCTTCTGAATTCATCTTGTTTTAAATTTAGAAGATGCAGCTTCTCTGGCGTCACCGCATGTTCCAACTCTTCTTCCAATTTAAGCACTTCCTCCTCCGCCCGCACCAAGTCTTTTTTCTTGTCTTTTTTCTTACCTGCTATAAGGGATATGGCTTTCCCGCGGATGACCGTTTTATAAGCCTCCCATAACATCTGGGCTGACTCTACGGTTCCCTCATTTTCTTGGAAGTAGAGGTCTGTGGCCTGAGTTAATTTCACCCGAATATCGGGGTCACGCAAGTACCACGGATTTATGGGGGCTATTTTCCCTGCGTTCATCTGGCCCAGGACCATGTGTATCCAGATCGGAGAATGGTCTGAGATACCTCTCCCTAAATGGCGGATCTCCCGAATATCACGTGCTTGCGTCGCTGGGACTAGGATATAGTCGATACGGGATAAACTATGATGGGCATTGGACAGGAAGGTGAATTGGGCCCTATCTGGATTATGTGTCCGCCATCCATCTACCAATCCCATGGCCTCTAGGAAATCTGGTAGCCACCGCTGTGCTGGTCTAATGTCCCTTGGGGGTGACGATCCAGTGTTCCGGACATCACTGCGTTAAAATCTCCCCTATAATAAGGAGGCCTTGTGGGAATGACAAAAGTACTGCGCCCAGATCCTTATATGTATCACTCTGAAGACCAGGGGGAACATACGCTGAGAGAAATGTGATGGTCCTGCCTTCCCACAGACCCGAAACTCCCACGTACCTACCCCGGTTGTCGGACCATGTGGACTGTGTGTTGAAGGGGAACGAGTTTTTAATTAAGATGCCCACTCCTCGCGATCCGGATGTAAAGCCCGCATGTGCCACTAATTTATATCCTCCCCTATTCATTGCCTGGCAAGTGTTCCCAATCAAATGTGTTTCTTGTAATAGAATGACGTCTGGGGCCTGCCTTTTGATATATTGATGGACCATGCTACGCTTTGATTTTGTCGCCAAGCCCATTGACGTTCCAACTGAGGACTCTAACCCCAACATCCCACTGCGTACCCATCGAAGCCCATGTGGACAAATTGCTCCCGCCCTGTAGTACAACCCGGTGCAGTCAATCGTACAAATCCTTCATTAAATTCAATATTTAACAACATAAACATTCCCTCCCAACTGCCCCCTCCCTGCGTCCCTGCACTCTGGGCTTCGAACTGCCCATATTTAAACTTGCAGAGTGCCCGTCGCCCCACAAAATATCTAAAGGTAGAAGAGTGGGGTGCGTGGTGCTTCTCCCCTATCCCCTTATCACTAAAATGTTTGCAATCGCGCAATCCCGTCCATTTGACTCTAAATATCTCCCGCTAAGGTGCTTGAGAGGGGTCTATAGCGTCCGAATATACCTACGTATGTGCCCCGGTGTGAGGTCCTACATTCCGACTCGGTCAGGATAGCATGCAGTCCCAAATCAGTATTATTTTCACCCCCTGAATCCCACTCATCCCCCTCCACCTCCCCCGTTTTACCCCAGTGTCGTATGGGTCTCTGGTCAGCGACTCTCCAACCATTCCGCCGCCGATTCCGGGTGTTCAAAGAACCAGGCCCTGCCGTCTGCTTCAACTCGGAGTCTGGCCGGGAACAACATGGCGTACTTATAGCCTTGATCTCTCAATGTCTTTTGATCCCTAGAAAAGAACGTCTTTGTCTCTGGACTAACTGGGTGAAGTCCGGAAAGAAAGTTATATCAGCGTTGCCATATTCAGAGGCGGTCCCGCCCTGGCATGTTGGAGGATAAACGTCGCGGTCGCGGAAATTCAGGACCCTTGCTAGGATCGGGCGAGGGGGCTCCGGGTTTCGGCCGACCCCGGGGACTCTGTGGGCCCTCTCAATGACAAAAATGTTCCCAGTCCCTTGGGTTGTAGGTGTTTAAGGATGAGATCTTCCACAAAGAGATCCACGGCCTGTCCTTCTGATTTTTCCGGGACACCCAAAATGCGTACGTTGTTGCGCCGAAGGCGTCCTTCATAATCATCTAGCTTGGTTTCTGCGTGTTTCCGGAACATTTGTAAGTCTTTGACCTCTAGTTGTAATTGGGAGGTATCTTCCACTAGGCTCGCGGTGGTGAGCTCAACCTGTTTGACCCGTTCATTATTTTTGTTCATATCTGCGCGGAGTAAATTGACCTCCACAGTTATGGCATCCATCTTATGTTCTAGGGAAGTCCTAATCCCTGCGATCGCCTCTAGGACGTCCTTGAGTGTGGGTTCTGGCCCAACGTCCCCTTGTGTTGCTCCACTCTTGCCTGTAGGGGAGGGATCTGACATCGACGTTCGGGGGAGCGCGTATCTGTCTAATTTGTTCTGCTGCACCGATTTGCTGCCCCTAGTTGAAGACATTTCGTCTCAATAGTTTGTCCCAGATGCGGCAGAAGCGAAGAATCAAGTCTCGTCGCCGGTGAGTTCTCACCCCTTCACCCGGTCCCGCTTATGGTCTCCCAGGGATCAGCCGTGTGGTCAGGAGGAAATCAGGCAGGAGCAGGCGGCCTGTCTCGCGCTCCCGTCCGGCCCCCAACCGTGGCCTCTCACGCCCCAGTCAGGGGGGATCTGGCGTACAGAGTTGACAGCGAGCGGCTCTCCCGGAGGGATAGCGGTGAACACCAAGCGACAGTAATCCATACCGCCGTGCAGTTCCCTCTGGCGGTATGGATTGTTCACTGCTCCAGTGCCCGTGTTGGGGGGACAGACCGCTGGACGCACCCCCGGTAGGTGAGCAGCCAGCCCAATTCACAGTGGATAGTGCTGTTTAGAGATATGTCGGCTGGACTGATGGCCGGGTGTGTCAGCTGTGACCCAGCTACCATCGACGTGAGGTTGTGGGTGTCGTCGATGTCCCCGCCTCCCGAGTGGGTCTCCACCTCTCCCCGCGGCCGATGCAGCCCTCTGGAGGCCGTGGGTCAGGCGGGGGCGTGTACTCCTCACCTGTGCTTCCTTACAGGATCGCTGGCCTCATTCACCCCCAGCCGTCAACACAATTCGTCGCCCTCACCGGTTATGGGTGCGCATCTGCAGTCTGGAGGAAAGAAGGAGGGCAGTCCGGACGGCCACCGACCGGCGTGGCCGCCACTCTACGGTGCCAGTCACCAGCTAGACCTCCAGAACAATAGGAGCTGCCACTCGGCCCTCTCCCCCACTCGAGGCCCCCGGCTGTTGTGTCTCGACCAGGCCTCAGTCGACCAGTCATTAGTTCCGGATCGCTAGTCTCGGGTCCGGTGTTGCTGCTGCAGGATAATAGGTCGGACGCCTGCCGATCAACACTTACTCGCCGTGTGGCTTCGGGGAAGAGGCCTGCCTCTGGCTCTTTCCACTACGCGAGGCCCCGGCCTCCGTATCTCATCGTAGGCCTCACTGCGGACGCGGCCGGATCTCCGCCCCTGAACGTTTCCCGGGGTCCGTCTCTACGGGATATCGCACCGGACACTGTCTCATGCGGGGACCGCACTATTGCATTGCGGATATATGCACCGGATAGACGGGGGATGGCAGGGATCGGCAGAGCTCCGCTAAGTCGCGGCCATCATGCTTCGCGGCTTAGCCACGCCCCCCTTAGTTCTGTTTTTAAAAGTACTTCCTCCAATTCTTTTATATCCTGCAATGTAATTTAATAATTTAGAACCATGAAGACCCATGCATGTCCTCACCAGACACCTAAGCATATCCTAATCTCTCTGGTTCATTGATTTGTGTAACGTTTTGTTCACATGCAGTTTTTATAGACACCCTGCCCATCCGAGTAATAATTCAACACATAATTTATGACGTGGCTGTAGGCTACAAAAGCAGTGTCTTTTCTGCATCCCCAATACTCATGAGATGTTGCTGTGAAATGACTGCATTCTGTGGTGACTTAATACTGAACCAAATAATGTGAGGATCCTGGTGGTATGTTGTTTATCCTGTGATAACCAAGACCGCCTGCACCTATCAGTGCCGCACTGAAGTAAAGGCAGGTGATTTGTATCTGGGCTTGGACTCCAAATACCTAGGACCTTTCCCATGATCTATTATGGTAAACGTCCCCAGAAGGTTTATTTTAAAGACATTCTACCCGGGGTAACTTCGTGAATTTATCTCGCACAACAAAGGGATGAGGAAGTAAGACTTAAAATGTTATCACCCTCTATGGGAACCCCCATATGGTTAAAAAGTGCCCTCACCCACTAATAGTGGCATGCCTATCATAGGGCATGCTACTACACCCCCTGCGCAGCCAACGCTAGGGTTGGAGCAATGTTTTTTGTTTGTAGTTACAAACAAACTTTTAAAGGGATCCACAGTGCAAAAGCTAATTAAAACTACCTTAGGAGTGTCCTTCTCTATTTTATTCTGGTCCCCCCAGGCAGGGTTAAAAATATATCATAAGATAAAATTGAGGTATTATTGCCCTGTCATCTCTTATGCTGTCAACATGTTTCGGCCAGTCATCTATCGCCACTCAGGGTTGTTGGTCTTTATCAGGACTAAGATCCCTATAGTCACTATCACCATTCCTCATTTCCGCTAGTAAGTAAGATATGTGGTGATACAATATCATGCAGGGATCTTACTTGTCACTTCTGTCCATTAAGCCATGATTTTCCTGTAAAACAAATGACAATAATATCAATCAAATTCCACAAGAGGCTGAATATATGTGGTCTTCTCATCCAAACCGTGTCTATTGCTGTCAAGTGCTCATGTAGTAGACCGTGTCATGCACACTAATAACTTCTGTGCCCAATATCACCTTTTCGCTGTGAAGCACTAAATCACCATGCATTAACATAGGTGGGGTAGGATCGATTTGTTTTTGTTTATCAGAAAATTAAAACTAAACAAAATTCATAAATTGAAAAACAAATCTGTTGTCTCTGTTAATGTACCACCTTGTGATCTGGCGATAGTGGAAGCGGAGGGACTTTTAGCTCTTGAAACATTACACAGAGAAAGTGAGGGCCTAGACCCCAGTGTTGATATGGAACAGCTTATGTCTAACCTGGGGATCGATATTGGATCCACCAGTAGGAGTGGCTTTAAACCCAAGTCCCGTGCAATACCCATCACAGCCCATGATAATATTGATTGTTTTCATGAGATGGTCATTCATGATTTGGTTGAATTAAGAACCAAAAGTGGGGGGTACAATGATAATTTAACACCAGAACTGAGGAAGGCTTTGAAAACTTTAAAGGAAGATACCTCTATTGTGATAAAAATTAGTGACAAGGGAGGGAATATACTTGGTATGGATGCGGGAGAATACAACCAAGAGGCTATGAGGCAACTACAAGACGTAAGATGTTACCAGGTTATTACACTGGAAGAATATCGGGGTAGCGTCAAGAATTTTCAGTTACAACTTAAGTCGTGGTATGATGCCTGTATTTTAGATCAGGATGAATACAATTTTCTGAGATCTGAACATCCGAAGATCCCTTCGTTTTATCTATTACGGGAGGTCCATAAACAACTACACAACCCCCCTGGGAGTCCTATAGTCTCTTCGAATGATAGTTTTCTTGAAAATACGGCCATATACATTAAATCTTTTCATTTCCCCTTTGTTAAAACATTGCCATCTTATTGTAAAGATAGTGGAGATTTTCTTACAAAGATCAATGGCCTTGAATGGAGTGACTCTTATATCATGATCATCCTTGATGTCTCTGCCCTATATACTTCTATTAGCCATGATTTGGGATGCGGGCATGCGAGTAGTATTTGAAAAATGACCTGCATGTTTTTAGAACATACACAAATGCTGTTGCAGATGATTCAGGTCTGTCTGAAGGATAACATCTTCATGCATGATGGAAAGGTGTACAGACAGATTATGGGAACTGCAATGGGCACCTGCTTCACCCCCAGCTTTGCCAATTTGGTGATGGGCTGGTGGGAGAAGCAGGTGGCCTGGGCAGACGGCAATACCAAATATACACCACACACCCTGATCTGTACCCGATACATTGATGATTTATTCTTGTTGTGGAGTGGGTCCAGACAGGAGGCCGAGGAATATGTGATGATTCTGAATGATAATCCTTTCAATTTACATTTTATAGCACAGATGAGTGTTAGCGAGATATCCTTTTTGGATATACTGCTACATGTAAAGGATGGTAAAATCAATACAACTGTATTCCGTAAAACAACAGCGGTTAATAGCACTCTGCATTTTAAAAGTCAACATCCAATGAATCTAAAAGCCAGCATCCCCTATGGGGAAACATTAAGATTAAAAAGAATCTGTAGCGAGGAACAGGAATTCCAAGGGCAGGTACGGCAAATGAATGAAAGGTTTAGCAAACGTGGGTATCATTCTAAAACATTATTGAGGCCAAACGTAAGTCAGAGGGGGTTAGCAGAGAGCAATTGCTTTATCCCAACCAAAGAGTCCTCAAGGAAGGAACATCTGCCAGATTTATTACATGTTTCAATCAAATGTCCCCAAAGGTATATTAGATTCTGAGAAGACACTGGCGGATAGTCAAAAGTGATAACACAATCGGCAAAGATTTGCCGATGACACCGCCAGTTACTTATAGGAAAGGAAGGACATTGGGTGATAATTTGATGCACAGCTATTTTGATGGTAGCCGAAAAACGGAGACGTGGCTATCAAACATGAAGGGGTTCTATATGTGCAACAATTGCAAGGCCTGTAGAATGGTGAAAACTGTCCTCACTTTTGAATCTAGTGATGGGCATACCAAAAAGATACACGGGTTCTACAATTGCAATACTGATCATTGCATTTATGTACTCAGTTTCCCATGTCCTATGATGTACGGGGGAAGTACGATTTTTCCCTTAAAAAAACGTATGCTTGAACATCAGCGAGCAATCAGGAACCAGGATTTCACTTACTCTGTGGCAAAACATTTCTATGAAAAACATGAAAGTGATCCTGGCCTACTGATGTTCTTTGCCATAGACAGGGTTCCCCCGAACATCAGAGGAGGTAATAGAAGTCGGTTGGAATCTAGATATATTATGGATTTAAACACCAAATTTCCTAACGGGTTGATAGGGATGAAGAACTGGAAGTACATTTGGGGTGAAGAATTGTTCACCCATCTCCTTATTTCCCTGTATATTATATATCGCTGTACCACTGTTTTTACTGAGCCCTTGGAGCTGTTCTTTGATATTTATTGGTTTTAAGATTGTATTAGAGCACTTTATACAACTGAGCACCTTGGATCCCTCATGGGTAATATTCTGCACTTGGTCACCTTATGTATTCAAGTAGATTTATGATTATATTCTTATTGATTATATTCATAGGAAGGATCCTCCATTGATGATATCCTGCACTTCGACACTTTATGTATTTTGGAGAAATTTTGCACATTAATTGGCATTAACTGTATTTTAAAGAATGACTAAATTGATATATGCTATGTTGGTATTCTTAATATGAATTGATTTATAGAGGATCTATATAGTTAACTTATTTTAAGAGGATTGATCTATTAGATGTTTTAGCATGGTAATCAATTATCTATTGAGATATCAAAGCATATCCATTCGTCTTTAGATTTAGAAATGCATTATGTGTGTTAAATATCCAAGATAAATTGAATATCTAGGGGTTGCCCATATAAAACATATTGCTATTGCAGGGTTGCACTCTGGCACTTTATGAATAAACAAGGAGTTTTGTATATATAGAGCTAGCTCATTATATTTGTATGAATGATTGAGCAAATTCATTGGTATTTTATCGATTGACTCGAATGTTATAATGATTTTTGGGGTGTACAATATTATTGGTTGACTATGATATCCTGGAGCAAGTCTTGCTCGGTAAATTGTGACCAATGATTTTATTATTTTATGAAACATGATTCTTCAAATTAAACTTGGGCACTGGCCCTAGAGTGGATCAATAAATATGGTGCTTCTAATTAGGTTCGGGCACTGGCCCAAGAGCTTACCTCCAAAATGATTTCCCGAACTATATCATGGAATATGGGTTGACACAACGTTGAGTTGGCTTGTTTTTATTAAAAAAAAGTTCTCTTAAAAAAAGTAATTTTAAAAAAAGAGCAAAATATTCACATAGAAAATTATAAAAATGATGTGAATAATATAACCAGTTCAATATACAGTATACATAATGATGGGAACATTGGCACAACGGATGTTGTTTTTTCTATGTCTATATGTACTGTACCTTTAAATGTAAAAAAATATATGAGAATATGTCTTTGAGGGGGGCATGGCCAGCAGCATGGCTGATTAGCTGCATTTGCCGGGGCTCCGATCGCCCGACACAGATCCTTCTTATTTTCCTGCCTTCGAGCCACTAATGACGAACCAATCCCTACGCCGAGTGTGTCTCATACCCCAGACCCGCAGAGGAAACCGCCTGTATAGCGGATGAGACGCTCCACGGGGAAGAAAAGAGACAGCAACGAAGACGGGTCGCGGCCGCCAAGATGGCCGACGGGACCCGATAATGGCGCAGTCCTGAATTGAGGCGACTTCCCGGTAACGACAGGAGGGCTGCCCGTATGCCAGAGAGAGACCGCTGCAGTGACCGACTGTCGGCGAGGACCCAATTATGGCGGCTGCCGGAGGAGCGGATAACACCACGGTGGAGTCCTGCAGGCCCCGCGACGCTGCTGCGGACGTCTTCCCACTGGAGGGGGCGTAAAGATGCCGCCTGGTGCGCGGTGAGTGTGGGCCCCTCTGTCCTCCCCCCCTCGGCCCACCGCAGCGAGAGGGGCCGCGCCACGGTCCAGGCGGGCTGGGAGCCCTGGACAGACCCATCTGAGAGCGGCAGTCGTTCCCGAACTCAGCTACACGGCCGGGCCTCGCCGGGGGACGGAGGCGGGCGGCGGACGTGCCCAGAGGCCGTGCGCAGTCACTGGCAGGATGGACTTGAAAGGATATAATGCTGCTGCGGGAGCCCGAGAGCCAGAGAGTGAGTGGCGCTAGAGGCCGTAGACGCACGAAAGTGGCGTGGAAGTAACGGGCACCATCTAGCCCATCCAGTCCATAGACACGGGGGTGAACCATGGGGCTATCCAATAGAGGGGGAACGCCCAGTGACACATTGGTGGCGTAGACACCCCTGTGGTGGCAAATAGTTAAAGAAGCCACACTGAGACAGGTTAGGTCTGTTTGTTGTTGCTCCCGGATTGGCCGCCAAGAGACCCCCCAAGGCGAGAGGGGCAGCCGCAGGCATACATAGCAGGTCTCCCTCTCCTCGACGGGAAAATGACCCTGGGGCCACAGCACGCCAGACGACAATAAGGGTGGAGACACCGCTGGACTATAAGGAGGGCTGGGCAGCTAACGCAGACTAGTCCTGCGAGGTGGCACGGGGCTGGAACACTTGAAGCGAAATGCAGCAGGGGCCCAGTGAAGGCAACGTTAGGGGGTAAGAAACCCATATGAGACTACATCTGAGGGGGATACCGGCTGAAAAAGGAGTAACGCACACAGGGAGGCACCACCGAATGACGAAATAGCCACCAGAGAGACACTAACGAAACACAATAAGGGAAGCGGACGCATGTTAACAACCCTTCACTAAACGCCGCGTGTGTAGAGAGAGAGGTGAGCCTTCCTCTTGCTCACTGCTCAAAATAACAGTCTCCCCGAAACGAGATTATAATCTTACCACTGGTACTCTCTGCTTCTGAACGTGCTGACAACAGCAAGCAGCTGTTACAACTAACAATGGCCAAAGACAAAGAACCTAAGACGCAAAAACAGGGAAAGATGGACAAGTACACCAAGGTGCTTCCAGAGCAAACAGAACTAGAAGGGGAGAATGCAAGTGCACCAGATAATGCGGCCATCCTCCAGGCAATCCATGCCTCGAGAGAGGCCATTGAGGGCAAAATGGCCGAGATATGAACGGAGGTGTCCCTTCTTCGACAAGATGTGCGCAACATCGCGGATCGCGTCACTCAAACAGAAGCCCGCATATCAGAAGTTGAGGACACGACACATAAATCCCAAGTAGACATCAAGGAGCTCCAAGTCAACATGAGAGAGGTGATGTGGAAGGTCGACGATGCGGAGAACAGAGCTCGGAGAAACAATCTCCGCTTTATTGGGATACCAGAAGGACAGGAGAATACTGACCCAATTGCCTTTCTGACGACATGGTTGAGAGAAGCCCTCCCGGGGGCTAAGTTCTCCACTTGCTTTGTCATTGAACGAGCACATAGGATGCCGACCATGAGAGCCCCGCCTGGGGCCCCTCCGCGCCCCCTCATCGCACGATTCCTGAACTATCAGGACCGAGACGCAATCTTAAGAGAATCGTGGAGAATGGGAGAACTCAAATTGGCCAACACTAGAGTAATGATCTTCCCCGACTACTCTAGAGAGGTGCAGAAGATGCGGAGGTCCTTCGACTCCATAAAAGTCAAACTCCGGGCCATGCGAATCCAATATATGCTTCTTTTCCCGGCCAAGCTTAAGGTCATCTTTCAAGACTCGTCCCAGTTTTTTTCAAACACCTGAAGATACCTGGGCATGGATAGAAGAACGTCAGAAGCCTAGACCGGAGACAAGCAGCAACACGACGAGTCTAGGGGACTCATTGTCCCGATGGGAGCCTAGACCGCAGAGAACAAGAATGAAGAGGCGACTCACTGAGCGAACTGCGAAGCACCTGGGGAACATGCAGCCTGGGACCCCATTCCGGCGGAGAAGGGGACCCTCGGAGGAGGAGGTGGGGAGAGCCCAGGTCACTAACAGAGACTCGACCCAAGGGGACAGTACTCATGCTGATCACTCTGACCAAGAATCCCTGGAGAAGACCGATGGCGACCACCCCCTTCTTAAGGCTATCCATAAGGCAGAAGGGTCTGGGGCGACGGCTCCGGAAATAGATACCGAACATCAACTACAACTAAATAAAAGTGGTGAAGAGACCTGACAAATGGGCGTGAGGGAAGAGCATGCCGGCAGCTCAGCGACTGCAAGGAGGCCCCCCCTCCTAGACTTGTTTGCACCCAGGAGAGACTGTGTGAACCACTCTCTCGGGCCAGGATAATATCATTTGATGTTTTGGTTATTCTTTGGGGGTAGGGGTGAGGTGAAGGGTGGGACCGACAGACTCCTCAGTAGACACATACGCTTGTTGTCATGTTGTCAGTTGAAGGGTTAGACGTAGGGTGCGAGAGGATGTGGGGTGGGGGGATTAGGGAGGAGGAGGGGGGGAAGTTTGGAGTTTTTCGACCTAAAGGGTTTTTGTTACTAGCAACAGCAGGATGTCTTAGGATACAGAGCCAGAAGCAAAAGGATAGGGTTTGGCAGGGTAGGGAAAACTCCTCACACGACTCACATGAACCACAAACGTAATGCACAATACACCATATACTGTGTTGACGTGGAATGTCAACGGATTAGGTAGTAAGATTAAGAGGGGCCTAGTGAATAGATATATCAAGAGGACCAAGCCTGACGAGGTCCTCCTACAAGAAACCCATCTCCGAGGCACCCGATGCGCATTTATTGGGAGAGGGGCCTACGTCACACTGGCACACGCTGGGTTCTCCCCTGGGGCCCGCGGAGTGGCCGTTCTCATTAAAAAAAAAAAACCCTTCCAAGTAGTCAAGACCTGGGTTGACCTTGAGGGAACCTATGCAGCGGTTCTGGGTACGTGGGGACGGAGGGAGATTACCCTGGCCAGTGTCTATGCCCCGCGGCGACTGCAGCCCCAGACGCTACAGGCAGTAGCTAAGATACTGTTGGATTCAGACTCCTCAATTCACATAATAGGGGGTGACTTTAACGATGTGATGGATCCACGCTTGGATAGATCCCATGCAGCGACTGGTACCCAGGCGCCTACTCCACTGGCGGAGTTCGTGAGATCGCTAGGATTGACAGAACTTTGGCGCCGACACCACCCACTTGACTGTAGCTACTCTTATTTTTCAGGGGCACACAAGACCTTTTCCAGAATTGACTACCTTTTTGCTCCGGCAGGGGAGATTCAAGCCATTGAGGAAGCAGAATACATTGCAAGAGGTATCTCAAATCACTCACCGTTAAAGTTAAGGGTTGGGGGTAGGGAACATAGACCCAAATCGGACTGGAGGCTAAATGCCTGGGAGCTACGTGACAAAACAGTAATGGATACAATCACCATCGAGGCCAAATTATTTTTTCAAGATAACGAAGGTTCCGTATCCTGGGAGGCCACCCTCTGGGAGGCCTACAAGGCAGTCCTCAGGGGTAGGCTACAGGACGTAATAGCCCGGAAGCATAGAGAGGAAACGTTACAAATAGGAAACTTAGAAGGTAAATTGTTAGAATTAGAAAGGAAACTATCCCCAGACAACGAGGCAGCGATGCTTAGGCAGTTAGAGGTCCATCGGAGGGAACTCCGGGCTTTAGTAGAAGGAGAGGTCAGCGCCCAAATTCAGACCACCCAGCACAGACTACACGAGTTGGGGGATAGAGCGGGGAAGCTACTAGCCTGGTTGAGCCGGAAAGAAAGGGAAGCGAATTGGGTAAATCAAATAGAGGAGACGGGGACACGACATATAACGGCACCCGCAATTGCGGTAGCATTCGCGTGCTACTACACTAATCTATATGCGACCCAGCCGACGACAGAAGAGAATAGCATAGAGGACTATCTTGAAGCAATAGATATGCCCACCTTGCAAAATGAAGATGCGGCGGCCTTAGAAGCTGAGCTCACATTAGAAGAAGTTTATGCTGCCATTGCCAAACAGCAATCGGGGAAAACTCCAGGGCCAAACGGGCTGCCAGGGGATTTCTTTAAACAAAACAATAACATATTAGCGCCCCGTTTATTAAATATGTTTGTAGCGGCAAAGAACGAGGGAGCGCTGCCCCGGACCTATGCCAGGCCACAGTAGTGGTCATACCAAAACTGGGCAAGCCCCCAGAAAATTGTGGCTCCTACCGTCCAATCTCGCTCCTCAATGTCGAAACCAAGGTACTGGCCTCCATACTGGCTGCACGATTATTGATGGTTATCACATCATTGGTACACAAAGACCAGTCGGGCTTTATGCCCAAGCGAGCCACACGCCTCAACCTTCGTAGGCTGGCAAACTGGCTAGACACGGCTAAAGAGAGAGAGGTCTCCCAACTACTTCTGTCACTCGACGCCGAAAAGGCATTCGATATGGTACATTGGCCTTTTATGAGACTGGTCCTTGCAAAATTGGGCTTTGGGTGCAACTTCCGGATGTGGGTCGATATCTTATACACAAATCCCAGGGCTAGAGCTAGAGTAAATGGTGTTACATCAGCCGAGTTTCCCATCCGGCGAGGGACCAGGCAGGGTTGCCTGCTGTCCCCCTTACTTTTGGCGCTTGTTCTGGAACCTCTAGCATGCTTGAACAGAACACACCCAGACCTAGAAGGGTTCCAGGACTCTAAGGGACAGTTGATGGACGAAGGAATCTCGCTTTACGCAGACGACATCCTATTATATATAACCAGCCCTGATAAGACACTCCCGATCATTTTCCAATTAGTCGAAGAATATGGCAAGCAGGCGGGATACAAGATTAACTGGGGGAAGTCAACCATATACCCTATTGGGGGCCACGTCGACATACGATCTGTACCGGTACGTCTCCCCATCGCTGAAGAGGGCTTTAAATATCTTTTTGTTACCAGGGGGTCGGCAATATCGGCCCCCTGTAACAAAATCGGCCGAAACCGGCCCTCGCAAACTGCTCGGCTGCACTCCCCCTCACCCCAGGGGGGGCCGGGTGAGCAGTTTGCCAGGGCCGGTTTCTGTTCCCAGTCCGGCCCTGCACGTGTATGTACCCTCCCGGTCTAGAAGCTAGACCACTGACCCATTTAACTGTCTGTATGTACCTTTAACCATGTTGGTTAAGGTTGTGGCATTCGCCCGATAAAAAAAACCTGTTGCATTATAATTTTGATGAGTTTGAGATGCTTAAAAATTGCCTTAAGCTACCAGCCTCTATTGTTTCCATACTTTTAGTGTCACCCTAGTCATTGTTTATGTTATGGGACAAATGGTGCAAAAAATGTAAAAAAGCCATTCCAATGTTAATGGACCTTGGCGTGTTTGTTCTCTAGTCCCCTTTGTTTCTAACTAATTTTGCACATCTTGGATCCGATTTCTGCAGCGTATCTACACATCTCTAGTGGGTCCATATGGGTAAACAGCCCTCACAACGAAGCTGTCACCCCCCATGCAATTACAATGCGGTCGTTACAACGACCGCGTTGTAACAACGCATACCATTACCCCGCAAGTCGAAACAATGACTTGCGGAAGGGGGAGAAGGTGTTGGATTTAAAATCCAACACCTTCCCTACTGTCCGCACAGACTGGAGTTGGAATAGTAAATTATACTATTCCAACATCCAGCGCCCCCTCCGCAAGTCATTGTTCCGACTTGCGGGGTAATGGTATGCGTTGTTACAACGCGGTCGTTGTAACAGCCGCGTTGTAATTGCATGCGGGGTGATGGCATGCGTGAAAAGGAGGCATATTCGTCCATATGAGATGTCACAGTGAAATCTGGTCGACCCTGTATCGGGTGTACCATGGGTACCCCAGGGAAAGGATGTTACCTTACTTAAGTGTCACTGTCGTAACTTAAGTAAGTGTACTATGTGGCCCCTACGATGTATGTCTCATAAGCAATTGAAGTGGTGCCATTGTTCAATCTCTTCTCATGGCTCCGTATTCTGTAAATCCATCTCTGTTCTCATTTAAAAAGAAAGTTCTTGATGTCTCTCACAATATGAGGGACACTGGGTGTGTCTAAGACGGCCCACATGAGGTCAGTCACAGAATCGTTCATCTCTAGGAAGTGTGTGGTTAGGATTGTCATGTTTTGTTTACACTCCACATTGCTCTTATGTTCTATGATCCTTGTCTTGACCTTTCTTGTTGCCATACCCACCTATAGTAGAGTGCAGGGGCAGCAGATGAGGTATATATCATTCTCGGAGTTGCAAGTGTTGTCTTTAGTTAAAACCCACAGATATTTTAAACCCACATCAACGGTTTTTGTTGTCCTTGTGAGGGGACATACTTTGCATGAGCCACATGCATTGTGACCCACTACTGTTGGAAGATCCTAGGCTCATGGTTCCACCCTGGACCTATTCTCCTTTGGTATGGTGTGGATCAGCATTTCCGGATACTGGCGCTTTTCCTGAATGAGAACATTGGAGGTTGTAAACTCAAGCCATTGAAGTTCAAATTGTGCCAGTTTTGGGTGACAATCCTCTTGATGTGATTTGAGGTTGTGCTGAAAGTAGTTACACAGAGGTTTCTGTCTATTTGTGGTGTCTCATTCTTCTCTGATAAAGCGTCTCTGTTGTTGTGTCTCGCTCTCTTGCGTGCTTTTGAAACTACCTTATTAGGATAGTGTCTCTCCCATAATTTGTTGCTCAGTCTGTCTGCCTTTTGGTTAAAATTGTTAATATCTGAACAATTCCTGCGAAGACGCAGAAAGTGACCATAAGGCAGATTTTGTCTCAAAGACCTTGAGTGGAAACTTTCATATGACAGTATATTATTCCTGTCAGTGTGCTTGTGTTACACTTGTTTGATCAATTTCCCATCTTGAGCCATGATCTGTAGGTCGAGGAAGGGAAGTGACGCGTTTGTGATGGTTGATGTAAAATGTAGAAAGGGATTTCTGCAATTCAGCCAGTCCAGATATACTAGTACTCATTGTGTATCCTCTTAGCCAAATTAAGAGGACATCGTTAATAAAGCAACACTAAAGACTGATCTTATTCCCAAAAGGGTTATTGGGAGAACAGATAAAATTCTTCTCAAACTCGGACATGTAAAAACATGCCAGACTCCACATGAACGTGCTTCCCATGGGACTAAAGGTATAATGTGTCGTTAAACTCTAAGACATTTTTTGTCAATGCAATCTGAGCCAAATTCAAGATGAAGGGCCTAGGAGTTTGATAGTCCCATTCTTGTTGGTACAGGATTTCCTCAACGACCCTCAAGGTCTCTTCTTGAGGGATGTTGGTGTACAGGCACTCAATTTCGCGTCCCACCAGTAGCTCTGTCTGGGCATCAATGTGAGCTCTTTAATGAGGTTGAGTACGTCCCTCGTGTCCTTGAGATAGGACAGCATTTTCTCTACCAGGGATCTGAAAAAGTATTCATAGAACTATGAAAGTGGTTTTAAAACAGAACCGATGCCCGATACTATGGATTGACCCAGAGGGGGTTTAGTAGGTTTATGCACTTTAGGTAGAGTATAAAAGTAAGGAACCACCTGTTTCTCTTTGCAGGGGAAAGCCCTTTCAGGTCGAGAAATTCACTCACTATTAATTGCTTCTTCTACTAGGGTCATGATTACCTTTTGTAAGTCTGGGGTAGGATCTTTTGTCAGTATTTGGTAGTTCCATCTGTCTGACAAAAGGCAAAGGCAATCAAGCTCATATGCCTCCTTTGTTTGTATCATGATTGCTTCCCCCTTGTCTGCAGTTTTGATTACAATAATCCGGTTTTGCCTTAATTCCTGTATGGCTTGTTTTTCCAAGTTGGACAGGTTCTTTTTTTTTTTGTTTCGTAATTTTTTTATTGGAAAAATTTAAGATACATAAAAACATGAATACATAGAAAATACCGCATAACATTATGAGCTCACAAAGATTATCATCAATGAGGATATCATTCAGTTTTAAAGGGAACAAGGTTTACATAACGGATCTTATAAGAAATATAAGGAAAATGATAAAAGAAAAGGATATATTATATGATATTTTTATAAGTTGATAAATCTCATTATATATATAATCGTAGAAAAAATTTAGACAGAAAGGAACATGGATATAATTATGAATATGAAAATGAATATGAAAAGGGGAGCAAAAAATTAATCCATGTAGCATAAAATACGTAATATGGGTTGAGTATTGGAAAAGATGGGGAGTGTTATTGAAGAGTCATAAATAGATAAATAAATAAATGAATATATATATATAAATAAATGTATAAAGAGGAGTAAGTGTAGAATCCTTGCCCGGACAGAAAAAAGAGCAAAGGCAAGAGAAAGAAAAGAAAAGAAGGGCAGAAGATAAAGGAAGATATGAGGGAAGAAGAATAAAGGTGAAAAATATATGTGTAACACGAAAAACAAAGAAAGGGAGGGAGGAATAGAAAAAGAGGAAGGGGCACAAAGAGGGAGAGAGAAGAAGAGAGAGAGAAAAGATGAATGAAGTATGTAAAGGAAGTAGGAAATATTCAGGGATCTCTGAGAAAAGTTGCCCAAACCTGTTGGAAAACTTCCTCTTGGTCCTGTAATCGATATATTATACGTTCATGGGATGCCGTTTGATTCATTGCTACCATCCATTCTTCCTGCGAGGGAGGACTGGGTGATTGCCAATGTCTTAGGATACAAATTTTGGCTGTAGAAAGTGCAGTGTGTAGAAGGCGACGTTGCGGATGTGTAATGGCAGGGAGACTCCTAGGATCATGCAATAAGATGATGGAAGGGGTGAGGGGAAGACGAAGGGAAAGGATTATTCCCTGCAGAGTGTCCCCTACATAAGTCCAAAAACACTGCATGGAAGGACATTCGCATAGTATATGGGGAAGGTCACAATTGACTCTAGAGCACCTCCAACATTTAGAGTGTGATAGTAATCCTGCTTTTTGTAATTTCAAAGGTGTACAATACCAATCATGTAAAGTTTTAAAAAGGCAAAATTTCAAACGAGCTTCTCAAGTACCTTTGTCAAGGGCTTCCAATTTATCTGTAACTGATGTAATTATGTAACCTGTAACTCGCTGATCCTCATGTAAAGCGCTCTGATACCTCCGGGTCTAGCCAGCGCTATATAAAACTTTGCAAATAAATAAATAAATCCGACCAGACATCTTCTTCAATGGTAATGTGTAGGCGCTCCTGCCATTTCTCTTGAAGAGCTTTATTAAAGTGGTTGTGAATATAAGTGATGAGTTAAAACACCATACAGACCTGACATTACTCCTTTATGTCGTCCTCAAATAAGGAGATAATCTAATATTGGCAAAGAGTTTAATGCCCAGGGAGGAGAGCCTAGACATCGTCTCAGACAGTGCTGTAGCTGCAAGTGTCATGAAGTCTGGTGTAACAGGAGACCAATTCTTCACGAAGCAAATCAAAGGATTTGAACTCTCCATTTAATATGACCTGATCAAGTGTCTGAATACCTCTCGATTTCCAACTGGACCAATGAAGCCCTTGACCATTTATTTGAATACTCTCATTACCCCAAAGTGGAGCTTTATAGTGTAAACGGTGAGCAACTCGTATGAGACGATGTGCTCGTTGCCATGCTTGATATGTGGCTTGCATCACCAGATGCAGAGGGGAGGATCGTGGATTTCGAGTTCCATAAAGAAAGTCAAGGCCATCGATTTGATTAAGTAGAGAATGTTCCGTTGTGACCCATTGTGGAGGATCAGTCGTACCTGGAAGTAAATAAACTAATTGCGAGAGGTGCAAGTCTAAAGAGTAATGTTCTAAAGATGGTAAACCCAGACCACCATAGGAACGGCGAGCCATTAATTTGGCAGCAGCTAAACGAGGGCGTGCAGACCCCCAAATAAAAGACCGAATACGGGCATCCACCCGACCTAGTGTAGATAAAGGAACTACAATCAGAAGCATTCCAAGTACATAAGTAAAGCGAGGTAAGGTGACCATCCTAACGGCCTGTACTCTTCCCCACATGGAAAAACCTAAGAGAGACTATTTAGCAAAATCAGTTTCCATTTGTGTTATAAGGGGTGAGAGGTTGTCTGAGATCATATTTGCAAAACCTCTATTGACCAGAATTCCCAGATATTTAATTGTGATGATTTCCAGCAGAAGGGATATCCATCAATTGATGCTTTTGTGGTACCAGAAGAGAGCGGAAGAGCCTCACTTTTATCCCAGTTCACATTGTAAACAGAATGGAGTGCAAAGGCATCAAGAATCTCAAGTAAAGCTGGTAAAGAGTGAGGAAGATCTTTCAACGTGAGGAGAATGTCGTCAGCAAATAAGTATAGTTTAGAATCACCTCCTGCTATGGGTATACCCTGAATTTGTGGTGAGTGGCGAATAAGTGAGGCAAGAGGTTCTATCACTAGTAAGAATAAAATGGGGGAAATGGGACAACCTTGGCGGGTACCCCTTCAGATTGGAAAAGGGTCTGAAAGAAATCCACCACAATTGACCTGAGCTACTGGGTTGTCATATAGAAGACAAACTTTAGAAATAAACTGATCCCAGATGTAAAAGACTGGGTTCTGCCATTAAAGATGACTTTCAGCCTTGCTGGGTTAAGCAAAAAAACCTGGCACCCTGCCTCTTGCAATGGAGAGAACATCTGCCATAGGCGCCATCTCCTCTGGACCGTTGCGTGACAAAAAGTAGGTCTTACAAAGAATGAGTTGCCGTCAAAAGAGCATCTAGCGTCAGGCCTTGCTTTTTCAAAAATAGCCTGGCGCAGCAGAAAGTTTCCCAAAAAAACTAATATCGCCCTCGGCTTCTCATCTTGGCCTCCATGTCAAGCCTTCCGTAGAACCAGAGGAAATCTGTGTGCCCACTGTACTTCCACCTCAAGATTCCAGGTAGAAAGTTCCGGGCAGGCACCTCTGAGCAGCCTGATGATAAAGGCTCTAACGTCATTGCCTTCAGTGTTCTCTGGTATCCCTAGAAACCGCAGGTTGTTCCATCGCTGGCGGTTTTCAAAATCCTTGAGCTTCCACTGAACATCTATAAACTGGGCATCGTGGCCATCCAGTCTCGTCTGCAAAGCATCAACAGACTCCTCGATAGCGACAGTCCGGGCTTCAATTGTTGACATCCTTTCGGCCATATCCAAACAACATTTGTTGACTTTGCGGATCGCTCCCTGGATTTTCTTGGCAGTTTGGTGAGCTTTCCGAGTCTCAGCCCTGGCCTCCCCTTGCACTTGTTTCAGGGTATTATATATTGCATCCATTGTGGGGGTCTCTGAAGCCATACTATTTTGTTCAGCACTTTGTCTCTTCTCGTCATAGACCTGTTACGTTGCTGAGTAATCCCAAGCGAGCTGAGCTGTTGGAGCCACGGGTGTGGGGCTGTTGTTAATGGCAGAGTCATTTTAACTTTTCCTTCTTTTGACTCGTCGTTTTTGTGTGCTAGGGGGTTTGTCTCCGGCCGACGTGCTCTCAGAGCTCTCAGAATCCCCATCATTAGAGAGATCCTCTGTTAAATTAGATCCATCTGAGCTATCTGGTAATGAGAAAAATGTATCCCCATAGTCAGTTGAGTTTAAACTTTTACCATCAATACCATCCGAGGGTGCATTAGAGTCTGTTTCCTGCATATCGTGTGCACTAGGGGGGGTTATCTGGGTTAGTGATAGTTCTGGGAGCACAGAGGAGATATCACCCCAAGCACCCAATCCACCCTCCTCTATCAGCCCCTCATGTCCTTGCATCGTTATTCCAGTAACAACCCCCATCTCAGCCCCCACTTCTGCTGCATTGCCAGTACTTACATCCTGATCTACCATGGACCGGGTCTAAGCTTTCTCCACTTTGTCCTCTTCACCCAGCCCAGCCGGACTGGCGCGCCGAGGAAGTCCACCAAAGATTGAGGGAATAATCGGCTGTTTGGTCTCTGCCTGGAGGTGTGTGCCCTCATGCGCCGGAAGCTCTTTGGAGTCCTAACATTTCCTGGAGCGTGCTCTGCATTAGGGCCAGCTTTTACTTTTGATTTCACCGCGGCGTCTCCGCCATCCTTTCCCTTCCCCTGCTCTGCGGTCTTACGGGCCGGGGGAACCACCGGCTCTTTACGGTCCTTAGCCGATTGTTGTTTGTTCACCCGGGGTGGCATTGTGTAGTGTAAATCCGTGCACCGCGGCTTGTGCTCACTGCCGCCTTGAGTTCCCCCGTACAGCAACTCCACTAGGAATCGCAGCACCACTCGCCGTGCGCCTCTGGAGTGGGCGAGAACTTTCAATAATGCAGATATCCCACGGAGGGGAAGACGTCGCATGCTCAGGAATCCTCCGCCAACACGCCGGCACGCCGGTAAGTTAATCCGTATATGCGCCCTTCTTGCGTCCTTCTCCACGGCTGGGAAAAATCACCGCTCACCGGAGACGAGTGGGATGGCTAGTGCGGCATTCTAGGCAGCCGCCATCTTACTCCCAAAAAACTGAATGAGATTCGCCATGGCCGGAAGGACCCCAAAGAAGGTAACAATGGCTGAAGAAGTGATGAAAGATATAATAGAAAATGGGCAGCCATTCGGGCATTCTACAGGCCGTGCCTCATCCAGACTGGTATTTGTGACTTGAATTTTGGGAGAATGTATTAGACTTTTTTTAAATTTTGTGTGGGGGTTTCTCACCTTAGTTGTTTTTTTTTGCTCTCTCTCTTCCGCTTTTTTGCGTTACATTTTTTTGGGTGGGTCTGTCCTTTTGCGGCCTCTCTCATATTTCTGTGTCACTTTTTCTCATCGGAGTAGGAGTGGGATGGCGGTGGTACCTTAGCAGGAGCCATCATCAGGGTCCTTGTGGACCCACTACTCCATTTAAGGGATGGGGGTGCGTGGGGGGGGGGACAAGTAGACAAAACTCAAGATAAGGGCTGGTTGAAATTAAGGATGCAGGGTTTTTTCTTTTTTTTAACGTTTTTTGGGTGCACCAATCTTGTGAGAAAGTTTGGTCAAGGGCTTTTGCTGGCTTTCTCTGATACTTGGATTAAATTAATAAAATCTGCATTGCCTCTATTAATATATGTGGACTCAATGATAGCCGAAAAAGACAAAGGGTTGCTTTTGACTTAATGATGTTAAAACTCGATATAGTATGCCTCCAAGAAAACCATATTGAGAAATCCGGGAGACACCTACTTAATAGGTTGGGCTTTCAGCTGATATGTAGCACTACGCAGGGAACCCGCACCAAGGGGGTTGCAATTCTCTCTAAAAAGGCCATTTGTGAATTTCCCCGTGCTCGCGCTGATGCCTTGGGCCATTGGGTTATCTTAGAGTGCCGCTTTGGCTCAGATTCATTCACATTGTGCTCTGTTTACAGTCCGGTTTTAGACGATCCAGCATTGTTAAAATGGTTAAATAGTGAGCTGGCTGCTTGGCCTTTACCTCTAATAGTATGCGGGGATTTTAATATTAATCTACCCCTTATTTCAGTTGGACGGGGCCAGGAATTATGCAGGTAGAAAACCTAAAGTATTTCATGCGCTTGTCGATTTACAAAATAGCCATGGTCTGACTGACGTGTGGAAGGAGACGATGAAGGCTAATCCTGGCTATACATACTTTTCAGCTCCTCATAAGGTGCATGCCAGACTCGATTATTTTTTATCTCGAAGAGCCTGATTAAGCATGTACGTATATTTAAATTTCTGAGGGTCGTGTCAGACCACAACCCTCTGGTTCTGGAATTACTGATGACCCAGCTCCCGAAAGTCGAGCGATCATGGTCTTTCGAAAGGGCTCTCTTGTTAGATCCTCAATATGTGAGTCACATTCAGGCTTGGATCCCCCAGTTTTTTCTAGATAATCGGGGTAGGGCTAATATTAATGTTGTCTGGGATATATTCAAAGCATGTCTCAGGGGGGAGACTCTGAGATTTAGCTTTGAGCGTCAAAAACAGGAGAAAATGGTACTAGAGGGATTGTATTCTGACTTGATCAACGCTGAATTAGAATTGGTTAATAAAATCTCCTCTGGGGATGAGACTGGTACGGCCCTTATCGAGCTGGCAAACGCGAGAGCTAGAATCTCGGATATCTCGGTCAAAAAAGCTATAGATAGATATCTGGTTTGGCGGGAGAAAGCGTATGAA
This sequence comes from Calotriton arnoldi, assembly GCA_963921515.1. Taxonomy (NCBI): domain Eukaryota; kingdom Metazoa; phylum Chordata; class Amphibia; order Caudata; family Salamandridae; genus Calotriton; species Calotriton arnoldi. The sequence goes on along the minus strand of CAWUFW010008239.1, from coordinate 168,025 downwards.
TATAACCAAAAAGTAGGCCAAAATCTCGCGTTAAGGGCAAGAGTTATAACTGTGGGTGTACAAATTAGGGAGATAAGAGACCCATTGTTGGGGGAAAAAACAGACCCGGCTGAGATTAGGGTGGCATTTCAACGGTTTTACCAGCGATTATATTCTGAGGCTGGGGAAGCTCCTAACAACATGGGGGAATACCTCTCAGCTTCTTGTGAGATGACTCTCGAAGAATCTGATAGACAGGAAATGGATCAACCTATATTAGTAGAAGAGGTAGAAGCAACAATTAAAAGCTTAAAATCTGGTAAAGCCACAGGTCTGGACCTCATCCCTGGAGAAGTTTATAAAATATTCGCTGGGGTACTTAAACGCCACCTAGTGGAACTGATGCAGGAAGTGCAGAAAGGGAATGCCCCCCCCAGATAGCTGGGTTTAAAAAGATTGCAGTCTTTTTAAAAAAGAATAAGCCAGCTAAAGAACTAGGCTCTTACCGCCCTATTACACTCATCAACTCCGATTCCAAGATCTATGCAAACATTCTAGCCCTGCGGCTCGCTACGGTTATTAGCCGTATTACAGCCTCTGTTCAGCTTTATCCCAGGCAAGGGGACGACTGATCATATCCGGCGAGTTATTACCCTCTTTGATGCGGCAGGAGTCACTAAGGATTCTATGGCGCTAGTCTTACTAGACGCCAAAAAGGCGTTTGATCGGGTCTCCTGGCCGTATCTTTGGGAGGTGATGGCTCGGAAAGGGATTGGACAGATTTATTAAATCTGTAAAAGCTCTCTATAATAAACCTAGGGCTAGGATTTCTGTAATGGGCGGGTTATCGGATGAAATAACTATAGAGCGAGGTACTAGGGAAGGCTGTCCTTGCTCCCCACTCCTGTTTGCTATTTATATTGATCCTCTGATAAGACAAATTCAGCGTAATCAGGCAATTCAACCAATTCTGTCATGAGGGGGGGAAACAAAGATATTGGCGTATGCTGATGATCTAGCCATCATTGCACCGGATCCCAGTAGTGCTACTGCCGAGATTGAAAGGGAAGCCAGGAGATTTGGCCAATTTTCTGGCTAACTTTTAAATAGCAAGAAAACTCAGATAATTATCAATAAAGATGACTTATTGACTGACAGGCGGGTTACTCAAGAAGCCACATATCTGGGGGTAATCATGAAAGCAGAGGTGGGGGAAATCGTGAAAGCTAATCTGACCCCTCTAATTTCCAGGGCGAAATTAGATTTCTCGAGATGGAATAATCTGAGACTATCAGTGATCGGGCGGACTAATCTGATTAAGAGGATTTTTCTACCTAAGGTTTTATATCTTTTTCGGGCCTTCCCGCTCGAAATAGGTAACAACTGGTTCAAACTAATTGACAGGATAGTGACTCAGTTCTTATGGGCATATGCCCGTCCCAGGAGAGCGTTAAAATTCCTGACTCTCCCAAAAGAACGAAGAGGAATGGCTGTGCCCAATTTTAAATTGTACTATTGGGCCGCTGCCTTACAACAACTAGCCTTCCTCTTAGATATAAAGGGGGAAGATACAGAACAGGGGGAGGATTCCCCGTCTATATATGAGCTTATATTGGGGGAAACAGGTAGGGGCTGCCTCTTCCGACAGTTAGAATTCAGGTACTACAAAAAAGTGCGATTTAAGGTTCTAACCGCAGCCTATCGCATATGGGGAGCAGTCCGCAAAAGAATAGGCCTTGGGAGATTTAATTATTATACCCCGATTCGAGACAATCCGCTACTCCCGGAGATTTTCCAAGATGCAGCTATGGGTACGTGGGTGATACATGGAGCACGAATTCTGGAGGATTTTTTTGAGCATGTATCAATTAAGTCTTTTTTTGATATTCAAAAATAATTCAATTTGGGTCATAAAGATTTCTTTAAATTTTTACAGGTTCGAGATTTTCTATTGAAGAAGGGGGGTGGGATGAGGAGATTTGAACAAATAGAAGTTATGGAACTGGTTAAAAAAGATAATATTAGGATAGGGGCCTTTTTTAAAGCTCTAAATGGAACAATGCAGGATGATCTGGCGAAACACTCAAAAAGATGGGAGGATAAGATCCAAGCCGACCCAGAAGACTTAGTAAAGTCCCTGATGGATGCTCAGAGGTTTTTAATCTCTGCTAATTTACAGGCCCAACATTATAAAATCTCTTTTAACCTATATGTAACTCCTGGGAAGATAGCTAAATGGGGGGGAACTAATGGGACAAGGTGCCCTAGGTGTAAAGAGACTGCTGTGGACTTAGTTCACATGCTGGATACTTGCCCTATGTTTATGAATTTGAAAGCTGAGATTAATGATTTTTTGACTGGAAAATTGGGGATCAATATTTCATTAACCTCCCGATGGATCCTGCTGGGGGTGGATGATGAAATTCCTGGATCTAATGCTCAGCCCTTTATGTTTGTGGCTATGGCTGTTTATCGGATTTGCTTAACTACAGCCTGGCTGGATCCCTTTCCCCTAGTGTTTCAGCAATGGTATGCGCGCTTAGTATCTACTTTTCATTTGGAAAGGGCTATCTATTTCTGTAAAAACAAGAAGACAAGGGAAAAAATGATAAGAGTATGGTCTCCCCTATGTAATGTGGAAACTATCTGATGTTTTATTTCCTCTTCTCTGCGGCCTTTCGTGTATGGATAGGGTATGTAAGAATCTTGATGCACATGTATATATCTTATTTTTTGGGTATTTCTTTATTTAAACTTGGCTTCCTGTAAGTAGATGGACGAAATGAATTATGTATAGGGAAAATGTCTGCGGGGGGATGGTTGGGAGGGGGGTTATTGGTATTAAGTGTAAAAATCAATAAAAATATTAAAAAGAAATAAACTGATCGCCTAGGCCAAAGCGTTTCATGGTTGCAAAAAGATATCTCCAGTCAATACGGTCGAATGCTTTTTCTGCATCCAATGAGAGGGCAACCGCATCTTCCGTCAACTCAATTGCAGTCCATAAAGTGTGAGCCAGTGTTCGAAGATGATTCCTAGAAGAGGGACCTGGGACAAAACCAACCTGTGAATGATGTATAAGAGAAGGAATAACTTTACGAAGTCGCGCAGCTAGAATACTTGCCAAAATTTTAACATCTCCATTTATTAGTGATAGGTCGATAGCTACTACAAGCAAGCGGATCTTTGCCTGGTTTGGGGATAACCGCAATCAACACTTTGTTAGAAATAGGACCGAGTGAATTAGTTTGAACTGCCTCATAGAAGGCAGAAAATAAAGTATCAACTGTTTCCATTCCAGTCCATTTTTAAAACTCTGCAGGTAAACCGTCTTCTCCTGGGGATTTATGATAAGGTATTTGGCGATGGCTGTAGCGATTTCTTCTTTGCTAATGTCACCACCAAGGAAGACCCTACCCTCATCTGTGAGGCAAGGGAGGTCAATGTCTGCAAGATAGGTAACTAATTGGTCCTCAGTTACTGAGGTTTCAGGGGTGTAAAGTTTTTTTTAAAAGGATGCAAAAGTGTCTACAATTTCTTGCGGTTTAGTTAGAATCTCACTGTTTCTATACGTAGTGCAGGAATAGCCATAGCTTCCTCACACTGTTTTAGCTGTGCTGCAAGTAATCGGCCTGCTTTCTCCCCTTGTTCTTACTGTCTACCCTCAGGCGTTGAAGAGCGTACTCAGCTTTAGAAGTGTATAAGTTGTTAAGTGCCATCTTAGCACACTCTAGTTTGCGGCGGTTGGGTATTGTGGGATGAGATGAGTATAGATGTGTGAGAGAAGTAATTTGAGTCTCTAGCTCGGTACGACGAAGGGACGTCGACTTATTGGCCTCGGCTGTATCTCTCATTAATTGACCACGAATAGTTGCTTTGGCAGCTGTCCAGACGGTTCTGCTGGAGGAAACTGATGATTTATTAATAGCTAAATAATCATAGAGATGAGAACGTAGTAGGGTTTTACCTTTGGGTGGACGATATCTTTGGATATTCATACGTCATGGCTTACGGCCTGGAGAGGTTAAACCTATTTCTAGAGTAAGAAGAACAGCAGCATGGTCTGATATTGCAGCTTCCAAGATATGGGATTCAGTAGTGTTTGCAACTACCAAATGCGAAATAAGAAAATAATCTATCCTGGATTGGGTGCCGTGGGTAGAAGAGAGAAAGGTATACCACTGATCGGAGGGGTGACAAAGGCGCCATTGATCCACTAATCCGTGGTCTGATGTTATGTCTCCCAATAAAGCTCTGTCTCCCACATTAATCTATCCAGGGGGCCTGTTCCATCAATTACATCATCATGGGCAAGATTCCAGTCACCACCAATGACATAACTAGATGCACAAATTTCTACCAATAAACGATTCAAACTGAGAAAGAAAGAACTTTTGGCTCCTGTCAGAGCATATACTGAGCCCACACAAAGGATCCTATCTCCTATTTTTAACTTTGCAAAAATATATCTGCCTTCTGGATCAACCCAAGTTTTGACAATCGTAACGGGTAAGGATTTGTGAAGTAGAACATCCACTCGCATTTCCGTGGATGACTCTCCTTAGAAAGAAGTTGTGTCGTCAGTCCACAATGAATGCCTTTCCCACCCAATCTCGTCGCAATTTAGAAGATTCTAAAGCATCCAAATGAGTTTCTTGCAGAAGAGCAATATCGTTTTTTATCGTTTGTAGATAGGAGAGTACTTTCTTGCGCTTAATAAAATGCTTAAGACCATGAATATTCCACGAGATAATACGTAATGGGTGAAAAGTAGCGGAAATGTTCATTGCCATGTGTGTGTTAGAAGGCGGGGATGCTAAATTCTGAGGAAGAGGGAAGAGTAGAGAGAAAAGTAAATTATAGTAGTAAAAAGCTGTTCAGGGAAGGGAGGGGTATAATGAGAAAAGTGGATAGGAATAAGAAATAAGAGAAGAGTCAGTATAGGAAAAAGAGTGGATGAAAAAAGTAAAGAGCAAGTTCCGGGCAAGAAGGGAGAGTAAGTATGAGTCACTTGTTAATATACAGGAGAACAAGCAAAAAGAAGGTATAAGACACTAGAGGGACTAAAAGAAAAATAAAGAGAGAAAGAAAGAAATAAAAAGAGAAAAGGGTAGGTGTACTACGCAAGGATAACGCAGTACTAGGGGAATAGAAATGCTCTCTGCGGGTCTTAGCTTTCGGGCTATATGCGCCGGGGGAGCCCCACACGGCGACAAAGTGAACAGAAAGGACATAATTATGCCAAACTATTAACAATAATAAGTGAGCTTGAAAATTATAAAGTGAATAAATATTCAAGTGTTTAAATATACGAACCGTTGCAAAAGTAAGGGAAAGATATAAGTAACATAAGAGTTTGGTATAAGAGAAAAGGAAGGAATAAGAGGAGAAGTGTAGTAGAAAGAATAGAGTCGATGTATATGAGTGTAAGAGTATAAGATGTGGAATACAAACAGATAATGTTTGCATAACATAGTATTGATAATTAAGTATTAAATATAACCGTAATTAAATATAATGACAATTAAATGATGCAATAATTGGATACCAACACTATTAAATATTATCATAGTTAATTAGTTAAATACTAGCATATTGAAATAATATATTAGGTAGGTAATTTTTATGAATACTTAATAAATAGAAAAAGAAAAAAGAATAGAGGGGAGAAAAAGGTGTAACGGAGAATCAAAGGAGAAAAGTACATTATAGCTAAGCTTTCAGATAATATACACCGGAGGAATCTCAAGGAGTAAAGAAGAAAGTCTATATCATTTAAAATTTAGCCAATATGGAGAACAATTAAAGAGATTTTATACAACATTAATAACAATTAAATTTTAATCTATTTAAATATTATCATAGCTAAATAATATGATAATTAAATATTAAAACAATCAAATATTATCATAAATACTTATTAGAAGGAGAGAGAGTATGTAAAACAAAATAAAAGAAAACACTATTAAGAATATAATATATAACATTTGGGCAGTAATTCAAGTATACAGTCAAATTCTTAATTTATATCGTTTAAAATTTTGCAATACAAAAAGTACAACCAGATAAAAGATTTCATAACACCATGAGAATAGTTAAACTTTAACGTGTGTATATGTTAGGAGATGGAGGAGGGATGGGAGGGTTCAAGAATGGGAATATAATATAATAGGGATGTTATACAGCAAGTAATGCATAACAGAATAAGTATATATTCAGGTACTCATCAAGTCGTGCCTTCGGTAGGCAGCAAGGTAGATCTCTTCCATCTGCTCTTCAATATTAATCAATTAAATAGTGAGTAAATGCTCAGGAAACATCCTCTTCAAGTGATGGATGGGACTTAAGGGAGAGCGTGATTTGTCTCTGTCTCTTTCCTGCGTAAGAGCAGCTACTGCTTGAAGGGCTGAGCTCGATCTCCGAGAAAGCGTGCATGTCTATCTGCATCTCTTCCCCTACTTTGGGAACGACCTGGGTTACGTCGAATTTCATCAGAAGACTTCTTGGAGATCATTGAGGAAAGTGGAGATTGGAGCTCAGGTATAGACACAGCGCATTCCATACTTTGAGGAGTAATGTTGTCTAAGAAATGTCGGAGATCCTCTGGATTAAAGAAGTCTTTGGATATGCCATCCTTAGTAATCTGTAGATGTGCTGGTACAAAAAGGCCATATTTGATGTCTAGTTGATGCAAGCGAGGTCGAAAAGAGAGAAAGGCTTTGCGACGTTCATTTGTTTCTCTTGAAAAGTCAGCTGCCACTCGAATCCCATGACCCCCAAATGACCATGTGTACGAGCCGCAGTGATTAATTGGCGAGCCTGCTCGTGTCGCAGATAGCAAACAATAAGTGTACGTGGTTGTACGTTTTTCCCTCCTTTGAAAGGACCAATGCGATGTGCTCTCTGCATCTATAATGGCGGGTCGAAGGTAAGACATGTAATCTTTGGGAGAGCTGTTCTGAGACAGGATTTAATGTCTGATCCTTCTACTCCTTCCGGAAAACCAAAGAAGCTCACATTGTCCCGATGGTTTCTATCTTCCAAATCTATCACTTTGTTCCTAAGAAGTTCTTGGTCTCGGTCTGGTATATTATTAAGGCGATTTTCAACTGCAACAACCTGTTCAGTGAGACCATCAAACCGACTTTGAAATCCAGCAATGTCGGAGTGTATGGATTTAGTCTCAGCCGCAAGAGCAGAGATAGACATCTCCATTCCCTCCTAGCAGTGATTTCCTGGAGTATCCGTTCCATAGTAGAGTCTGATGCAGATGTCATCATAAGGTTAGATGGTTTTTTTGAGCCGAGGGGATAGTATTCCAAACTTCTGAGGCGGAGCCGCCCTGGCTTAGGTTTTCAGAATAAGAGGATTGTTTTGCGGATTTACCAGTTGCTTTTCCAGAAGCCATTCCAAGCCGTTCCTGTTTAAGGTCTTCCAACAGGTAAATAATTGCTTAGCAGGTAAGTAATTCTCTTATCTGGGGCCTTGAATGTAATAGACAATGGAGATGAATATTCGTGGCGTAAACGATGGAGAGAATATTACTCGTTGTGCCAAAGAAGGTAAAGATTGTATCAAATAGGCATAAAAGGCACAAGAAGAGACCTACTTCAGTAGGAATCAGAGCAGCTTATATTATCCTCAGAAGTATGTATGACTTCAGCCTTATCTAGGCTAGAGAATTAAATAACAGAGGCAGAATCTTCAGTAGTAGGGACCATTGAAAGGTAGTGAGGAATAGTCTCTGGAGAAAGTCAGGCTATAATTTGAATTCTTCTTACTCAGTAGAACTGACTTTGTTGTTAGGTATATACGTTGTTGGTGGATGGGTCGTCAGTAAGAGTAAGTAGCTCTTGATGCAGCTGCTAAGGTAACACTTGATGGCCTCAGGCCTAATCTGTTCTGACTAAAACAGAAGAAATAGAAATACCAAGAACACTGCGTTTTGTTTACTATTATTAATGCAGTACTCCTATTAAATGATACTAAGCCTAAGGGTTATTATAGCGCCTGAAGAAATGGCACACAGCTCTTTCGCCTCAGATCAGTGCCGTCTTCTCTTCCTGTCTTAGGGCGTTGGTAAAGTCAAAACAACAGTGAGCAGTAATAAACCGTAGAGGATGTCTTCAGGTAAATACCACAGTAGGCCACTTATGAAAGTAACAGTAAAAGACGGTTGAGGACAAATCCACTCATTGGCCAAACAGGTTAGTAGTGTTGCAGAATTGTTAGAAGAAGCCCCGGGACCGAAAGTCCCACCAGGGCAGTTAAAAGCAACAGACAGAAACTCACTGCAACTGCGGAATAACCCAATTACTGAAGAGTCCCACGAGGCACACAAATCCAGTCGGGTTTGTAAGTATAGACTACTAACAGTAGAACTTAGGTAAATCAGGAGGATGAAACAGGGTGACCGGCATTCAGTAGTCAGTACTCCGTCTAGGTGCCTGGAAACATTCTATTGTAGTAATAATAATAATAGTAGGCGTCCCAGCATCACCACATGTAAGCAGGGAGTCATCATAGGTAGGCGTATCAATAAACTGAGGCTCTGGTTAGAAAAGTCATAGGTAGCGTTTCATTTTACCTCATAAGTTCCCGTTGTGGGAAATGCAGCCTCCAGAATCATTAGCTGTTGTGTATTAGCAGGCCAAACAGTTCTCTGACTATATATTACATGCAGGAGCACAAATATTGGGCCCAGGTACCGCTGTGGATCTGCACACAAAAAACGGACTAATATATCTCAAATCTGCCAATGGGAGTAATAAGGAATGCCCCAATTGACTATGAGGCTCATCAATATTTGGTCTCACCTGAGGGTTGCGGCATGTACTGCAGCGCACGTTGTTCTCTCACCCATGGCTAGGGAAATAAAAAGTTGAAAATGGTGAGCGCTGCTGATACTCAAAGATAGGACAATTCACCTCATCCGCCCTGTCCTTCAAGAGGCTGCATAACTAGGCGCCAGAGAAACCGGAGTCAGTAGGCGGGTCAGCTACGGGCCGAAGCAGCCAAATATGTGAGAGGAGACTTCTCCTCTCCTCAGCAAACAGGCTCACAAGGCAAATTCGCAGCTACGCAGACGCGTCATGAGGTGCCATTTTTCGCTCCCAGGGCCGCTCGCAGCTCAACACCGGAGAAGTTCACCTGAGGCCGCCCGCCGTCGACGGAGACAACAGCTGGTCGTTCCCAGTCGCTTTCCCATCCAGTATCAGGGTTCAAATCAGGAAAACGTCGCAAAAAAGCCCTCACGCCGCCGTCCGGAGCTCCCCACAGTGCGGAGCTCCGGAATCAAGCGGCCATCTTGCTTCGTGGCCAAACCACGCCCCGTTGGGCGGGTTGGTTGTTCGTCTCAACCACGTTTTCAACTTCATGGATTATTGCTTGCTCAAAAGCTGCAATCTCTGGTGGGAATTGCGAGAGCATGGGTACAAACATGGATTTCGGGCATACACCTGATCACCCTGCTGTGTGGGCCCCGAGAATTCCTTATCAAAGAATGCCTTCAGGCATACTTTCCTGAAAAATTCTGCTAGCTCACATCTAAGTTGGAAAGTATCAACCCCGTTATTTGGAACATAACCTAGTCCCTTGTTGAGGGCAGTCTCTTGCTGAGGTGATAGAGGTATGTCTGTTAGATTCGTTATAAGAATCACTCCTTGCTCATTCTGGGCATGAAGTCCTGTGTCATGCTCTGGGTTACCCTCTGGTTGAGGTCCTCCTACTGGATTTTCTAACCCCTTTGTTTATCTTTTCTCTCCCTAAACATGAATACGGGTTGTGGTGGTACATGAAGGGCTGCTTGGAAGGGTACTTTGGAGGCCAACCATGCCCTGGGCCTGGGGAGGGGGGTGGAACATCTGTGGGTGTCCCTGGTAGAACCCTCGTCCTCCTATCTCTTGGTCTGAATTTGTAATCACTAGTGTCACTGCCTGTGCTTGAGGATACTTCATGAATGCCTCTTCAAGAGGAACTGTTAGGCAGCTTTTCCAGTCTTTCATTCTTTTCTAACCTGTCCTCTTCTCAACTGACGTTCTCGTGCCAGAACCTTCTCTGGCAGGTTCAAACATCCAACATTCCTTGGATGTCATCACACAATGACTGTGCCTAGGGTGTTGCTAGAACATTCTCTAACTAAGCACACACATGTAGTAGCTATACAGACCACAACCCAGACAAAATGCAAACACGAGGGCACACTAAACTAGTATCTGTGATGAGAAAATATTCAGACTAAGAAAACAACAAAACACCACCTAGCTCACCCTAGTGCCATTTCTAAGTACACCCCTTGTTCATTAAATCAAATAACAGTGCTTCCTTGGCACTACACATGCTCGAAGGTGTAGGTCCTTAGTCAGATAACAAATATTCTGGACTATCCAATCTTAGGACACCCAGGAGTGTTGCTCTTTGAGTCATGCAGTACTTGGCTGAATCTATCATGAAGTCAACCAGACTGTTATTAAGTCCTTTGCTAAAAGCAGCAAAGATGTTGATACCACAGTATGGAATAAACAGACCCACCCAGCCCAGCAACGTGATATAATAAACTCAAGACCAGCCCTACAATGGAGTAGATCTCCAGTAAATTGTAAGGACAAGGCTCAACCTTCGCGACCACATGGAAACCTTTGATTGACAATTTGTCGCAGGTGGGTGTGGTCATAAGATACATGCCAATGGCATGAGACTTGTACCCCAGAAAAGCTCTGGGAGAGGCATAAATGCAATATTTCTAAGCAAACACAGAGTACTGAGATGTTACGATTTGTATTAAAAGTTCTATTAAGGGTGTGCTCTCATGGGTAGGGGAAGAGTCCCGGGAGAGATTCAAGGGGAGTAGTTGGGGTATTTCAGGTCACTGACACAAGTGGAATATTGAGGAGTGGATCTGTGACACATGATGTCTATTGAGATTTGGTGGAAATTTGTACTTTATGCAGTGGATCCATGTTATAAATCATGATGACAATGCATTTCAATGAAAAATTGTTTGAAAGTTAAGGTGTTTCTCTGTTCACTTGGTCCCTCAGCTATGTTTTAAAAACTGTCTTCTGGAGCTCCGGCATCGGCTTATACTGTGCTCACTCTGTATGGCCTCCAGAAGCATCTCTACAGCCATGCGGAGCATCCCTGTACATTTAACTATTATGTAAGTGTTTCTCTTGGTGGCTGCTTCTGAACATCATACTTTTAAAAACAGGTGGAACATGTTTGAGATTCCTGTACACTCAGCCTGCCCTCTGCAAAGTACTGCTGCTTAGAGGAAGGACACTGGAATGTGAACATGAATTTGCATGAATAGCAAAACAAACCATTTCAGTGCTTACAGAAGAATCCTGCTTTCCATCCCATTTGAATCATGTTTCAGTTTTTCCAGTGCTACACAAATGCCCATTCTGCAGCCACTCAATTGGGATTACTAATGCCACCTTGACAAAATATCCACTTCTCCAGTGCCTGAACACACCAATCAATAAGTGGAAGCGAACCCGTAAACATTTACAAAGTATTGGGAGTTGCTTGGCATGCATTATGCAGCATGTTTGATAACGTTTGATCTGTTTTGAGCTGGAAATACTTTTTTCTAAAACCTGCACGTTATTCAGAAGATGGTGCATTACGCAGCAGTCATGGCAAATCCATAAAAGGAAAATCTGTAGGTGGAGAATTACTTGATTCTGGTTGGCCTTGACTGTAACCCACCACATGCCAATTGGTAATTTGGCAAGGTTTCTTTGGATGTTCAGGAGGTCTGATCATTGTCCTGGTCAGAGCATGACAGGCAGTGCCAGTAGTGCGCTCTGGGGCTTGGCCAGGTTTCAGGGATTCACAAACTTATAGGGGCTACAGGTACACTACAGGTGGCTTGTCTGGGTACCTGACTTGTCAGAGAGGGCACTGTTGGGATTGTTCCTTAGTTTGGCTAGTGATGGAAATGTTCTTTAGTTTGGCTAATGATAGACATTTTCTTTAGTTTGGCTAATGATGAGCTTGCTGCTTAGTTTGGCTAAGGATGGGCTTGTTCCTTAGTGTGGCTAATGATGGGCTTGTTGCTTAGTTTGGCTAAGGATGGGCTTGTTCCTTAGTGTGGCTAATGATGGGCTTGTTGCTTAGTTTGGCTAAGGATGGGCTTGTTCCTTAGTGTGGCTAATGATGGACTTGTTCCTTAGTGTGGTTAATGATGGACTTGTTCCTTAGTGTGGTTAATGATGGGCTTGTTCCTTAGTGTGGTTAATGATGGGCTTGTTGCTTAGCTTGGCTAAGGATGGGCTTGTTCCTAAGTGTGGCTAATGATAGAAATGTTCCTTAGTGTGGCTAATGATGGGCTTGTTCTTTAGTTTGGCTAATGATGGGCTTGTTCCTTAGTTTGGCTAATTATGTCTAGGTGTCTGAAGGGAGGGTGAAATGAGAAAGTGAAAACTCTCAGGTCCCAATTCACAAATTGCTTTATGTACCTTCTGTAGGACTCCTTACTTTGGGGGTCATTACGATGGCAGTCGGACTTTTGTCCGACCGCCATCGCTGCGGGCCTTGGGACCGGCCGCCTGTAAGGCGGCAGTCCTGCACATGAGATTACGATGCGACCACCACCGTGGCGGTCACATTGTGTATCTCTAACATTGTGGCGGGTGCTGCTGGCTGCAGCACCCGCCGCAATGTTCTAAATGCACTGTTTGCATTTCCCTGCACTACGTGGCAGGCACCACGCGGTGACTGCCACCTGGTGCAGGGAAATGTAGAGGGGTACCAAAGGTACCCCCACCCAGTGCACACCCACCTCCCCCAAACACAAGGGGGGCCCGCAATGGGCCCCTAAATGCGATCCCCGCCAGCCTGTGAATGGCGGTTGAACCGCCATCCACGGCTGGCGGAGAGGAAGCATCCTAATATCTCTAGTATCTCTAACATTGCGGCGGGTGCTGCTGGCTGCAGCACCCGCCGCAATGTTCTAAATGCACTGTTTGCATTTCCCTGCACTACGTGGCAGGCACCATGCGGTGCCTGCCACCTGGTGCAGGGAAATGTAGGGGGGTACCAAAGGTAGCCCCCCAGTGCACACCCACCTCCCCCAAACACAAGGGGGGCCCGCAACGGGCCCCCAAATGTGATCCACGCCAGCCTGTGAATGGTGGTTGAACCGCCATCCACGGCTGGCAGAGAGGAAGCATCCTAATATGGCGGACGGTGCCTGCTCGGCACCGCCACCATTCTAGGTATGCTTTCCGGGTCCGCCAGGCAATCGGAACGATTGCCTGTGAAACCGCCTGCCATACTAATTTGGCGGGCGGAGAATGGCCGCAACTTGGCGGTGAATCCGCCAACGGCAGGCTGCCGGTGGCTGATTCACCGCTATCGTAATCAGGCCCTTTGTGTTCTTGTGTAACGCAACTGGTGCTCATGTAAACCGCTCGGATACCTGATACCTTCTGGTCAGGTTTGCGCTATATAAAAATAAAAAATGTAAATCCCTAAGGCTGCCTCAGCCCAAGCCCTGCACAATGGAGAGCTAGATATAGTCACATTGTAATTCATCCACAGAGCAATTAGTGTAAAGCGATTAAATATGTATTTCTGCAAGAAAAGGACCGTGCTCATGATATTTAAACTTGTAAAGATTTAATCACAGGCACTTTTATGTTTGAGTAAATCTTCTCCTGGGGCACAGGGCTTCCTGGATGGAAGTTTCTGCACACGCATAAGCTTACCAGTGTTTTGGTATTTACTAAGGGTGGGCGAAGTTGGCGGATGAATTCTGCATTTCATCCCAATTATTAAAACAGAAAACTCACATATTTTTGGTAGAACAACAAGTAACTTTATCTTCACATGCTAAAATGCATATAGTCTTCTCACAAAAGTGAAAATGAAAATATAGCAAGCAGTGACAGAGGTGATGATTTTGGGGTTCTCCCTAACCTAGGGAGAGAACCAAGCAGATGCATTGAACACAAAGAGCACATCATGCTGAACGATTCGGTGGTGGTCCCATCCTCCTAGGACCACCCCAAGCACAGTTATGGGCAAAAATACAATCCCAACCAAAGGCCCTGCAAAGCATTATGGGACGAGATTCTAGAGTGCAGTGAATATTATAGTATCCGATATCAAAACATTTCTCAAGGGCAGGCTCTCCCAGCTCAGCTGAGAGCTAATACTATAATATTCACTGCACTCTAGAATCTCGCCCCATAATGCTTTGCTGGGCCTTTGGTTGGCATTGTATTTCTGCCCATAACTTTGCTTGGGGTGGTCCTAGGAGGATGGGACCACCACCGAATCGTTCAGCATGATATGCTCTTTGTGTTCAAGGCATCTGCTTAGTCCTCCCCCTAGGTTAGGGGGACCCCAAAATCATCACCTCTCTCATTGCCTAACATTTTAGAAAACTCACTTTTGTGAATTGGTTATATGCTTTTTTAGCATGTAAAGGTAAACTTATTTTATCAAAGGGTTGTGGGTACAGTACCTAACTCCAGAGATTTAGCATGAATTCCCTGTTTTCATTGCAATGCGTGAAACTCCTCTTATTTCATCCCAATTAATAAAACAGAAATCTCACATATTTTTAGTAAAACAAGTAATTCTACCTTTACATGCTTAAATGCATATAGTCATCTCACAAAAGTGAAAATGATAATATGGCAAGCAGTGAGAGAGGTGACGATTTTGGGGTCCTCTCTAACCTAGGGAGAGAACCAAGCAGATGCCTTGAACACAAAGAGCACATCATGCTGAACGATTCGGTGGTGGTCCCATCCTCCTAGGACCACCCCAAGCACAGTTATGGGCAAAAAATAATCCCAACCAAAGGCCCTGCAAAGCATTATGGGACGAGATTCTACAGTGCAGTGAATATTATAGTATCCAATATCAAAACATTCCTCAAGTGGCAGAGGCTCTCCCGCTCAGCTGAGAGCTAATACTATAATATTCACTGCACTCTAGAATCTCGCCCCATAATGCTTTGCTGGGCCTTTGGTTGGCATTGTATTTTTGCCCATAACTTTGCTTGGGGTGGTCCTAGGAGGATGGGACCACCACCGAATCGTTCAGCATGATATGTTCTTTGTGTTCAAGGCATCTGCTTTGTCCTCCCCCTAGGTTAGGGGGGACCCCAAAATCATCACCTCTCTCATTGCCTAACATTTTTCAAAGCTCACTTTTGTGAATTGGTTATGGTTATTTGCTTTTTAGCATGTAAAGGTAAAGTTGTTTTATCAAAGGGTTGAGGGTGTAGTAGTTACGGAGTTCATTGCCCAGGTTAGTATGGGGGTGTTTGTAAAGTGGTTTCTTCAGGGATCTCTTCATTTGCACATGCAAAAATACTTTACATGGATATAAATTAAATTCACAAAAGAATTGAAGAATTACTCTTAAGTTGCCACTGTTGCAATTTCCTCGGTCTGCTCCTGGGCCGAATTTGTGAATTTCAACAGTAATGCAGGCCCCTGCAGCCCTTGTGGTACAGGGGGGGCCCCAGCCCTTCAGGGCAGTGTGGGGTGTGGTGTGGTGGGGGGGTGGGGGTGGGGGTATGGTGGGGTGGGGTGGGGGTGTGGTGGTGTGGGGGGTGGTGGTGGTGGTGCGGGTGGGGGGAGCTTCACGAGGGCCCCGTTTAGCTCAAGGCCAAGGAATATCTCTGAGATATGTGCGATTCGGGGCTCCTCATCACATTCTGCAAGGGGGGGGGGCATTATTTTGCATGTCGCCACTGAATTTCATCATAGAAATTAACTCAAAATGTAGGAGTCAATTATGGGATTACATTTCTGATTTTTGGTGTGGATTGGGCCCTCAGCGTTTTGTTCAATGTTAGTCGTAAATGTGTCTGCTTCGTTCATTCTTCTTCAGTGTTTATCTATTCCTTATATCTGTTCTTTTCAAATTCTTTCTGAAATCTTTAGTTAGCCAACCTCAAGCCCAAACTAAATGAAAGAACCTTGGGGCATATTAGCAAGACCCACGTTAAAATTATCGCCGTTTTAGCGGCAGGAAACTGCCGCTAAAACGGCGATAATGGGCTTGCTAATATGCGTTATAGAATTCCAATAGAAGCCCAGGTTAGATGTGCAGGACATCTAACATGGGCTTCTATTGAATTTTATAGCGCATATTAGCAAGCCCATTATCGCCGTTTTAGCGGCAGTTTCCTGCCGCTAAAACGGCGATAATTTTAACGTGGGTCTTGCTAATATGCCCCCTTATTTTACTAACTTACTACAAATTGCATTTTCCGATTTATTCTAAGTCAAGGGTTATGAGTTTCAGCCTGCCTGCTCCTTTCTCCAGTCAGCAGAACGAAATGTTGTGCAGTTTGCCTTGGAAAAGTTAGCCGGGTTCCACGGTGGTGTGTCTGTCTAAGTGGTCTCGTTATATATTCATTAACATTTAATGGGTGTAACATCTGGGTGGTTATGATTCGAAGTATCCTAGCAACACCTGTCATGCACAGAGTTAATTCCCTCTAGGCTAATAATGGCGCATTCTTTTTTTGTTTTTGTTTGAATTGCATCTCATTACGGCCTCTAAGGCACATACAAACGCGAAATATATTAAAATACTAATTATACATAGCATGCCACATTTATACTAATGCTAGTAGCCTCTTGGCTAAGGAAATTGAAGAGAGGCGGAAAGAGTTTCATCTCAGTAATAAAAGGGGAGACTCCAAAGAGAGGCTGGTGTGCTTTGTGGGAAAAAAAGATATGTGTGGAGGCGGGCGGGCATCTCGTGTGTTATATATTTCAGCAGGAATGCTATTCTCCAGGAAGCAGTACTGCCAATTAACTTCTGTCACGACTTTCAGCTTATGCGCTCGAAATCCCCCTGGCAGAGGGAGTAAAGGGGCTTATTATGGTTAAGATGAACCTTCCACAACACCCTTGTCATTTGTCAATGGAACTCACAGAGATAATGTACAGATTTCATAACCGGAGCCTTGTCTCACTCTGAGATAACCTGGGCCAAGGCTGAAGGCTTACTCTGGACCAATCACAGCACAGTAAAAGAATGATAATTATAAAGTCAAAAATAAAAGATTCCCTGGCGACAAACTGTCTCAAACCAGGAAAATACTTTTATTTACCACTAACCACTGGACTAACCACTAGCCTTGGGTTACAGAGTAGAGTGCTACCTGCAATAAAATGCTTCAATGGGTAGTAAGCGCTACCTAAATGAACTACAGTACATTACACAAGGGCACAAATTCACAAAGCTACAGATACTTCCAATTTTACGTTTTCATTATTTTATTTTTTTGTTTAGTTTAGTGCTAATGTATACATTAGAGGCCGAGTGCCATTTCAGCAGGTGTGCTTGGCAAAAAGATGGGTATTCAAGTGTTCAAGAACTTTCCAAGGTCTTCCTCGAGACAGAGGGCCATATTCACTAAGTATTTGCGCTGGTCAAAGTGACACAAACTCTCCCAAGGGTATTTACTATACAGGGCAAAAGGTATTTCGTGCTGGAAAGGTGCCTTTTCTCAATGCAAATAGCGCTTTGAGCTACCGTGCATCACTTTGCATCATGATAGTGTCGTTTGAGTATAAGTAAGACAGGTCTGTGCAAGCACCTATAGGTTTTGACGCAAAGCCTGGTCACTAAGGGGCATATTAACAAGCCGGCGATACAAAATTATCGCCGCTTTAGCGTCTGTTTTCAGACGAAAAGCGGCGATAATTTTATCGCTGTATTAGCAAGGTCACGCTATCGCGTGAATCCTTGCCCTATCGCCCTTTCCCATAACGCCTCATCCTGCATCTCTAATGAGATGCAAGGTGGGCGTTACTGGGCGTACCCCAGATGGGCTACGTTGTAAATATCGCCGATGTGCACATCGCGATATTTACAAGGCAGCCCACAGGATGATAGCAGACGTTAGATTTTGGCGAAAACGGCCGTTTTCGCCAAAATCTAACGTCTGCTATTATCCCGACTTAGCCATCCCTAACATAGGGGTGGATTGTGCTGATACGACCACAGGGTCGTATCAGCAAGTGCTATCGCTGCTTTGTAGGGAACATCGCTGGAAAACCAGCGATGTTCCCTGCAAAACGGCGATAACCTCGCTATCTCTGGAATTTTTATCGCCCTGGAGAAGCGTGTTGTTAATAACGCGCTACCAGGGCGATAAGTTCCGGAGATAGCCAGCGATAGGATATCTATCGCTAAGCACGGCCAGCGATAATTATCGCTGGCCGTTGATAATATGCCCCTAAGATAGCCTGACCAGGCTTTTTGTTCAAAATAGAGGGGCATATTAGCAAGACCCACGTTAAAATTATCGCCGTTTTAGCGGCAGGAAACTGCCGCTAAAACGGCGATAATGGGCTTGCTAATATGCGTTATAGAATTCCAATAGAAGCCCAGGTTAGATGTGCAGGACATCTAACCTAGGCTTCTATTGGAATTCCATAACGCATATTAGCAAGCCCATTATCGCCGTTTTAGCGGCAGTTTCCTGCCGCTAAAACGGCGATAATTTTAACGTGGGTCTTGCTAATATGCCCCTCAGTCTCCTTGAAGTAGGCGCTAACAAGGAGAAATGTTTTTTATTTTTTTTAAACACTCATGCAAAATAGTTCTCTGTTTCCTCCTGCACGTTACATTTGAATTGGATATCAGACAGCCACTATGCACACAAGTGCCAACAATCCCTCTGACTACACATTGCATCCTCGAGAGTTCGACTGGCAAGAGATCTGAGAAGCCGCAAGCTAAGATTCAAACATGTCTAACATCCCCCATATCTTTATCTGGCATAGGAAAATAATCCAGTCTCAAGATTAAATCCTCAGGAATAAATTGTTATTGAAAGACATCACTCACATGCATAGCGTCTATGAATTTGCAAGAAGTGTGCAGCTCCTTGGTCGATAATTTCCCTAGTCTGCCAGTCCAGGACGCCAGTAAGGTTGTCCCCAATATAAGCCTCCCAGTAAGGAGCTGAGCGATGAGTAGACCTATACGTATAAGTAAGGTTACTGTCAGTGGAGGAGGAATATATATACTCAGTAGGGATATCGGTTTGCCACACAGTTTACCAGACACTGCAATATATCCATCCATGGTGGTCACTCTGTACTTGTGTCTGTGTAACGGATTGGACTTTTCCAATGGTATAGCCATCCCTCAGGATGTAGCTCGGTGGAGAAACCTTGACGTGCCAGAAAGGAGCATTTCGTGCCCATAAGAAATGTCTCCTGTAGGAGACGAATGCCTCCCTGACATCCTTTAGCCAATTTGAGTATAGCCCCCTCTTGATCGAGTTGAATAAGCCATTCACATTCGATGTGATTACCCGCATGGGGTCTAATTGGGAGCTTCCTATTGAGTCAGACATGGTCTGAACATGATGCGTATGTATCTGCTTCTCTGTAAATGTGGCTTACGGCCAGATGTACTTGCTTTGGATTCTCTAAAAGTGTTTGAAACTTGTGCACCGATTTTTAGCGAGTCCAAACCGACCAATGTACTAATAGGTCGGTTCAGAAAACAGCGAATAGCAGTGGGTCGTGATTCGACCTACCTCATGAATATTAATGAGGCAGGTTACAAATTGCGACCCAATACGATTCACTGACCTCACAGGGATGGGGTCCTGCTGGGATCAGCAGACACCCATGTCTGTGATTGCTTTTAAATCAAGTACTCCCTTTTATTTTTTTTAATTACAGCCCATTTTCCTTTATGCAAAACGGGATGCATTTACAAAAAAAAAAAGAAATGTTTGTAAAACTAGTTTTTAAGAATAGGCTGGTGAGACCTGGACCTGAATGTGTATAGTAATGGAACCAAAACAATCCCCATTAACCTGGGTCCTCTCCCCACCCTATACTTCCGAAATATGAAGTACCTGTTGACTGAGGCAGATGAGGGGTCAGCCAAGGTGGCTGAAACTTCACAAGGAACCGAGCCTTAAATATTTCCATCACAGACAACAACTATAAACAACACATGAAAGGAAATATAAACTAAAATAAGATAAATGGGTGAGCAGGTGGTTCAGGTGATTCACCCCCTTAAAACAAACCCAATCCCTCAAAAATAACGTTTGTCAGACACCTTCCATTCTCTTTGGTCAACATCAGGGTGAAAGCACACACCTGTCCGACACCTGTTTCGAGCCCCAGGGTTTATCCACCAGCTTTTGCTTTCCCCCACATGTATTTCTCACTATCCCCGTATTCATTTTGTAAAAGATAGTAGATGCCATTGCTTAAAGGTGTTTACGAGCATCTATGTCTCAAGCAGTTGGGGGAGAGGGCTCTTCTTAACCTCAGTTTTTAGAATTTGAGCTCAGGAGTAGTGTGGTGTAATTGTTTCTTTCCCCTGTCGCATGTTGCCTGTCACATGCCGACTGCATTACCTTGCACCTGCTCCAGCGCCTGGATACCCTAACAGTTGATAACCAGCCCTTTACAAATCCAGATAACATAACATAACAGTTCGCAAAGTCTCCTCCAGTCACAGACCTGCTAAACTTATTCTGTTGGTGCAACTATATTGGGCTATCAATGAGGCTGAAAGGTTGAGGAGGAGGGTCGAGTTTCCAGCAGAGCTACCCTATGCGCCATCAATCCAGACCTCTATATGGGGGCGGGACGGGCATCTCCTTGCTAGGAAAGCAGCCCCTCTTAAGGTTTTGTGCAATTTTGCCGGGTTGGGTTCCATTCAAAACGTCTAACCCCCACCAGATCGGATCCATTGTCCTCTGCGAGCCTCTACATGGTGGGCTGCTTGTCACAGCTAGGGCTAGTCACCTCTCCCCCCTCCATGTCACACTTACTGACGGATGGAGAGGGGCAGTTCCACTTCTCGTCGAGCGTGCTGAGCAATGCTCACCACTGCTGCTGCAAGGGCCACGACCTAGGCAAGGGCAGGTCAAGCAGGCAGGCCTAGCACTGCGCACTCCTCCTCCCTGTATGGCCTGCCTCACTTGTGACCCGGGCAACACTCACCTGAATAGTATCCTCTGCCACCAGCACCATCGCCTTCCCACAGCAGACTGCTCCACTGGCAGGTTGATGCCGCAATCTCATCTACGGTGCAACCAGGCACAGTCTGAGTCTGCCTAATCTATTTCACCTGCACGGTCGCCCTCAAAGGCCCTCAAAGCAGTCAAGTCGCTGTTCACAGTGGCAAAGCACAGTTATATTGAGTTTCAGCTTGACAACGCTGCTTGTGAAGGAGGATTATGATGGATTTTCATGGGGCGGCTCGGGAGTTCTAAACAAGTGCGGCCAACATGGTGGGAGATTAGACATCCTCACCTAGCGACCTCCTCCGCCGTCCTCCAAGATTCTTGACCATCCCCACTGGAATGGGAGGAAGGCAAGTTCTGGAGGCCAAAAGTCACTGAAACATGTCTGGGAGTCCTCACTGATGATGAATATCTGTGTCTTGTTGACACTAAATGTTAAGAAATTTCATAACGTCCATCACTGGATGCCTGCCAGGCAGTGGCATAGCCATCCAATGGAGCTGTGAAAGGCTGGTCATACTTAAGCAACAGCTGCATTTCATCCATATATGCTATTGTTGCAAACCCAAAAGAGCATATCAAGTGACACAGTGGCTTGATGTAGATATTAAACAGGTTTGGGGACATAGTTGAGCTTTGGGGAACCCTATAGTGAAGGGTCACTGGAACGGTAGGGAGATAGCCGTACTGAATTCTATTTGTATGGAAAGAGGCAAACCAGCCTAAAGCCTGTCCAGCAATCCTAGCGACTACAAGCAGTTCAACAGGACATCAAGATTGACCATTTTGAAGGCCGCTGAGAGATCAGGCAGTTGGTAAATTATTTTGCTTTAGACTATGTGAGGTAAATTACTTTGGTATTTAGTCACTTTTTCGGAGAAAATGGGATGAGTCGGGAAGCACCATCTACTATAGGATCAATGAGATGAGATTGGATATAATGATTGGGTCAACGTGGTGATCAGGAAATCCAAAGTTTAAAAATGTCCACGCTGTCAAAGGTGTCACTTGGTGGCTGATGCTGATGCTGGGCTCTCTCGTTCTGGTTTATTAGAGCTTTTCTCCTCACAGTGGAATAGTTTAGAATGATCTGGCCATTGGATGTTGGATATTTCTGCATTTTCTTATCTGGGACCACCATGGCATACATGACAGACCTGGACAGGAAAAAAGCTCTAAATAGGCTGCCCTTCAGACACCATGTATTCCGTTGGCGGCTCTGCTGGCAGCCATACCATGTCCCACATCTAAATGAAGCAAGGGATTCAAGAGGTGATAAGCAGGGTATCCATGAATTCTTGGTGGCTGCCCCATTACCAGCCACCTCGCAATTAGGGCCTTGGTTTATTGTTCCTGTGCAACTCCTGTGATTCTCATTTATTGCTCAGACAAGACCCAAGGTGTAACCAAGAATGGACACTCTCACTAGGTCTGCACCACAACATGTACAGGCACCTGTCAGCTACTTTGCATTAACTGAATCCAGTTTCATAGCGAGGTGCCCTTTGAAGCGATGCCTATCTCCCCAATTCACATTGTACATTTTGTAGTGCTGCTGTTGGGGAGTGGCAGAAAATGATGTACTCAGCATTTACGTACCTGGAGAATCACATATTCATGTTCAGACAGCCTGGGCATTTTCTGTTCACTGTCACTGACCTCTGCATTGTTTGCATATGTATATAGGGCTTGGCCTTAAATGCCTTGGTGAGGTGACTCTAATTTTACAAGTAGGGTCTGGTTTGTGTGGTCACTTACCTTTCCAGAAGCATTTTATACCTTATTTATACATGTAGATGTATTATAAATCAAGGGTGGGTAAGAATGTAAATGGGGTGGAAAAATATAACACGCATCCCCATATTTCATGTGAGAGTAAGTTAAAACAATTTTTTTTTAACCAGTAGAAATATTTTCCTGGTGGAGAAAGAAAGATAAACTAAATGAGCTTATCAAGTTGCACCAGAGAATAGTTGCCCTTCGGACAATCTGCAGGAGTGAGGGTAGAAGAGGAGAAGAGTTTATCATCCAGTCCTTGCACAAGGGCATTTGATTAGACGTGCAGCAGGGTTCCATGTTCAGGCCAGTACCCCTTACAGTTAGACCCACTTGGAACCAAGAGGGAGGCGTGCTCTGCAGCAGCACCCGTGATCTGGCTAACTGACGCTCCTTCAAAAGCAGTGGTGAAAATGTGTTTCACGAGTAGTGGCAAAGTGCTCTATGTTCAAAACTGTGATGTTCTCTGTCATAGAGCTAAAGGACCGAAGGCACCGAACTGGTATGGATAATTATCGGTTTGGATAATTATTTTGTGTTTGTGTGGTTCACTCCATCATAATGGAAAATACAGTGTCTGAAAGTGAACTGGAAAGAACAGCCAAAGGGGAAAGAAGGGCACAAATTTCAAGTTGAGGCATTCTGAGGTTTAGACAGCTATAGGCTATTATTAAAAAAATAAAATTAAAAAGCACATGCTCCAAATCTTCAAGTGAGTTGTGGATATTTTTTAAATTTCAATTATAATAACCTGTCCCGACAAAGCAAAGATACATTTGCAACCAGTGGACACTCTTCTTATGCCAGTCCAGAACCCTGGGGCACCGCAGAAACTATTGACCAGGAAGTAGGCTCTATTCGACACTCCCATCACACTACACTCTGATACTTTCAGTATTTTCATGGAATAAAACACTAAGACAGTAGAATCTTCCATGACATCTGTGATGACACTTTGGGGGTTACTGATGTATATGTTGAAATTTGTGGAATTAACTGATTAACATTCCTCTTTCCTCCAGTGTGGTCATTCTTCAAATACAGCATGTTCAAGTACGCTGGAGGGCCTGCCACCTATTGCGCTTCAACCAGTCTTGATGAAGATGCCAGTGTAACCCAAGTTGTCAGTGATGAAAGCTGTCCATTGTCAGTCTTGCCAGTGAGAAGCCCAAGTACCAATCTTACGGATAGCCACTGGCTGTGCCAGTGGCAACAAATGAGTCGGTGATTGATAAAATAAGGGGCTCATACTTAGAAAAAACTCAATCATTTAATTAAACTGGTGGACTCATATGGCTGAGTGTTAATAAGTGGCAACCTAGCTACGTTTACAATCGATGATTAGCATTTGGAGAACTCTTACTCACATGTAGCTACTTTCAGTGTATCTAACCCCAAAGATAAATTTCCAGCAGATACAATTGTGGCTGTTTCTAATGAGGAGCTGAATAAAATGGAGCCACCAGAATTCTTGCACCAGGCGAGGCAAAAAGCTGATTTTTAGAATAGCAGCATCTAAAAGATTGGCAAGAAAATAAAGAAATATCTAAAAACTAAGAAAGTGGTTCAATGTGTGCAAGAAACTGGATAAAATACTTTTGGGACTATATGTGGTACATTTAAGTTACTGTCTTTATAGGGTAATGATTATTCTTCTGACGCATGTAAAGTCACATGGGCTTCACCGGAGATTTTGAAATCAAATTGTCACAGGTAAAGATGCATTTGCTTTATTGTGGATTATAGAATAAATGCCTCACAATGCTTGTTGTGTACATATTCTACTCCTGAAGCACTGAAGAGGTTATTACTCATACGCGGCTAATGCGTTCAAGTTTTAAGGAATGCTCTTGATCCTGAGGCTTAATGGCCAACTGGAAGGATGCAATGCGAGAGTCCTTTGGACTTTACATAAGGAAGGAATTTGCTATGACACCGCATCCCATTATGGAGCTACACATCCGTGGTCCTGTTGGATACAGGGATGATGTGCGAAATCTTTGGTGCATAGACAGAGGCCTGCACCACCCCTTATGAAGAGCAGGGTCCCCTCCCTAACATAGGCCCCACCTGCCTTCAGGGTAGTACGACCACACCAGGCCAGGGACCCTAAAGATCCCGGCTAGGCCTGCACCACCCCTTTGCGAAACACAGGGTCCCGTCACTTAAGATAGGCCCCACCTGTGTTCAGGGTGGTACTACCTTGCAGAAGTCCACCTCCTGCATCGAGCTGGGGAACACCCTCATGCTTCCGGTCCTGGGATACAAGTCCCCTAGGACCTAACTGACTGGTCACCTGGCCAGGCATCGCCCCAGCCACCACCTCAGGCTCACCACACAAGCTCCAGGGTGACATCCTAGCTTGAGCACTACCCCACCTTTGGGGCCACCCATCACCATGGGCCACCCCAGGGTAACCACTCACCGGACTCTGACACCTCAGGGTCTGCCACCAACCCTTCACCTGGAAACCAGGGAGTACATCACCCCCACTCAGATCTCCACTGGGTCAGTTACCTAGCCCACCTAGGGTACCTAGGGGCTACCACTACACACCATCACTCAAGAACTACCCTCCTCTGGGGCCACCCCCTACCAGGGGCCATCCCTGGGTCGCTCACCTCCCCACCAGTTAACCTGGGGGCCTGCCGGGCACCCAACTCTACCACACCCTCCTCCCACCGTGTGAAAAGTTCCTGGGGGTCCCCCACCATGGGAACCCCTGGGGCGTTACTACCCGGGGTAAAGAAACCTCCTGCCCCACCCTTCCAGTGGTTTTGGCCTGCGCCAATGGCAAGTAAACTTTCAGCGGGGGAAGGATACCTGGGGCCCCTTCTGTGGAAACCCTCCCTGCCCTTAAAAAGTGCGGGAATCTCCCAGGACCCCCTCTTTCTCCTGTCCCCCACAAAGGTCAATCCACCCCTACACCCCCACCTGTGATGTAGGTATCAGTTGCTGTCCCTATCTCTTGAGGAGACACCCTCCTCATGCAGGTGTAGTGTATGTAGTGTTAGGGTTCAAAGGTGTACAATATGGCTCAGAACATTTGTATGCAATCATTTCCTGGAAAGCACCATCCCGCTAGCACATGATAATCAACATAGCGCGGTCATATCAATACAGTTCACATTTAAACCATAATCTCTTCACATGACACATATGTGCGCAGGGCTTTCCTTTCCCATACTTTTAGTTCACCTAACCAAAACTTTGAACCCTTCTCAGAGCCTTGCGCTCTTCCATTTGCTCATTACTGCATAGGTAATGTGTGGCAAAACTGGACTTATCAAATGCTAGAACTGCGCACCAGAATGGGATACTATGTTTCCCGCCGCTATACACCAAAGTTGGAAAACGAGGCAGTATCTGTGAGGCCTGCACAAATAACATGACTACATTTGTCCTTCACTCGGAACCAAACACCCAATTGTAGCGCCTGACTCTCAGAGGGTAGCGTTGCAGAGCAGTCTGAGGCTTTACTCAAGGGAGGTGGTGTGGGCTAGTAATCTCCATTTGCAGGTGCGCCAAAATAACACTGAATAATTGATTGTCCAGCCTGTACTTTGCTTTATGAAAGTAAGAGTACATTTATTAAACACACACACTACTCAATACTATGCACCAATTTACAAATATACATAAACTGTTGGAATTACTTTGTGACATTGCGTAACATCTCCACCCCTCCCAAAAAGGGGGGGTGGGGTCTAGTACCACCACTCCTATGTATGCACATCATCTTGCCCCCTAATGCAGTGTGTTGAGCATAACCTGGAGCGAGGGCCCGGCGCACTGGCACCATCCCAGTGGCGACCCGCCCCATTACCTCAACACGCATTAAAAATAGGTTCACCTGCCCTAGTGACACATAACCCTGACTGAGCATCTTATATTGACCATACAGTATGCACCCCTACATATTCAGGGCTAACAGTCGGGGTTGTTCCTCACTTAAGCGCAGCAGCAAAAATACATGTTTACGCACACTTTAGAATGACAGTACTCATCACCTCTGTTGGACATTAGAATGCATTGCAATCACAGCCCCTAAAGGCATCACCGATGAAATCACAGGGTTACGCCTATACAGCCAGACACCCTAGCAGGAATGTCTGGCAGCATAACCCCACTTTGCTTATGACATCACCTTACACAGGTACTTCACATTACATATGTGACCTTCAGTGCCTCTAAAAAGGAATAACCGTTTAGTAAATGCAGTTCTGGTGCAATTACACCTCTTCATCTCCAGGGGATGCCCTTCTCCAGACATCCCCAACTCAGCCCTTTACTCCATGAAGCACTTTGCAATACACCCTCAGCTGTAGAACAAAAGTTCCAGCCCAGAAGGTGTAATAAAGCAGGCTGAGCCCTTGAGGGGTTATCCTGTTCAAATCCCTAGGAAACTTAGGGTGGGACTAAACTTCGTGCTGGGGGGAGACTGCGCTTCTCCAGCAGCTCCCCCAGCACCCTTGCAGCAAGTTGGTGGTGACCCCGTCCTCCTGGGGCCACCACAAGCAACAAAACGATGTTTTCCCCATGCCTTGCAAGGCATTATGGGGCGCTTCAGGCTCCTCTTCGTGAATATCGTATGAGCGGCTCTCCCGCTGTGCCGGGGAGAGCCGCGATCGATCTGGCGCTTCGCGCCGCATCTTCTGGCCTCGGTGGGGGGCCCGGTCCCACCCGGACCCCCAGGTAAGGGATACGGCTCAAGGAGCCCACCCCCGGCTGCTCCTGTCAATTTTCGGGGCCCGGTCCCACCCGGGCCCCTCCTCTCTTGTACGGGCTCCCAGTCCCATCCGGGACCCCCGCAGGACCTCCGCGTTGGAGGGCAGCCCGGGGAGCCCACCCCCGGCTGCCCCCGCCGGCTCCCCGCCCGGCCAGCACCCTCGTGTGCTGCCGCGGGAGCCGGCAAGGCATTTCTGGCCTGCCCGCTCCAGCGGGCAGACGTGCCGGACCTCGGGGGGAGTGCGGCTGCACTCCCCCAGCCTCCGCCTGCTTTTCGGGGCCCGAGGATGGGGTCCCGGGCTCCGCCTCCTCATCACGGGGAGCGCGACGGCGCTCCCCGTCTGCTCTGCTTCGGTGGGGGCCAGGGTGGGCTCCTGGCCCCCCGTGGGGGAATATCTTCACGGGGAGCGTGACGGCGCTCCCCGACTTGACTTCGGGGCCCGGGGATGGGGTCCCGAGCCCCCTATGGCCACTCTTCGCGGGGGGCACGACGGCGCTCCCCCACCTCCTTTCTTCGTGGGGGGGCGCGACGGCGCTCCCCCGCCCCCGTCTTCACTTGCTCGGCGGGGGCCAGGGTGGGCTCCTGGCACCCCGTGTAGGGGGACATCTTCACGGGGAGCGCGACGGCGCTCCCCGGCTTTGCTTCGGGGCCCGGGGATGGGGTCCCGGGCCCCTCTTGGGTCACCTTCGGCTTCCCTTCCTCCCCAGGGGTCAAAGGTCGCTCACCTTCCGGGGGCCATATCTCAGCCCCTGGGGGTCCGATCTGCCCCATTTTCACGTCCTCTTGCTCCTGGCGGCGGCCTCCAGCCATGGGGAGCACTCTCCTTTGCCCTCCGGGTCTCCAAGAGGGGGCATTCTGCAGGGAGCGGTCTTCACTGGCTCCCTGCGCCAGAGTTTCGCATGGCTCTCCTCCTGGGCCTCTCTTCTCCCTACGCAGAGGCCCCTGCTTCTGCGCACCGGTCCTGGGCTCTTCTTCTGGCGCTGTTAGGGGCCTGGGGGGCATTCAGGGGGTACCTCCTTCCAACTGCCCATTGCCAGGCTCCAGCACCTTCCGCCTCAGCAGACCACACCCCAGAGAGAGCTTCTCTTCCTGTTCCAGTACTTTTTAAAAGCTGAGTAGGGGGCTGGCAGGAAGTCTCTGTTGGTCCTATCCAACAGCGCCACATCACTTCCCTGCCCCTGCTCCCTCCTTCTTGTCCAGCCTCTGGGCTGGTTCAAAATGGCGTCGTCCAGGGTCTCTGGCCACATGGTCTCTGAAACAGGAGCCCTTCCCTCCTTGGTGCAGCCTGGTGCCTGGCACCAGTGATAGCTGCTGATGGATGAGCCTGTAGCCCCACCCATCTTCTTCTTCGTGGAGAGGAGGCCTTAGCTTGTGGAAGAAAGGTTATTAATCCATCCAGCTGAGGTCAGCCCTCAGCCTGGCCCTGGTTATGACTGACTCAGAGAAATGTGACATTTCTGGACGACCCAAAAGCAGTACAAATATGACTTGGGACTCTGCAGAATACTCCTTTTCACATCCGCTACTGTGGACTTTAGTGCGTGTCTGGAATCTGTAGGCCTTATGGAAGTTAATCTAGCACATGGGCTCCACATCCCCATAGGGGAATAATGAAGTGAAAAACACAGTAAAGCACACTGACTTTCCCTGGCATGTTCCTTCCTAGTGTATAAGGCCTATTCCGTGTCACCACCCAATTCTGCATAAGTCCTGCCACACCATTCACTTTATAGCTGCTCCTGGACTGCGCACGCCAAGAATCTCCCCTGCGCAGCCCCTGCACGTGTGCACACGCATGTACACAGGTGTCTGCATGTAACCAGTCCAGTGCCCCTTACTCCAGCTGCTGCGCAGCGGCCTAGTCAAGCTAGGGGGACACCAGTAAAATCCACATGCAGTCTCTTTCATCATGAGTTCACTGTGGATGAGTCCCCATTTATGAGGCTTTCCCACAGTAACAACTTAACACATAGGTGCTCAAAAAGCGAAAAATCCGGGCGGCCCATAGTGTCAGAACCACCTTCTAACAGGTCCCTAAAACAAACATGTCATAAAGAAGTTCAATTACAGAGCATAGAGACAGGACATGGCATTAAAGCCAGAGCTGACGACTTTTGAACTGGGAAAACAGGTTTGTGTCTCGGCGTCAGCTCAACATCTTGTGATTCTGGGCAAATCACGTAATCTCCTGGTGCCTCTAAAACATGCATCTGACGTTAAATAATGTAAATAAATGGCTCTTATATAAAGCACTTCAATACGTTCAGGACGAGTTTGCGCTATATTAAACTGAAAACATATTGATGAGAAAAATACATTCCTTCTGTTTCAAACTAGGTTTATCTTACATCGTATATGTAAAGTGCATGAATTGAGTAAAACAATGAGTCGGGTGCGCTAAACACAAGCTCATATGATTCTGGTTTTTTGTGCGTCAATCATGTATAGCAGCTGACTTGTTGTCCCCCAGCATTGACAAACTGCACCTAGTAGCCTTGTGGCCATATTTCTTGATAGCAGAGCCCTCACAATCATTTAATTACACCGTCCATGGCACTAGTCACCATCATCTGAATAAAAGTCCTCTAGCAACATGTAGAAAAACTGCACTGTCTGAAAACCATGAACAGGTGTAAATTAATACAACACATTTAAAATAATTTTAAATAATACGGCTGGGGAAAGCATAAAGTGAAATGGGATTATAAATATCACTGTGAAAATGGCATGTAAAGGGCCTATGCTTACATTTCCCTGCTTGGTGAATGCAGAGACCATACCTTCGTCTATTTTTGCATCACTATGTGAAATACTTGCATCACTCCCCAAGGAGGTTGTAATCTGGAATTTTTAAAAATAAATAAAAACCTTTTTCCACAAAGCTTGTTAGCCACTTACATTATTTTGTAACACACACCTGAATCAGTCTTATAATGTGTCTAAACTAGTGTATAGCATGTAGAAGTTTGGTAAATTAGTGTATAAGCCTAAATGTATCCCATCATTTAATTTATACTGTTTAATATAGCACTGATAATTTGACTTCCCCCATGTCCAACTGTCAGCTTACATATAGAGTCATCTAGTGGATTTATGCTTATATAAAGACACTCTGCAAACATGTGCCTGCCTGTTGAATGCAGAAGAATATGCTTCAGCATCAATCTATTGGTCCTACTTATATATTAATAAAATCAAAAGCACTTACTGGAACCTGGCTAAAATAAAATTCTTGCTCTTCTATAACATCACGGCTTGGTGCCACAGTCTAACATTTACGTATCCCACTAAATTTAAGTCAGTGCCACAGGCACTTATATTCTCTAATCTGATTTGACTTCTCAAGCTTTAGATTTTTAAGAAAAATATTCTAGGAGTGGAACTCCAACCCAATTCTAAGCCCTTTTATGTCAGTCAGTGTTGCGCGCACATTGAAAGTTGAAAACAAATTTTGTGCCCACCTCTTTCAGGACAATAAACAATTGGTCACAGTAGCAACAATTTTTCAAAACAAAAGAAATAGAAAACAGCATTCACAATACCAATGTATCATAGTCTGCAGTGAATGCAATTTATTTACAAAGCAATATGCACTTCAGTTGCGGCAGCGCAGTTGCTCTTCCATCTACGGTTTAAGAAAGTTTTTTAGAAGAAAGGTGCTCAAGTGTTGGGGAAGGAAAGGTCAAGGTGTATGGGATTAAAGTGAGTGAGTGAGGGTGACGGACAAGGGAACGGTGATGTGACATATATACATCAAATTCACATGGTGATACCAATCCGGCCTATCACAGGTCAATTGTTCCAATTACAACACAAAGCATTAAAAAGGCACTAATAATGAATTCTCAGACGTCTTGGCTTGTGCAGTGGTAGTAGTCAACGTTTCGACCCCTAAGATGTTCAAGGTGATTCAGGCCTTAGAGTGGGGTCTTCATCAGGACTGTGTGAGCAGGGAGCACCTAGAGACAATTGGATACTCCGTGTTAGGGGACCTTGACCTTTCCTTCCCCAACACTTGAGCACCTTTCTTCTAAAAAACTTTATTAAACCGTAGATGGAAGAGCAACTGCGCTGCCGCAACTGAAGTGCATATTGCTTTGTAAATAAATTGCATTCACTGCAGACTATGATACATTGGTATTGTGAATGCTGTTTTCTATTTCTTTTGTTTTGAAAAATTGTTGCTACTGTGACCAATTGTTTATTGTACTGCAATTTTGACCCGGGTCTGGTAGCATTTCGGGTAACCCCATTGATACTTATCACCTCTTTCAAGAGTCACCAGCTGCCACTGAAAACTGCCTCTGTCAAGAATGGTCATTGTACCACCTGAAAGGTGCGGTTTTGAACAAAGAAGGCTAGCCAGCGCAAAGCCATATCCCCGATACCGTAGTTCCATAGTCGTTCCAACAAAAGGCCGTGGGATACGGTGTCGAAGGCTGCACATAATCAATGCAGCAGTTTTGCCCCCATCCGCTATCTGTCTCAGAGATTCAGATGCTAACAGTAGTGCCGACTCCGTACTCAACTCCAGGCGGAAACCAGATTGGGTCTCATGCATTAAGTCCTGGGCCTCCACAAACCTCATCAGCTGATCTTTTACATGCTTCTTGTCACCTTGGCAAAGAAGGGGAGTAGGGAGATAGGTCTAAGATTTTCTGGTTTTGTAGGTTCCAGAGTAAGTGTTTTCAATAATAGCTCAACCATAGTCTGCTTCCACCTCAAAGGGACTTGACCTTATGTAAAAGATTTATTGAGAAGGTCACACAGTCCAGGTAAGATAGCCTCCCTCCCTCGTCCCAAAATCAAGGGCAAGGTGGGATCATTTGGAGAGCCCGATTTCAACCTGCCCATCAGAGCACTCAGTTCTTCTGTAGTTAAGGTGTTAAACCTGGATTGTCCATGCTTACATCCGATGGTTCAAACCAGGTTTCAAGGTATGGGGCATCTCTAACCTCTTTCTGGAATGAATCGTAAATATTAGAAACCTTATCCCAGAATAACTGAGCGATCACATTGCATCCATCCACCAAATGAACAATGGCCGTAGAGACCCGATCCAAGGAGGATATTGCTTTTACAATGGTAAATAACTTCTGTGAGGAGTTCTGTGCTCCCTTGATTTTAACAGCATAAAAGTGGCTGCGCGTAATTCGAATCTGTTTTTGGTAATCTTTCAATACCTTGCGATAGATAGCTTCTTCCAAGGCATTGAAATTACGACGCCAGCATCACTCAAGACGTTTACAAGTCTTTTTTAGCATCCAGAGCTCCTCATTAAACCACTCAGCCGAAGGTTTGACACATTTTGCTGTATAGATCATCATTGGTGCAATGTGATCAAGAGCATTAGTAATTCAATTTTCCATTTGAAAA
The DNA here is from genome assembly GCA_963921515.1 of Calotriton arnoldi. Lineage (NCBI taxonomy): Eukaryota > Metazoa > Chordata > Amphibia > Caudata > Salamandridae > Calotriton > Calotriton arnoldi. The sequence goes on along the minus strand of CAWUFW010008239.1, from coordinate 135,173 downwards.
TTTGCTGCTTCTACCCCTTCACCTAAACTTGGACAGCTTACAACCAAAGCTTCTGTAAGAGCAGCTGGGGTGACTTTCATCCATTTTTGTGATCTAATCTGCCTACCTGTACTAGCAATAGGTGTGAAAGTGGGCAAGCAGATCTGAAAAGGTATGGCGCAGTGATCAGACCAACTCAGAAAAATAGGAGTGTTGACCACCACTCCTGTGAAATTAGAGAAAATCGTATCCAACATATGACCCATCTTATGCGTGGAAGCATGTACTCATTGCACTCACTGGAAAGTCTCTAACTCCTCAACAAGGGTAACAGCTGACTTGCATGTACCATCTTCAACATGAAGATTAGGGTGGCCCAGCTCTAGAAAATGGGTATAGTGCAACAAGAAAGACAGGAGAGTATCAACCAAGGCAGTAACAAAGTTTGAGGATGCACCTGGCGGTTGATAAATCAAAACCCCACTATGGAAAATTTACTTGAAAGTGCTATTGTTAAAAAAGCAGCCTGCAATATTAATCTTTGAAAAGGTACAGTGGAAAGTTTGTCTGAAAATAATGGCAATCCCTCCCCCCTTTGAGTCTGCCTATCAAGTCTCATAACCGCGTAACCCTGAGGTAAAGCGTTAAGAATGTCTGGTGCTGAGTGTTCTGTTAGGCAAGTTTCAGAAAGAAATAAAGCCTCTGGATGATGGGCTACCAGAAAGTCGAAAACCGCTGCTTTATGCTTGACAAGAGAACGACAATTCAGTGCATAACAGTGTGTCCTAAAAAAGGGTAGGCTGGCTCTCACTCCCCCTAGCAGGCACTGTTGGTGGGGTCAGAAATAAGAAATCACACCTGCTATAGCCTCCAGTTCCATGGGAGACATCCAGCATAGGGCGGCAGTCGTTAGCAACAGTAGGAGCAAGATGGTTGATTTCACACTTGCCAAATATTGCCTGATACCAGTACTCCCCCACTGCAACAACTAGACCGGCAACCACAGAAAATGGCGTCAGGCACTTCAAACACTCGCTCGTTCTTCACAGGCGAGTCAAAGTGAACAAGCTAAAGGACTTACGGCGACATAAAAACAGTTTAAAATACAATTCCCTTGCAAATCCCCACACGCTACAAAAAGTGGTCTTACTGGGTGCTGCGCGGTCACGCCATGCCCCAACTTAAGTACTCCCCCGCTGCGACAACTAGACCGGAACCCACAGAAAATGGCGGCCGGCATTTCAAACACTCGCTCGCTCTCACAGATGAGTCAAAGTGAACAAGCTAAAGGAATTACGGTGGCATTTAAAATACTATTTCCTCGCAAGTCCCCACAAGCTACAAAAAGTGGTCTTACTAGTAATTATGCACAGTGATTAATCTTTATTTTTTTGTTTTGCTTCTCTAAGTTCACATGTACTGTATGAGTGGAATATAATGCATGATGTCTGATATTTTTTATACATAGCAATTTGGGTTACAGATACTGGCTGCAACGATTTTATCTTGGAATGTGTCCGTCTGTAATGCAACTGGTGCTCATGTAAAGCGCTCTGATACCGTCGGGTCTAGTTTGCGCTATATAAAACTGAATGCAGTGCGTTATTACTTAATAATGGAAATCTATGACTTGATTTATGTAAATCTCCAAAAATTTGAGTGTCTACTAAAATTTAAATCAGAGGGCCCAAATCAGAAAAAATGAAATTAGACTACTGTTTTTTTTTTTAGGGGAATTGTCAGAACCCCATTCAGAGGGCCACGAGACAAGCAGGAGTTACTGGATCCAACCATGGTGGTTGAGGCCTTTTACTCTTGATGTCCCGTGACCTTCCCTACTATGGATCCCGATCAACTAGGCTAAGCACCCCCTTCTGCACCTGACTCTAAGTTGGGTAAAGTAGGACGAGCAGTCAAGGCTCCTTCAGGGGGAAGCGCAGACACAGATCAGTGAACAAGACTCATAACTCAACGTGCAAGCAGTGCAAACAATGAATCAATGTTTAGTCAAATACTTGTTTTTAAATAATAGGAAGTATTTTATTTATTTATTTATTTATTTGAAAAGTTTTATAAAGCGCGAACAAGACCCAGACGGGTATCAGAGCGCTGTACAAAGAAGCAAATTGACGTTGACATGAAGAAACAATAACCGTACAATACAAAATAGCAGCATAAGAGGAGCCTGAGACATAAAAGAAAATGTGGGTGCTAGGGGAGGACGTGGTGGCAGGAGGACAAACAAGTAAAAGCCCTACTAGACGGGCCGTGTAGTTTAAGCAGCGCACTACGTCCAACCAATGACAAAATACATTTCAGATCCAAAGTAAAAGTGATTGTCAAGTACATATTTCAAAACATAAAGAGAAAAGATTGTCAGGCATACATTTCAACACACAAAGTAAAAATGATTGTCAAGCTCTAGAGGGAAGTGACTATCACATGGCCTAGAAGTTATTGCTGCTGAAGTTCTTCCAGAAGTATCCATTTGACCTGTTTCTTGAATGAAGCAGTTGAGGGGTTGGCTCTGATCTCCGTCGGTAGGGCACTCCAGATTCTTAGAGTCAGCCCTGAGAAGGTGCGATTGTAAGTACTTTTTTTTTTTAATTTAGGTGGTTTCAGGAGTAAGGTATTAGAGCTTCTTAAGTTTCGCCTGGAACCAGAGAGCTCGAGTTTCTTTTAATTCTAACTCTACACATGCAAAGGTAAATGGCATTCAAAAGCAATAACACAATCCCCTTTGAGGTCAGGGCTCTAGTAGTTGTCAGGCCACTGCCTGTCCTCCCACCTCTAGTTGAACAGGTTCAATGGTATTCCCCATTCACTGATGACCGCATCTAGGGAATGTAAACTATTAGGCTGTATTCAAGAGGTCTCTCCTCAGACTCTTTTAATAAGCTCACTAGTGTCTATGGGGTTGAAGCACCAATGGCAGTATGTCCCTCAGTGTCCCACAGGCCCAGTTCTTAGCTTAACTGCTCCGGTGATATGGAACCCTTCATTGGTGCAGCACAGTCCTGCTCCAGATCAGCAAAGTCTGGCTGCGCACGATCACACGTGGCAGCACCTGGCAGGTGCAGGTCCTCTCCCTCGAACCATGCCTCAGCTGGTTCTGGCGATCGGGAATGTTCCTGTTCCGGCAATTGCACAGTAAGTCACTTTGCCCTCCGCAATGATGGGGGTGGTTTCCTTGCTCGGCAATGTCCTGTTGATCCTCAGGCCTCCTTCCATGCAGTCTACAGAATGAGGGCTGGTCCTGCCTTGGTCACAGCAGCATTTTCTTGGTCTTGGGCAATGGCCTGGACCCTTGGACTCAGCGTCTCCAGTGGCCCTCTTGGCATACGGGGCCGCCGCCATGGCACTCACAAGTCCGGTCACACTGGCTTGCATTTGGCATCCATGGCAGCCCCTCCTAGCATACAGGGCTTGCGAAATGACCCGATACTCAAGCTATGGCCCGATAATTGCGGGGTGGGTTCTTCACACCTTGCTCCTTGGCTGAGTCTATAGCGGCCGTTCCTGGCATACGGGGTTGCTGAATCCGTTCAGCACATGGGCTACGGCCCGATCGGTGCGGAGCGGATTCCTCACACCTCGCACAGGGAATCCTCACATCAGGGCTCCCCTCTGGGCCTCACTCCCTCCAATGCTCTCCCCTCCCTCACAGGGCACACTGGTCTGAATGAGCAGGCAGGCGCTGGTGCTCCAGTTTCCAGGGCAGGTGGTCTTGGTTGCCCGGTCTGATGTCCCCTCACCCAGCAGGGATACTAAGCAGGCCTCAGCCCCCAGCCCTGGTCACAGGCAGAAGTCTTGTAGAGCTTCCCCTCCTCATACAGCCCATCTGGCTGCTAGGTAGATGACCAAGTTTTGAGGTCTCAGACTCCCCTACTTATAGTCCTTTTTCAGACACAAGATGTAATTTAGTGTCTGGGTCTTTGAAGTTTTATGTTGGGGTTCTGGTTCTTTGAAATGGACATCTTCCCCTTACTTCTTCCTCCTGAGGGATGTCTGTCACAGCAGGCAGGACTCCAAAACTGATTAACCCACAACAAGATTCATGGGAGTGACCAAAGGTCACACCTGGATGTCAGCCACAGTGATATGTGCATCAAAAGGTTAATCCTGGGTCCTCAGCCCTAATCTTTTATGATTCCCTTATCAGACCCATCTCTCTATTCTTGAGATGTATCCAGGCCCCTTCTTTGTAATCTGTTATTGAATCAAAGAGCCCTTTGAAATGCACACAGAAATACTGGCTCTCTCATCTTCCAGTGTATGTCCCAACCCGCTTACAGGAATGCAGCAATACACAAATCTGTCTGGGGGGGATTCCTTTACTCCTCATGTTTTCACCAGGCAGGCCTAGGCTTCCCAAGATGGAACCCAAGTTCCTCCATGTATTGTAACAGTGCAGGCACTTTTGCACTCAGTGTACATCCACAGCACACTTACTGCACAGCACTGTTATCCTCATGTATTATGCCACCACAAGCAGCACATGCATTCAGTCAGGGCATACTGTTCAGTACTGCAGTCTCTCTATGCTGTACCAGAGTGTGTTGTTTTAAAAACACACACTGCCAACTCGCACACATTTACTATATGTACACTGTACCACACGTCACTCTTTGTGTAGTGTATTTCTTGGTGGCGCACATACACTCAGCACGTTTCCACCACGCACGCACTTCCACATCAACCTGATGTAGGCCAGGGATGAGCTAAGCACACAGCAGCAGAACTTTTATGAAGGTGAGTGAGCCTGTAGGCCTCACTCCAGTGACATAGGGTAAAAAAGGTCCTGTGTACTACTACTGATCACTAGACGGTATGGTGCCACCACCATGCTTGTGTTGCTTAACTCCTGGTGAAGATGGTAGCCTTCCACTACCATGATAGCAGCACTTTGGGCTCTCCTCCTGGTCCAACAAGAATGCGCTTGATCCATATTTGCCTATGACAAAAAAATCAGCATTAGGGATCCAAACAACAATACAGTTGGGCACTCAGGGCAGGGGTTCACATCCCTTACCATGCAGAGGACTTTTCCATCCCAACAGGAATTCCCAAAGGTTTACAGGAGAACAGAGGGGAATCTGAGAGAGTTGCAGTTTCCAGGAAGCATTCCTAGAAAACGTTTGTCACTCTCCATTTGTGGCAATGTGAAGCAGTGGTGTAGAAAGGAAGGGGGGGGTGGTCCGCCCCGGGGGGCATGGGATTTGGGGCGGCGGCACCCCCCTGCTCTTACCTGCGGCCGTTGTGGGCGGCAAACATGCAGTGGTCTCCGGCACCCCCCACCCCGCTCTTACCTGCAGCTGTCGCGGGGCGTCAAATGCAGGGACCACCACAGGCGGCAAAAGGTCTAGCTACGCCACTGATGTGAAGGCATTTTCTGTAGGCAGAAATGGACTTTGTATACATTTATGCACAGGAAAATCTCTTATGTGAAGTGCAATTGCATTATATATCTTTTTTTCTCCACAGCAAAAGAATTTGTGGTGCATGTAGAAACCTTTTCCTTACACCGCCTCCAATTTTGTTTTGTTTTTTACTCCCATTTATGGAAATGGATGAACTGCTGCCTTTCCCTGCAGCAGACCTCCAATGGTTTCCAGAGTAGAATTGGGCTGTGGAGAAGTTTTTGAATATCCACAAACAAGTGCATAATTGGATGTTCCCAAACTTTCAAGAGCGTTATTGCCCTGGCAGCTCAATCCCCGCTCCTAAGAGAAGATCTTCTCTCAGAAAAGCAGTATGTGTTAAGCAAATCTTTGTACAATTTTAAAACAATGTTTTGTGAATTATAATTGTCACTGGTTATGCCCAAAAATGTGCATATACATGTGTGAGTGTAACTTGCTCGAGGAATTAGGTTAATGAATCAGGCCAGATGTGCAGTTTTGACTCCTATAGTTTATCATCGTACTATTTCGTGGTGCACCCCATGTTACCACAAGAAATGGAGGTAGAAAAGCTATGTATGGATCGCACGAGCACCTTCGAAAATCTTTAAAGATGTCCTTCGCACAACCTTCTGTAGGAGAGGTAGCCAGGTGCCTACTCAACAAGTTCCTGGAACTAGGTTTGTTCCCACCTGAGCTGAAAACCTCCTACATTAGACCACTCTTCAATAAGAAAAACCTGAACCCATCAAGCCTGGCGAACTACAGGCCTACATCAAATGGATCATACTTAAAAAAATATTTGAAAGAGCAGTGATTACTCAACTCTCAACCTTTACAGAACATAAAGGCTTAATGCCAGACTAACAATCTGGATTCAGAACAGGCAGAGGCAGAGTGTCAGCTATCATGTCCATTTGGGATGATCTAAAACTCACAGCGGACAAGAATAGAGTGGCACCCTATGGCTTCTGGACTTATCAGCTGCATTTGACACTGTCCACCACCACACACTACTACAAAGACTCCATTACGTCGGAATCTGTGAAAATGCTCTAAAATTGATTGTTTCTTACCTGAGAGTCAGACAAAGTGTAGTTTACTTACCACCTTTCACATCAGCTCCTCACACACAACAATGTGGCATCTCCTATAGATCCATCATCTACCTAACCTCCTTACCAAACCTAATTAAATCATTCAACCTCACCTGTTACAACTATGCAAATGACACCCAAATCTTTTTTAAAAAGTATGGCCTGGAAGACCTTCACAACTCAAAACTTGATGACCGCCTTGGTGCCATAACCACATAGATGATGAATAAACATCTGAAGCTCAATACCGCAAAACCAGAGATCATGACCTGCGGACAATGGCAAAAATACCAGTTTACCACCATATGGCCTAGGAACTTTAATCTAGTACACAAGGGCAGGTCACAAATCTCTATGCATTATGAACTCTTCTTTACATCTCACAATGACTCTCAGCTATCGATGCTAGTATCAAAGCCCCTCCCAGCAGATCTACCCCCTTTGCTCTCCCTCCAAACATGCTAGCTCAGGCCCATGACTTTAAACAAATTTTCAGACTGGACAACCCAGTGCAGTTACCAGGTAAGCAGACTATAATCATAATAAATGCCATAAAGGGACCTGCTGGGCTGTTCAGTGCTACCCGTGTACTGAAAACCATAACTTGTGCGTCTGTCTCTCATACTCTATCATCCACCACACTGCCACGCTCTGCATCCCATAACACGATACCCGCACCTCCAAGGTCCTCATGCATGACATGGAAACACTTCTCACATAAGATCACAAAACAAACACAACACCCTTCCAACTGCACACCCTACATGGCGTGGCTTACTGCCACCATGTGGCAAGCGCTCCAGTGCTGCACACAGGGGTAGCAAGCGCTATATAAATGCTTCAATACAATGACAGTCATAATGAAGTGCAGTATTTTTAATAAACTGATTCTTTTATGTCCGTTGGTTCTGGGTGCTCACTTCTGAAGAAGTTTGCGCTTGTGGTAAATACAGATAGCTGTGGCTACACTAGTTGGAGGCGGGGGCGGGGGCTGCTCGATATCATAGCAAGGGCGCCATGGACTGTAATGCAAGCAGTGGAAATGGGCCCCTGGCTTGCCGGATGGGTAACTGAGATGCAATGGGCCCCTCCACCCATGGGCCCCTCCACCCATGGGCCCCTGCACCTGTTGCACTATTTATAGCGACGCCCCTGGGCGTTCTTCCGTCTTTTCAGATTGTTACAATTCACCCCCTCTTTACAGGCGCTGCTGTAATACCGAGGCGATTCCTGCTTCAGTCTCAACCCATACCAGTATTACTTTACTTTCATTTTCCCACAAAGCGCATTCAATTTTTACCTCTAGAATATGTTAAATACATTTTATGCAATAGAATAACTCGTTGAGTGTTGTGGTATGTAGTGTTTCCTGGAGGTGAGCCATGCAAAAAAAATCGTCGTGCGGTTCGAACCTGTCTATGCTGAAAAAAGAACGCGGAAGGTGCCGAGCACGGTGGCGACTGAGTGAAAACCTCTCCATACGCTTCTGCATGTGGTCTATTGGTAGGAGTCCACCTGGTAGCCGGCTTGTAACGCCTTGCTGTCTGCTGCTCTGGGGGGACCACATTGGCCATAATCCTTTGCTCCCTGGAGGGAGGAGCACCACTGCTGCCAAACGCGCTCATAAGCGCACAACACCATCGCGGCGCGGGACGCACCTGGAGACCGGCTTGTAACGCCTTGCTGTCTGCTGCTCTGGGGGGCCACATTGGCCATAATCCTTTGCTCCCTGGAGGGAGGAGCACCACTGCTGCCAAACGCGCTCATAAGCGCACAACACCATCGCGGCGCGGGACGCACCTGGAGACCGGCTTGTAACGCCTTGCTGTCTGCTGCTCTGGGGGGACCACATTGGCCATAATCCTTTGCTCCCTGGAGGGAGGAGCACCACTGCTGCCAAACGCGCTCATAAGCGCACAACACCATCGCGGCGCGGGACGCGCGCGGGCCGCGCCCGGGCGAAGCCCGGGCCAAGGGCGGGCCCGTCCTTGCCCGTCATCGCCAGGAAGAGGCAGGGCAGGGCTACACCTCTTTCACTGTTCACGCAAGAGGCTTTTAGCTTCAAAATCAAGGTACTGTTGTTTGGGCTTATTGCATTCCTACAAGAGCCTTCCTTATTGGCTAGTTGGTAGACCGGGACCTTACTTTAACTTTTTCTATTTGTTTTTGGACTGTTTCGTTGGACCCTTAAACGTTCAGGACTTATAGCATTTACAATTTTATATAATTCTTATCTGGGTTGGCTGATCCCCGCAAGTACTGGGTAACCCGTATTGCTTTTTCTGTGGTCAACAAAACAAATTGCTTTTCCTATAATAGGTATGGGAAAACGGAAAGCCATGGAAAGCGCAGAGGTGGGGGGACTGGGAGCCAGGGGACTGGGTGTCGTGGGTTAGGCAAGGGGAAAAAGGCCAAAAAATCACGCAAACATGCTGCTAACAATTGTGTCCTAGATAGAATAGACACACTGATTAATGAGTGCGAAACTATATTGGTGTCAGATCACGTGGCCTTGTATAATAATGACAACTTAAACCCTTCTGATCCAAAATCCCCTGCCCGTCCGCTTGTTGTCGCTCCCATGTTCCATAAACACGTTAGCAAACGAATTATCCACCCAAGTGTTAATAAGGACTGTGACCTTGTTGGGGTACAAGAGAAGGTTGTTTCTGCCCCGGTTTTTGTCCCGGATGAATTAGTCTGCAAGCAATTGACTCCAACGAAGCATGATATTCTATGTTCAAATAGATTCGCCTTGCTTGCAACCTCTCCTGATGTAGTATGTGAGCAGGCTTCACCACCAGGTATATCTCAAGGTGGTAGTAATGATGAGCAATTACTTCTTGAAACATTAGGGCCTATTGATTCCCTTAGGGCGGAGATCACATCATTGAAAGGGTTGATTAAAGAGCTCACTCACTTGGTGAAGGCATTACTTCCTTGGGCCCATGAGGTATCCCAGGAGCAGCCACCTGCACTATCACGACAAATTTTTACCTTGCCTGGAGTGCCAAGCACTACAGGGGTAGATCTGGGGGAAAGTGGAGCTATTTTTCCAAATAACTCAGTTAATCATAAGTCTCCTGGTTCTACATTTCCAAGAACGAATATTCCTGAGTGTAAGATAACAAATAACTATCCAACATTACCCATGCCAAAAAAAGGCCAGGCTGTCTCTGGTGGCCTTTGCAGGCCAAAGGACATTACATGGCCTGCGAAGGTTCCACTACAACTCCTACAACGGAGAGATGCTTATTCATTACCACCATTGCAAGGCCCTAATATTTACATGATAAATGTACCTAAACTTGGCTCACATAATAATATAGAAAGCGTGGACTCTTTGACCAATAAGGTCATACATTGGATACGCCACACTAGAGGTTGTCGCTCAGTGATCCGTGAGGATATCACGCGGGCACGTAGATGTACTATTCCTACCCAAATTTATGATTGTATCGAGCTCACATTTTCTAATGTTGATCTGGCAGAGAACCTTTTGGCCTTGGAATTCAGATCTTGTGCTCCTCCTACTTCAGCTATACAGTTTAGGCGAGATCAAGTTTTCCCAGGGGACGGGTCCCAATCCCAACTCGAGGGAGGTTCAATGCTTGAAGCAGTGGATTGACTGCTTGTTGAGCCTGGCTGCTCATCAAGGTATGACACGGCGGGGGTTGGCCAGACTCATAATTTTAACGAGTGTTTTGTTCCCCTCTCCAGTAAAGATTCATCTGAGATTTTAGGGATGGTGTCGAACCACTCCGAACAGGGTTTACAAGAGATTGTTCCTTGCATTCTTCCTGATTTGTCATTGGCACCAGACCCTTTGGATTTATCTTGTACCTTAACACCGTATTGTTCATATGAGGGGGACTCAGGTACATGCCCACATCAGCTGAAAATTTTATCGTGGAATGTGGCAGGCTTACTAAACAAGTTATCACTGCCGCACTGGAATGATTTTGTGGAGGGCTTTGATATATGCTTATTCCAGGAGACGTGGAGTTTGGCCCCACTCCACAAATCTGGCTATGCCTGCTATTGCATCCCGGCAATATCAAAGGGGAGAGGGCGACCTTCAGGAGGGCTGATTATTTGGGTGAGCATTTCCTTAGACTGCCAGACCATTGTCCAATCTACCAAGAGTTCTGACATTCTGTGGTTAACTATTAAAGGCCCTAGGGGAGGAGGTATATTGGAGCTGTTCAATGTTTACATTAGAGGAATTAAGGGAGGCCAACAATCACCCATTGTTACACTTTTAGACCATTCCCTATCCAGTTGCAAGCCCGAAGCGAAAATTATAGTAGGAGGAGACTTCAACTGTACCTTTGAGCCTTTGAGCTCAGAGGACATGCTGGAGCTGGAGGATAGTGATGCAAAATGGTCGGTCCCCCCTCTTAATATTTCTCCCATTAGAAAGTGGTCCCCGCTTGCAATTCAATTTAATGCATTAACCATTGAACATGGTCTTAGAGCTGCAAACGGTAGAACCCACTCGGATACGCATGGTGCAAACACTTATAATAGAGTAGGCTGCTCTTCACGAATAGACTACATTCTAGTGGATGTAAAGTTATGGGTTCAAGTGTCAGACATGTATGTGGGCACCACAACTGACAGTGACCACAACCCTCTTTGTTTGACATTTGAATCGCTTTGGGCCACCCAGTCCTCACAGCAAAGCAGGAGGGCCACAGCTTCGGTTATAGATATCGTTCCTTCAAATTGCAAAAGATATCTGAAATGGCATATGATCAGCGCACATGAAATAAAACTATCTAGCGTTAAGGCAGTTGTCTCCTCTGGTATCCAAGCCCTCCAGGCAACTTTATTGACCGCCGAGCCCTGTGCAGGAGCTTTTTAGTTCACTTTCGCACTACAGAACAATTGAGCACTCTTTTCCTAGCCACCCAAAACCATGACAAAAAAAAGGCATTTCGGCAAAGACAGCACTTGTGGTATACTAAAAATGTAGACTAAATAGACAAACAATGGCAGCTGCAATTAGGTCTAAGAATTCCGAAATAATAAAACTAGCGAGAAAGAATTATAGGGCAGCCCTTCATGAGGCTAGAATAGAGTGGGATGAATGTCATTGGAAAAATTTGAAAGACGCAAGTCTACAGAAGAACAAAAACCAATTCTGGTCCCTTGTTAGTAAGGGTACTAGTCGAGACCCTATCTCTTTGTCTAACCATATCACAAGCCGTGAATGGTATGACCATTTTAGGAAATTGTATTCCACTCCTAACGATGAACGTCTGGAGGAGTTAAGCGACTCAACAGACGTTCCTCTGGCGGGGAATGCGATCAACCCCTTCACGCTGCTTGAAATTGAAATGGCTATTGCAAAGATAGTGCCGGGTAAAGCTCCTGGACCTGATGGTCTTCCTGGTGACCTCTTCTTGGCCGATTCCAGAAATTGGTCACGTTATATTCAACTTTTGATCAATAGCATAGCCAATGGATCCCCTATTCCTGACTCTTGGAAAGGAGCGCTGGTGGTCCCGATATTTAAAAAAGGGGATAGGGAAGACCCATCAAACTACAGGCCAATAAGCTTAATAGATGCCATGCAAAAGTTGGTAGGTAGAGTTCTCCTACAGCGAATACAGACTTGGGCTGAAGAGGAGGATATTTTATCCCAATATCAGGCTGGGTTTAGAAGAAACACAGGCACGATTGACCAAGTCTTCAGGTTATTGCTTATATATTGGAAGGTTGTTGTTATTGGTAAGGGAAGTCTGTACCTTGCTTTTATTGATTTAAGAACAGCTTTTGATCTTGTTCCTAGGCTAAGACTCTGGCAAACGCTGAGGGATATGGGTGCCCCCCCTCTCCTTCTTAATTTTTTAATTCGTTTGCACGAAGGAAACTTCGCCCAAGTTAGGTGGGGTCCCCATGGGGAGGTAACAGAAAAGATTCCAGTCGGCAGGGGAGTCCGCCAGGGGTGTGTCATGGCACCTACCCTGTTTTCTTTGTACATCAATGGGGTGGTGAGATTTCTTCAGGAGATCCAGTCAGATGCACCAATTCTGGCGGGCGAGAAAGTTCCTACATTGTTGTTTGCCGACGACACCCTTCTGGTGTCGAAAACCCCGATTGGGTTGCAAAGACTTCTTAATCGATACCAGCTATTCTGCGAATCCAGGGGTCTGGTTATTAATACAGAAAAGACAAAATTCATGGCTTTTAATCCATACAAGGCTTTTAAAAATGATTTAATTTTAAATAATATTCGATTAGAGAGGGTACATGTGTTTGATTATTTGGGCATCCGCCTCACTGACAAAATGCATTGGAAGCCGCACCTAGCTAAGATGTTATTAAATCACAAACGTGCTGCTGGAGCTCTCAGTAAAGAACATCGGGCCTCCTATAGTAGACCGGTAGCCCCAGCTCTTGCAATTTACGAAGCCAAAGCCGCAGCCGCTGCGTTGTACGGGGCGGAGCTATGGGGCTTTGAAAACACCGAAGATATTGGTAGGTCCGAGAATAAGTTTTTGAGGGATTTGGTAATGCTTCCAAGTAACACTCCATTAACCCCCTGATGTTTGATATGGGCAGACGGCCTTTTAGGGATATTGCAAAATTGCGCCCTCTTCTTTTTTGGGCGCGAGTGATGCGCACCCCAGAGCTTGTCAATTATGCCGCGGCCCTAACAGAGGTGATAGGTCTAGACTTAGGGCATAGGGTAAAGTGGATATCCAGTGTTAGAAGGCTGCTGTCCAAGTTGAGCTTTACGGAAGCATGGGAAACTCAGATACCACCTACCAAGGCAGAGCTTAAGCATACCTATTGGAACTGGGTCGATACCAAAGAACTGAGCAATCCAGAAATGGGGAGCTTAACAGAAGAGTTCTTTCGCCACAAACAGTGTAGAGGTTTGGAGCCCTACTTGGATAACATCCAGATACCACGTGATAGACAGTTATTCATGCAATTTAGGCTGGGTACACTTCCTATTAATGCAACCACCTCCAAGTGGCACTCTCACAAGTATCAAAGTAAGGCATGCCCTTGCTGTGGAGCGCCGTTGGAAAGCTTGCCCCATCTTTTGTTTAACTGTCCGGCATATTCCATTGCTAGGTCCAGCTGGATAAAACCGGTCTGTAAAATTATGGGCACACGTGACTATAGGATTGCTTTGCGCATCCTAAAAACTGACCCAGGTGTGCTTTTTTCATGTGGGGTGGCGAAGTTTTTGAGCCGTGCCTGGATCATCAGAAATAAAGCATTAAAGGGTACTAGCACGCTTGTGGAGGGATAAATATTTATGTCTGCTTATATACTTCCCAACTTCTGGCTGTTTCCCTTCATCTCCCTTGATATTTTAGTATAAATGTTTTTATTCGCAAGCTCCGTATACTATGTCTGGTTGTGCATCTAGGCTCACTTTTTTAACCATTTTGTAAGGCCTTGTATATAGCTGTTTTAAAAAATGTTTAAATTCTAGATCAATTTTTAGGTCTTAAAAGTCTTATAGTATCTTTTTAGCTATTTTTTAACTTTATCAAATCATGTATTTATATTAATGTGTTAGATTGCACTTTGAATGTCGGTCTGTGTTTTTTGTTTGTTGCTTTTATGATTCTAGCAATCGAAATAAAGCATTTGATTGATTGAAAAAAGAACTAACACTTGTTAATGCTGAGAAATGAAGTGTCAGCGGATCCGCGAAGCCGGGCCAGTGTACTATGGCACAATTACTGAAAAACAGCTTTAACGCGTCCTTCAGGCATGAAAGGAGTGTCGGCGCTAATTACAGACTAGACTACAAGTGTAACGAGGGAGCGGGAGCCAGCATTGTTACCCATGGCAGTCACCGCACAATGAAAAGGGCGTGGAAGGCCTGCTCGGTGTGAAGCCAGGGCGCCCGCGGCTCCTATCCAAGCAGGGATGATCCATGAAACCGACCTGCCTGCCAGCCTGGGTGGTAAATAATGGCATTGTTGGGGTTCACCGGGCCCTTCCCGTTCTTGGGCCTGTCAAGTTGCATCTACCGTATGTAAGAAGCAGCTTGCATTTTACAGCCGGAGTTGGTAGGAGCTGCAGGCCCTCCGTGCATAACTGCCCATGCCTTTCTGCAGCATATTGGAAATGATGATTTGTCCCACAAAATGGAATATCATTTGTATCCAGATCTGACCAAGAGGGACTTTAGCATCGGGATGTAGCGCAGCATATTGTATTCTGCAATCCTTTTAAAACAGGAATAACAAAACTCAAGAAAGCATTGGGAAAGTCCACATGCCTGGGTTTAATGCACTAGCGCTTGCAGCATTAGCTCATTACAGCATGAACACAGTAGGGAGCCTGTAGGAGCAGCGAGAGGGCATAGTTGAAAAGTATTCCCTCATGCAGTTCAGTGCAATCACTCGATTGGAGGAAGAAGGATACATACAAGCAGCCAATTGCATTAGGTGAGAGATTAATAATCACTGCTGGTTATATTGTCAGCAAGACTTCAGTTTGACTGCTGATCCCTCAAAACCGAGACCTAAAGTGCATTTTTCAAAAGTGTTTCTCTCCTGCGCCTCTCACTGCAATCGGTGCATAGTCTTGTCACCAATGTAGGTTTTGTACCCGGCATGACCGGTATTTTAATTAGGGGTGTGCAAAGCTTGCAGAGTTTCACTCTGCTGAATTCCACTGAGTTACATGACAACTCTGCAAAATTCCACGGAGTTCCGTGAGTGGGTGGAAATCGGCACGTCGTGCTGATTTTCAACGGTGGGAGCTTGTTCCGTGCTGCAAAATCGGCACAAACAGCACCACGCGGTCCGCCAGAGGCGCTGCTTCTATGCTGCTGCTTGAGTAGTTTCTACTCAAGCGCCAGCTTTCTCACCACAAACCAGGGCCGGCTCTAGGGCAGTGCGACCGGTGCCACCACACCGGGTTCTGACTTAAGGGGGTACAGAGTTTGCAAGTTTATTTTGATTTTAAAAGCGCCTACTGTCGCCTTCCTTGCCTCCATCAATTTCCAGGCAACAATAAAAATGTCGAGATAACTCCAGTGTTTAATGTTCTTCCTGGAGAGAGATCGGAGGTTTGTCAAGTTGAGGTTTTGACTGATCATAAAATAGCACAGACGGTTAATATGCCTGCTGCAATGAACGTGTACCACGCAGATCACAAAGTGCATATAATGTAAATAGGTCAGTGGGTTACTGCTTTTCTAAGAGACATCCTTTTGTTACTTGCAGTTTATAAGTTAAAATCCTAATATAGAACAGTGAATTATTAACTGTCATCAAAGAACTGCGTGCACACTGCAAAATATAGATTAGAGCATGGGTACTCGCAAACATTTTCCCAGGGGGCAAAAAGTTTAGTCTGTGATTTGCCTGAGGGCTGCATTGATGCCAGCGGGGTGGCGGTCGGGCGACCGGGTCGTGGGGATCGGTGATAAGGTTTGGTGTAGGCGAAGTGAAGCATATACATGTAGTTGTCTGGATTGAACAATGTGAAACCAGAAAACCTGGGATTAAGGCCGGCTTCCCCACTTTTCCAAATTGTGTGATCCTAGGCAATTGTTTAATTTCACATTCCCTTCTTTTTCTTCATTTTCACATATAAGAGGACCACGAAATACATGATTTCAGGGTGTGCCCTGTACAAAACCTGCTCCTGTCTTTGATTTAATAAACTATAATGTTGTTCATGTATATTAGGAACCCAGGCCAACCAAAAAGTGCACATAACCTGCCTCTTTACTTCACTATTGGCATTGTTTTCAGGGTAGGAGCAAGAATTAATGTTTCTAAATTCATGTTTGAAAACGATCACTTTTAAATTAATACTGCTCAATGTTCTGATATAATGAATTATACTATGGTGAAAAGGTTATGCATGTTCATTAAATATACTTTTTTGATTTTGAAGAGACTCATAATTTTACACTTTTGCTGCAAGATGTCTTCAAAGGTGAAGGTGTTTCTAAAGGTAAGTGCAGTACTCCCAGGTTACTTAGTTTCTTTGACACCAATTAACCTTGAAATAAATCATTGCCTCTCTATTTGATATCTTTTATATTGTTAGTGCTCAGTGGAGTAAGCAGCAGCCTAGTGATCCTGTTGATCAGGAGGCTGTATGCAAAGGTCAGGGGGACCGCATGCGGGCTCGGGCCGTACATTGAGTATCCATGGGTTAGAGCATAGAAATCGATTCTTATTATTAAAGAGAACCCCCAACTATGGTGTTCCGTTCTCAATTCTGAGTTTGTGCTTCTCCAGACCAAGCACTCTTAAACTATACTGCCTAACAATATGGATGACATGTCACTCCTACACCTTGTCATCCTCTGGCTTATGTAACATTTCCTATACACTGACTTACACACATATCATCGATTGTCTCTGTGTAATGTGTGTGTGATGCAATCTGCTCTGACACCCTACACGGTAATGAGTTACACTATGTAACTAATTAAATGCATCTGAGAGAGAGTGGTTATGGAGACTTGAGGGGCACTGTTAAAAGGTAGTGGTGAGGGAATCCGTGGTGGAGATGGTTACTGTTAGACCTGGCATCCTTGGCGTGGGTCTCCCTTCCATTTTTTCGTAATGCCTCCACTGTTGCCGATATGTTTTTGCTGGACTAGATGCTCATGGGCACTTTGCCGCTGCTAAACAGTGCCAAAGTGCAAGTGCTCCCTATCGTTAATTGACCTATGTATTAGTGACTCCATGATTGGATGATTGGTTTACTTGTCAGTCCCTAGTACAGTGCACTCAGTGTGCCCAGGGCTTGTAAATCCAATGCCGCTGGTGGGCTCGCAGCACTGGTTGTGCCACCCACAGAAGCGGCCTGTAAAATGTGTCTCAGGCCTGCCATCGCAGAGCCTGTGTGCAGCCTCGGGCTGCCATGTCGACTTGGTGAGTACACCCACTTACCAGTCCCTAAACCTTCCCTTTACTGCATGTTGGTCACCCCTAAAGTAGGCCCTAGGGCAGGGTGCATTGTAAGTATAAGGTAGGACATGCCCTGGTGTGTGTGGCATGTCCTAATAGTGAATTACAGCCATTTTCGTTTTTCACTATTGCAAGGCTACCTGCTCCCCATAGGCCAGAATGGGCAGACTGACTATTACACCTTATAGTCAGAACTGACCCAGGGGACATGGTAGAAAAACGAATTTAGTATGCCTGAACTCAGGATGATAAAATACATCTTTTAGTGAAGTTGGTTTTAACATTCTGTGTTTGAAAATACCACTTTTAGAAAGTGGGTATTTTCTTGCCTAACTATCCAAGCCTGCCTCTGCTAGGTTGTGTATTCCTTGTCTGGAGATTGAGTGACAGGGGCTGGGGGTGGCTACGGGAGACAGGGTGAGTCAGCGCAGGGCTGAATAGAAAGATCTGCATCCAGAGTGGAGGGAGGAGTTGCACCTGGGTCTGAATAGGGCTGTGCCTGCCTTCCACAATGCTGGCTCCACCTCCTGCCGGGCGGCTGAGCACTCTGCCCCACATTCTGAAAGGAAAGAAGGAGTCAGAAAAACAAAGTGCTCCAGGACTGACCAGAACTGGTTTTGGACTAGGCAGAGGCCTCTCTGCCTCCAGAGAACAAAGAGAATCAGGGTATAAGAGGGGTACCCAGACCCCAGGAAAATTAGATCACTTTTGGGAACAAGAAGAAACCTTTGCTGAGGAGCGGAACCAAGAAGAAACTGAGGAGAGTCTATCCCTAAGCCTGAAGTGCTGCTTGGGGGATTGGCCTGCAGTGGTTTGCCTGACTGCCAAAGAAAGGAGAAAGGAACTTTTGCTTTGCTGTGACTTTCATCAACTTGTGAAGGATCTCCAAGGGCTTGGAAGAGAGCTTGCCCCTGACCGAAGTCCCAGGACCATTGGACTTCACCCCCTTTGTGAATTGCTGCTGGAAACTCTGTTTCAGTGGCTACAGAGGTAGGGAGCTGTGACCGACTCTCACGACCGACTCGGTGTCCTGTAAGCACCGCATCGAAGCACCGTCTCGCCCTGCAACGCACGGCCCTGGTCTCACCGACTCCGTCAACGAGCCGCTGCCTGCACCGCATCGAGGGACAACGCGTCCTGCAACGCTTCGCTACGCCGAATCGAACTGGTCCGACTGACACGGTCACTGCTGCTGAGTTCGAGTCCTGTGACCGCACCGGAGTTGGGCACCGCTCGCACGCTTTGCGACGCACCGCCCGACTCGCACCGCTGTCCGGACTGATCGACGCCAGCTCCTGAATCCGGCTCCGTCGCCGCACCGCAACCTGCCAGCACCGCATCGAAGCACCGTCTCGCCCTGCAACGCACGGCCCTGGTCTCACCGACTCCGTCTCGACGACGTCAACGAGCCGCTGCCTGCACCGCATCGAGGGACAACGCGTCCTGCAACGCTTCCATTTTTGCATCGCGACCGCGACGAACAGCCATCCGGCTCGCACGCCCGTGCCTGCCGCTTCAAGTAAAAGGTACTGTGACCGAGTCTGTCTACGCTGTGTTGGCCCGTCTCGACGCGGTCAGCGGGATTTGTTAGACTCTGTTTGTTCTCGACATCGCCGTAGCCGGAGGAGGCTACCGACTCGCACAGAACCTTGAATTAAGCCTTTTTGATCAGAACTAAGTATTCTTAACAGTATTGTGGATTATTTTTGTCGTTTATGGTCTTGTGATAAATCTATATAAAGTATACCTATTTTTATAAATATATAACCTGTGTGGTGTCCATTTGTAGTGTTGTCACTTGATTACTGTATGTGTTCACAAATGCTTTACACACTGCCTCTGAACTAAGCCTGTCTGCTCGTGCCAAGCTACCAAGAGGGTGAGCAGGGGTTATTTCGGGAGTGTACCTACTTTCCCTGACTAGACGCAAGGGTCCCTATTTGGACAAAGGTACCTACCTCTGCCAACTAGAGACCCCCAAATCTAACATTGGTGGTCAGCGGTGAGGATTCTGGACTTGCATTTGTGACTCATGTACAGTGATTGGTGAACACTACTTAGTGAGTGCAGACCAAAACGCAACCACATACTTTAATAGCATTTTTTCTGGGATTTCCTATTTTTGCAAATGCCAAGTTCAGTCACTATGGAGAAACCAGCATCAGTAGCCTCTGTTGAAAGTGATTGGGAAGAAGAGAGGCTAGAATGCTACACCCTTAAGCAGCTCAAGCAATTCTGCAAAAAGTTTAAAGTGTCCATGACCGGGATCTCCAGGAAGGAGGACCTCCAAAAGGCGCTGAGGGCCTGGGTCGAATCAAGGAGTGCCCCTGTGGAGGGGGCTGAGAATGCAGAAGGGCAGCTGGAGGGGCTATTGGGTCCAGGGGCTAGAAGACCACCTTCCCCAGTAGGTAGCAGTGTTTCTGCCAGAGGACTGTCTCCAGAGGAGTTGGAGGACAGGAAAGAGAGTAGGATGCACGAAATAGAGCTGACCAAACTCAAGCTGAATAAGCAGTTAGAATTCGAAATGCAAACAAGGAAATTAGCCCTAGAGGAAAAGAAAATGCAGTTTGAACATGAGAAAGTTTTGAGGGAGTTGGAATTGAAGGCCAAGAGCTTAGAGATTACTCCCTCTGGTGGCAGTGTACCGCCTGTGCCTGTTGAAGCTAGGGTGTATATTCCCAAAGATGTGGTGAAGGAGTTTTTTAAAAATGACGACATAGGGCAGTGGTTCAAGGCCTATGAGGTAGCCATGTCTTCCCACCGGGTCCCTGAGAAGGATTGGGGAGCGGGGTTGTGGGGACGCTTCCTCAGTGAAGGGCGGGATACCTTGTTGGATTTGCCCTCTGAAGTCTATAATTCGTACAGCCACATGAAGGATGCCTTAATGACTAGATATGGTTTGACCCCTGAGCTTTATAGGCAAAGGTTCAGGAACTGTAGTAAGATTGAAAGCAGTACCTGGGTTGAATATGTGACCTTCTTTTGCAGAGCCTTGGATGGTTGGGTAAAGGGTAGCAAAGCGACTGATTTTCAGGCGCTCTTTGATTTAATTGCCTGGGAGCACTTGTCCGGTAATTGTTTTCCTGAGCTACGCCAGCACCTGATTGATAGTAAGCTGACTAACCCTAGGCAGCTTGCTGAGGAGGCGGACCGCTGGGTGAGTACCCGGGTCCACAAGGGTCACGTGGGAGACTCCGCCAAGGGTGGGCAGGGTCCCCAGCAGAAGAGTGGGGGGACAAGGGTAAACAGAAGGAGTTCCATAAAGGGCCCCAAAGTAGACCCCAAGGGAACCAAGGGAAAGGTTCCCAGCCTCCCCTGAGAAGAAGCCAGTGGCCCTGACAGGCCCCCTGTTCACCAGGGACCCCTGGTATGTTACAAGTGTGGCGCCCCTGGCCACAAGGCAAACGATCCTCGTTGCCCTTTGCATGGAAAACCAGCACCCACCAGTGCAGTCCCCCGGCAGTTGGCTAGTGTAGCCCTGGGGGAGGAGTTGGGTGCCCAAGGTGGGGGGATCCCACAGTGTTTTCCCTTGTCTCATTAGGAGACTCTGAGATGGTCCCTAGGACCCCGCTGCCTGAGAACACTAAGAAATACAGGCAGTGGGTGACCATCAATGGCCATAGGGTGGAGGCTCTGAGAGACACAGGAGCCAGTGTGACAGCTGTCAAGTGTCACCTGGTGTCTAAAGAGCAGGTTATCCCTGATGCATTCTATCCGGTTGTTGCCGCTGACAACACCGAGAGTCACTGCAAGGTGGCTCAGGTTCCCTTTGAGTGGGGGGTCTCGGGTACTCTTCAAGTAGCTGTGAGGCCAGCCATGCCTGTTGACTGTTTGTTAGGGAACGATTTGGAGAGCTCACCTTGGGCTAAGGTGGAGCGGAGTGCGCATTTAGAAATGTTGGGCTTGCCTGATTGGGCATGTGTGACCACCCGGTCAATGGCAGCCAAAGGTGTTCAAGAGGACCTGGAGCCTGAGAGGGAGGCCCAGGTGCCTGCCGGAGAGAGAGGAGGCAGGGGCGCGGGAAACCGGCCCCCGAGGTTCCCACGGTCCAGGAGGAGGCAGACCCTGAGGGGGATGCCCTGGAGCCTACAGGGGAACAGGTAGCTGAACTGGGGGACCTACCTGAGCTGACCCATTGGCAGCAAGAAGGAGGACCCTCCAGGGAAGAGTTCTGCAAGGAGCAGAACACATGCCCTTCTCTCGTGGGTCTGAGGCAACAGGCCACAGACCAGGCAGCAGGTGATCAGTCTGGATCACATTGGGTTTACTGGGAGAATGGTCTCCTGTATTCAGAGCCTAAGGTTGCTGAGCCTGGGTCAGCCCGTGTGCTGGTGGTACCCCAGCGCTTCAGAGCCTTCCTACTGGGGTTGGCTCATGATGTACCGTTAGCGGGACATCTGGGGCAGGACAAGACCTTTGACAGGCTTGTTACCCATTTCTATTGGCCCCAGATGCGCAGGAGTGCCGCCACTCACTGCAGGACATGCCAGACTTGCCAGGCAAGTGGAAAAGTGGGAGGAAGCACAAGGCTCCTCTCCAGCCATTCCCTGTGGTCAGCACCCCTTTGAACGGGTGGGTATTGACATTGTGGGGCCACTGGACCCCAAGACAGCCATGGGCAACAGGTTTATCCTGGTCTTGGTGGACCATGCCACCCGGTACCCTGAAGCCATCCCTCTGAGGACAGTAACGGCCCCCGTGGTGGGACGGGCACTGATGGGAATTTTCTCACGTGTGGGATTCCCTCAAGAGGTGGTGTCTGACAGAGGTACCAACTTCGTGTCCAAGTACATGAAGTCCCTGTGGCAGGAGTGCGGTGTAACTTACAAGTTCACCACTCCTTACCACCCTCAAGGAAATGGTCTGGTTGAGAGATTCAACCGGACCCTCAAGGGCATGATTATGGGTCTGGAAGAACCCATGAGGCGTAAATGGGACGTCCTCTTACCATGCCTATTGTTTGCATACCGGGAGGTGCCACAGAAGTCTCTAGGGTTCAGTCCCTTTGAGCTCCTCTATGGACACCCGGTGCGAGGACCTCTGAGTTTGGTCAAGGAAGGCTGGGAGCAATCTCCCAGGAAACCTCCCCAGGATGTATACAGTTACATGCTGGCCTTCAGGAACCAGACTAGGCGTTTCAGAGAGCTTGCTGAGGCAAATCTGGAAGCCAGCCAGGAGGAGATGAAGCGGTGGTACGACCAGAATGCCACTCTGGTAGAGCTTCAGCCTGGTCAGAAAGTGTGGGTCATGGCCCCTGTGGAGCCTTGTGCGCTCCAGGACAGGTGGACCGGCCCTTTTACGGTGGTGGAGCGCAAGAGTCCAGTTACCTATTTGGTGGACTTGCAGTCTCCCAGGAACCCCTTGCGGGTCCTGCATGTGAACCGCCTGAAGCCCCACTTGGAGAGGTCCCAAGTGGGCATGCTCTTAGCTACAGATGATGGAATGGAGGAGGAGACCGAGCCTCTTCCTGACCTCCTGTCAGCCCGAGAGCAAGATGGATCAGTGGAGGGAGTGAACCTCTCTACCTCCCTGACACCTGAGCAGCAGGGTGACTGTCGCCAACTGTTGGGACAGTTCCCTGACCTGTTCTCCCTGGTTCCCAGTGTCACTCATTGGTGCGTCCATGATGTGGACACTGGGGACAGTCTTCCTGTGAAGCACAAGGCTTACAGGGTGACTGACAGGGTCAGAGCCTGCATCAAGGAGGAGGTCTCCAAGATGTTTGCGCTAGGGGTGATTGAGTCCTCTAACAGCCCATGGGCCAGCCCCGTGGTCTTGGTTCCAAAAGCTGCCGCGCCTGGTGCCACACCAGAACTCCGGTTCTGTGTGGACTACAGGGGACTCAATTCCGTCACCAGGACTGACGCCCACCCCATCCCCAGAGCTGATGAGCTCATAGATCGGTTAGGGGCTGCGCGGTACCTCAGCACGTTTGACTTAACGTCTGGATACTGGCAGATCGCCTTGACTGATGGGGCAAAAGAGAGGTCAGCATTCTCCACACCAGATGGGCACTACCAGTTCCGGGTGATGCCCTTTGGGATGAAGAATGCCCCTGCCACCTTTCAGAGGTTGGTCAACCAGGTGTTGGTTGGACTGGAGGATTTCAGTGCCGCCTACCTGGATGACATCGCAGTGTTCAGTGCCCGTTGGGAAGAGCATCTGCGCCACCTCTGGGAAGTGTTGATGGCGCTGCGGAGGGCAGGCCTCACAATCAAGGCGAGTAAGTGCCAGATTGGGCAGGGTTCTGTGGTGTACTTGGGACACCAGGTTGGGAGCGGCCAGGTGGCGCCCTCCAACCGAAAATTGATACCATTCTGGCTTGGGAGCCCCCAAGACCCAGACAGAGGTGAGAGCCTTCCTAGGACTCACCGGGTATTACCGGAGATTCGTCAAGGGGTATGGCAGCATTGTTGCCCCCTTGACCGAGCTGACTTCCAAGAAGCAGCCCAGGAAAGTGATTTGGACTGACGCCTGTCAAAAGCTTTTGACACCTTGAAGACTGCCATGTGCACGGCGCCTGTGCTCCAGGCACCCAACTTCTCCAATGAGTTCATTGTTCAAACCGACGCTTCAGAGCATGGTGTAGGGGCTGTTCTATCACAGATCAATGAGGAGGGCCTAGACCAACCTGTAGCCTTCATCAGTAGGAGGTTACTTCCCCGGGAACAGAGATGGAGTGCTATTGAGCGTGAGGGCATTTGCTGTGGTCTGGGCACTGAAGAAGCTGAGACCATACCTGTTTGGGACTCACTTCCGGGTTCAGACAGACCACAGGCCCCTCAGATGGTTGATGCAGATGAGGGGTGAGAATCCAAAGCTGTTGAGGTGGTCCATTTCCCTACAGGGGATGGACTTTACGGTGGAACACCGCCCTGGTACAGAACACGCCAATGCTGATGGACTGTCCAGATTTTTCCGCCTTAGCGATGAGAACTCCCTAGGGGTAGGATAGTTCTCCCCACATTTCAGCTGGAGGGGACACGTGTTAGACCTGGCATCCTTGGCGTGGGTCTCCCTTCCATTTTTTCGTAATGCCTCCACTGTTGCCGATATGTTTTTGCTGGACTAGATGCTCATGGGCACTTTGCCGCTGCTAAACAGTGCCAAAGTGCAAGTGCTCCCTATCGTTAATTGACCTATGTATTAGTGACTCCATGATTGGATGATTGGTTTACTTGTCAGTCCCTAGTACAGTGCACTCAGTGTGCCCAGGGCTTGTAAATCCAATGCCGCTGGTGGGCTCGCAGCACTGGTTGTGCCACCCACAGAAGCGGCCTGTAAAATGTGTCTCAGGCCTGCCATCGCAGAGCCTGTGTGCAGCCTCGGGCTGCCATGTCGACTTGGTGAGTACACCCACTTACCAGTCCCTAAACCTTCCCTTTACTGCATGTTGGTCACCCCTAAAGTAGGCCCTAGGGCAGGGTGCATTGTAAGTATAAGGTAGGACATGCCCTGGTGTGTGTGGCATGTCCTAATAGTGAATTACAGCCATTTTCGTTTTTCACTATTGCAAGGCTACCTGCTCCCCATAGGCCAGAATGGGCAGACTGACTATTACACCTTATAGTCAGAACTGACCCAGGGGACATGGTAGAAAAACGAATTTAGTATGCCTGAACTCAGGATGATAAAATACATCTTTTAGTGAAGTTGGTTTTAACATTCTGTGTTTGAAAATACCACTTTTAGAAAGTGGGTATTTTCTTGCCTAACTATCCAAGCCTGCCTCTGCTAGGTTGTGTATTCCTTGTCTGGAGATTGAGTGACAGGGGCTGGGGGTGGCTACGGGAGACA
This sequence comes from Calotriton arnoldi, assembly GCA_963921515.1. NCBI lineage: Eukaryota > Metazoa > Chordata > Amphibia > Caudata > Salamandridae > Calotriton > Calotriton arnoldi. The sequence goes on along the minus strand of CAWUFW010008239.1, from coordinate 109,982 downwards.
GGGTGAGTCAGCGCAGGGCTGAATAGAAAGATCTGCATCCAGAGTGGAGGGAGGAGTTGCACCTGGGTCTGAATAGGGCTGTGCCTGCCTTCCACAATGCTGGCTCCACCTCCTGCCGGGCGGCTGAGCACTCTGCCCCACATTCTGAAAGGAAAGAAGGAGTCAGAAAAACAAAGTGCTCCAGGACTGACCAGAACTGGTTTTGGACTAGGCAGAGGCCTCTCTGCCTCCAGAGAACAAAGAGAATCAGGGTATAAGAGGGGTACCCAGACCCCAGGAAAATTAGATCACTTTTGGGAACAAGAAGAAACCTTTGCTGAGGAGCGGAACCAAGAAGAAACTGAGGAGAGTCTATCCCTAAGCCTGAAGTGCTGCTTGGGGGATTGGCCTGCAGTGGTTTGCCTGACTGCCAAAGAAAGGAGAAAGGAACTTTTGCTTTGCTGTGACTTTCATCAACTTGTGAAGGATCTCCAAGGGCTTGGAAGAGAGCTTGCCCCCTGACCGAAGTCCCAGGACCATTGGACTTCACCCCCTTTGTGAATTGCTGCTGGAAACTCTGTTTCAGTGGCTACAGAGGTAGGGAGCTGTGACCGACTCTCACGACCGACTCGGTGTCCTGTAAGCACCGCATCGAAGCACCGTCTCGCCCTGCAACGCACGGCCCTGGTCTCACCGACTCCGTCAACGAGCCGCTGCCTGCACCGCATCGAGGGACAACGCGTCCTGCAACGCTTCGCTACGCCGAATCGAACTGGTCCGACTGACACGGTCACTGCTGCTGAGTTCGAGTCCTGTGACCGCACCGGAGTTGGGCACCGCTCGCACGCTTTGCGACGCACCGCCCGACTCGCACCGCTGTCCGGACTGATCGACGCCAGCTCCTGAATCCGGCTCCGTCGCCGCACCGCAACCTGCCAGCACCGCATCGAAGCACCGTCTCGCCCTGCAACGCACGGCCCTGGTCTCACCGACTCCGTCTCGACGACGTCAACGAGCCGCTGCCTGCACCGCATCGAGGGACAACGCGTCCTGCAACGCTTCCATTTTTGCATCGCGACCGCGACGAACAGCCATCCGGCTCGCACGCCCGTGCCTGCCGCTTCAAGTAAAAGGTACTGTGACCGAGTCTGTCTACGCTGTGTTGGCCCGTCTCGACGCGGTCAGCGGGATTTGTTAGACTCTGTTTGTTCTCGACATCGCCGTAGCCGGAGGAGGCTACCGACTCGCACAGAACCTTGAATTAAGCCTTTTTGATCAGAACTAAGTATTCTTAACAGTATTGTGGATTATTTTTGTCGTTTATGGTCTTGTGATAAATCTATATAAAGTATACCTATTTTTATAAATATATAACCTGTGTGGTGTCCATTTGTAGTGTTGTCACTTGATTACTGTATGTGTTCACAAATGCTTTACACACTGCCTCTGAACTAAGCCTGTCTGCTCGTGCCAAGCTACCAAGAGGGTGAGCAGGGGTTATTTCTGGAGTGTACCTACTTTCCCTGACTAGACTCAAGGGTCCCTATTTGGACAAGGGTACATACCTCTGCCAACTAGAGACCCCCAAATCTAACAGTTACCAACTCCACCACGGATGGGGGCGCCAACAAACATTGTCGCACTGAGCGCCACTAGCACTAAAATCGGCCCTGCCACAAACGGTCGCGACCGCCCGTGTTTAGAAAATCTCGGGTGCCATCCTAGCACCCAAAAATGGTGCTAGGTGACGGCAATACTTAGGGCGCTCACCAATTTCCCGTTGGAAGGCTGTGCTCGAGAAAAAAAACTCCGCCCCACAGAGTAACATGGAGTGGCCAAACTCCATGAACTCTGAATGCGACGGAGTGTAATTTATCACTCACCCCTAATTTGAATGCCCCTGCCAAAAATTTGGAAAATAATCTAAACCCTGTATTTTTCCCCCTTATTAGTGCCTACTTTAAACAGTAATTGTAAGAAGAAAGCACTTTAAAATGTGTTTTACAGCTGCGTTAATGACCTTTGGCTGATAAAGTAAACAAAGACAGAAAGGCCATGTTAAAAACGAATACAGATGATTTCATATAAAGTTCTACATAAGAATAATGTTCAGGCCTTTGCAGAATCTTAAAATGTGAACAGGTGGCGGGTATTTCCTGTGGGAGAGTTTGCAACCCGAGTGAATGATGAGTGCCTAGGGCAAGAATGACAATAAATAACAACATGGTATTTAAATGCCCTTAGCCCAGCTACCAGTGGGTGGCCCTAGCTGTTCATTTTCTGACTTTTGAGAATTATTCTGATGACCTGACATTTTCGAAATACATTTTTCCCATTTAGTATGCATTGCATGAAGTGAAATAACAGCCATTTTTAGTCACAGGATTTACCAGGCACCCCACAATTAGGGCTGAGTGATGGAGCCGGCTGCCTGGAGTGAAGGTTGGAAACACTGAACTGATATTGACACAAAACGTGTATAATTATCCATTAACCTGATGAGTGTGTGCTAACAGGCAGCGGCAGCACGGCAATTTACTCTTCAGGAAATGTAGGCCGGCCCCTGCTTTGAACTATGAATGCACCAGCACAGATCCCCAAGGAATGTCTTTTAATGATGTCGTCACTCTTTGTTTAGAAGTGCTAAATGATATCAAAGCTCCTAAAGCAAACTGAAAACCAGGGAATCGGTTCTGTTTATAATGTTCCTTCCACAGTTTTTTGCGCGAGCCGCTCCAAAGGAATGCAGCTTTCGATTTTCCCCAAATAATATATAGATTTTTTAAATGTTCTTTATGGCTAGCTGAGAAGAGGCATCGCACGCAGAACTGGTGACGTGTGATTTCAAGAGAGGGCGGCTTGCGGTGCACACATGTTGTGTTGCTAAGGTGTGGCGTGAAATCCTCTGGCAGTAAAAGGGCGCGTCCATTCAAGACCACACAATAGGGCTGTCACACGTTAGTCATCCACAGTTTCACGTGCAAAGAATTGGATATGAATGTGAGCTAAAAACAGACAGAGATTACAGATCTGTTATTTTTGTTTCACTTATCGAGAAATGTGTACCTGTCTTGAATATGCTACAGTTCTTGTTACAACAACATGCACGCCCCTGTCCTGTCTCTGAAGGAAACTTGTGATAATCGAGGGGTGTACAGGATCGGAAAGTGATCCACATGCAGTGCTGTGAGCGCGTGGACTGTCTCCAGGCATGGAGCCTGATTTAGATCTTGGCTGATGGGTTACTCCTCACAACAGGCACGGATATCCTGTCCGCCGAAATATAAATGCCATGTATTTCAGCAGACGGGATATCTGTCACCGTTATGACAGAGTAACCCATCCTCCGAAACCTTAATCAGGCTCATAGTGAAGCACTTAATACAGGCAACATATGTGGGACCACCCCCACCACTAGTAGCCAGGAATGAATAACAGGGCTGACTGACACTGGGGCCCGCGTCGTCACTGCTCCTGCTCTCCTGCCTCCGACAGGAACTGGAAGCAGGCAGCCTCCCTCCCCTCCCGTGAGCGTTGTGATTGGTCGGGATGCCGCCCAGCCAGGGGCTGTAGGGGATGGCATGTTCTCCATGTAGGCTGCAATAAAGCCTGCATGGAGAAGTGCAGAGTGTGTATGACTGGTTTGGGCGGCCCGAGAGGGCCGACCAAACAGTCTTTGCGCACTCAGGAGTGGGCAAACCACTCATGCCCTGCCTGGGCAGCTCCGCCCGCCCGCCCGCAATGCGCAAAGAAACATAAAAGGGTAATAACCAAAAGTTATTACCATTTTATGTTTTGGCTTTCTCATACTGCGAGAAAGCAGTGGGGTGACGCTCCTCCGCCCTAGTGGAGGAGCCGCCCTTGGCACACACCCTTGGTCAGGATGGCAAACGTTTGCTGCATGGAGACACTTTGCGCACATTGAGTTATCAGTAGATGTTTATTTCGTGTTTTCAATCATGGCGGAATGTTTTAGGGGTTCATTTATTCCCCTATTACATCCTAAATCAGGTCCATGGTGTTTTTGATTGATATAGATGTGACCAGACCTTGAGTTATTGGTGTGATTACTATGCATCCTCTGTCCCTCTACCATCGCTTGCAGTTTGCCTTGACTGCTCATTATTGCTGCCCTAACAGAGTTAAACTAGCACTAGGACACCAGTGGTGTGCAATGGGACCCACCACGTAAACTGCCTAGTACCCAGACTCAGCCCCAGGACCCATAGAAAAGGCTTCTTATCTCCTTCTGTGTTTATTCCCTTATTTGCAAATACTGGGATCACTTATAAAGTGGCTCAAATCAGGTAATGAGAGCTCTAATGAATAATCTTGACAGTACCCCCAACAATATGGGCAGTTTGCTGGGGTGGTCAGACTGCATCACTCCTCGTCTAGATTGCGTCCATTGGGTTCGTTTTAGCAAAGGAACTGTGACATTTGACAGCTATCCTCAGCTTTATCTTTTTACCAACATACGCTGGTCAAGATTGCCAACACAGTGGCATTTCCTAGGGAGAGATGTCCCTGGAGCTTGCCATCTGTGTGTCCCACAATGCACTTAAGATTAGTGTGCAAGCTATAAACTGTGTAACTGGGAAATATGGTTTCAATCCCAGTCTTCTCATGTTACCAAACTGTGTGCTCCTGAGCAATCACCTTTTAAAAATATATTGATCTGCTTCCGCTTTTGCTAAGATTAGAGGTAATATAAATCAAACTATATGCTCGTAGTAAGTGTGTTATAGAAAAACTAAATTAGAACCCAATACGCATTGCATAATACTCTAAGGGACAAAGTGTCCAGTCTCATAGTCTACCCACTAAAATGTGGTACAGTGGTAACATTATAAAAACACTTTAAAAAGAACAATTCTGTGTTGCAATCGTGGCTTCGTACTTCACCAAATTGTTTGATTTTGGGCAAATTGTGTTCTTCCCATGCAGTTGTCTCTTTGTATGCCACTATATAAGAAGTTCTAAACAGGCTAAATGCAGGAAATAAGCATGTATGTTCTTAGCACAGGCCGCAGATTGGCTGTGATTCATACATAGCTATGATTTCAACCTATTTTATCTACGTTGGTGATGTATGACAGCCAAGGACCACCTGGACCGCCAATGCCCCTATTTAACGAAACACCATAAAACACTATTTAGTTTCAAGAGCTTTCTTGCTCTTACATGCTTGCAATAAATATGTGCTGAAATATCAAACTTCCACTTCATCTCAGAGTCGTGATAAACCCATTCAAAAAGTACTGAATTCTCAAAGTTGTATTTTATGTTTTCACAGACAAAGTAGTTAGACTCTAGCGCTAAAAGGAAAACAAACACAGTGGATTAACTTCGCTTAAACCAAGTATTGAAACTAAAAGGGACAAACCTCAACAATGACTGTTCATCGTAGCACAAGCCAGAAATGCTCTCAACATTGTCCTGAACCAAAAATCTGAGTTTGCTTTATCATACGAGTGAATCAGTCAACTTCCAAACCTCTCTTCCTTACTTACTGACTTATAAAGTTCCGCCTTTAGAATAGTACTATGGTGTATTTTTTCAGAAAGAAAATCTTGCAACACAGCATCCAGTTTGTAAACCAATCTCCAGAAGGGGGCAAAGCATTGCTTAATTTGAGCCAGTGGTTCACCCACACTCATTTTTGGGGATCCGTACTTATTTTACCTCATCGTATATTTCCGGAGAGCAAGAGAAGGCAAATGCACAAAGGGGAAAGAAAGAGAAAGACAAAAACCCTTTAGAAAGGGAGAAAGGAGGAATGTGCGAGAGTGAGATAAAGGGGCAGAGAATGTCTGATAGTCCTTTAAAGGGGAATGAGATGGATTCCAGACTAGGCAGCATTAGTATTTGGAGCACTTGTGCCAGCCTCGGGCTTCTGAGAAGAGCTTTGGAGACCGGTACATATTCTTCTACAAATTATGCGGTGGAGCAATGGGACGTTCTGCAACACATGAAGAATTTTTGGCAGGGCAAATACTTTAAATGGATACTTTCTTTCCCATAAATTGATAATTAAATGCTCAGAAATTCCTTCTGAATTGTCTTGATTACTATATATAAGTATGGCTTCAACATATTAATTACCTCCCTAAGCACCCTATCTCCCAAATAATTAAAGCCATTGTTGAAACACATAGGGCCTGATTTAGAGTTTGGTGGATCCGTCACAAACATAACGAATATACTGTCCGCCTCATTACAAGTGCATTATATCCTGTGGTACTTGTAAAAGGGCCATGAGATATAATGCACTTGAAATAAAATCGAGTGTTTTATATATTTTCTTTTGCCAGACTTTACACTAGTGCTCTCTGCCTTCGGCCACATGTATTTCACTATCAATCTGATGAAAAGTGGGCAAGTAACTTTGCCAGGCAGTTATGATGCAGGGGAATAGGTAATTCAGGTTATGGAAATATCTCTCAATTTCAAGTAGGAGTGGGCGGTAACTCCTCTCCTCCGGTAGAGTTTGCTGAGTTTTGCCCACTCGAACGCGGAGTTTCAGAAAAACTCAGTTAACCGCCACGTGCTGCAGTTTTTTCTCACACTCCGCTCACCAACGTTAAGTTAGCATGCATGAGCGTGAAAATCAAGCACTAGACTGCCTCCCGGCAAGATTTCTCAACGCGGGGAGTCGCGGCAGTTCGCTACTACTCGCGTTGAGAAAGCTGCCGCTCGCATTTAGAAAGCTGCCACTCGAGTAGAAAATCTACTTGAGTGTCAGAAAGAAGCAGCGCCCTCTGGAGCGCCGCGTAGTGCTGTTCGCTCTAATTTTGCAGGGGGAACTAGCACCTGGCACTAAAAATCAGCGCAACGTACTAAAAACCCGCCCCTTGCGAACCCCATGGAATCTTGCTGAGTTTTTAGGTAACTCTAACTCTGCGGAATTCCGCAGAGTGAAACTCAGCAAGTTATTCCCAGGCCTAATTGCAAGTTGAGGTACCTGGAAAAGGGACTAACCATAGGAATTAGTTTCCGCACCAATTCCTACAGGCTTCCCTCACATTCCAGTCCATTTTCCCTGAAAAGATTTTGGTAGGTTGCCTGCTAAAATGTTCCTAAATATGTGAAATGTAACATGTGTAAAATGTATTTGTGTCATGCCCACGTAATGTACACGCTCTTATAGATCACTTCCCAACTCCTCAAGTAATGTACAGCGCACCGTTGTCTTTAATTAGCTTCTTTAAATAGTGTGCTATTAACAACGTTCGAATTTCTCTGGGAATTGTGAACCTCAGCAGTTTGGTATGTGGTGAAGGTTTTAAGATACTGTAGAATTTGTTGTCCTGCATTTTTGGGTCTTTAGGCCATTGAACTAAAGACCTGTTTCATTCCCTGCCATGCAACTAGGATTTTGCCGCCTGTTTTTCTAGATCGAGGAGGAAAGGCTGTCAGTCTAATTATGTTTGATACGCATCATAATTACTTTTTGAAGAACAGCTGGTGGGTATCTTCTGCTGCGCCAGTATCCTGCATGGTGTAGTGTTATGTATAGGCTGTGTACATGCCTGATTGCCATAGATGGATATTATTTTATTAACACTGTCAAAAATGGAATTTAGATTGTCACCGGGAGGAGGGAAGGGAGGGATGCTTGTACGTTCACCTTTAGCGCTTTAAATGCTTGCATCACCTTCTCTTGGAAGGATTTAATGGTTTGGGTGAAGATTCCAGGGGTGCTGAAGGTTATTTACAAATAGAGGTCTTCTCCATGCCTAGTATTACAAGGTTGTTCCTTTGTTTATTTTAGGAAAACTATGACTTTGGTGCTGTGTTTATTCTCTGGTGACCGGTTGCAGTAGTTTTGCAGTGTGTTAATGTACTTTTGCAGGCCTTAGTTTACTAGGGAGAGAAGGAGCAGAGCATCTGTTTAGGGGAATGACCTAATATTTGTGCCTGCAAGTAGTCATCCAGGGACTGCTGATTCTTTAAAGGTGTCTGCTAGGGATTTCATGTTGGACAGGGATTGCCTATGGCACCAGTAACTTCTCGTCCCTTCTTCACATTAGTATGGGCGCGACCTCCTGTTTCTTCTCACACTGCATTCTATCTGGGAGTACATTCATTTGAATAAATCATATAAATTCCATATACATCATTATGAACTGACCTGTGTGGGTGAATGAGTGAAATGCCTTTCGGACATCGCCAAAGCAGATATATTTTCCCTTTCTAAACACATTTTAGCAAATGTATTTCTTGAGTGTGAGTTGTGTTTGTTTTTAAGTTGCCCTCTGCTTTATCTGTAATAAGTTTTGACTCTGTAGGGTATCTTTGTTTTAATGAATGTCCAGATTCTGTTATTTAGGGTAGGGTGGTAGCGAATGGTTTCCCCATGTTGTATTTTACACATATTGGTCTGTAGTTATTTGGGGCCAGTTGGTTACCATTTATAGTTCATGCAGTGCTGGAATTGGAAACACTTTACTCTAGGAACCTATAAATTGGGGGTCAAGGTGGGCAACAAAAAGGCAGCCCAGTCACAAGAGGCAGAGGCAGAAAAAGCAGTCTGACAGTCAACTTATGCATTAAAAAAAAACCTCTGTTACAAAGAAACTGGCACCAAGGAGAAATGGGGCAGAAAATCCGTTCTGGCTTAATTGGTTGCAAAGGTTGCGTTTTAAAATATCTTATGGGGTTAAAGCAGCTGTGCAGAGAACTTTGTCTGCTCAGGAGATCTCAGGGAATAATAATAATAAGATAACTCTGGTAGTTAAAGCACTTGCTGGAGAGATCTGTGTTTTGTTTTGTCACAGTTTTTTTTTTTAAAAAGATCTTTTTATTGAGTAAACAAAAACAAAGACAACAAAAACAAGAAAAGGAAAGAACAAGGTGCAGTGCAGTCTCATTAATTTCCAACACCCCCAGTGCGTTAGTACAATACCAGCCATTACGTTACATAGGACCAATAACTTAGTCTCGTGTCTTATTAAATCCTTTGTGATCTGAGCTTTATTCTCCCACGTGGTCCGCTAATAGTGGGGAGGCGTCGTTGAATGGTGTGCATATCATCCCTCTACTATCGTTCCACGCACCCCAGATTTTAGTGCATTTTTGTGGGCATCCTTTACCTTCATATATTACCCTCTCCGCATGCATGCAGCAATCCATATCGGTCTCCCAGTCCCTGATTTTGGGCTTAGTTACCCCTTTCCACGTTCTTGCTATGTTACGTTTTGCAACCATACAACCCAGGGAGACCCAAACTCTCCCCCAGTTCTCGATAGGTCAGTTGCATCCCATATATTGAGAAGGCACCAGCGGGGCGAGACCTCCAAAGTTTTATGACAGGTTAAAAACAGTGCCGATGTGACCTTCCCCCAATATTTCTGGCGAATCGGGCATTCCCACCACTGGTGCAGGTAGGTACCTGCTTGACCACATCCCCTAGGACAGGCCGAGGAGTTCAGGGCACCCATTTTAACAAGCACTGAACTGGTGTAGTATGCTCTGTGCAGGAGTTTGAGTAGGATAAATTTAAATCGGGATCGGATCGCCACCTCCCGGGGGGACGCCAAAGCCTCCTGCCACTCTCCGTCCCTAATGTCCCCGACATCCTCCACCCATTTTGCACGAATTCTCCCCAGTGTATCCGGTGTATTGTTTAGTATTTTTCTATATGTCAGTGAAATAGCCTTTTCCTGAAGGTAATCGTCTAGAAGTCTATCCTCTAGGGGCGAGGAGACCGGCAGCTCCGTACCTTTGGGTATCGCCCTTTGTAATGCATTACGGGCTTGGAGGTATCTAAAAGTTTCCCCACTATGTAATTCGCAATCCCGTTGGAGATCACTGAAAGGGGCCACCTTGCCCCCTGCCCACATGTCGCCAACCATTGAGAGACCAATCAAGTCCCACTTATCGAATCCTGGATATTTCGATAACACCCCCAACCGGTCTGTGTCGAGCAACGGGGTAACTTGTGTAATTCTATTTTTCCACCCCAAAGCGGCCGGCGCCGTATGCCATATAATAGTTGTGGTGGATGTTGCAGTGTATTTTGGTGCATATTTCCCCCCTCCATAAATTGCTCTGGGATAATTACCAGGGAACATATTATGTCTATCCATCCTGTAGGCTGGGTCCGTTCCTGGCCGGTGTACCCAGTGATTGGTGACCACCAGTTGGGAGGCCCAGTAATAGCTTTTGATTGCTGGCAGGGCTATACATGGATAAAACTGGCTACAAGGTTAGCTCCTCCCTCGCAGCAAGGGGTCGTAGCCCGCGTAGAGACTAGGTCTTTTACGCGAGGAGGCACCCCTATGATGAAGCATGACACCATTAGTGTGTGAGGGGAACCGTCCTTAAAGGGATCCCCCTCAAGTACATGGTAGATTAAATCTTGTTGCACTTCATACCGCATTCTTGGACCCGTGGCCTTTTTTGTGTTTGATATTAAGAGTGGGGAGGTGGCCCACGCATGTCCTAAAATCTCCTCCAGAGTGTGAATTCACCAATCGCCTTAGACACCTCCTCATTTGTCAAGGTGGAGTCCAAGTCCTTAGCATCTTGGGGCTCCAGAACAGGCAGCCCAGGGGTGGCCAGCAGTTCTTTTGCTTCCATGTGGGTGGAGGCCCGAGTGGAAGCATAGACATGTTTGAAATGGTCCGCGAACGCCTCTGCGATCCCAGATCTATCCTGTAGTCGCGTACCATCCTGGCACACAATCTCAGATACCCATCTATTAGCTGTTTCTCGCTTGTCTAACCAAGCTAATAATTTACTTGCCTTGTCGCCAATATCATATATGCGGTGTTGAGTGGCCCGATGCTGGGCTTTAGCCGCGTCCTCAGCAATGTTCCTGTATTCACTTTGCTTCATGAGCAATTTGTGTTTGGCGCCCGGGGCATCTGTCGTTATGAAACTACGTTCGAGAAGTGTAATCTCGCCCTCTATCTTTTGTAATTGCTCCCTTTTTTGCTTCCTGTGTCCCACTATCGCTGCGACCCGCTACCCCTCACCACCGTCTTGTATGCCTCCCACAATACTATATCCGAGACTACCGATCCGTCATTTTCTGTAAAGTAGTTATTGGTCGTCTCAGTGAGCTTCTCCCTAATTGACGGCACCTTGAGGTACCAGGGGTTAATAGCCATCTCATGGCGTGTGGGGGAGGGGGCGCCTCCATAACTTGTTACTAGCGGAGAGTGATCAGAGATGCCCCTAGGAAGAGGGGAAACCTGCCCAAACATGGGGAGCTGGCTAGTTTTGCAGAAGATATAATCACTTCGGGACAAGCTACCGTGCACACCAGAAAGAAAGGTGTACTGCCTGGACGAGGGGTTGCATACTCTCCAGACATCTATCAGCCCCATAGCCCTGAGGAAGTCTGCAAGCATCTTTCTGGGCGCTTCACCCTGTCTAGGAGGTTTCCTATCTAGGTCTCCATTAAGGGCCGCATTACAATCCCCTCCCAACAGCAGGTCACCCTCGGGTAGATTTAATATATGTGAGCCAAAATCAGCCAATGTCGTGGAGTGCAATCTGGGAGGCACATAGAGCGATGTAACATAGAGGGACCTACCCTCCCAATAGCCCGACACCGTGACAAACCTTCCCAACGGATCACGTGCGACCGTCTGGACCTGGAAGGGGAAGGAGTTACGCATGAGGACACCCACTCCTCTCGACCCCTTCGCATAGCCCACGTGAGCCACCAATTTATATCCCCATCTATTGAGTACACAGTAAGAGGTCCCTTGTATATGAGTTTCATGGAGTAGCACCACATCCGGAGTCTGCCGCTTCAGATATTGCAGGACTATTCCGCGTTTATTTCAGTCCCCCAAACCATTTACATTCCAAGAGAGTAATTTAAAGTGGCCCGATAATGGAGCCCTTTCATGGTTGCCACCCATTTAATTGTTGTGAATGGGGCCGTCTGGGGCAGAGGATAGTAAGGTTGTAATACCGAGGATCCACAATCCTACACCCACTCGGCGGCCACACCCTCGACACCTTGAACCATTTCCATACTGATTGTCCTCTTACATGACTGTCATTCCCCCATGCACCGGGGGGAACACTATTTTCAAAGTTGCACCATGAAATCAAAACCAATCTACAACTATCCCACATGAAACACCCCGAGCCCCCCGCCTCCCTGCAACATGGACTTAAAACTGCCCACCCCCCAAACTTGCTGAGTGCCTGTGTACCTTTACCCATTAAACTTTGTAAAGGGGAACGCTACACTGCCGGAGCTTTCCCAACAAGAAAACAAGGCCCCCCTGTATTCCCGACCGTTCAAGCCCGTGATATAAAATTTTTGCAAACATCAGTCTATGTCCTTTGCCTAATATATAGCATCTATTTACTATCCCGCCTCCCCTGACGGATCATAGAGCTGGACAGTGCAGCCCAGCCTTATCAGGCCTGTTCCCACAAGTTATGTATGCTTAACAGTTCGTTTAGTCACAGTTTTGACTCAATGTAGCATAGAGGGTTAATGTGTTTTCTGGAAAGAACATTTGTGTAACAAGTAGATGACACATTATTGTGTTATGTAGGTAGGTAAGTGGATCACTGCCTTTTTCACAGAGATCCTTTTAAAACTTGCAGTTTATAAATTGCATTCCTTCTAATATAGCACAGTGAGCTATGAACCGGCATCAAGGACATGCATGCAAACTGTAAGACATGGGTTAAAAACCTTATTGATTTTTCTCAATCTGTTATTATATGGCTGCTATGGGTGATAATTAAGGACAAAACCAAGCAATGCGTTACGTTGCAAATCCTGACTTTGTGTTTCTTCCGGCCCTACAATCTTAGCATTATAATCCCTAACAGTAAAGACAATGTCTGACTCCTACACCTTGAAACCCTCTTTGTCTTATATAGCATCCTGTACATTGATTTACACCACACATTTATATGATTTATTGTCAATGTATATTGTGTGTGTGATGTAAAGCTCTCTGACACCCTACAGTGGGATGATTAACGCTATAAAAGTATAAAATAAAAAAATTAGCAAGTGCTATTTAAATTGTTATTCGTGTAAATATACATATTGATGCATCTGACATTCTTACAGTGTATGTATAACTCTTACATATAGGGGTTACACAAAGTCAAAAATCAGCCTCAAAATCTCTTAAGTTTTTCTTAAGTATTTGTGAAGTGATAACAGCTGTGTGCCTTTGTTTCCCCATTGCAATGGCATCTTGGTGTTATGCAGCAGATAGCTCCCAGCCAGGAATCTACTGCAAAAAAAGTAGAGGTGGGTGAAATATTCTGTTCCACCGGCAGAATTGGTGGAATTTTGGCAACTCCGTGTTACTCTTGTTCCAGCAAAATTCTACCAATCGGAGCATGGCAGAATGTTTTCTCGCGTGCGGCTCCAGAACGATAAGTTCTGGAGCAAGGTATGGCATCACCTAAGGTGATTTCCGGTCTCTAGAGGACATTCGGTGAGATTTTTGCAACGCGGACGGTTGAAGGCTTTCGCGATCGTCCGCGGTCAGAAGGTTGCCACTCTAGTAGAAAATCAAAATCAGCAAAATCAACTCAAGTAGCTGTGCACTCTGGCACGCCGCATGGTGCTGTTCGTGCTGAGTTTTCAATGCGGAATGTGCTCCGGGTGATAAATCAAGCTTGATGTGCATATTTCTGCCCGTTGGTGGAACTCCACGGAATCTTGCAGAGTTTTTATGTAACCCCGCAAAATTCCGCAGAATTAAACTCCACGAGTTCCGCCTACCGCAAAAAAAGAGGAGGGCTGATGGCCCTATAAATTGCTCTTTGTTATGGGCCCAAGCTGGAAGAGAAAATAAAACGTCTGAACACCGCCTGCACATAACTGCTTTGGGCAGACAATGTGCAGGCGCTGCTTAATTGTGTCTTGGTGTTGGCAAATTACACCGGGACCAATTCAGCATATTTCAATGGGGCCAGACAGATCCCTGATCCAGCTGAATAATATCTGTCGGATCGGGGATTCGGCTGGTTCCCCCTTCATTCCAGCACTGATTTCATGGGATAATAGGACCCACTGACTATATTTATGGGATTGTCCTAAGCTTAGTGCTTACTGAAGAGATTCAGTATTGTAGAGGAGTGGCTGGCACAGGCTTCCCAGGGCAAGGGGTGAAGATAAGTTTAGGGTTAAGAGAGGGCATGACAGTAAGAGAAGCAATAGATGGAGCTATTTCATGTTATGTTATGTTTAGAAGGTGTGCTGTGGGGTGGTGTGTTATACTATTATGTAATTCTATGTTATTTTGTGGGTTGATAGGTATGGTATCCTATTTTGTACTAATCCATTTCTTGCAGGATCTACATTCTTTGCCTAGTTTTATGTTTTTCAGTTAGTCATGTAATCTTTAATTTAGACATTCTTTAATGACCCTTTTCAGTTCTTTCAGCTTTTCATTGATACTGTTGAACTGGTGCCTCCACTGCATTTTTTTTTCTCCCATATGCAACACTTCCAGGGACGTTAGTGTTCCTGTAGGAAGGCAACTATGAACAGGGAAATTGGAAGTTGCCATCACTGGGTGCATTGTACAACTTTCGACTGTGGTGTTTTATTCAGACATCAGTCAGCGCTAGCGATTCAGGCAGTGGGGGTCCTCTGCTTGGGTATTTTGTTCCACATTGTTGTAGGACGGCGGTATAGAGAGTGTTGGTTATCCTCTTAGAGGTGTTCAAGAAAGAGGTAGATCTTGTGACCTCCCACAGGCTAACCCATGCAAATGTTATTTGCGAAGTGAGTTGTCTCTGCATGGTGGTTTGCAGTGGGTGTTCAGGTGCTGAAGCCCTCTACCTATCTTGTGCCAGCTATGGCAGTGTTGTCACTTAGGCAATGGCTCTTCTGCGCTTCCAAACAACCTGAGTGGCTACATGTCAGAGTCTTTCTTGTCGAACATATAGGGTATATTGTTTCTGACGTAGGCTCTAATGGAAACATGTTTGTGGTGGTGAATGTCGAAGCCAGAATATCAATGGGTCACAGTCTTGTGACCAGAATATTTAGGGACAAAATGTCAAAGATAAGTGCATGGAGGCAGGTGTGAATTTACTATTCTTAACTCCCCATCTACGTACCTTGAAAATATATATATATATGTGTGTATATTATCTACTGGCGGTCGCCAGTAGATAGTTATAGTTACAACCTATTATCCATAGGAAATCCGCGACATTCTATTTGAAATAACTCTCTTGCCGGTTGACGTATCTTCGCAAAATTTTCAAACTTTGTGGGGCGCTCCGGTCCGCTCCTACCCTGAAAGTCTCGGGGGATTCGTCAAGCGGGGGCCGAGAAAAAGGGGGTCCCAAAACGCGTTTTCCCCATGCAATTTTCCATAGGAAACATTAGACACAGCTACAGCCCGAACTGCTGAACGGAATTACACCAAATTTGGCAAAGAGGTAGTTCTTGGTTCAGAAAGAACCCTTTTGTTAAATGGTGTAAATCCGTTCAGTAGTTGCTGAGAAAATCAAAAGTAAAAAGATAGATATATCTAGGGCCGCGGATCCTCCCGAGCACGAGCTTTATGTTAATTGGCTGTCAACACTCCAAATCAGGAAGTGTTGGCAGCCATTTTGTCCCTCGGTAGAACCGAGGGACAGAAACAAGTGCGCAAAGCGCACAAAGGGGGCAGGGTAGAAACACCCTGACCCCCTAGGTCTGCTCAGGGGGTCCCACAAGGCCCCCTGGGCAAAACATTTTTTTTTCTTAAATCGGCAGGATGCGCTCAGGGAGCGCGAATCCTGCCGGAAAAAATCGAAGCGCGGTCTCCCGCGCTTCGATGTTAATTGGCCCCCGGGTGGGCCAAGTCCCGGGGGCATGCTGGGGGGGGTTAATTTTATGTGTGGGGGCCTCTAAGGGCCCCCAAGCCCCGGGGACCACCACCCCCGGGGCTTTATGTATAATGGTGCGGGAGGGCTCTGAGCCCTCCCGCAGCCCCGGGGACCACCACCTCCCAGGGCTTCTTTTTTTAAATTAAAAACCTGTGTGGGGGGCTCCAGCCCCCACACGCCCGAGGACCACCACCTCCCCGGGGCACTAAGAAAAATTAAAATGGGGGTCCGTTTTGGACTCCCAAGCCCCGAGGACCACCACCTCCCCGGGGCTTTCAAAATGTAGGGAGGGGGCCGCACGGCCCCCTCCTGGAGCCTGTGGTGGCCCTGGGGACCGCCACCCCCAGGGCCGGCTCCTGCAGTGTCCCGGGGTGCCTACCCCGGGACACTGCTGTTTGCAATGACAGGACGGGAGCCTCGCAGCTCCCGTCCTGTCATTGCAAACTTGCTTTGGATATTGGAAGAGAGAGCAGGGAAACCTGCTCTCTCTTCCAATATCCAAAGCCGATACTTCCACATGGGGAGCTGCATCTTAGCAGCTCCCCATGTGTAAGCATGCCGGCTCCCGTAGGACACGGGGAGCCGGCGGGACTGTGGGGGCTTGGGGACCCCCCACAGTCCCCAACGAGAGGCCAGGCCCCGGGGATGGGGTCCCCGGGGCCATAAGTGGCCACGGAGGGGGCCACGCAGCCCCCTCCCCAAAGTAAAAAAATGGAATTTTTTTTTAAAAAGTGCAAGGCCGGCCCGGGGGATGGGGTCCCCGGGGCCTTAAATGGCCTGAGGAGGGGGGCCACGCAGCCCCCCTCCAAATAAAAAAAAAAAAAGAGGCCATGCCCCGGGGGATGGGGTCCCCGGGGCCAATACAGGCCCAGGGAAGGGGGGCCATGCGGCCCCCTTCCCGTTTTTTTTTTTTTATTTTAATTTTAAAAAAAGGGGTAAGGCCCTGGGGGATGGGGTCCCCAGGGCCTAAAAATAGGAAAAGGAAGGGGGCCACACAGCCCCCCTTCAGGAAAAAAAAAAAAAAAACGATCGGGCCCGTAGGCCCCGCCCCTTCCTTCACCACTCTGCAAACGCGCCCCTGGCGCGTTTGGAGAGAGGGGAACGAATTCCCCTTGAATACTGGGGTCCCTGGGGCCAACTAGCCCACCAGGAACCTCCAGTATGCGCCAGGGGCTGCCTTGCAGAGAGGTGTACAGAGGCCACGCCCCTTTTACACCTCTCTGCAACGCAGCTCTATGGCGCTTTTTGGAGGTATATGGTGGGCTAGTTGCACCCCAGGGACCCTCAGGATTCAAGGGGAGTTAATCCCCGACTTAAAACGCGCCACGGGCGCGTTTGCACAGTGGTGAAGGGAGGGGCGGGCTTCAGGTGACATGTGTGCAAACAGGCCCCGTGGCGCGTTTTAAGATGGGGAATTAAATCCTCTTCAATCCTGAGGGTCCCTGAGGCCAACTAGCCCAACAGGTACGTCCAGAAAGCGCCACAGAGCTGCGTTGCAGAGAGGTGTAAAAAGGGGTGTGGCCTCTGTACATGTCTCTGCAACGCAGCCCCTGGCGCATACTGGAGGTTCCTGGTGGGCTAGTTGGCCCGTAGGGACCCTCATGATTCAAGGGGACTTAATCCCCCTACTTAAAACGCGCCACGGGGCGCGTTTGCACAGATGTCACCTCAGGCCCCGCCCCTCCCTTCACCATTGTGCAAATATTCCTCTAAAATCAGCCGAAATACGAATTCTGATTTTCTCACCTGTTATCAGGAGAGACCTCAGTGCTGCATCTTTCAGCCCAGTACTGGTCCTGAAAAGTAATTTTAACCGTACTTACCAGTAACTTGAATTTCCTTCCATAGGCTAACATTGACTGGTTTCACTTGGAAATTCTTCTAAGTGTGGAGTTTTGGAACTTTAAAATATTCCTCTAAAATCAGCCGAAATACGAATTCCGATTTACTCACCTGTTATCAGGAGAGACCTCAGTGCTGCATCTTTCAGCCCAGTACTGATCCTCAAAAGTAATTTTAACCGTACTTACCGGTAACTTGAATTTCCTTCATAGGCTAACATTGACTGGTTTCACTTGGAAATTCTTCTAAGTGTGGAGTTTTGGAACTTTAAAATATTCCTCTAAAATCAGCCGAAATACGAATTCCGATTTACTCACCTGTTATCAGGAGAGACCTCAGTGCTGTATCTTTCAGCCCAGTACTGGTCCTGAAAAGTAATTTTAACCGTACTTACCGGTAACTTGCATTTCCTTCCATAGGATATCATTGCCTGCTTTTTGCTGAAAAAGTTTCTAAGTGTTGATTTTTGAAACATACAAATATTCCTCTAAAATCAGCCGAAATACGAATTCCGATTTACTCACCTGTTATAAGGAGAGACCTCAGTGCTGTATCTTTCAGCCCAGTACTGGTCCTGAAAAGTAATTTTAACCGTACTTACCAGTAACTTATATTTTCTTCCATAGGAATCCATTGTCTGGTTTTCAGCAGAAAAGTTTCAAAGTGTCGATTTTCACAAACTACAAATATTCCTTAAAAATCGCCTGTATGACTTAAACGCATTCTTTCAACTGTTTACAGGAGATGCACCAGTGCTGGTATCCAGGATCCAACACTGAGTAAGAAAAAGTAACGATAACAGTTTTTACCTGATAAGTGAATTTCCTTCCATAGGATAACATTGGTGATTCTATGAGAAAAAGTTTCTAAGTGTCAACTTTTAAAATACAATAATATTCCTTAAAAATCACGACTGTAACCAAAACGCTTTTACTCAACTGTTTACAGGAGATGTACCAGGACTGAATCTAGGATCCAGTCCTGTGGTTAGAAAAGTAATCCATAAAGTAACTAATTGCATTTAACTAGAAATTCACATTGAGCTGAATGTTGCATTGTGTTTGAAAATGTGTTGCCCATTGCAACAACTGTAACTACTGTACTTAAAAGTCTATTGCCTATGTGCAAAGTATTTAAACTAAAGTAATTCATTCTGAGAAAGTATTTTTTGTAATGTAATGTATAATGTAATTACAATGTAATTTAAAAAATAAAATATGTAAAAGAAATTGTTTCTAAAAATGTAGTAAATCAGTATGAAAAAAATTAATATAAAAATTAATACATTTAAAAATTGTCATTTAAAAAACCTTTGAAATTCACTGAAAAAAACGTAGGTTTCAGGCACGTTATAGTTACAAATTAGCATTTTAAAAACCTTTGAAATTCACTGAAAAAACCATAGGTTTCAGACACGTTATAGTTAGAAATTAGCATTTAAAAAACCTTTGAAATTCACTGAAAAAACCATAAGTTTTAGGGACAGTTATAGTTAGTTGGACATTGCACTCGTACAAAACCCGTGAAATTCCCCCGTTATAGTTAGTTCAGCTAACTATAACTCGCGCCCCGCAATGCACTGCTGATGACGTCACATATTACATCACTCATGACATGGTCAGTGACATCACTGATGACATCTCAAATGACATCACTGATGACATCATCCACGTGATAATCTGATGCAGCTCCTCACACCCTAATATAACCTTTGATACACCCAATCTAAATTACAGTGCCATTCGCAAAACCATAGACACTCCAACACCAATAACTACATACCCACTCACTGATTCTTAGGTCTACACACACACACATCCACTCACTCACCCGTACAGTCACTCATACTTATGGTCACTCAGTACAGGACTATCATATGCACTCTTACTCCTATATAGACACTCAAACACCGCCACTCATCCATAGAGGTACTCACACACCTAGTCAGTCATGCAAATAATTAAACACACTGCCATTTACTCACCTATACAGTTATACACACACCAGCTCACTTAATCATACAAATACTAGCACATTGTTACGCTCTTATACAATCACTGATACAAGCACACACTCATCCATACAGCCACTATCACAATCACTCACTCTCGCTTATAGCTATTTATATACTCCAATACACATATATACTGCCTTTCACATATGTAGTTACTCACACATGTACCACTGGGACATACATTCACTCACTAACACACTCTTACACACACTTACCCACCCATACAGTCTATCACAGATGCACTCTTGAAACCATCCACCCAGTGAATCACCCACTCACACATCTATGCACAGTCGCACACACCCCATCCACACAAACACTCAGGCACCCATACAGATACTCATAGAACCAATCAATAACCGATATAGACACTCATGTAGCTATTCGCAAATCCATGCATCCACTTACACACCAACAGACGGATACAGACATTCACAGTTTAGTCACTAACCCATGCATTCAGTAAGATACGTTTAATCACTCACTTGTAGAGTCAGTCACGCACGTACTAAATCATCCATTCAGACACTTATACACCCACTCATTCTTCAATACGCCTTTCCCTATATATATTAAACATATTTAAACTTTACAGAAACACACAGTCACTGGATGATGTCATCAGTGATGTCATTTGAGATGTCATCAGTGATGTCATCAGTGATGTCACTGACCATGTCATGAGTGATGTAATATGTGACGTCATCAGCAGTGCATTGCGGGGCGCGAGTTATAGTTAGCTGAACTAACTATAACGGGGGAATTTCACGGGTTTTGTACGAGTGCAATGTCCAACTAACTATAACTGTCCCTAAAACCTATGGTTTTTTCAGTGAATATATATATATATATATATATATACACGCATATGGAGAGTTAGATATAGAACATCTATACAAACTTACCTTTCAATATTTTGTCCCTCAATAATTAGATCACAATAATGTGACCTGTTGACAGTGGCGGTGCGTCCATTAAGGGCGTTGGGGCGTTGCCCCCCCGCCTGCGCCCGCAGCTCCTTCGGCGTCTCTGAACTTAAGTAAACTCAATTTACTTAAGTTCAGAGACGCGAAGGAGAACTGACAATCATGTCAGTCAGCATGACGTCGGACCGCCCACCCCTTCAGAGTCTGAAGGGGATGGGCGGTCCGGCGTCATGTTGACTGACATGATTGTCAGACCACCAGGGCAGGCAGCAGCACAATGCACAAGTGCGCATGACTGGGGAAGGTCGGCGAATTTTTCCGCCGTGCCCAGTCATGCGCACTAGTGTCTGCTCTGGCTGGCGCATGCCCATTAGGAGAGCGACCCTCGGTCTCCTAATGGGCAGGCGGGCGGCGAGTAACCCTGCTCTAAGCCAATCCATTGGCTGAGAGGGGTTGTGACGGCTGTTCCTGTTCCTGTTCAGAGAGACAGAGCGCCAACGCGGGACCCCGGCCAGGTAAGTTTTATTTAGAATGGAGCACCCATTTGTATGTAAATAATGTATGTATACTATCGATTTCTAATACAATCTATTTTTTTGCAACCGTTTTACATTTCTTTCTGTGATGTAATTTGGTGTCTACCCTTCCCTTCCGAGAAATGAGATGTATCTCTTTCCAGTGGATCGGTGTAATTGTTTTGTCATAGGATACGTTAATTAATTTAACTTGTCTGGATTGTAAAGTAGGACCATTTTTTGTATGTATCGTAATAAACAATGGAGACACCAGAATCCTCACTCTAAGGGGGTGAGAGAGGGATAAAGTAATCTGGCACAAAAATCACCAGAGATATACAGTTACTACATGGTATCGGGTTGGTTTTTTTTACACCTAAATACAGGATTCTATAGCGTGGTAACTGTTTGGGGCCGGTTCTACGGCATGGTATTCCTCTTTAGGCACATTGGGCCATACAAATCTAAGTAACTCCCTGAGCAATTTGGAAAGGCAAAGAAAACCACGACTGAGAACAATTTACAAGGAACCAGCGATCTGAATTCGGGCACAAATAGAATTCGTGGCCGTTTTCAGTTACTACTCCGATCAGAATGAGGCCTGAAGTCAATTCTTTCCTCAGCTTAATAGTAAAATGAGCGGGGGAAAAAGATAACCTAATTTTCATAATTTCTTAGCAACTGGTAATTACCTACCATTATATGAGGCAGTTACGTTTTTTTGTATTCTTCTTCCCTTTAACGCAGAAAGTCTCTTTGTGAACGGATGTTGTAATACTCCCCCAGCCCCCCCGACCCCCTCCCCCGCGAGTATTTCAGCCGCGACTGTGCTATGTTCATAGTGACAGTGTTGTCCAACTGCAGAAATGCTGTGCTATCTTAATCTTATTATTTACCGATTTGTGTTGATGTTTTTATAGTGTGTCACTTTCAGTACCTCTGTCATTGTGTTGTTATTCCCTTTCTGAGTCACATTCGTAGCTAATGTGTGGTGTGTAGTTTACTTCAAGGGTGGTGTAACTCGGAGCATGGTTCGCCTATAGTACTACTATAATAGTATTGCACGTAACGTTTGTACATTTGGCTTAGTTACACTTTTGTTGATGTGTCAATGCATTTCCATAGCCCTCTCTGCATCCCTCCTTGATTTTTCCATAGTAACACCCATCGTACATGTGCAGAATATTCCACTCGTTTCCCAGTATCATTCATTGGGAAAGCGTCTCAGCAGAATTACATAAATCATTTGCAACAGAGTTGCGGCAGCAGCATATATTATCTCCGTTAATGAAAGCAATTATTTGCGTTAGTTAACATAGTTTCTTTTGCAAGATTGACTTAGCCAAATGTTTAATGATCCGTAAATATTTTGATCTGAAATGCTGGGCGAGTAGAAGAGAAGTATGCAGACTATATACCTCATAAATGGCACACCTGATTTTCTGTGTGGCGTTCGTTGCGCCTTTGCAAAATTTGGAGTCAGCGTGCTGGTTGTGAATTTCTTTAAGCACATATAAAACATCGCTCACAGAAATGTGCTAGCCACGTTGTTTCTTATAGCCTTGCTGATACACAGGTAGGACTCGCGAAAGAGCATTTAATCCTTCTGAAGTGGATAAAAAAAAGAGTCCCCTTTTGGAGGGCTGCGCATACTCTCAAATATGCCTGATATGATACTATATACATGTTGCTACTGTGTTTGCAAGCTACTGCTGTGTTCTGCATATTGTGCCGAGACCCCATGCTAACCTTCCCCACTGACACCCCAGGCCCTCGCTGCACATTGCTCGCTCCTTTAGAAGTGGAGCTGCGGCATTTGCTCCCTTGTGAAATGGATCCAAATATCAGAGTAAGGCTCAAAGCGAGAGATATGTGCTTACTGTGTAACATGCGCTTACAGTGGCCAGTCCTCTGATGTATGGCATTAAAACCGGCCCTGTGTACATGCCCCTAAGTTAACACTGATGCCAAAAACATAGATTGACTTGCAAACAATGAACGTTAAAAACGTCGAGGGAATGCATTTCAGCGATTTAGTTCCTCTCTTATTTTACATGTTTACTTAATCTTGCATTCCCCACGAGTTAGCTATTTTATAATGTTGTTGTTTATCTGTATTTTTTTCTGTGCATACTTTGAGGCTTGAGCCATGCCAGGTGTTTATGAGGGACTTTGATTGAGCATGCAGGCGCTAAGGCTAAAGCCAAACAAAGTGCCTGTCAGTGGGTTGGCCTCTCTGCAGAGCACACAGAACAATGTTTGTGTATTCCATTTGCAACTGAAATTCTGTGGAAATGTGTGTGAAGGGGGTACACTGATGTCAAAATATTTGCAAGGCAAAAGTAAGAGAAATGAAGGTGCTTATATTTGAGGGAGTGTAGTGCATGTTGGGGGGCGGTGAAGTGACAGATGTGAGGAAGGGCATTCGGGGAAGAGTGAAAAGAGGATGGGGAAGAGTGAAAAGAGGATGCTGAAGAGGAAAGAGAGGTGGTTGAAGATGTGCAGATGGACAAGATATGCAGAGAAAAAGAGGCTACATATCTAACATAAAGCACACATAATTGAAGGCCAAAACTCCTTCCACAGGCCTCAATGCTGTTTATTTCACAGACTCACTATTTCAGAAGTTCAGAATTTAAACATTTTCAATGTTAATTATTTATAAGAAATCATTGTTGTTACTCATTTATCTTAAACAGCTAACACCCAGTGACAAAGCCAATCATACTGACAGGCTTTAGGAGTATGTCAGTTGCTGTGCCATTTATCTGGATAAAATTACATCTCAGAGAGAAACCAAAATACCGGTCTGATGGCACACTATGGGAATCACAGAAATGTATTTGGCATGTTCCTTTACAGGGAGCACCCACTTTTTTCATCTCACTTAAAGACCTGTCTGCACATATTTCTATATGACTGGTTACAGTCAGGGCCGGACTGGTAACCGAAACCGACCCTGGCAAACTGCTCGGCCGGCCCCCCTGGGGGGGGCTGAGGGAGTGCGGCTGAGCTGTTTGCAAGGGCCGGTTTCGGCCGATTTTGTTACCGGGGGCCGATATTGCAGGCCCCCGGTACCAAAAACGGCCCCCCAGGGGCCCATAACCGACCCCCACCCTAGCGGCCCACCGGGGAAACGCCCGGTGCCCGCTACAGCCAGTCCGGCCCTGGTTAGTCAGCAGCTGTGGGTGCTTCCCGAAGTCTGGTTAGAGCATATTTTTCCAAAGTTAATGCTGCATGCAGTGCAAGACACTGGGCAAGCTAAGCATACATTTTAAAGGTCTAAAGTTGTCATGCAGAACAATTTACATATTACAGTAACTGTTGAACAAATTAATGCAAGAAGATACGGGGCAGTTTTTAATGTGTTTAATATTTCAAGACTATACGTTCCCACTGCTTAATAAGCCTTGCTTTATCGCTGCATTCATTTGCTTTAAAATGCACCATTTGCCAATCTTTTTTAAATTTCTTTCTCAGGAGAGGGACTCTCCCTAGACCCCAGGTTTGTCCATTGAACTTGTTCACATCACTAACTAGTGTTTTCTATTGGAAAGGGTAGAGCCAAAGCAGTCTTGCTTAGTACCCTAACCCTCTTTAGAAGTCAGACTTTCTTGGCAACCCAGAAATTCTCTGAAATAATGTTTGAGTTTTCTTTTATGAATGCCTAGAACTACTGAATTTTTAGTCCATTTATCACAGATATAGTGCTGAAAATTGCACCAAACAGATGCCAATTTTTTTTAATTTTCTTCACAGGGGGAGAACCCCCCCGAGCCCCCCTTATTGCCGTCGGGCTCGCTCGCTGCGCTCGCATGCGTTGATTCGCTCTGCATACGCCCACCAGTTTCAAATTCCACCAGCCGCCACTGCCCGTTGATATTCTGGCTTTGCTATTCGTAACCCACAACTGTAAAGATGCCTCTGGGTTTCTTGTTTCTCTGCCTCCTTGTAGTTGGAACAGGTTTGTCCCTAAATTACAGTTTTTCTGTTGTTTTTTCTGTTGTTCAGTTTGATGTTTCCAGCCTAATACTGCTCAGTTGGGAGAGTACCTCAGTCCCATTGTACCCATATCCCCTGTCTTCTTTTTCCAGTGTCACAATATTTGTCTCTGAGATTCTCTTTCCCCAAGGTCCCCTGTTCCCTGGCTCCTCCAGGCAGATATGCACTCACCCAGGGGTAGCTCAGCGAAGCAACATAGCTTTTCGTTTTGTAACATACTTGGGAAAGCCCACTTTCTGTAACAGGTGGAAGGTGAGAGGAAGCCCTTCTGTCTGAGACAGGTGAGCATTAGCGTCTCTGTTGGCTCTGAGCAAGATATCAGCCAGCAGAGTAACTGAGTGATCTGCCACAAGGGAAGATTAGCTTAACTGTGTTTAGCAAGTGAGGGAGATCTGTGCTCAGTGTGTCAAGTGCGGAGCAGATCTGGTATCTGTGACAGGCGAGAGGTAGCCAAGCACCTGCACTCAGTGAGGGATACACCAGCTGAGCAAAGACTGGCTCTGCAGTTAGTGGTGCTATAGGCTGGTGCCCTGGTCTCTAGACAAATGACAGTCTATCCAGGGCTGTCTTAACAGCATTATAGGCCCCCGGGCAAAGCAGTGCACTGGGCCCTGCCTACACAACCACTCACAGGAATATAAATGTTTAACGAAAAATTAGTGTTAAATTCTGGTCTGCATGGGGCCCCTATGCTCATGGGGCCCCCTGGCAACTGCCCAACGTGCCCATGCGTTAAGACGGCACTGAGTCTATCCCTTTCCCTCGTGCTATGTGTTCACTGAACTCGGCTCAGTAGGGCTGTAGGGGCACACTGGCTGAGCTGCTCCCTTCCACTAATTAATATATTTACCTACAGGCATTGTCAGGCTGCCTGCATGGTGTCAGTAATCAGTACATTTATTTGTAGAGCCTAGAGTTGCAGATCGAGTGGAAAAGTGTATGAGATACGTGGGTGCTACTTGATCATTTCCCTAAAGAGTTTTGGCTTGAGGGAGCAGGGTGCCGCATGAGTATGAGACATAGGTGGCCATTGGTTGTTAAGAGTCCCCCTAGTACTCTGCAATGGCAGCTCAGCGGGGCCTCTAGGTTCCCTTCACGATAGTTGCTGATGTGACTGGTCTGGTCAGTTTGAAGCTGTCTAGGGCAAACCAGGGCTGTGCCCTTTCAGGCTTTCAGGGCTGTGCCCCTTCATGCTTCGGCACACATTACAAGTGCTACAGAAGGGTCAGAAGTCTGCATGTCTAATATCAGGTATTCTGCAAAAAGAGAGATGCCAGCAGCAGCTAGCTACCATCCTTCAGTGCTTGGGACACAGACACACTTATGTATCTGTACCCATCCTTGTGTCTGGATTGTTCTTCAGTGGCCAATATTCTCCATGTCTTGAAAGAGCTGTGACAATGTCCTGGTCCACGAGGCAGCTGAAGAGATATGAGGAGCAGTGTCACCTGCCCAGAGGGACCAGGAAGACGAAGGGGTTATTTTCAAGAAACATATATGTAGTGTAGCGTAGCGTGCTACTCACCGAAAAGCGCTTCGATGTCTCGTCAAGGGTAGTAAGCGCTATATAAATACACAATTACAATATGTGCAATGAGAGAGGGAAATGGAAGTGCTTATTGAATTTGAATGGAGGCGTGAGCCACTGTTGTGATTACTAGATGCCAACGACAGGTAAGTAGGTGTTTAGGGGAGTGGCAGGCACAGGCTGCCAAGGGCAAGGGGTGAAGACAAGTTTAGGCTTAAGAGAGAGTGTGACAGTAACAGAAACAAGGGAGCTATATCATGTTATTTTATGTTCAGAAGGTGTGCTGTGGGGTGGGGTGTTATACTACTATGTAATTCTATGTTATTTTGTGGGGTTGATAAGTATGATATGTTATTTGTACTAATCCATTTAATGTTGGTATGTTATGGGTGATATGGTACGTTGTGGTATGGGAGGGATTTAATATTATATACTGTGGTGTAGTGTATGTTACACTAAGTAATGTTATGATATGTAATGTTATGATATGTGCTGTGTGGCATTGTATTTTAGGGTATGTTATGATGTGCGATGGTATTTGGTGATTTTGCACTGTATGATACAACATGATGTGTCCTGGTGTGGTATGGTATGTTATGGTATCGTACAGGAGGCGCAGGTCAGAGGGTGCAGATAGAAAGGTTGGAGTAAAGGCACTCCTATATTATACAATAATAATGGCATCGCAATCAGAACTTGAGATAGTACTGCAATTTTTCATTTATTGTTGAGAAATTTACACTAACCTTTTACTGGTGATCAAGGCATAGATTTTCTTTGTAGAAAATTGGTAGTACCACTTGTTAATGTGTTATTACCACTTTTCTCTAAATACAAAAGTCATGTTGAATGTGCAGAAAAAAATGATTTTGTAAACCTTCCAACAAATTCTAAGGGATCGAGTTTCAAGATCACTGCTCATAAGAGTTTCATCTGTATGTACAGTGCGACTACATGAATCCAGGCGACCAGGACTCAAGACATTCAGGGGCCGATTCCGATCTCGGCCGGTAGGGCTCCGAATCGGATTCGGCATAACCGGATCCGATTCGGAGCCCTATTTCCCGACCGATTCGTACGCGCGTCCGGACGAGCGAGTACGATGCGAAATTGCCGACCGACTCGTTCGGGCGTCCCAACCGCACCGACCGACTCGCTCGGACACGACTCGCACCGCGCAATGGAGACGTTCCCCGGCCGGGTAAGTACGATGCGCACCGCGAGCAGTCCGACCGACACGCGCCGTCCGGCTCGAAAGAGCAGTTGGAGCCGTACGTCGGGTGTCCGTGTCGGACCCCCCTGTACGCGTAGCCGCGCGAGTCGCACACAGGGGGGACCCATGTGTCCCCCCTACCAGTGCGTGTACGGCGCGAGTCTCTTCGTCGCGTACCCGCTGTAGGGGGCGCCCTTGTTCGCCTCGCACCCATTGAGGCAATGGGAGCCCGCGTACGCGTTGTACGACCGGCTCCCATTGACTTCAATGGGAGTCCGACCGACTCGAGTACGATAGCATATGGACGCATCGTACTCGTTCGGTCGGACTGCTACGGTCCGATTCGGTCGGAAATCTCTCCGGGTCCGGCTCGGTCGGAGAGATTTCCGGCCCGAATCGGAATCGGCCCCAATGTCTTTGGCTAGAGCGCAGTGCATTTTGCTAGTTGTAGCCTTAGTTTGCTCCAACTGAACCAAATGGGCTAACTATTAATTGTTGGGTCCTGGTGCTTTGTGTGGTGGTGACTTAGATTAATCTGACAACCTTCCCTATGCCGCTCCCACAAGTACTTGTAATTATGAGTGAGGACAAGCTGAGACTGTGGTTGACCTATTGTTGAACAGTTTTAAATGTCTGAGACTTTTAACATCTTATACTTTTCGTATAATTTCATTGCGTGATTGGGTTTGTTTTCATAGATTTTTTGAGCACCAATTTAAGGTCTGCCTTAACTTCTAGTTTTTGACATGTATTGCTTCATATTGCTATTTGGGCAGTGTTTAGTGCCCCTGTCTTTCACAGACATTGCAACTAATTCAAGAGAGATGAAATAATTTGCCCAGGACCACACTGCATGGAGTGCCAATTTCTAAAGATCCAATATTAGCCACTAGATCACATTACACACATTGCACTGTTTTGTTTTTGCCATATATTATGAGAACCTTGAAGTGCACCTGTTCACAATTGGCCTTGGTGTGCCAGGATTCTAGATACCACGCAACGCAACTACTCCTGACATTATGGTGTTTCTTCCCGCATTTGCCATTCGTCAGCGTAGCCAGGCAGAAACCATGTGATCTTTGTTACATTTGCAGTTGTGACGCTGATAAAATAAGTTTGGACTTCTGAAAATAGACCAAGCTGCAGTAGCAGATGTTCCAATTGAACTGTGAAAGCCAACACGTGGTTAACAACCAGCTTTTTATCTTTAGAACAGGATTCTAACTTTAGAGCAGTTTTGATAAGAATCCTAATTTTTGATATTTCTTCCTTTCTCTACAGAACCATCTCGTGGGTGTTGTTTTGGCGATTCTCGGCAGCTTCCTGATCAGCATCTCACTAAATCTGCAGGTAAGAGCAATGTGATCCTCCGGCCTACATTTACTTAAGCTTTGTGCCGGCGCAAAGCAATGTAAAGTGGCGCAAAGTCTTGAAAGGCTATTCACAATCCAGTGCAAAATATGTTTTGCGTTGGAAAGTTGATTTTTTTCCCAGTGCAAAAAGCCCGTTGTGTTGCTTTGCATCAAGTGGCATTATTACTAGGGCAGGTCAACACAAATACCCATGGGTTTCGACGCAAAGCGCAGTCTACTAAGATAGCCAGACTGGCTTTGAGCCAAAAACTAACACCTTCTTGAAGCAAGTGTTAACAAAAGGAAATATGTTTCATTCTCCAAATATGCCCCTGCGTTGCATATGTGCTGCAGTGCACAACACACATCCAATGCGTGGGATTCTTCTGAATTTGTCTTGGCTTAGTTTATGTATTGAAGAGCTTGCTTCCAGTGCAAATCCTAGGCTAGACAGCACACACTTGCCGCTGCACCACTGTGCGCGGCTGTGCATCGCGCAAGGCAGCACGCTTGTTCGTTACTGGAGAGAATGACATCAGCAGCAGGCCAGTCTCAGATATTGCACTACGCTGTGTTTTGCCCCTGGCACAGAGCAACACAGCAAATTTGGTTGCTGTTCTGTGTTTCCCGGAAATTAGGTAAATCTGGCCCTGTCTCTAACGCTGTGCTGATAAGTGCACAATTCGGTATATAGCAAACCCACTCATCAAAACAAAAAAGAAAGGGATCCTTAAATATGTTGCTTGAACAAATGCATAAAATGTACCCAGTGTTCTGCATTTGATATCTTTTAATTCAATAATATTTTGACATTTCAATTAAGACACCATTTCTGACTACAATATTGTGACATACAACTATTTAAAGTTATGGCGTGTGTTTCTCCATGTCATCTCTTGCTGGCATATGGCTTCAGTGTGTCAATGATCACATATTCTGCTCTCTGTTACAGAAGGGAGTTCTTGTAACCCAGGAACTTTTGACAATGGTTATTCTTTCAAAGGTTCCTAGTGTGTTGTACTCAGCTGCTTCCACAGCAAACTCTACCCCCTTTTTGGCAAATCTTTGATGAAAATAATTGTCCTGTCGCTCCTAGAGCAGTTACAAACATCCCTACCAAGCCGTTTATACACCATTATTGACAAATATTCCATGAAGCCCGGGAATTATCAGCCTTTTTTGGATTTCTTTGGATTTCCACGGTCTTGGGGAAGTTGGCAATGACACTTTCACAGAGCCATGCTCATAGTCATTGCCTCTTGGTTTACTTGCTGTCAGTCTGGTAAATATGTTGTATGCTGAATCGGACAGAAACTGCTTTAATTTCAGTCCAGGGTGATCTGTCTTCTCTACATACAAGATCTAGATTTCTGTTTTAGCTTGTACTTTAGGATCTGTTGTCGGCTTTCGATACGGCAAATCGTTGTATCTTGGAGCAATGCCAGTAATCTGTGGATCCCGTCGTTTTGCTAACCCTAGATTGGGTTACTTCATTCCTAGGTTGCAGGGAACGAAGACTAGGAGACTTGTTATTCATTTAGCTTTAGGTTCTCAAATTATATGCAACATCTACGTGAATCCACTCTTGGACTTGCAAAGTGCCAAGTACCTTCTTTCCTTTCATAAAAATATATTCTCATTGAAATTCATGTAGAGGACAAAATGCATAAACAACAAATCTGCTCATAAGCCTACTCAAACTCTCGGCTATTTAATGACTGGATTTCTTATGCCTACTTCACTACATATGTAAATTATCAAATATCATTGCAATCCATTACTATGCAGGCTTTAAAAATGTGTAGGGATATTTAAATTGTTGATGTCTTCTCCATATTTTCTAAATTTCTTGTCAGAACCATTCCAGGTAGCACATAACAATTCATTACAATTCTGGAAACTGAGGCTGAATAGCCGACTTCCATTACTGAGTGATGAATGTACAGCCAATCAAGGCTAAAATAAGCACACATTTTTTAACATTAACTGATTTAGAGTTTTGCAGACAGGATACTCCATTGCAAATGTGTCAAAGTACTCTGTCTGACAAACTCTTGGTCTGCATGCTTCATTTAGAGACAGGCGGACCCTAAATATTCTGTCGAGGGGACCCCCATCGGCTCCATTGGTGGAATACTTCCTCCGACAGCCTGGAAAAATAGGAGCAATCTGAGAAAGGGCATTACACCATCTGTGCAATTTAGGGGAGATGGTGTAATGCCTTTTTTTCTGTTTGCCACCTTTAGAAAAAACCTGGAGGTGAGGGACAAGAAAAAACAATGATGACCTCCACACCCGGGGAGAAAACGACCAGGATGCAGGGTCCTTAATTTAATTTTTTCAGGAACAAACACCCACTTTAGGAGTTTGTTTCTGAAAACCAAACAAATGTCAGAAGTTTGGTGGATGGTTGTCAAAACTAACTGCAGCTGTTGACCAAACATTTAGTACATTGAAAGGAGCCACCATCAGAGATAAACGCTGGGCTATCAGTCAGCTCTAAATTTGACGGACAGAGTACCGTTGAGGTGGCGGAGGTAATGTCCTATACTATCCCGATGGGGACTACTCCATCCCCAAAATGCTAAATCAAATGCCTTGTCCTCCCAGTGTTGGCTTTAGTGCTGATGGCACCCTGTGCAACAATCTTTTTTGGCACCCCCAGTGCCCCTTCAATGACTTCCACAGATTCCCTCACTACCACCCTCCAACAGTGCCCCTCATCTCTGTATAGCCCCTCTCTCACATGCATTTCGTTTGTTTTGTAGTGCTACTCATACCAATGTAGAATGTCAGAGCACTTTACATCACTCACACATTATACAGAGACCATGAATCAGACGTGTGTAAATCAATCTATAGGAAATATTATATAAGACAATGAGG
Source organism: Calotriton arnoldi (assembly GCA_963921515.1). Classification (NCBI taxonomy): domain Eukaryota; kingdom Metazoa; phylum Chordata; class Amphibia; order Caudata; family Salamandridae; genus Calotriton; species Calotriton arnoldi. The sequence continues at coordinate 77,891 of CAWUFW010008239.1, read as the reverse complement.
ATTATATGGGGTAGAAATCACGTCATCCATACTAGTAGCTAGTATATTTTAACAGTGCTTGGTCTAGAACAGCACAAACTAAGGATTTAAAATGTACCACAGTGGTTGGGGTTGACTTTACTAATAAGAATGTATTTCTACCTAAACAAACCCCTTTTAGCAACATTAGGATAATGAAAGACTGGGGAAAAATATAACGTTCTAACTTATACCATGCAGTTTGCATGCAGCTTTTTGATGATAGTTCATATGTTGCTGCGATATATAAGGATTGTAACTTATGAACTGCAAGTATCACAAGGATCTATGTGACAAAAACAGTAACCCACTGAGCTATCCACATAAAATACAGTTCTGTAATCTGCATGGTACAGACATATTTACCTTCTTCGCTACTTTATGATGAGTCAAAACTGCCACTAGACAAAATTCCAATTTCTCTCCAGCAGAAAAATTCATCACCAGAGTTAATTTGACATTTTTATTATTGCCTAAAACTGCTGGATACATAAGGAACTCTGCACCATAAGATATTTCTAAACACATCGCTGCCCTCAACCCCCTCGAGCTCAGTACCAAGTGCGTCTGCACCGGTCACACTGCCCTAAAGCGGCCTCGAGTCTTACACCTGATGTATGTTGAGAGTAGCCTAAAATCTCTGGGCATGATTCCCTGCTTACTTCAGTACGAGATCTGATAAAAGAGAAATCATTACGCAAAAATGTTTCCTACTGGGGAAAAGCCAAAGCTCGTTGAAACAAATGACCTGTTTTACCATTAAGGCACCTTGGACACTGGTCTGAAGTTTGACTGTTAAATGTATTTAACAGTGCTGCTGTAAAGTAAAGCATCCATTTCAATCAATCAATAAACTTTATTCGGTTTTACAAAGAAACCATAAAAGTTACACAGATACAAAACATGACTTCAAGTAGATCATTTAAAAACAGTTAAACAGTCAAGGCCTCCTAGTAATAAAATTTATAAATAAACCACATTCACCCCAATCACGATTATATGAATCAAAAAGTGCATTGTGCGCGAATACATAGAATCATGATGACCCTTCTTTTTATTCCAAAGACCTAAACAAGACATGAGATAGATCATTTAAAAACCAGATCAAACAATCAAACAGTCTGGCTCCTAATGATAACATTTATAAATAAACCACGCATTCACCCCAATCACGATTATATAAATCATAAAGTGCTTTGTGCACGAATAAATAGATTCATGATGACCCTTCTTTTTGTTCCAAAAGGTCTAAACACTCAGTCCTGGAGATACAACTTAGTTAATAAATGACTAGATATCCATACAGGTACGTGATTTCACACAAGCTTTTAGGAACCCTACTATAAAAAGCATCCATTTTGAAACGAATTCCTTTCTTCTCAAGTTTGCTTTTCTGATGCTAGAAAAACTAAAATCTCATATGTCCAACCATAATGAGTACAATATTTAACCGAACCTTTTTTTGCCACGTCTGAAAAAAGGAATTCAGTAATGGAGATGACTAGCTATTAAAAAATCTATACCAATCCCTTACCTAGCTTATTCTGAGCAAAAAGCTTGCCAGTAATTTCTTAGGGCAAAATTATAGCTTATAGCACTAAAGACCTAATTGAACCAGCAATTTGGGTATATATGATGGCATGCCATGTCATATCTTTATCTATACACTGCTTTATTGTGTTGCATGTTATCAGTTGGCCTTGGGGGACAGAACCTATGAATGGAAAAAGAATGAAAATATTGAACCACAGTCGGATAAACGTATATTGACCTGAATTAACAGTATTATTAACAGTATTATACGGCTAGTGTGTAAGAACTTTCTGTTTTTGTCTGCCTCAACCAAAACCCTATATCTAACAAGTTTGGGACTATGCGTAATACACACGAGTGCAAGTAGATGACAATGCAAGTCATCATCTCGCATTATCTCCAGTCAGCCAATTGTGAAAATAATGTTCCGAATAGCCTAATATAATCCAAGTTTGCTTGAGTGGTAACGTGTCAGCATAGTAGAGGTTGCAGATTAGGGTGGGCTGGTCCTACTTCTTCAATTGGTATCTATCAGTTGTTGAGACTGAGAATAGCTTTTCTGTCTCCCCAGATGAACCCCAAATCCTGCTCTATATCTTTTTGAGAAATCTTGGCTGAAGGTAACAGGGAAATGACTTTAAAAAATATAGAAAAAGCGGGCAATTGATATATTGACCACCTCTCCCCTTCCCAAAATGGAAATGGGGGCCGCTTTACACCTCTCAATGAGTACTGCAATGTTCGAAAGGAAAGGACTGTAATTTAGATCATACATTTTTATAAGTTTTTCCATTACACAAGTTTCAAGATATCTTTTAGGTCTTATAGAATATCCTGTTTGTAGGATCGTGGGAAATTTTTTATGTGTCGTCTGAAATAGCAGGACTTCGGACATGTTAATATTACTGTAGAGCTTTCTATGTATGGAAATTGAACCACGCTTTTAAAAGCTCACTCTATATTATATGAAATCCCACACATCCTTCGCAAATTTTCACCCCTCCTTTTAGCCATCCAACCCAACAAGCACAAAAATTTTACTTTACTACTTCCCCTTTACAAATCCATTCCTATCATTCTATCCCTACTCCAAACTCCCCCTTTTCAACCCATTTCTATCATACTATCCCTACACCAAACTTTACTAAACATGCAGGAAATCAAGAGCACAATCCTAACACAAACAATGTATAAGAAAAACACAAAACAAAATCTTACTAACCGACTAACTACTAATCTTGGGTTCCGGAGTAGCGTGCTACTTGCTGAAAAAGCACTTCAATGCTTTGTCAGGGGTCATAAGCACTATATAAAGACATTTCCAATTACAATTATCACTAGTAGCTTTGAGAAGTAGCACAGCGTCACCTGCATATATTGTAAGGTTGACTACCTGAGAGTAGTGGAGATATCCCCATTATCTGTACTAACATTAGTGTCCCTATTTGTTGTTCTCTCTGGTGGATATGCTACCTTTTCACAGTACGACTTTAATGAACACGTACTTTGTGACCCGTCAATCAGAGAAAAAGTAGACAAATGCATGCAAAACAACGTTAGAGAATGATAACGAAGATGTGAATGGAAGGATCTCTTGGAACTCATTAGAGGCAAATATACATCAACTCTTATTGAACAGACTCAGGATTTTGGTATGCCACTCATATTGAAGGCCAATTTAAAGAAATAGAAGACTTGACAAGAGGACAGATTCACTTAAAATTTGGTATAGGCTATTGGTGCTCCAGGCACATGTTTTTGCACCTAGATACAGACAAAATAGAATATGCTCTTTTCCACCTTAAGCAGCCTTGCTACAGCAGAGACCACAAAGAATTTGCATACTAGTGTGTAAACTGACAGCAACAAGAACTAGAGAGTGAATATTAGAAGTGAGGCATGCTACTGGGGTTGAAAGAAGAGATAACAAAGGCATCCATTGACATAAGGCTCTAATGTAGAAGAATTTGTGAGGAAGCGAGTAGCTTCCTACCCAATCACTCTTATATACAGAAATTAATGCCAGGATAATCCTCACACCAATTTCTATAAAGATCGAGAACATGATCACCAGCATTGCGAAGTTTAAATGTGGCAAATAATCTGGTTCTGATGGCTGCTCTTCTCTGTTCTATTAAACTTTCTGCATATTACTCAGCTTTATCCTGGCAAGAGTGTCCAACCCACTTTCAGAGAAAGCTGCTCAGCACTTCCATAAAAGTAATTTAACATAAGGGCCAAATGTACCTCAGTGCAGAATTCCAAATTAATCATTACACCAGAAGCCTCAGTTCCAGACAGGCCAATTTTCTTCTCATCGCAACCAAGAGGAAATCTAAAACTGGGGTAGAAGGTTGGCGTTGCTGGGCCATTGCAACGGAACTCCCTGCCAGCCTCTGGACCAAAGATGTTGAAGTCAGTCCACTTTCAGGAAGAAGCTGGATATTCTCATGTTTGGATAATTCCTTGCACAACAAGAAATCTAATAACTCCTTTTCTCCCTCGCAATCTTTTCTTCTTTGCATTGGCCACCATTTTTCAAAGACTTCATTCATCCCCATCATGGATGCAGCATCCTCTGTAGTAACTAATCTTGTTGCAGGTAGTGCACCATTCAAAGTGAACATATGCATAGAGATACCCAGAACCATATGATAATTTGGTGAACACTGAGAAAAGGCTTGGATTAGAATTCGGTACCTTTGCTTCATCTCCAATAAATAACGGAATAAGCCACATTTGCTACCACATCCTCTATCAAGTATCAACACTCCCTGAAAGCTGTTCACTGACTCCTGTTCAAGCTACAGTGCTTTTAAAGGTCTCATGCCTCACCTATAATTGCCTGGTCAATCAGACTCCAGTTTAACTGTCCGAGATTGTGAAGAAGATTATCTATTTTGGCAGGCTATTTGGGAGGTCCAGTCAACTTACAGCACAAGTGGGACACCCAGTGTATGTGGAAGAAATTGACTGCCCTGTTATATTTGAGTCTCCGGGTTAAATGTGGAGTTTTTTGCTTTGGAAAAATAAGGTATAATAAAAATAATGATATAACCTAAAATTAATGGGGGGTGAAACTATATTTAACCATTGCCCTTTCATATGCTGATGTTCCTTTCAGCTTGATCTAGAGGATGTAATCGTTTTATCTCCAACACTGTCCTCGGTTGCTTGCTCAAAAGTGGAGGCCTCCAGCTAGCATAATGGAGGAATTAGGGGACACAAGAAGTAGCCACATTTTCATAGGTATGTTCGTATGATCGCAAAAAAGGGATATTGCCCTCAGATGGACATCCGGGGCACCCCCTCCCTGCAAGAATGGAGACACGGGATGAGTAACTCTACTATTTAAGCGGTGTATAAAGCCAGAGATGCCCCAATACATGCAAGATCTTGAGTGCTTGGTGAGTTTACTCCCATAACTGTGATTCAAAGGTACAAAAACCTCCTCCTCCTCCTTGGCTCTCCAGATACCAACAGGCCAGCTAGCCCTTACCCTCCAAGAAAGATAACAAAACATGACACAAACACACATGGACAAACATGCACATGTGCGCACACACACAGACACTAATGCAATGTTTTAGATACTGTACCAGGGATAAAAGTGATTCATTGCTCAACCTTACCAATGTAACAAAATGTTGGGACAGTGCTACAGATAATAAGATTGGTGGCCACTGCATGGTATGTTCCATTTCAGATAAGCACATACTCTTAATTTTACATCATACGAATATAACGTTTACTCTTCTGCACTTTAGTATTTTTTAAATCCAATATAACAAAGTTTTGACAAAAGGCGGAGACCACATGATCCCAACTTCATTCATAAATTAAACCCTGGCAATGCAGGGAAATAATACCACGGATAAATGGACTCAGTACATTTTTTTAATAACACAGCTCACCCATTTAATTTCATTTCAAAGTGAAAGCTCAGTTCACCTTCTGCAAACCAAAGTGAATAATTGTAGAACAAGTTCCAACCATTTAAACCTTAAAAGTGCCTGCTAATTAGTCATCTCAATTTGTAAACAAGTTAATTGTTCCATTTTCTGTGCTACTTGAGATGACATCCGCTTTCTGCTGTTTAAAAGTACATCCTTATTTGCATTGAATGCCCAGCCTAGTGAACAACAGAGGAAGCATAACCTTGCTTCTGGAGGGTTGTTCTGCACCTGTATTTTGAACCTAATTTGAAGTAAATAAATCAGCTTTCTACACGGTTCCTGGATGAATTTCAAGGATTAATAACACATTGACTTTTGAAACATTGGCAAATATAAATCAGCACAGTTCTGTCACAGCATTTCTTAAATAATGCTTGTAGAATATTCTCATTTTCTAGCACATTTAACGACATGAAACACTGAGATCACAAAAGTTGCTTATGAGAATACTGCTTTTCTAAAAAAAAAAAACCTTTGGGACTGTTATCTGAACCGAGACACAAGCCATACATTGTGTACTTGTCCAGAAGACAATTTAAAAATAATGGGTCTACCCAGTGCCACTAGAACCTGGATATAATGTGCATATCTCGTCGGACAGTGCTTCCGATGGGGTCATTTATGGTTAATCTGATTTCGAGAACAACTAAATATTGCCTGCTGGACCTAATTATATGTGTAATAAATAGCAAACTGAATAAATTATTAAAATGGACATGCAATGATATACTTTAATGTTAATATGTGTGTGTATATATATATATTTAAAATGAGAAGTAAGGTGCTACTCATGTAATGAAGATTGCAGTATAGAATATTGAGGGGGGAATATCAAGGTCACCCAATATTGTGACCACTCTATCAAAAATCAAAATATCAAGACAGTAAGTGCTCAGACGGAGGTATGGATTTACCATACTTAACCCCACATCTACATACTTTGAAGATATATATATCATAAAGGTTTGTATATGTGGAGCTAGGTATAGAAAATACATGTCAATCTTTGGGCCCTCAATATTCTGGTCGCAATATTGCATGACCTTGAAATTCCCTCCTCGAAATTTCGAAACCACACCCTAAATGAAGTGCTGGTGCAGTGCTCATGTGATTCAAACAAGCCGGTAGTGGCAACAGATATAGCACGAAAACCGATTCAATGGCTGACAGCAAGTTTAAGCATCAATAGACCACAGTGATTTCACTAATTGTTTCCTGAAAGTCCCTTAAAAGAGTGAAGAGACAGTCCAAAGAAAGGAAGGACACTGTCGATGTTTCGATCCCAGCATGACCTTTTTGCAGGGTCAAAGGCATTACGAACGTAGCATCTCTTGTATTATTAATAGAAGGAAGTGTGCACCCAATTTAAAACTCAGAACATTAGAAGCTGGTTAAGTGGTAATCTAGGTCAATTGAACCTTGAAATCCTTCAGATTACGCATGCGCTGAATGTAGTGCACTGTCACTGTCCAGAGAAAAAGGTTTCCCTGGACAGTGATGGTGCACTGCATTCAAGGAAAGACTTGTTCCCTGCAGAGTAAGGGTGCAGTTTGGTCGCAGGCTTACGGGCTTACATGGGGGGTCCTTGTAAAGAATAACGTCTGTGCACCTAAGAACAAGTTCTAAAAACAACTCCTATACGAATGCAAGAGGAGAAACTATAGATTAACTACCAGTTCAATGATGATTTCTCAACATTTCTTTATATAAATATGAGTGAATATCCCGATGATCTTTGGTACCCACATTCTATTCTGGACAAGAAGGTCTTACCCATAGTTCAAGAATATACTAGGTATTTTGAATTATTTACTTTCATAATTGACTTAGCTATTATTGTGTGGGATTAAAGGGCCTGGAACCCTTCTTTCTCTCCTCAAAACAAAATTCATGTCTGGGCACAAATTCATTTGACATAGCACATATTTTTGCATTGAGTATGAGACTTACACTGCGCAATAAATTAAGCATATATTCATTTTCTTAATTAGAATCTACATTCTCGAAAATCAAGGTAATCAGGTCTTACCATAAGTTTCTGGTATGCTTGTTTTTTATTCCAGGCTGTGTTATTCACTTATGAATTTGCCAGTATTTCATGATCTTTTCTCTTTCTATGAAAAAGACAGACTACTTCTTTACGGGAGTTGCACTAGCACATTTCCCGTATTTCAATATTCACCAGATCAGTGCTTTACTCATCACTCTCTGAGCCAGGAACGCTTATTTATTCAATCATTTCCCAGTTGCACTATTCAGACACCTCTGGAGACTCCTTAGGAGAGTCCCTTACCAGCAGGCAGTGGGGGAGGACGAGTGCCCCCCACCCCACCACTGACATGGAATCCATCTCCAGGACCCTGTGCTTTAGTTGTTCTTGCCTGACTGTGAACCAGTCACTTTGTATTAAGGAACCCCTGTCGGAATGAGAGGAGCACCCCATAGCCGGAGGCTGAACACTTTAAGGTTGCGGCGCCCTCTGTTCCATCCGTGGAGGTGCTGTGCTTTTCAGAGTGCTCAGTGGGAGTGTGCATGTACCCGGGAGTACACAATGCTTTTCACTGGGAAAACCAGATAACCTCCCACTTCGCAGAATGTGCTAACAAATGTAGGAAGAAAATGGCCTGAAATAACCAAGAGGAGCAGAGCCATACCACCTGTCCTACCTACTACCCTTTCATTCTCTTGCCATCACTGGCCATCCCCTGGCCTGGGAACTGTCATTGATGCTCAGTCTAGGACCGCAGGGAGAAGCGCGGTCATACATTGCACTGATTAGACTCACCCAGGCTTGGAACCCGTATCCAAAGTCAGTAGACTGGGAGATAACCACAATACTGCCCCTCTCCATTCAAGAGAGGAGAAATCCAGAAGAAGTTATGTACCTTATGTCTACAGAAGAGTTGTGGGTCGATGGTTCTCTAGTAACACCTTAGTGGCCCTGCCTCATTAGTAAAGACTCGGATGAGAAAAAGTAGAACTGAGTGCAGGTGAGTAATTTAAGTGCTATTAATCATGGGTGGTGAAAAGAGAGCCCATAATTAAACAATGCCTCTCTAAGACTCCATGTAGACAACTGTACCAAATTTGATGCCATGTCATTCCTTTTGCCCGTCAGCTCCATAATTGTGCCTTTAATTGTAAGCCAACTGTATGCCCCATCTTGTCGCTAGGCAGGCCCCACATAGATTGGTTCTTCTAAATGCGCCTCTTGGAGTGACCTGCATTGCACTGACAGGCTAACAGCACGTTTATGAAAGTCATTTGAAGTTGGCATTTCCCTGTTGAACAGTGTTAGGTAGAGCCTGGTCTGAAATGTAATTTAAGTTATAAACTGTGCAATGAAGTCTGGTATATCAACACTATACACCACATAACGCACTGCGCATGCACATTATGTATATAAGCTTCTTCAGTCACTTCTTAAGTATCAGAGGTCAAGACAGCTAAACGCTAAGCACTGTTAACACGCTTGACGGCTACAGGAAATCAATCAAGAGCTAATTAATAAAACATCTTGACATAGGTTGGAGGCTCAGCTGACATGGAGCCCAATTACACGCACACTCGACTGCACATGTGAGCGCCATGCGCGGGCTTCATCATTCACGGTCCTCGTCATTGTATTTCAGAAATCCGCTCATCTTCGCCTGGCGAAGCTACCTGACCCCAAGGCGTATCACAAGAGCAAGGTATGGTGGTCTGGAGTCCTCCTGATGGCAGTCGGGGAGCTGGGGGTCTTCATGGCCTACGGATTCGCTCCTGTTACTCTGATCGCCCCCTTGGGATGCGTCTCAGTCATAGGTGAGAAGCTCTTCCTCGCTTTGTTTTTCAGTCCTGTGTTGGTTTTTGTTGCAATTTTAGGTAAGAAAATACCAAAAAGCAATAGTTAAATGAGCTACTGTTTTTATCTCTGTCGCAGCTACTATCAGAATTGGTGCTCATTTTCTCTTCTCTTGGTTTGTTATAATATGAGACGGCATATGGAAATGTGCCGTACAGGGGTAAGGGAACTGTGTAATTAAATATTTTCTTTTCTCTGTAGGGTACTTCCGAGTTTTTTAAATCTGTAAAGAAATTCGACCATGTTGCCTAAATGAAAAATAATATACTGATGCTTATCAAAATAAACATAGGCAAAGCCAAATAGATAAAAAAGACGCGACGACGCAGTCGCTGCATTATTTTGCAGGCACACATATAACCAACCTAGAGAAGGACACAGGCTTTTTTAAATTTACGTATGTGAGATGGATCAGTAAATTAAAAAGTAGCACAGAAAGGCTCTTTTAAACTATAACACGAAAGCCTTTTTTTTTAAAAACAAAACAAAATTAAACGGATGTGCAGGTTTTGGAAGCAGGTTCAGGAGGTGGTGAGGAGTGAAGCAAAGTGGCGGGCATGGGGTAAAGCACAAAGCGGGCAGGGAGAAGCAACACAAGGGAGAGAACACAGGTGAAAGAGCCGCGTGGAGTGCAGGGAGAAAAGCATACGGACAAGAAAGAGCATCATCAGTGCAGATGGGGTGGGTAGAGAAGCTCATGGGCAAGAGAGAGCACAATGAATGGGGAGAAAAGCACACGAGGAAGACATCTGGAAAGCATATGCACTCCGTGGAGTGCTTAAACAAAAAGAAAAAAGCGAGCAGAGGAAGCATAGTAGCCAGCTAATCAAAGAGATAGTAAAGCGGCTATGTTCCAGGGGAGAGACAAACATAAGATGGACAGGCTGAAACAAGGAAAGCCATCTAATAGAAAGCAAGCAAATAATAGTAATAGTACAGCCAACTCATGCTAAGCAATGGCTGGACTGCAAGCCCCGTATGTTCTTAGTATGCCCACAATATGTCTTTTGCAAATTCACAGACTTTTTATACTTCCTATGGTACTTTTGTGGTTAGACATATGCTGAAGGGCTGAAATATGTGCAGATGCTATTTATGCCTGTTTAACACTAGCATCATTTGGTTTGCGCAGAAAGTTAGTAGCAGCTTTTAGCTTTCTGTAACTGCTCACGCAAAATATAAACAATTGTCAAAGCCAAAAGGATAGGTTTTAGTGTCCTGGTGTTTCCATGTATTAGCACATAAAATATACAACAATATACTTTACCAGTGTTTGTTATGTATGCCACATGTACATCTGGTTTCTTATACATGAGGAGCACAGAGAAGACACGGAAGCTTGATTATTGGTATTTGGTTTATGTCTTCATAGATTAAGGTTTGAATCTGTCTCTTCTAACACATAAAATGATTTAATTTCATGGGCTGCAATTTAAAACAAGTACTGGCAATAGGTATGGGTTTAATGTGCTAACATATGTAGCATTAGCACTTGGAGCGCAACACACAAGAGGGAGCTGGCAGGAGCAGACCGGGAGGGCTATTTTGGTAAAGTAGTTCCTAATGCAATTCAAGGCAAACACTCCAGTAAAGGTGGAAGAATACACACAAATTGCCAGTAGCATTAGCTGAGCAATGAATACACCACTTTACTGAGCCAGAATGTGATTGACAAAGTCTCAAACAAATGGCTGAAAGAGGCTGGTCAAAGAAAGGCAATAATAGTTTGAAAGGGGTTGACCCACAGCCCACTTGATGTATTTTGCTACCAATAGGTCTGTTTGACAGCTGCACTCTCAAAACCCAGAAATAAAAAGTATTGTTTCTATTTAGAATACATGTGTAACATAAAAGGTTTGATGAAACAAAAATGTGTGATGATATACTGTAGTTTTGAGATGTAAAATAGTCTGTCATGCAATGCAATGGAAGCACGTCCTAAGAGGCGTACCATACACCACACAGTCAATGCCATGAAGTTTGAGATATGTAATGCTTATGAAGCCCCCTGTATGTATATCATTTAGAAGTGTAATGACAATAGCTTTAGCGGATAGCTATGCTGTAAAGCCAGAACTAAAAATGAGGAAATAGCTGTAAAATAGGTGCAAAAACGCATATGTGCATTTAAACTGATTTTTACAGACAAGTGTGATTTCAGCACTAAAACACACCTGATACCTTCCTGCAAATGTAGCTTGCACTGTTAACCTTTGCACTCACTATTTACACCAGTGTCTAAATGATGCATTTTGCTTCTTTTCCAAATACCAATCTCATGTCCTTATGTAAGATTCTTCCATGAAAACCTTACCATAGACACTGTAAATGACATTCCTCGCATAACCAGGAAACCTGTTCAAAATTTAAAGAACAAATGTATCCACCACATATGTCCACGCCCTTCGTAACACAAGTGTGCATGTTGCATCATAGCACACCATTATATCTTAGGGGTCGATTACGATGGTGTTCGGAAAGGCTCCGATCGGGATTCGGATTCAGCGAATCCGATTCGGAACCTATGTTTCAGACCGATTTGGAGACATGTTCGAACGACTGATTACGATGCAAGGAAACCGTTCGGGCTGTCTGTATCGGTTCCAATCGGCATTCGGACAGACCGAGTCGTTCGGAGCTGAATCGTAAAGCTCTATGGACACTGTTTCTGACTGAGCGATTACGATGCCCGATTCTGACAGCTGTTCCGAATCGGTTTGTCCGACACGAAATGGCTGTCGGAATCTGACTTTGGGGGCCTGTTGCAGGCCCCCCTTCACCAGTAGGCCTCCAGGTGGGGCCCGTGGGGGTACCCATGGGACCGCTCTTTACAATCAGGCACAGTGTGGCAGGCACCATGGGGTGCCTGCCACAATGTGTAAGGTTTCCCCAACCACCCCTTTTTGCAATGGGAGCCTGTGTTCTCGTTCGGAACACAGGCTTCCATTGAAGTCAATGCGAGTCCGACCGAACGATGTTCGGAAGCATCGTAATCGGTCAGACGGCCTCGAAGAACGCGATTCGGTCGGAAACGATTCCGAAACCGATTCGGTCGGAAGAGTTTCCGAATGACATCGTAATCTGCCCCTTAGTTTCTTCCTTCCTGCTTCTGCAGAATCAGTTCAGAGCCCTCTTTCCAAGCTGGTGCAATTTGGGTCTGGCTAGAGACAACTGTAGCTTTCTCACCAGTCTGATGTAATAAAAACATTATAAATAGAAAACACATACAGAAATAGAGGAGCCTTGGGTCAGCCCTTTTCATCCTTTGGTGTGGTCAGCTGTCATTCACATCTTGCTTGTGCCCACTACAAAACACAGCATGGGGTAATGGGTATACCCGCTTTAACCGTAGGCTGTCTTGCGCTGTAAGTGGTGCCATTTTTACTTATTGCAATTACACATCCACCTAAAAAGAAGTGCACTTCCGTACTGAGGTTGCTGTGCCACTTCTTTAGCTTGCTAATGCCTTTTTATTTGAATTTTTTAATCCTTTTTTTTAGGTCTTGCCTAGGCAGCGCATACGCCCTGTCTCTTCGAGACATGCTGTATCTACAATTTGGGTTTCAAGCACCGCACATCTTTTTCATTGGTTCGTCTTACTGTCCTTTGTAAATGCCGCCTTTTGTTTGGTGGATTCGCTTAGTAGTCTCTCCTTTTGTATCCTCCCAAGAGGACTGCCCCTGTTACATCTGCTCTTACTTTTCAGGTTACATAGGAAACTTTGAAAGCACTCTTTTTTAGGTCGAGCCTGGCAGTGCATGCGCTGTCTGAAAGCCATGCTGTATTCAGTATGTGGGCTTTCATTCCACCCCTCGCTGCTGATTGGTTAAGGAGAGTGTCATTCACAAAAGCTTGCTTCCATATGGTTTCTTTTCCTTATACGTTCCGCCTTCTCATGTCTTGCTCTTCCCCTGGAGTACTGGCCTATTACAGCTATCCTTTAGCTTTACTGTATTTGCCTTTGTGTCGGTGCACTCTTTTTATCGTTGCAGAGTGCCAGTGTTTTCTGAAGCTTCAAAGTCGGCCACTCTCATGGTTTCCTGGTCGTCTCTTGCCCGTCGCTGTTCGCAATTCCCTTAATCTCTACTTAATCTCTCCGGTCCCCCACCGTCGCTGCTCGAGCTTTCTTTTAAAAAAAAATACTCTACAGGGGCGGCCATGTAAAGCTTCCATCATGCTCTGCTTTGGGGGCCGATTATATCAAATTAATCTCCCCACTGCCATCCCCCACACCACCACCCCCCACCGTCGCTGCTTGGGTTTGCTTTTTTTTTTTAAATACACTACAGGGTCGTCCATGTAGAGCTTCTATCATGCTTTGCTTTGGGTGCCAACGATTAAAAAGCTAGGTCCGCTTGAAAAGCAGAACTACAGGACGGCACGCATGTCTCCGTCTACATCAGAACTGTGGCACAGAGACACAGCATGGCGCCTGATTCCACTACACATGTCTGCGGAGCAAGGATGTACACGACCCATTGCAGCCCATCGTAGCCAGAAACACCCCGTAAGACTTGGGTACTCCTTTCACATTACTAACCACATTGCCTCCACGTAGCTTACCAAAGGAGCTAGAAGGAGTAGTGAGAAGGAGGGTTGAGAAACTTTGAAGGGATGCAATAACTTTAGTTTAATGAAGCAGCAGTATTGTCGAAGCATGAATTGCCAATGCTTGTTACTGCTTCCTGGCGTGGTGGCGCGAAGCAGGGGAGGGGTGTTGTGTTATTTATTTTGTATGAGCATTGTGCTGTTTCTCGTGCCTTGTCTTTCAGTGGCTCCGCTCTGAGCTCCATTGTGGGATATTGCAACTGCCCCATGTCCGCATTGTCTGTAAGCAGAGTTTTGCAAAACGCTTCGGGAGCACACGCTTGTAAGGTATTTCTTTCTTCCTACACAGGCAGTGGCTCTTTAGCTCACGCACCTAATTGTCTCAGTCGGACTAACATTAAAATAACCAATAATTGCTTAATCTATCTGCATCAGAGCACCAAAGGAAAAGCACTTTGTGGCGATCAATCATCATGAATCATCGTGCAACATATTGGCAACAAGTCCTCGCCCGCTCCCTGGCTGGGAAACAATAGTGAAAGATAAGCCATACGTGAGGGTGGCCTCTGCCTCAACATCTTTTTGATTTATAGACAGATTGCCAGAGAACCACTCTTCTGCTTGTGCTCAGCCAAAATGATAGCATTTAAAGTCACATTCATATAAACAATTCATCTATCACACAGAGATCCCACTTTGGCCCGACCACCATCGGCCATGTTGCAAATATCCTCTGACCGGAATAGTGCTCTTCCGGAACCCATCCCAAACAGTATTGTGCGGACCCGTCTTATGGGCTTGAACAGCTGAGAAAACATATTTAAGATCCTATGCACTGGGATTTTTGCAAACCTCAGCAGCTTAAAAAGCTGTATTGCAAAATGCCTCATGGGCTAATGTTGCCAAGACTTTCACATCAATAATGCCACTGACCAGTCAGCCCAGCCTTCCCAAAAGCATATGGGAAAGACGCTTATTTTCCTAACTACCACAAGGATCCCCCCTCTCCCCTTCCACCCCCCACGTTCCGACTAGGATACTGACTCCTAGAAACTGTACAATTATTATGTGCCGGCAGTCAGACCAGCCCCGAAGGAGTATATGGATTTGTAACACTAGTGCATTTTTACACAGCCCACGTCTGCCCACATTTAATACTGCTACATGGGTGCGTAAAAAAAATCACTCCACTGCAAACAAAAAAATTACAATAAAAAAAATTGCCATTTACAACACCAATAGCTCTAACTTTCACATTGCGAGACCGATTGCATTGCAAATGCTTGTTTATGTTGGCTTGCCTCTGCTCGTGTTAAGTGCTTGTGCTTTATTTACTTGGTGCACCGGATGATGAAACGTTTGCGGCCGCTTCATTTGCTGTGCTTGATCTTTCTTCACTGCCGTCGTGTTCTCTTGTTTTATATTTACTTTGGGAGCCATGTTTGTGTTTTGGTTGCTTTGGGCACCATCTTCAGAAAAGAAAGGCGCTTGGCCGCTTTATTTGCTGCGCCCCCACCGGGTTTGTTTAGGTACGGGGTATTTTACAGAAATTCTTATGCAAATTTACTAGAAAGGTAGAAACCCCAAGCTTCAAAGGAAAGCAGCAGAGACAAAACCCATTTCCTGCTTAAATTCAGATTGCTGCAGAGGAAAGTGAACGATGTTAAATCTGTTTGGTGAAGCTGCATGACTTAATTGCAGAAACATTGTGAAAGGGAAGTCAGCACTTAACTCCTTCGATGCTCATGACGAGACCAGCTCGTCATGAGTCACAGTGGAGCTGTGCTCATGACGAGCTGGTCTCGTCATAACAGCTGCGCGCCGCCCACGCGGGATTAATTCCCCGCCTGTGCGGGAGAATTAATGAGTGGGCGGGGTTGTGACGAGACCAGCTCGCCATGAGCACAGCTCCACTGTGACTCATGACGAGCTGGTCTCGTCACGAGCACTCCGGCGCCGCGCTCACCCTCCTGCCCCCCCGCACCCGTGGGGGAATTACCCACGCAGGGAAGGGGTTAAGTTTGTTCGTTAGTAGAACTAGAAGTAGCCACATGAAACTCCCAGCAGCTCTGGAAATAGAAATGGGACGTCCACGGCAGCGCCCCGTGCACTGTTAAAATTACAAGAAGTTGTAGGAACTGGACCAGTGGCAGACCTTTTAAACGCCATTAAAGGACTGTAATTTGGTGGGGGCTTACCCCCTTCCTGAAAGTTTTCTGCCAGCATCCAGCCCACGATGGGGTCTCGAACCCCTCACTCGGTTTGCTGGCAATGTGTTATCTTTCACTCTTTCATCATCCGGGAGAGCTGCACTTTGTACCCTTTGGAGCCCTGTCGACCGGGCTAGGCCCCTGCAGCGTTCCTACAAACACAAACAGCCTCAATCTGGGATGACTGCTTTTCATGGAGTTGCTGTATCTTTACCGAGCCTACGTTCCTCCGGCCTCACACTTTAAAGTGGATGGCGATGTTTAAAGCGCTCCAGTAGGCATGGGTGAATGCCCGTAGTACCCGTTTGTTTTATTATTTGTTTTGCAGGATCACGCAGTCTTTGTTGATCGCAGCAAAGGGTTTATTATTATAAGAGGGATAAATTGGTTTAGCACTTTAGCACCACCTCAACATCACTAAGCACCACCTCAATCTGCACTTGGAATATGGCATCTATTCATTCTCCCCTACTATCCGTCTGCTGCTCGCATTATAATTTAGGAACTATTTCCCATTCTCCATTTTCCCATTATTTATGTGTCCCCCCATAACCAAAAATACTATAACAAACAAGCATTACAACAGGCAGAAAGAAGTTGCTACTATTGCAAGGACAACTAATATAGAAAACATATTTTTATAAAAAATCTTTTTTAATAAGGTTGTTCAGTTGTATTCAATGTCTTCTTGGTGATATATAACATGACAAAAATGCTTATAACACTTTTTTATTATAACTTATCAACATGCTGCACAGCAGCCACAATACTCTACAACATAGCTTACAAACATTAGCAAAACCAATAGCTCTGGCTAAACACTTATATGGTCCCAAAGCGAGATCTGTTGACTATGCCAATGCTTGTATTTGTGTCAGGACTCACGGGAGGTTTCCTCCTTCTAACTCTATGCTGGCTACCATTTTCCCCCTACAAACTTACCAAAAGTCAGATAATCCCTCAAGCTGGAGTGCTTGTTGGCACCGATGGAACTCCAAGATGGCTGCCAACATGCACATACTGCGACAGCACACCGCTGTTAGCAGTCTAGTCTTTTAGGTTTCATGACATCTGGTGAAGTGTGCTTCAACATTCCACTGCGCACTTCACTGAAGAAATAATTTGAAGAGCACCTGTTTTCCCAGCGTCGTGGAAGTCAGTTAGGGTAGTTGCGATAAAATAGGGGTTAGCTTCATCGGAACTACATTCCCTCACTAATCAGGTTAGTGTTAAACTATGTAGCTAATATAAAACATTCTGTGAGAAAAGGTTATCGTGTCAGAGGTAAATTTCTATTTAAAGAGAAGTCAGAATATATTTTCCTTCGTTTGAAAACTGGAAATACTTTTCAGTAATTGCTTTCCTTAGCCAAGAAGATTAAATAAAAAGCTTTTTGAATCAGCTGTCTTTTTCAGCTGTTCCAGAATCTGTCAGAGGCAGGCGCAGGGTGACCTTTCAACATGCAGTGTCTTCTTAGACTGAAACTTGTTCACTCTTCTGAGAATTAATTAAAAGGTGAAGTCAGGGTCAAAAGCCCGGCATATTTCTTTCTCATGCCACCTGTTAGGTTTGAAGATAAATAATGTGAAGGCTAGTTAAAGAACTCCAGTAATGTTCTCCTCATGTCTGGCCAGAATAAATTAACTCTTCAGCAAACATTAAAACCGGGGCAGAATAAATTGTGCTTCCAGCAAACATTAAAACCAAAGGCCTGAATAAAACCAACACTTCCTTTTAACATTTAACCTAAGTTCTGAAGCATTGTTTAAAAACTAATTAAAGACAGAAAACCAGTCATCCTACTCCAGAAACCCCAGTTCAAGGCCCACTCCAGTCTCTTAACAGTGAGTTAATAGAAAGAAAGAGAAACCCAAATAATACATAAATTAGGAATACAGAAATAAATACTTACCTTAGCTTTCTTACATTAAGGAATAGCAGGATCAAGTGCAGATTGTACCTGAGAACGAAAAGGAAAGAGATCTGAGTGAAGACTTCTCATACAACCTAGCAAACAATACATGAGAAGTAGAAGAGAAGTAAGCTTCAGTAAACATTCTGGTAAGATAAGTTATTTATACACCATAGAAAAAACAGTAAGTTAAAAGGCACAGTAAATAAAGGTTTTTACATGTTAATGTTGCAGTCCAGTAAGAAGAAGAAGACGTAGCTGAACAGGCAAAATATTGGAGCAGTCTCTACTCTGTCCCCAACCCCTTTTCCCCCCTTAGAACTTACCTGCAATGGAATACTAAAAGACCTAGCAGGGTTGGTTCTGAGAAGGGTATTGGGACCTAGCGTCATTCTGCTCCTGTGTGGTTCAGACAGCAATAAGTATTTAGACCCTGACAGAGTGAAGTGCCCACGTTGGTACAAGCACCTGAGCAGAATGGCAGAAGGACTTGATTTAAAAAATTTGGGCGAGATTTTGAGTAATATACAAAGGGACTTAGAGGCAGTCAGAGAGGAAAATAAAATACTAAGACAGGAGATAATAACCTTTAAAACGGGGACACCAGTTTTGGGATCTAGGCCAAGCACCACATCCTTTGAAACCCAGAGTCCTAACATCAGCACTTGATCCTTTGCCCCCACACAAGTAATCCACTCATTATCCCCAGTAATTCCTCTTGCCCCTCCAGAGCGATTCATTGGAGACCCGCAGAAAGCGCAATTTTTTTTGACCCAATGCTCTCTGCATTTTATGTGCTGTCCAACGATCTTCCCCGATGCTCAATCCCGAGTGGCGTTTATCTTGTCCTACCTTAGTGGGGACGCCGCCTCATGGTCCATGCCACTAGTAACCAAGGATGACCCAATTTTGTACAGTTTAGATGACTTCAAGAAGGAATTTCTCCGAATTTTTGATAGAAGAACAGCATCTCAAGCTTCAGACAACGAACTGTTGGGAGTTAAAGCAAGGAAACCGAGAACTCGTGTCTTACCTAGCCCAATTTAATAAACTAGTGGTCGAGACTAACTGGCCCGAGGATAAAAGAGCAGCAGTATTCTATAGAGGATTGCGAGAGGAACTGAAGGACGCTCTATCTCAAATCCCTAATCGACCCACCGATATCTCTGCCTTAGTGGATTTAACCTTAGAGATCGATTATCGGCAAAGTGAGCGGAAAGGAGAACGGCGGAAGGAGCTTAGACCAAGTGTTCCTCGTTTTGACCGTGTCAAAACAGAATCCACACGGACAGTAGAGAGTTCTTCGGGAATTGAACCCATGCAAATCGGTGTAGTCAGAGGTCCACTGTCTAAAGAAGAAAAAGAAAAGAGAAGGCTGAACAAACTGTGCCTATATTGTGGAGGAATTGGACATTTTGTCAAGAATTGCTTAAAAAGACCAAAGTTGCCGGCTAAGGAGAAGGAAAACTAGAGGCACCACAGGTAAGGGGAGTTGGACCTGTGGATCAAATGGAAAAACGACTCCAACAAATCACCAATTGGCAAAACACACCGTAACGGTGTTTACGGACCACCGCAACCTTAAATTTTTGCGATCTGCTCGAACTCTCACACCACGTCAGCTGCGTTGGTCTCTTTACTTCGCGGACTTTGATTTTGTTATCACTTTTCGTCCCGGATCCAAGAATGGAAAGGCTGATGTCCTCTCTAGACTCGACACAGAAAATCAAACTTCAGTCATTGAAAACCAGCAAATCATAACTGATGGAAAATTCATTGGAACTATCTCCTTAGAACCCTTTGAACATCACGTTCGAAATTTGATGACCGACCTTGAAATGGAGAACTGGGCCACAGAAGATCCACAACGTTTCATTCGCAATGGCCTCCCCTATTTAGGTACCACCCTGTATTTACCCACCAAGGAGCTTCAGCTGAAGGCAATGCAGGAATGTCACGACAACCCTCTGGCTGGCCACAAAGGTGTTGTGAAAACCGAAGAATTACTCAAACGTCGTTTCTGGTGGCCATACATGTGCCGAGACGTCCGTCAATATGTGTTAGGCTGTGAAATTTGTGCACGGGGAAAATCGGACAGGCAAGCTCCTAAAGGTCTC
Organism: Calotriton arnoldi; assembly: GCA_963921515.1. Lineage (NCBI taxonomy): Eukaryota > Metazoa > Chordata > Amphibia > Caudata > Salamandridae > Calotriton > Calotriton arnoldi. The sequence goes on along the minus strand of CAWUFW010008239.1, from coordinate 57,753 downwards.
CTACAACCCATGCCAACCCCCATATCCTTGGCACACAGTCTCCTTAGATTTGATTGTTGATATACCTTCTTACCATGGGTATGATACCATTCTTGTAGTTGTCGACACTTTTAGTAAGATGGCACATTATATACCCTTCAAAGGTACACCCACTGCTAAACAATTGTCCCAACTTTTCAATCAACATGTTATTCGCCTTCATGGGATTCCTAGTATCCTCGTTTCAGACAGGGGCTCTCAGTTCCTATCACGATTTTGGAAGGCTTACATCAAAGGCCTTAATATTGACCATCGTTATTCCACCAGTTTTCACCCAGAAACTGATGGTCAGACTGAACGCATTAACCAAGACCTAGAACAACACCTCAGACTTTATTTGTTAGATGAGGAGGGTGACTGGCCTGACCACTTATGGACTGCGGAGTATGCTCACAATAATGCTCTAAATGTATCCACTGGCCACTCCCCTTTCTTTATAAACTCAGGCAGACATCCCAATTCTCATGCTAATTTTGATGATATTAATGTTCCTGCTGTTCAAGATATCGCCCGACAGTTAACTAAAATTCATCACTCAGTAACCCAGAATTTGTCGATCGCGAAGGATCGTTACAAACACTTCGCTGACCGAAAACGTAAAAAAGAACCTGAGCTTCATGTAGGAGACTTAGTCTGGTTGAGTACAAAAAATCTCAGACTCAAAGGTCCCCGTAAATTTCAGCCTCGTTTTATGGGTCCTTAACCAATTGAGAAGGTCATAAATCCAGTCACTTATCAACTATCTCTTCCTGGTTCTACCAAAATTCATTCAGTATTTCATGTTTCTCTCCTTAAACCAATTCAACCGGGGTTGCGTAGGGTTTCCCCTCCTGATCCTCTGATGGTTAATGGTGAGGCGGAGTACGAAGTTAAACGAATTTTGGACTCAAAACTCATCCGCAATGACATTTTCTACCTCATTGATTGGCAAGGTTATGGACCTGATGAACGTTCCTGGGAAAAGAGTACTAATGTCCATGCCCCCCGTTTAATTAGAGCCTTTCATGCCAAATTCCCTGCCAAACCACGACCGGAGGAAACCCCGTTGGGAGGGGTACTGTCAGGACTCACGGGAGGTTTCCTCCTTCTAACTCTATGCTGGCTACCATTTTCCCCTACAAACTTACCAAAAGTCAGATAATCCCTCAAGCTGGAGTGCTTGTTGGCACCGATGGAACTCCAAGATGGCTGCCAACATGCACATACTGCGACAGCACACCGCTGTTAGCAGTCTAGTCTTTTAAGTTTCATGACATCTGGTGAAGTGTGCTTCAACATTCCACTGCGCACTTCACTGAAGAAATAATTTGAAGAGCACCTGTTTTCCCAGCGTCGTGGAAGTCAGTTAGGGTAGTTGCGATAAAATCGGGGTTAGCTTCAGTCGGAACTACATTCCCTCACTAATCAGGTTAGTGTTAAACTATGTAGCTAATATAAAACATTCTGTGAGAAAAGGTTATCGTGTCAGAGGTAAATTTCTATTTAAAGAGAAAAAGGAAAGAAGTCAGAATATATTTTCCTTCGTTTGAAAACTGGAAATACTTTTCAGTAATTGCTTTCCTTAGCCGAGAAGATTAAATAAAAAGCTTTTTGAATCAGCTGTCTTTTTCAGCTGTTCCAGAATCTGTCAGGTTTGAAGATAAATAATGTGAAGGCTAGTTAAAGAACTCCAGTAATGTTCTCCTCATGTATGGCCAGAATAAATTAACTCTTCAGCAAACATTAAAACCGGGGGCAGAATAAATTGTGCTTCCAGCAAACATTAAAACCAAAGGCCTGAATAAAACCAACGCTTCCTTTTAACATTTAACCTAAGTTCTGAAGCATTGTTTAAAAACAAATTAAAGACAGAAAACCAGTCATCCTACTACAGAAACCCCAGTTCAAGGCCCACTCCAGTCTCTTAACAGTGAGTTAATAGAAAGAAAGAGAAACCCAAATAATACATAAATTAGGAATACAGAAATAAATACTTACCTTATCTTTCTTACATTAAGGAATAGCAGGATCAAGTGCAGATTGTACCTCAGAACGAAAAGGAAAGAGATCTGAGTGAAGACTTCTCATACAACCTAGCAAACAATACATGAGAAGTAGAAGAGAAGTAAGCTTCAGTAAACATTCTGGTAAGATAAGTTATTTATACACCATAGAAAAAACAGTAAGTTAAAAGGCACAGTAAATAAAGGTTTTTACATGTTAATGTTGCAGTCCAGTAAGAAGAAGAAGAAGACGTAGCTGAACAGGCAGAATATTGGAGCAGTCTCTTCTCTGTCCCCAACCCCTTTTCCCCCCTTAGAACTTACCTGCAATGGAATACTAAAAGACCTAGCAGGGTTGGTTCTGAGAAGGGTATTGGGACCTAGCGTCATTCTGCTCCTGTGTGGTTCAGACAGCAATAAGTATTTAGACCCTGACAATTTGTTTCAGTTATCCCTGTGTGTTTGAAGTATGTCTTCCGGTTAAAGTAATTCAAAGTCAATAGTGCATTTGCTTTGCGCTAACAAGAATCATATTTCCCGTTACATGGCTTAAAAACTAATTAGGGTTGCTGTACTTGTTGTAAGTACACTTGTCTGCTAGGAAGCACCTGTACTTATGTATTAAAATTATATGTGATAGTTAATTTTTAGAATTCTTAAATGTTATTGCAAGCAAATGCTGCCATGTTTATGCAGCTTGTTTTCTTTTATTCTACTTTCTATTCTTGTGGCATAATATTGCAATAAAAAAAAGTAACTATCACATCAGTTTGCCAATGCCATGCTGATTGGCTTTGGCAGTGCTTGTTTCTTCTGACATTGTAGCAGGAATAGTATTTTTGAATCCAGTACAGGCCCCGAGCGCTGTCTCTCTCTGTTGCATCTACTTTCTAATACAATTCGGATCATTTTCTTCCACATTGTAGCTGGGAGTCAGCTTCTTTGTTGTACTTCTACCAGCGCATGCGCACCTGTTTTCGCAATAGGAAATCCTGTCTGATAGTGGCGCAAGTAAGGGGTCGCAGTCTTTAACCCCAATCAACCCTGGGATGTTAAGCCCCAAGGCTTTCACTTTTGAAATGAGCCAGGTCCTGTCTCTACTACGCAGCCCGAACCATGAATGCATCTTAACCACGCAATTTTGTTGTAAAGGCATGAATGGTAAGGGAGTATGTGTGGTTAAGATCACCACTACCCCGCTAACCCGACCCCCACGCCCTAAGCCCTAAAATTCTAACCCCTACCTCGCCCCCCGCCCTGAGGCCTAAACCCAGCCCTGCCCTTAAAACTACCCCTTACCCTCCCCTCTGCCCTAAGGCCTAAAACCCTGCCCCCTACCATAAACTACCCCACCCCGCCCTGAGCACTAAAACTTACCTCTGTGCTGTCCATAAAACTACCTCAACCCCTTTCACTGCCCCAGGGACGGCTCTTCTGCTAAGGCGGAAGAGCATCACCCCACTGCTCTTTGAGCAGGAAAAATAAAATGACAATAACAGTTATTATCATTTTATTTTTCGCAGGTTCGGGGCTGGGTTAGGGCGGGGTGGGGCTGGAGGCACAGAGGGAGGAGTGGTTTGCACACTCCAAGTGTGCATGACTGCTTGGCTGGCCCACTTGGCCCGGCCAAACAGTCATGCGCACTTTGCATGTTCCCCACCAGGCTGCATACACAGCCAGGTGGGGAACATGCCCAGGCCCCCAGTCCCCATCTGAGCGGCGATCCACTTCGCTCAGACTAATCACAACGCTGCATTGCAGCGTTGTGATTTACTTGGGGGAGGCAATCACAACGCTGCATTGCAGCATTGTGATTGGCTATGGGGAGCCTAGATGCTTCCTGGTTCTGGGACTCGCCGGAGAAGCGGAGGATCGATGTGGCCAGCCGAAGAGGTAAGTGGTGTTTTTTTTTGTCCCTGCATCCATCCCACCTCTCCGCCCATCCACCCTTGTTCCCTGCCAGCCGCTACTGCACTGCCCTGAGGCCTAAAACCCTGCCATCAATTAAAAAAACTACCCGATCCCCCCTGCCCTGAGCCCTAAAACCGCCCCACTCCTAAAAACTTCCCCCCAAACCCAGCCCTTAAAACTGCCCCTCCCCGAACCCCAAAAACCTGCCCCCTTCCTAAGAGTACCCTCTGCCCTGAGCCCTAAAAGCGACCACCACCCCTAAAACCTACCCCCCCAAACCAGGCCCCAGCCCTACTTACCTAGCCGCGTCCGGAGCTTCCAGTTCTGACGCTTCCTCTTCTTCTCCCCGCCCATCCTGAACACTAGCCCACTATCTGCCTTAACCATGTATATGCGTGGTTATGGCAGATGCTTTGTGTGATGATGTGCATGTTCACACCCGTCCTGATGCGTCATGATTCTATAGCGGCCCATAGTGATGGCGTATATGATCACATTCATTTACACGCATGTGCACGCATACAGCATGATGTGGCTGACATGTTTTTTTTATTTACAGTCCCAAGACAGCAGACTCCTGTCTTGGAGTGCTAAATAAAAAAAAGTGAATGAAATGCGTGCAAAAGTGTGCACTGAGAGAGAAGCGACCAGGCAGCCAAATTGCATCTGCTGAGCCCTCCCCAAAAAAAAATATATATATTGAAAAAAAGAACGTGACAGGGAGGGGTGGGGGAGCAATGGAGGATCAGAACAGGGTGAGGGGATGAAGTCAACATTGGAAACAGCGGGGGTTTGAGTTCAAAGTAGCAACAGAGGAGTGGGTTAGGGGTTAGAAATGTAAAAGGAAGAGCAAGAAAATGCATGCACTCTCATAAAGTTTGTTGGACATGGCCTTTCTTAGGGGGATTTCCTTAAAACATTTTGCTATTTGTCCCCCTGAGTTTTGCCAACTTGCTTTTCATGACCTTAGGACCCTGGGTACTTTTTCACTGTACTGCAGCGGGAAAGTGCAAGCGTGCTTCCTACACATGCCGGGAGAGGGTGCATACTTGATTGATTTAGGTGTCGTACCTGTGAGTGCCCTGTAAAAAGGTGCACCACAAACCCAGGGCAGGTACTGCACTGGCTAGTAGTGGGACGCAGCACTGATTTTGCCACCCACCGTATTAGCCTGTCGAATATGTATTATGCTCAGGTTGGCTTTTCTCACTCATTAGCCAACCCTGAGAGGGCCTTTCACTACCACCAGAGTGGCCCTAGGGTAAGTCATGAGGGATGAAGCTCAAGGTAGGTGACTGGTTTGGTAGGTACACCTGCGTGTTCGCTGCCTGGGTAGGGAAGAACCCCCATGTGGGTTTTCCCTACCTAGGGGGTCAGCTCTTCCATTGGACACCTCCAGGGTTTTGCTGATTCTCTTGTTGTGGCCTTAGGGCCTGAGGCACTTTCCCACTGTAAATGCAGTGTGAAGGTGCGCGCACCCTTTCTACTCATGTTAGGAAATTGTGCTTACCTGATGTTTTTGAAACAGGTCACCCGCTTGCCATTGCAGGCTGGTGTGCGCTCTGGCACCAATGATGTACTTAAACTGTCCTGCCGCCATTGCAGGTCTGTCTCCGCACTTGCACCAATGATGTGCTTATACATGTGTCCATCCTTCCATTGCAGGCCGGTGTCTGCTCTGGCACCAATTATGTGCTTAAACATGTGTCCAGCCTGCCATTGCAGACCGGTATGTGCTCTGGCACCAATGATGTGCTTAAACATGTGTCCAGCCTGCCATTGCAGGTCGGTCTGCGCACTTGCATCAATGATGTGCTTAAACATGTGTCCAGCCTGCCATTGCAGGCCAGTGTGTGCACTTGCACCAATGATGTGCTTAAACATGTGTCCAGCCTGCCATTGCAAGCCGGTGTGTGCACTTGCACCTATGATGTTTTAACACATGGCCAGCCTGCCATTGCAGGCCAGTCTGCACACTTGCAACAATGATGTCCTTGAACATGTGTCCAGCCAGCCATTGCAGGTCTGTGTGTGCTCAATTGTGCTTCTGTTCAGGCTGGCCTTTCTAAATCACTAGCCATCGCGAGTGGACCTTTCACTACCACTAGCACACCTGAGGGTATGTCTTAAGGGGTGAAGTGAGTGATAGTTGAAAGACCAGGCAGATACACATGTGTGTCCCCTGCCCAGGTAGTGAGGAGTACCTATGTGTGTTTTCAGCACCTATGAGGTTTGCTCTTTCCGATGGGTTAACCTGGGGAAATGGTTGAAATTAATTCATGCTGCAATAGTGGACTGCCAGAGAGCAGCCTCATCATGTTTCCTATTATTGGATTCACAATCACAAACCCTTTCCTGTGGTAAAGGGGGTTTTGTCATTACTAGCTTAGAAATACCTTTTCTAGAAAGTAGGGATTTCTCTGCTCTAAAACTCTTTGGTTGCCTTTTAAATTGACTCCAGTCCACACTAGATGGTGGGGGAGCACATATGGGCATTCCCCAGCGACAGCTATAAAACATTGGGCATGAAAATAGAACAACAGACCTCTGCCATTTGAGGGCCTGGTTGGATAGATTGGAGGGTGAGGTTTTGACACTCAGCCTCTGGGAGCCAGATCATGGCCCCACTAAAGATTAGGATCTGCATTCCACTGCCTCATGGCAGACAGGACTGAAATTTAGGGGAGACATCTGTATCAACGCGCCCCAGGTGTTGTGCCTCAATTCCAGGGAGGTATGAACTTTTTAACTCTTCGTTGTGTGTGACCTAAATTGTCTGGTGCGACCCGTATCAACGCACACCAGACGTTGTGCCCGGATTGCCTGGGTGTGACTCTGATTGACGTGTACCTGACGGGGTGCCTCCTTCTTCCGAGAGCTCCCCTGCTCCATTCCCCATTATTAGATTGTTCCCTTTTTGGCCCTCTGCGTGGCAGATCAACTCCCCTCTCCTCACCCGGCCCCATTGTGTTGCCAGGTAGTAGTGCCCGGCTCGGGCTTGGGTAGTGAGAGTGATTGACTGGGCTGAAGGAACGCTTCTGAGAGCGATCGGAAGCGGGTAAAGAGACTGCGTGACCCACCTGTGCTTCGCACAACTGGACTGGTGCCGGAAAGGCCTTGTGGAACCCTTTTGAGTAACCGACTATTGCCCTCAGCTCGCTTCTGCTCCCCATCCTGTGGGTGAACTTCCAGAGTGGCTACCAAACCCCAATTTGACGACTGCCTCCTAATTAGTTCTACTTCCTACCCCCACATGCTTCCCAGGGACCTTTATTAAGTGGGACTTCGGCCGCATGTGCATAGTATCCGGGAGGAGGGCTGGTTATCTTCCCTCTGTGGGCGTAGGATAGTCAGGGTGATCTGGAGGGTGGAGGGAGGCTTGGGCCACAGGGTCTGCAGAGTGCTATCACTTGACTTGCTGGGTATCAGTTGCATTGCATTACAGTGCTGTGTGCGTGTGTGTGCAGGTGCATTTTGTATGGACCGCTCTGATGTCCGTTGCACCGCGTATCGGTGCAGAGTGAGAGTGTGTGTGGGAGTGACAGTCTGAGCAGGGCCAGACTGGGAACAGCAACCAGCTCTGGCAGATTGCGGCTCAACTGACCCTGGGAGCTGGGGTGCTAGTAAAAAGCACTGCTCCCGCTTTTGTTACAGCCGGTATTGCCGCAAATCCTTCCCCCAGTGACAAAACCGGCCCCCAACCCTCCGGCCCATCGGGGATACACCCGGTGCCTGCTACGGCCAGCCTGGCCCGGAGTCTCCTGTGATTGACGACACTGGCCAGTGGTGTTGCCTTACGCATTGATTTTCTGCCAGAAGAACACTGTGGTTGACATTGGATTTACCTTTGAGGCCTCTGCTCATGGTGCTGCTAAAAAGTGTTATCATTCATTTTATGTACATATTTCTGATATCGTTTGTGACCAGGGATGCACCCTATAACTGTGTGGTATTGAATTATAAGAATTGCTAGGGTGGGCCTGGGGTTGACAACGTGTTGCACCACATAAGGGTGCTGGGGGGGCTTAGAATAGGATCTGTTCAAAGTGTGCATATTAATGATGTAATTTTAACACGGTTGGACCTAGTACTGAGAGTGAAGTGAAGTGGAGTGTCATGGAGTGGCACAGAGTGGCATGGTATAGAGTGTTGTGGAGTGTAATGGAGGGAGTAGAGTGTCAGAGTGGAAGGGCATAGAGTGAAATGGCCTATAGTAGACTAGAGTGTTCAAGTCAAGAGGCGTAGAGTAGAGTGGAATGGCATAGGGTGGAGTGGTGTAGAGTGGAGCAGTGGAGTTGCATAAAGCATTTTAGAGGGGAGGGGAAACATCCGTAACCACGCGGCCAAAGCCATGAGTTCCGGAAGCCCGGAAGCGTAACCACGCTTGCCCGAACAACGCATTTGCCTAAACCACGCTTATGCGTGGTTCAGGCAAATGCGATCTAGTGTTCGGGATGGGTGGGGACTGCTAACAGGAGCATTGAGAAGCGAACTCAGACAGGTAAGAGGGGCTGGGACCAGGTCTGGGGGTCGCTTTCGGGAGAGGAGGGGGTAGGGGTAACGAGGGGCATGTAGGGGGTTTGTAATTTAGGGCTTGGGAGATGGGGTCGTTTTTAGGGCGGGAAGGTTTTAGGGCAGTGGAAGCGGTTGGGGTAGGTAAAGGGACAGCGCGGGGGCAGGGCAGTGTACGTAAAGGGGCAGGGTTTTAGGCCTTAGGGCAGTGGGAGGGGAATGGCTAGATGGGGTAGTTTTTAGGGCTGGTGGGGTCGGGGTAAGTTTTATGGCAGTGGAAGGGGTTGGAAAAGTGTAAGGGACAGCGCGGAGGGAACGGGAGGTCAGTGTAGTGTACGTAAAGGGGCAAGGTTTTAGGCCATAGGGCAGTGGGAGGGGAATGAATAGATGGGGTCGTTTTTAGGACTGGGGGACGGGGTAAGTTTTAGGGGAGTTTAAGGGGTGGGGGTAGTTTAAGGGACAGCGCTAGGAGTGGAGAGGTAGTGTACTTAAAGGGGAAGAGTTTTAGGCCTTAGGGAAGGGGGAGGGGAATGGGTCGATGGGGTATTTTTTAAGGCTGGGGGGCCGGGTAGGTTTTAGAACAGTAGAAGGGGTTGGGGTAATTTAAGGAACATCGCAGGGGGAGTGGGTGGGGGGATAGTGGCGAGCTTAGCCACACATACCCCTTTACCATTCATGCCTATACCACGAACTTTCGTGGTAAAGGCATGCATGGTAAAGGAATGTGTGGTTAAGACATTCGTGGTTTAGGCTGCGTGGTAGAGGCATGCGTGGTTTAACCATGCGTGCTTCTATCATACAACCAGAGGGGAGTAGTGTCGAGGAGTGGCATAGAGTAGAGTGTTGTAGAGTGGAGTGGCATAGAGTGGAGTTGAGTGTCAGAGTGGAGTAAAATTTTATGGAGTGGAGTGTCATAAAGTGAAGTGGTGTAAAGTACAGTGGCACTGTGTCGATTTGCATAGAGTGCATTGGTTTTGAGTAAAAGGGTGTAGAGTCCATTGGAGCAGAGTGCAGTGACGCAGAGGGGCATAGAGTGTGGTGGCGTAGAGAGCATTATCGTAGATTGCAGAAGAGTGGTGCAGAGTAGGGTGCAGTTGCGGAGAGTGCAGTGGCATAGAGTGCGGTGGCGCAGTAGCGAACAGTGCAGTGGTGCATTGTAGAGCGGGGTAGGGGCAGAGTGCACTGGCATAAAGTAGAGTGATGCAGAGTAGAGAATAGAGGTGTAAAGTGAAGTGTTGTACAGTGCAGTGTCATAGAGTACAGTGGTGCACATTAGATTCGAGTGAATTGGTGTAGAGTGTTGTGTCATAGAGTGTAGTGGCATAGAGTGTATTGGCGTAGAGTGCATTAGCATTGAGTGCCTTGGTATAGAGTGCAGTAGATTGGCGTAGAGTAGAATTGTGCAGAGAAGAGTGGAGTGGCATAGAGTGCAGTGGTGCAGAGTAGAGTGGCATAGAGTTCAGTGGCAGAGAGTGCAGTGTGGCAAAGTAGAGTGTTGCAGAGTGCAGTGGTGTAGAGTAGAGTGGCGTAGAGTGCATTAGTTTAGAGTGCAGTGGGGTAGAGTGGTGCAGAATAAAGTGATGTAGAGTGTAATGGTGTAGAGTAGAGTGACAGAGTAGAGTGTTGCAGAGTAGAGTATAGTGGTGTACAGTGCAGTGGTGCAGAGTAGATTGGCATAGCGTGCAGTGGCATAGAGTGTATTGGTTTTGAGTAAAGTGGCATAGAGTGCAGCAGCATAGAGTGCAGCTGAGTCGAGTGGCACCGGGTAGATTGCAGTGGGGTAGAGTGGAATGGCGCACAGTGGAATAGAATGGCATATAATGCAGTGGATAGAGTGAATTATTTCAGAATAGAGTGAAGTAGCGTAGAGTGCAGTGTCATAGAGTATAGTATCATAGAGTGCAGTGTTGTAGAGTGCCTGTCATGAACAGATCTATTTAAAATAGTGCCTTCAGAAACAACACCTATCAAAAACAAAACAGCCATCAAAAGTTGCATCATCAGAAAAATTGCACCAGAAAACAGTAGTATTACAAACAACGCTACCCTTAGGGTCATTACCAGCTACTAATCACAAATAGAATAAATAGAAACAGTACTTATAATAAATAAAACATTGCTGACATCCTAATTATTGCTGTCAGAAAGTGCCAATCGAAACAGCATATATCATAAATGTCATCTGTTAGTTTCATCATAATTAGCATCTACCAGTAACAGTACCACCATAAACCACATCAGAAATAGCGACAGTTCAAAATAGTGCCATCATAATCAGCACTTAGGCAAAAAGTATCAGCAGAAAGAGTAGCCACATGAAGCAGCAGTCATCAGACCCAGCACCCATCAAAAACAGAACACAGCCGAAACAACCACCAAGTCATCAGACCCAGCACCCATCAAAAACAGAACACAGCCGAAACAACCACCAAAGAGTGCATCAGATCAGAATGCCACTGGAAATATTGCTTCTGAAAACTGCACCTATCAGAAACATTGGCATCAGAAAATGGACCTGTGAGAATAATATCAACAGAAAAAGTACCATCGGATACAGTGGAATTACAAACAGCATGTGTAAGAAACATCCATTCATTAGAAACATTAGGGTATTTAGAAACTGACCAATCAAAGCTGTGCCCACCAGAATGTTGCACCGTTCGACCTCTGCGCCTCCTTGATTTGGGTACCTGCCCTCCTCCCAGACAGCGGTTGTACCCCTCAGAAGTTGTTCCCCTTGGAAGACTAGCCATCCAGTAGCTAAACTGTAGAGAGATACGCGTGGGACTTGGCGAGATGTGAAGTTTTGAACAGATCAGGAGAGACTGCTGTTAATGGATAGACATGCACATCTACTCAGGGGTTGGTGAGGAGTATCCACCTTAATAGGAAGGTCTTTTTGATCTGAGTGGGTAAAAGGCACTGGGCTTAAGACATGTTGAACAATTTCATTACCGTAACAGGGAACTAGAAGCGTGGGGCCTCGAGGGTGGGTCAGCCTCCAACGCAATTCTTTTCGCAAAAGTTACCCACCTAACTGTGGGAGAGCACCCGGAGAACTCGGGGAGAGGATGTAGCCTTACGGCTAGAGCGACCTCGAAGCTGGGGAACCAGGTTCGAGTCTCGGCAACGACGCTGAACATCCTGTGATTCTGGACAAATTACTTAATCTCCCCGTGCCTAACAAAAATGAATGTGTCCTTCTGTAACGAAATTGGTGCTCATGTAAAGTGCTCTGATACCCGATGTCTCGGGTCTATTTCGCGCTATATAAAACTCTAAAAAAAAAAAAAAACTCTACCTGGGGCTACTTCACAGTTTCTATCTACTAGCATCTTGCCGTCTGTCTCACAGCTTTTTGACACATGCAAAAACATTGACAAAATGTCCTCACACACCTTCCAGGTGTCATGCTTCATTGTTGGACAACCCCACCCTCTCCAAAACCCCGGTTCGATGGAGAGCGGACAACAGCTTGGAGTCAAGGAGGCACTTTCCAAACTCCTATGGAGCTAGGGATCCGCAATAACGGCCTGTGGTGGGAGTGCTGCCGGGCGGTGACGTGGGGCGGGGGAGGGGCAGGGTGGGGATAGTAAAGTACGGAATACGGCCGTATAGAGGTAAGTAGACATATAAATAAATAAAACGAATTTCGTTGCATGCGCTGCATCGCATTTGGCGATGCAACGCACGCAACGAAATTCGTTTTATTTATTTATATGTCTACTTACCTCTATACGGCCGTATTCCGTACTTTACTACCCCCCACCCTGCCCCTCCCCACGTCACCGCCCGGCAGCACTCCCACCACGGGCCGCTACTGGGGATCCGGTAAACAAGTTAAAAACCAGTGTGGTAAACCAGTATGGATTTTACTTGGCAGAGTACCCCTCGGTATTAAAACTGGGTGTAGAGTGTAGGGGAACTAGTACCTCAACACCACTAAAGTGTCGACATGTTTCTGCCAAGGTGGCTCCTAGGAGTCCATGGCATTCATCAGGACATGCACGGGATCCTGTTATAATATACACCACTTGCATACACCTTTCATTCCATAAAAAACAATTCTTGCAACTGCTTTGCTCTCCAGTCCTTTGATCACCCAAGCTAAGGGTCAACTGAGTCCCTTTGAGGAAGGCTCCAGGAACCCCTGTAGTCACACTTACACCAAAGTGCGTTCCTCTCAGTTAGCCTAGTGCTCGAAGCTCTCCCTCCCGACAATCGTACAACTTTTTTGTACGTATCAAAAAGCTGTGAGACAGACAATAAAAAGCTAGTAGACGGAAACTGTGAAGTAGCCCGGGGAGACTTCTCCGGGTGCTCTCCCACAGTTAACGTAGGTGGCCTTTTGTGGAAGAGCAATTTCACTGACCAGAAAGTATCACAATCTTAAGAAAATCCTAATATGCTAAATGAATTGGGTGGGACAGGCAGGCCTTAAAAAGCAAAAGCTGTAATGTGTTTCTACAGTATCTCTACGTAATGCATTTCTACAGCTTTCTGCCTTAAAAATATTGCTTGAACGAATAAGAAAATTAAACTTGTGCCACTGCAAAGCTAGACACATCGGCAGGGCTGCAGATAGGATTTTGTGGCATGGCCTTTGATCCCCTCCACCCCACCTTGAAATTGAGTATTTAAATAGTTTTACATGGGTAAAAGAAAATAATTTGCCTTAAGTGCACCTCCATGGATCTGCCCTCTAAAATTCTCTAGGGCCATTGAATTAAAAAGTTTGAGAAAAGTGGTGGAGCCCACGGTTATGCTTCGGCAGCACAGTGTGCGGCCATGCCTCAGTACCAGTGTACTTCACTTTAACAATCTTACATCAGCTTCAAAGAAACTGGTGCTAAACACTCTCTTTTTCACTGATGTGGACATTTTAGAACATGGCTTGTCACAAATGCGTGCTCACAGATGCTTCTTGTGCTCCAATCTTACTCAACGTGTCCTTTCAGTGAGAGTCTAAGAACTTTGGATCGAGTTTGTCCTATCTTTAAATCTCTCATGTTTGCTTTTATTTTATTTATTTATTTATTTTGAGAGTTTTATATAGCGCTGGCTAGACCCAGAGGTATCAGAGCGCTTTACATGAGAAGATAATATAACGCAAACATGGCATACAAGTAGATAAAAAAGATAAAGAAACAACGTGTGAAATATACAAAAACAAAATAATTATACAGGTGCAAGAGCTAAACATTTAAAGTAACTAGGTATATGATGTTGGGGGAAACAGAAAAATACTGGACAAAAAGTAACATGGTGATTGGAGATCGGGTGCAGGTCACAGGTTAGGACCCCCAATGATAATTGAGCCAAATATGGCGTATAAGTAGATAAAAGATAATGACAACATGTGAGATATACAAATCAAATAGATAAACAAATCAAACAATTAGATAAACGAATCAAATAGAATAAGCAGGAGCAGGAGCTATACATATCAAATATATAAACAGGAGCAGGAGCTATACATATCAATTAATTAGGCCGATGATGTTCATGAAATGGACAAATATTACTGAACTAATATAACATGGTGAGTTTGGAGATCGAGTGCATGTCATAGGTTAGGATCCCCAATAATAATTGAGGAGGTGGATTTTGAGGTCTTTTTGAAGCTGAAATAGGAGGGGTTGCAAGCGCAGGTTTTTGGGAGGGCATTCCAGATGATAGGGGCATTCCCAGAGAAGGAGCGTGATTGTGTAGCTTTCTTTTTATGCAGTGGTGGTATAAGGAGGAGTGAGTTGGTGCTTCTCAGGGGTCGTGTGGTGCCCGCAATGAGGAGTTTTTAGAGAGGTACTGTGGAGTGTTTTGGTGGAGGACTTTATGAGTGATGCAGGCAGTTTTGTAGGCAGATCTGCCTTCAATAGGGAGCCATTTAAGAGATTTGAGAGCCGGGGATATGTGATCGAAGCGTTTGCAGTCTGTGATGAGCCTGGTGGCAAGGTTGAGCACAGCTTTGATTGGAGCAAGGTGGATCTTGGGGATTCCGTTGAGGATAGCGTTACCATAATCAATACGTGAAAGAACAAGTGACTGAACTACAAGTTTAAAATCATCAGTGGGTATAAAGGGTTTAATTTTCTTGAGGTGACGGAGAGTGAGGAGGGCTCCTTTAGCTGAGTTTTTGATGTGGACGTTAAGGGTTAGGGTGTTGTCGATAGAAATACCAAGAGATTTGACGGAGTTGGACAAGGTGAGAGAGCAGTTGAGTGCGTTAAGGTCAGAGATCCATGATTGAACGGGGAGCGGGTTGTTTTTAGGGGAGAAGAGAATGATTTCAGTTTTATTAGGGTTAAGTTTGAGATGATTGGAGTGGAACCAGGTTTGGATTTTGGTGAGGGTGTTGTTCAGGTGTAAGATGTCGGCATGAGTTTTAATCTTGTAATAGATTTGGGTGTCATCGGCGTAGAGGTGGTAGTTGATGCCTGCTTGTTTAAGAATGAGGGTGAGGGGTTCCATAAAGAGGTTAAAGAGGGAGGGAGAGAGAATAGACCCTTGGGGGACTCCAAGGGAGACGGGAGTGGGGTTAGAGAGACAGTTTTGAATTTTGATTTGCTGAGTTCGGTGTTGTAGGTAGGAGGCGAGACCATTTGTAGGCAGTATCATTGAGGCCGAAACGGGTCCTAAGCACATTGAGTAGGGCTGAATGGTTGACTGTATCGAACGCTGCGGAGAGATCAAGGAGGATAAGAAGGCATGTCTCGCCATTATCAAGTGAGTGGTGTATGTCATCGACGACATTGAGCATTGCCGTTTCGGTGCTGCAGCCTTTCCTGAAGCCTGATTGAAAGGGATCAAGTAGGTTGAAGTTTTCGATGTGTTTGTCTAGTTGTAGTAGGACACATTTTTCAAGGACCTTTGAGAGAAGTGGGAGATTAGTGATGGGGCGGAGATTGTTTAGGTCATTGGGGTCAGCATTGGGGTTTTTGATTATGGGAGAGATTTGTCCAAGTTGAAGGGAGGTGGGGACACAGCCAGTGGAGAGAGAGGTGTTGATGATTGTGGTCCAGTATGGGGTAATGATGTGCTTAAGGGCAGGGACAAGGTTAGAGGGTAAGGGGTCTTTTGTGTGGGAGGATGGTTTAAGATTACCAATTATTTTAAGGACTTCTAGCTCAGTCACTGGGAGGAAGTTGAGCAGGGAGGCATTGTTCTTTAATTGTGTGTTAGGGGAGTTGGTTTCCGGAGAGGTAGCAGGGTCAGCTGGTCGAGGGGATGTGGGGTAGGCATTGGAGGTGAGGATGGGTTTGTTTTGGGAGTTGGAGGGGAGCTGTGTGGAGCGGAAGGATTGATCAATTTTGGCTATTTTTTCTGAGAAGAAGTGGGAAATTTCTTCACATCTGGCTGAGGAGGCGGTCAGATTAGGAGGTGCGGGGGAAGTTTGGTTATGAATGATTTTGAAGAGTTCCCTAGGTCTGTTTTTGGCACGATCAAGTTGAGTGCGGAAGAAGGAGGCCTTTTCCTTGAAGATGTGTTTTTTGTATGTGGATCTAGCATGTCTGAGGAGTGCAAGATGGGTGGGAGAGGGATGGATTCTCCACGTTCTTTCCGACAGTCTGAGTGACCATCTTTCGTTATTAAGCTCGGTATTAAACCAAGAGTTGGAGGGGGTGGTTCTTTGGTTTTTGAGTTTGGGCGGGGCTAGTTGGTCAAGAATTCCAGTGACAGTATTGTTAAAGTGTTCGGTGAGCTCATTGGCATTTTGTGAGGGGGAATGAGCAGAAGTTGAGCTTGGAGTTTAGACTCAAGAACACCCGGGGGATATGTTTTAGATTTCTGGTCAGTTTCTTAGGTCTGTTAATTTTGGAGGTGGGGGATTTGCATTGGTAGCAATGGTGAACAGTATAAGGTGATGGTCGGACCAGTCAATGGGGACGATATTGGTCACGGAGACCAGATCTTCTTTGGAAAGAATGACGTCAAGGATGGCTCCTTTGGTGTGTGTCGGGGACAGGCATAGTTGTTTGAGTTCATTGATCTCAAGTAGATTGGTGAGGAGGGGGATAGTGGGATCATCGGTATCGTTCCAATGGAGGTTGAGATCCCCAAGAAAGAGATTTTTGAGTTGGATAATGAGGATTGTGTCAGGAGCTCAGATAAGTCCTCGATGAAGGGCTGGGAGGGGCCTGGAGGGCGATAGATGTTGTGTAGACGAATTGGGTGGGAGTTTTGGGTTGTCAGTTCAGCTTCCAGGTATTTGCAGGAGGAGGAGCCAGAATTATTGATACGGGATAGCTGAAGTTCATTTTTAAAGATAATGGCTAGGCCACCCCCAACTCTGTCAGGTCTATCTTTTCTCAGAATAGAGTATCCCGGGGGGAGAGTAGGTCAAGTATGCTCGTTGAGTTGTCTTTGAGCCAGGTTTCTGTGAGGAATGCAATGTCAATGGATTCACTCAGGATAGTTTCCGAAATTTCCGTGGCATGTTGGACTGCGGAGCGACAGTTGACAAGCATGCATGTAAGTGGTGTGGGGTTGCTTCTGGTGGGTGTGCAAGTGTGGATCGACGTGAGTTGAGGCGGTGGTCTGGGGGAAGCGGGGGAGGAGGGGATTCTATTAGTCCCTAAGATAATAGGGATGTGGGAGTAGGGAGTGGAGAATTGGCGGTTGGTAAGCTAGGAAGGTAAGAGTTGCATAGGTCGGCGAGGTCGGACGGGGAGAGATGGTTCGAGGTGCGGTGAGGTCTATGTATACGGCAGCGGAGAGGAGTTGATCTCCAATTATTGTGTTTGGTGTTAGGGATTTTCGGGGGGGATTTTTGGGCAGGGCTGGGAGGGGATTTTATCGTGAGGGAGGGTACTGGAGCTGTGGGAGATAAAGTCTTTCTTGAATTGAGAGAGTTTAGTAATCAAATTAGATAGGTCAAGTTCGATGTTATGTAGGCTCTGGGCAATTAAAGTGAGGGGAGGTATCGAGGGGGGGTGGTCTGGGTTATTTACGGAGGGTGGATTGATGTGTGAGGGTGGAGATAGGGAAGTGAGTGTGGAATGAGGGGTGACAGCTGTTGGGTGTGAGGGGTTCAGTAATCAAATTGGATAGGTCAAGTTCAGTGTTATGTAGGCTCGTGTCAATTGGGGTGGAGAGGGGTACTGAAGGGGTATGGGCGGGGGTAGGGAAAGATCTGGGTTAGTTGCATAGGGTGGACTGAAGTGAGAGGGGGAGATATGGTAGTGGGATTGGAGTGAGGGGTGAGTGGGCTGTTAGATGGGAGGGGTTCAGTAATCAATTTAGATAGGTCGAGTTCACTGTTGTGTAGGTTCGGGGCAATTAGGGTAAGGGGAGGTATTGAAAGGTCGGGGGGAAGGGAATGATTTAGGGGTAGGGAGTGATCAGGGTTAGTTGCAGAGGGTGGACTGAGGTGTGAGGGGGGAGATAGGGACATGAGGTTAAGAACTTCAGGAGATGTGGTCAGAGAGGATAGAAGGGCATAGAGTGAGTGGAGAGTGGATATATAGGGGTGGGGGGTTGTGTATTTATCAGGGTTGGGATAAAGGATTGGGAGGCAGAGTTAGGCGGGCCTGAAGGGGCAGGATAGGGGGATGGGGAGGAGAAGAGGGTGTACGGGATGGGTAGGAGGAGGGGGTGAGTAATTGTGTTAGGGGATTGAGGGGCAAGGACAGTGGAGTACGTGAGAAGTTGGGTAGGGGGAGAGGTTGTGGGGTCAGGCAGAGGCGGGGTTTTGGGAGGGGAATGGTAAGTAGATGGTAGGGATTGGGGGCAACCGTTTTTAGTGGAGGGGTCCGAGGAGTGTGAGTGCCGGGTGTTAGGTGGAGAGAGGAAAATAAGAGGGGGATGAGAAATAGGTAATGTTGGTTGGGGGATGTCATTTGCTGTAGTGAGGTCAAGGGAGGGTGATGGTGATGGCGATTGTTGGAGGATGGTGTTTGCTGGATGGTTGTGGTTGGAGGTGAAGTGAGGGGGAAGGGGGGAGGGAGCGGTTGGAGGGGTGTTATTCAGTAGGGGAGAAGGAGTATTAGGCGTTGAGTGGTTAAGGCGGAGAGTCATAATGCTGAAGTGGTGTTCGAAGATGGAAAGGTGGGATACCGTGGCTTGTATGAGGATGTTACCTGTTTTGAAGATGGAGATATCAATATCACCAAGAAAGGCTGGGGAGGGAGTGGTGGATATTTTGAATCCATATGGTATTTTGATTGATTTAGAGATTGGGAGGTGTTGTAGGAAGATGCTTTTCCATTTGGAAGGACGTTTGGAGTAAAAGATGTAGTTGGTTATAATGGGGGAGGTGAGGCTGAGGTAGTTATCAACAATGAGTGTTTCAGGGTTACGGATGAGGAGTTTATGTTTGAAGTTTTTCTTGGCATGTTTGGAGAGATTGGGGGGTAGAGAATGGTCCATGAGTTGGGGCCATGTTTGGAGAGAGTAGGGTCCTGGGGGTGATGGTCAATGCTGTGAGGGGGCATGTTGGATAGACGTGGGAGAGAGAGTGGGGAGAAGGAGGTTAAGGAAATGGGGGGTAGAACAGGAGATGAGGATTGGGAACTAGGGGGGGCACTGGGAGAGTGGGGGGTAGAAGTAAGGGGGCTAGACAATGAATAGGGTATACAGGCGAGGAATTATAAATCGACTAAAAGGAGCAGAATAAAATAGATAAACAAAATTATATTGACAGCATGGAGCAGATCTAATATATAAGCAGTCGGCACAAATGAAACAGATCAGTATACCTGCAAACAAATAAATAAACAATCTGCAAGTACGCGTGGATCAGTAGAAGACAGCAACAAAGCTAGCGCGGGCGTGGCATGTCTAAATTAGAGAGGGACTGAGCTAGTTGTCGTTACAGTGCAGTCAAATTTCTATGACCAACAGTTTTCATATTTCCCAGAGGGAATATGTATACTTTTACTATTGTTACTAATTTATTTATTTATTTATTTGTTTTATACGTTTTATAGTTAGCGCGGACTTTACCCGAAGGTGTCAGAGCGCATCACAGAAGGAACAGCAACACCACAAGTGAGGATAATACAAAAGCAAGCGCTTATATTACATGAGGAAAAAGTGACAATTGTGCAAATAACAAAAAGAATAAATGATACGTTATAAAAGGAAAGATGTCTGGGGCAGTAAATCAGATCAGTTCCCAAGTGAGCCTCTGCTTTTTTTTTTTTTTTTATTATTTATTGTCAGTTGCTTTGTCTGTAGTGGCCCAGGTTTCTATGAGGTGAGTAAGGGGGCAATTCCCCTTATGTTCTGGACTCCTGTGCCTTTCTACACCCCGCTTTGGAGTATTAGGGGAGTCAGACAATGATGGGCGCTGCCGTGGCTCTGAGTGGCCCCTGATGGGTGGGAGTCTCAGCAAATATATCCCCAGGTTAGCTCAAAGTAGTTCAATGTTCCTGCATCCGGGGTCAGAATCACAAGGTAGCTTTTAGATTCAAATTATGTCCACAGGAGGGAGCTCTAAGCTTTTGTCCTGGCTTCCTTGAAGCCCTCCTGCGCCCCAGCCCTTGCACCGGCCCAGCAGCTCCATGGGGCTAAGGAGCCATAATCCAGGGCTGGAAGAGAAGCAAAGCACCAATTCACGAAGATAACTCTACACAGATATGTGGTGAAGGCTCGTGTCTTATTGGTTCCTAATGTAGAGCTGATGCAGTCACTATTAGCCACAGAACCGAGCTTGAATCTGTAATTGATAACCCCAGCCAGCTATCACTCTGTCTGCATTTACTAACTATGCAACAAAGCCTGGACACCAAAGGTTGACCCATGAGTCGCCACAGAGAGCACCTGAGAAAAGGTAATACTACAGAACAAGCATTTGCAATGCAATCGGTCTCGCATTTCTGAAAATTAGAGCTGTTGCCGTTTAAAATGGCAATGTTTTTTTACTTTTGTTTTTTAATTTGCAGTTGCCTATGCTCGACCTAAAAAGCAAAGGACTCCTGTAAACGGAAGGACAAAATCAAAGTTGTTTTAAACCCAAAACTGTTACCAGATGTCACAGACAGAACCATATCTATGTAGTATGATTTGTAGAATACTGCCAATGCTCAAAAAAGAGCTTCTAGTAGCTGATACGTCAGACAGCAAACCTAGAGGAAGGATTATGAAAATGGATTAGAAAGGTAGGAGAGAGCAGAGAGCGTAATTACTAAAGATTGACTTCTAAGTAAATAAAAGCAAAGGACCAAGCATTGAAATTTTACTGCAACAGAAGGATTAGAAGATCATAAGAAAGCAAATGACCTTGGAGGAGGGAGCGAGTCGGATTTGTAGGACTGTTGGCATCCACCAAAATACACCTAGTTGTCTGCCTACGAGGCAGTCCAGATGAGTCACTGGTCAAAGACGACACTCCTACTTACTGACAGATGAGGGCGAAGGTTTAAGGTGTGCAATAGTTCACAGTTTGTTCTTCATTTTTCTATTATTTTTATGTTGTCTATTAAACATTACCTTAGAAATATGTTGCTGCTAAATAACTATACAGTGACTGAATAACGCTCAGATATTCTGTCTCACTGTGTGAGTAATGTGGATACTGTACTCTTACTAAAGGAACAAAAATATAAAAAAATTCTACTACCAGATACTCCACTCCATCAAGACCATGAGACACGTGGAAGCTGCCAATTAAAAGAGGACTGGCAGACTAGAAATTCAGCTGAGTGTACAGGCTATAAAGTAATGTTTGAGTGTAAACCAGTTTCCCTACAGATAAAAAAACATTATAGAACAAGATCTACTGGCTTTGTCAATGTTTACAGTCATTTTGTTCAGCAGCCTAACTGCACTGCACCTGGCTAAAAGTAAAAAAAAAAAAGTGCTGCGACATGGTCAACGTTGTCCTCTTTCTTTATAGCGCTTTTTTCTTACTTTCAAACATGCTTCACAGCAGCCACACATTTGTACAACGTGGCAAAGAAAACATTGACAAAGCCGAATAGTCCTATTATTTGGTTTTACAATGTTTTTTAAGCCACGTTGTACGGTTGCTGTGCGGTATGGCTGAAATTAATACAAAATTGCTTCTGCGCGGCCATCGTTGAAGGGGTCATAGCACTTTTTTTATTTTATACTTTCAGCCTTTCTGCACTAGGTAGGTTTTTGTACAACATGCCTAAAAACATTGGAGTTGGGAAACCAGGTTTGGGCGTCCGCTCAACATCCTGTGATTCTAGGTACATTAAATTAATGTGACAGAGTGTAACGTAACTGGTGCTCGTGTAAAGTGCTACAATACCTTCGGGTAGATATATAGCTGCTAAAAAAGTGTCTAGCAATGATTCAAAGATAACAGGAAGTGCGTAGGCTTGCTTCTGATTTTATCTAAAGTGAAAAGTGTCATTAAGGTTGATGGGATACATGCACTGACAATAGGTGACAGTGCAGTTATTTTAATAAGTGTGCAGTTTTTGAATACACACGCCATTACGTTTCTCACGATTTGAAGCACTTGCTTTACTGTAAAACTATTGATGCCTATCGCCCCGTTCACGCTGCCTAAGTATGCTGTCTTCTAATAAAATAATACAACGAAGATCTCTACATCAACTTGGGCGAAGATTAAATTCCACTGCAGTCAGGCCCCAGAGGCAATCTCGGGCTCACCCTGCTCCGTGCACTACGATACAGCACTTTTCTTCTGCATGCAGCCGCTTCATGATGGCTGCTGCTCTCTGGAGGGCGTCCGGTTGAACAGTTTCCAGCTGCCCTTTGTGTGTCAGATCGCTGCCTCCGATCTCGACTATACTGCCTTTACAGGGTTCACCGGAGGCAGAAAACAGCACAGGGAAGTACTGCAGCCATTTTACTAATGCAGACTTCACGTCAGCAGTGAGAAGAAAAGGGGGCATAACCAAAACAAGCGGCCGCGCGGAACGAGGGAGAGGAGGGGGGCCACGCCCCCAACCAGATGGCACACTGCACGCAATTAAGTGCGAGCGGAGCGAAACTGTAGTTAGGCGCCGCTGCCTCGGGACTACACGGAAGTTACCATAGGGCCAACAGCCAACAGAAATCAAGAAAACAACAGCAATGCCAGACTTAAACCAATCGCGGGGGGCAGGAGAAATTACACGGAGTTGAAGCCAATATACAGATTACTTTAAGTCTCGCTGAGACAGCGCATGCGCTGCCAAGGCGAGACCTAAAAAGAACAAAGCCTGATTCTACTTCAAAGACCAAAAACCACAACACAAGACTTGTTTGTGTACACCGGCCAGTCAGTAGTCAGGACAACAGACTCCGGCAAGGTCCAGCGAACGTACACACCATACCTCAAGGAAAAATATGTTTCTTTTTTCTTTCAAACCACACATCAAAAGATGCAGTCTATAAGTTGCACGATACATATTTCACCTACACCGTCTAGTAGACAGAATTAAACGTCCGAATTATTCCTCTCCCAAAAGGGGAGGTCTCTGTCGATGTAACCGCTAAAATGTTTAGTCTTCACAGCCCCGTTTCAGTCATATATTCCACCCAGCCCTCAGAAAGATAAGCGAGCAACAAGACATTATGCGTTTCCTCGCGGCTAAAATGTTGTCGCACTTACTGTATTTTTCACAAATTGGCCCATTTCCACTTTAAGTGCCCCTATGTTCTGTCCTTTTAAGCAAAAGAAAATTCTGCTGCCCGTGACGCTTTAAAACATTCACTTAATGCTTAAAATTACATAACAGATAAGGCGTGAGCAGCATTTTATTGCAAAAAGGTTTCAAAACTCACCTGGTGCCTCGAGCCACATACTTGTCTTTGTACGTCACGATTGCATCCTGGTGTAAACTGTTTGCACAGCTTGCAGACAGTGTTTGCAGCCTGTGGCTTTCCTACCTGCTGAATATATTACGTTTGTTGGCGTGAATTCAGCCGGCCGCCTACCCTTGTGAACACTTAAACTGCGACTTTCTCATTTTCATGAGCTTGTTTTATTCTTCTGCAAGTATAGGTGTGACGTCACTAATGCTCCAGTGCTGCTGCATGTTTCTCTAACATTCCAATTTATACCCTATGTGTGTGGTTTGCATTTTAAACCCAGCAATTTTCGTCAAGACTTTTATCATTTAATTTCGGAAGGTTTTTTGAGGCTTTCTTATAACAATAAATTAGAAAAGCTAGACGAGTAAATGACAAACTAAAGGAAGACATGTCCTAAACAGTATGAATATTCTATTTTAAAACTTGCCACTCAGCGTAGAGGGCAGGGAAGCAACTGTCAGGCATCATCTTTCTTCTTTATTCAGAGAAGCACCCAATGGCAGTACCAGATTCACCCCAAAAACAACTGATGGAACATTTCAGTCAGATACCTATACAAAGACCACTATCTCGCTCTCTCTTTTTCTCCTTTATTGTCGTTCTCTTTCTCATGCACCTTATAAACGGTCACAAACGATTGTATGATGGAACAACTACCACATGAACAACTACAGTCTAAACCACTACTCCTCAACCACTACTTAGTCTAAACCACTAAAGTTTTAACAACTACTATTTTTTACAACTACTATGCCTTTACCATGATTGCCTTTACCCCATTAATGTATCTATTTTCCAGGTAAGTATAAACCCATATGCGTGTGTATATGTGTGTATATATATATATATATATATATATATATTAATCCACACACGAATTTGAGGAATCCCAAAAACCTGTATTTTTATGGGCAGTAGGGCGCAGGTCAGTAACTTGACAAAGGCTTCGCCGAAACGCGTCGTTTGTAGACACAATAAAGTAATTGTGTCGTCCTTTGGTGTGCCGCTTTGCTGTTTTTGGGATTCCTCAAATTCGTGTGTGGATTAAAATAATAGCGGCTGCTGCGGCCGCAGCAGGCACCGGTGTCGAAAGGAGGGGATCGACTTTACGCGGCACTGTGTTTGAATATATATATATATATATATATATATATATATATATATATATATATATATATATATATGTAAGGGGTTTGTATGTACCTGTAAAAATCTTAAATTTCGGGGTAAAGGCATGCATGCTAAAGACATGTGTTGTAAAAATTAATATTGATAAGTATTAACACTATATACACACACATATATATATATGTATGTATATATACATACACACACACCCCTATACTCACTTTTAATGTTATAAATTTCCTTTCCACCCAAAAACCTACACCCACCCAAAACCTTAAAAATTCCCTTTCCACCCAAAAACCTAAACCCACCCTGAACCCTAAAAATTCCCTTTCCACCCAAACACCCACACCCACCCTAAACCCTGTAAATACCCTTGCAATCCCAAAAACCCATACCTACCGTAAACCCTAAAATTACCCTTGCCACCCAAAACCCACACCCACCCTAAAATTACCCTTGTTACCCAAAAACCTCTTACCCACCCTTAACCCTAAAAATACACTTGCCGCCCAAAACCCATACCCACCCTAAAATTACCCTTGCCACCCAAAAACCCATACCCACCCAAAACCCTAAAATTACCCTTGCCACCCAAAACCCACACCCACCCTAAACCCTAAAAATCCCTTCCCACCCCAAAACCCATACCCGCCCTAAACCCTAAAAATACCCTTGCAATCCCAAAAACCCATACCCACCCGAAATCCTAAAATTACCCTTGCCACCCAAAAACCATGCCCACCCTAAACCCTCAAATTACCCTTTCCACCCAAAAACCCATACCCACCCTAAAATTACCCTTGCCACCCAAAAACCCATTCCCACCCAAAATGTAAAAAATGCCCTTGCCACCCAAAAACCCATACCCACCCTAAAATTACCCTTGCCACCCAAAAACCCATTCCCACCCAAAATGTAAAAAATACCCTTGCCACCCAAAAACTCATACTCATGATACACTTGCCACTATATATCAGTCATAAACAATACAAGAGTGCCATCTACTGGTCTCAGAAGGTAAATTTAAACAACATACATTAATTAGTAAGATTGCATAAATAAACTTAGAAAATGTAAAACAGTTAATTATTTTTACAAAATGTTACACTCCATGAAAAAAACAAATCAGACAGACAACTTACTATAACAAAAGAAACAACTAATCTCTTCATGCAGGTCGTTGTTTAGACAGGTCGTTGTTTAGACAGGTCGTTGTTTAGACTAGGTAGTTGTAAATGCAGTAGTGGTTGAGGGATCGTGGTTCGGGCCCCTCGTTCTTAAAGAGTAGTGGTAAAGGTCGTTTCCCGTCACAAACACATGCTTAAAATAACAAGCATGTACAATGCAATCGTCTTGCCTTTGGTATCTTAAAAGTATTTAGCCATGCAGAACATTATCGCTAATTATGCAACGTAGCCTCGCTATGGGCTGTGTGGCAGCGACCATGGGTCTGGCAGTAGATTTGGCAGCAGACAAGTGAAATTGGTATTTGAGCTCGTAGGAGTGGGTTGAAGACAAATACATTAAATTATTGATACATTTTAATTAAATTTGTAAAAAAAAAGTGGAGTGGAGCCTACAAAGAAATCTGTGTAAGTTTGTGAAAATTAAAAAGCATGTCCTTATTGTTTGCCGTTATCACCAGTATTTGACGTTTTACACTATGGTAGTTGACATAGTGGCAAACTATCACCACCTGTAATTTAGTTCCCTAATTCTCCAGCATTAGCAACATCGGCGAAAAATGTGTATCTGCAGATAAAGTCGCTGTTGTGAATATATCTCTAAAAAACACATTGCGCTTTTACACTTACTTTCTTCATAAATGCCAGCCAATCCCAGTTACTGTCCCTGTGTCTGGGTGAGGGGTTTATTCCGCTTGCTGGAAGTGTGAGGGGTTAAAGTAAAGCTGTCCTGGCTGGAAGTGTGACGAGTTACAGTAAAGTGACCTGTGCATAAACCATGACCTCCCTAAGTGCACCTTCCCTGTGAGGCTGGCACAGGCCGTTGTCGGCTGAGCTCCTGCTGTCAGTCCTGTGGCGTGTTGGGCTGGGAGGGGAGGGAAACAAGCAAGAAACAGAGACTCTTCCAGAAGCATTTGAGCCTCCAAGAGGAAGAGAGATAGGAAAATACAAGACTGCAGGGGACAGCAAAGGGATCAGGCAACCCTGAGATAGCACAAAGAGCAGACAGGGCCATGCGAGATAGGAAAATGCAACTGCTGGTTCCTCAGCTGTCCTGCTCCATGATGAAGGAAGTGACCCGATTAGGGCCACCTGGGTCACTCGCGACCACCTCTCAGCCTTCCATACAAATGAAGAGTCGGTTAGACAGTAGAGAATACAAACCAAGTATATTTATTCAGGTACACTCGAGCAGAGTCCAGTCTGACCAGCCTCCTGGGATTGCTGCAGAGGGACTGACTTCCACAAACATGGTGATACATTATGTACAATTCAGAACCAATAAAGACACGCCCTGACTGGAAATTTCGAGTTGGAGGCAGCTAGACAAAGAAGGTACAGAAGGCTGAGTTTCGATCCTGAGACCGGGCACACGTTATCTTACTTCCAAGGTCGTTCTGCCCGTGCCCGCCGCTCTAAGGGTGGGAGCAGGCCTCTATCTAGTGGGAAAGGTATGCTCTAATAAGAACAGTGTATTCATTAGTACAGCAAGGCCCAACCTTGAAGAAACGAAAACTACCACAGCTACTCTCAGCAGAGACAGAGAGGAATTAGTTTCGATCATGACTCAAAATGGCGGCTAAACATAAAAATGGTGCAGTGAATGCTAACTTAAGATGTACTGATGCAAGAACAGCAGCTAAAACATTTTTATTTTTTATTCCAACAGACCCTCCTTTCAGCATTTGCTAACACCTTTTATATTACTATCTAGGAACAGATGACAATGTGAAAATAAGAGCTAGCACTATAAGCTGGAGCATACATAATCAGTATTCAAAAATACCCTCGTCAATTTGCATAATTTCATTGATATGCTTTTGCAACATGATCGCAGCGTTAGTATCATGAATGGAATTTTTTCGTTTAGGTGTCAGAGCACTTACACAATAGGTGCAACAAGCCGCGAGACAGTGTATGCAGAGGCAACATGTAAAGATGATACCGGCAACTGCAACCAAAAAGATAAGGATCTTCCAACCCCATGTTGTTAGCATATTCCAGAACCATCCCGATAGTGTCCAAGTACCTGTCTCTTGGTGTATGTCTGACAAAAGTCTATGCAATTTTTGGATAGCTGTATACACAAGGGGGGTGGTCAGGTATGTAAACGCAACAGCTGCTGCCAATGATGCGACAGGCCCCTCCCCGATCAGCAAGGATGACGTCTAACACCATCCTGTTCTGTAAGGTAACTAACCTCGTAGCCTGGAGCTCGGCGGTGATGTTTGTCAGTATCCCAGCTGTTGTATTAATAACCCCTTCCAAAACTCTTGTTAGCCGGCGAAGCTGAAGACTATTAGCCATGGGGCCCCAGAAAGGTAAGAGACCCCGTGCAGCATCGTCAAACTGTTGCCAGGTGGTATCTGTCTGATCTATAGCCGCAGTGTCAACAACCCTTCTGACTCGGGGCAAGTATATACTCCTACGTTGCAGCCGATGGTCTTTATGGTAATTGGACGGGGCAACATACACAGGGGGGAGAAGAAAAGAAAGGTAACATCTCCCAGACCACCCCCTCGGAAGCCAGATGTGAGCTTGGGATCCACAGACAAAATAGACATTCCGGGGTAGAATCAAGGGTGGACTATTAATCGTGCTCAGTCTGGAGGTGAAATTGCATTTACTTTCACCCACCTTTACCTCCCCTGTCCCCTGGACACAGAAACTAGCTGTCGTGTTAACCACAGACATCGGCATCGGTTTGTCCTTAGTAACATTACGATCTTGGAAAGATTGGAAATATTCAGAAGTATTGAACCTTTGGAAATCAGCCATTTCCATCCTAAGCCACATTTCATTCTTCATTTTATCATATATTCTCATACAGGATTTTGGGGACAATGTACCGGAGGTCCCATTTCCCGCCTTTCCTATGGGAGTAAATCTGTGATGAAAACGTATATACTCTACCACAGTGCGAGAGTCAGCAGATGTCATAACCTGAGTAGAGAGTTGGTTATTGTAGTGCACCATAACAAACAATTCAAACCAACCTTCGCAGCTACCAATATATGACAATGGCATGGACAACAAATTATCGCTCTTGTGAGTAACTGAGGGAAGCAATCCACAGACCCAACAATTAGTTGTATTGGATACATCATGGACTTGATGCAGCATCTGTATAAATACATTGTCTGTGTAAGTCTTTCTATGCTCCGCTTTGTGAGGGGCCAAAGTAACAAACATATGCTCAGGGGAAGTGGGCGTTGTAGCAACCAAGGAATGTACAGGATACTTTCTCCTCCAGAAACCAAGCTATTCCAAGTACAGTTATTAATGCAATCACAACTATTGTATGAAAACTATTTTACTAGTTGTGGACCAGCCCTGCGCTAGTTGCGGTGATGCAAATGGCTGCTCCTCCTCCCCAATAGGTCGACCAAACGGATGCATCATGAAACAAGAAAAGGAATGCAATAAAACTGATAGCAAAGGCAATTGTTCCTAGTGTCCATCTGAGCCTCACTGGTACAGGCTCCTATTGTTCATCAACGTTGGCGCTCTTGAGCACCGGCGGTGGAGCTGCTCAGTCCTAGCTCTCGATGAATTCCACGTCATACAGGATAGTGTACCCCCCTCCTAGGGAGCACATTCGATTTATCCTGTCCAATGTCAGAACAGTGCACCAATCTTGCCTCACCCTAAACTAACACAGTTGGTACTACAGCAAGGTACACCCTAACTTGCACAGTCCATCCATGACTAGTCTGACTTCTCCTTTGGTGCACTATTCCTCAGCCGAGGGCGCAAATTGTACCTGGCGACTCCAGGCACAGAGGGGTCGGTAAACAATGGCTCTTTAACGGCTCAAATTTCCAGGGAGACTGCTGCATTTAGTACGTCATCATTCTCTGCATCCGTTTGGGTCCATGTAAGCTTTGCATCGCCAAAAGGGATGAACTGGGGCACTTTCTCATCCTCAGCATCCCCAATGCCGTCCCTTACCCATTGATCATAGGGTAAGGGTATCCTGCGGCAATGGCTGGAATGAATCCAATTCTTTCGGCCGGCGACCTTCACAGCGGTCCTGGTTGCAAGGAGGACTTGCTCGGGCCCCTTCCACCGGGGCTCCAAACTCTTCTTCTGCTGAGAATTGCGCAGCAGAATCCAGTCCCCAGGCTGGATGTTGTTTCCGGGCCCCTCTGGTGTGGGTGGGAGTGACTCACGAATCTGTTGGTGAATAGAACGTAAACTTTCAGTTAACTGGCACAGGTAATCTGTCAATAAAGGGTATTCAATCTCGGACAACCTAAGCGGGCGCGGGACGTCCCAGACATTTGCTGGGCGTCCAAACACGACCTCGTAGGGTGACAATCCTGTCCTAGAATGTGCTGTAGTTCTTGTAGACAAAAGAGCTAGTGGTAAAGCATCCGTAGGGTCCACGTTAGAATCGCATTGCTAAATGGGATGAACTGAGGCACCTTCTCATGCTCAGAGTCCCCAATGCCCTCCCTTACCCACTGATCATAGGGCAAGGGCAGGGGTACTCTGCAGCAGTGGCTGGAATGTATCCAATGCTTTCGGCCAGCGACTCTTACGGCAGTGCGGGTAGCAAGGAGGACCTGGACAGGTCCCTTCCAGCGAGGCTACAAACTCTTTTTCCGCTGGAAGTTCTTCACCAGGACAAAATCGCTGGGCCGAATATCATGTCCGGGCACCTCAGGTACAGGTGGAAGGGACTTGTGTATCTGTTGGTGAATAGAACGCAAATTTTCAGTTAACTGGTACAGGTAATCAGTCAATAAAGGATACTCGATCTGAGAGAATTTACGTGGACGCGGGACCCCCCCAGACGTTCGCCGGGCGTCCGAACATGACCTCGTAAGGTGACAACCCTGCCCTAGAATGTGCTGTTGTTCTTGTGGACAAAAGAGCTAATGGTAAAGCATCTGGCCTCTGTAACCCTGTAGTCTCCTGAATTTTTGCCAATTTCAGTTTGAGAGAACCATTGCACTTCTCAACCAAACCTGCTGACTGGGGGTGATTCGCAGCATGAAATTTCTGCTTTATGTGCAAACCGTCGCAAACTAACTGGATAACCTTGGCATTAAAGTGACTTCCGTTATCACTCCAGATCAAACGGGGCAAGCCGAAGCGAGGAAAGAACTCCTTTAGGAGTACCTTTGCAGTCGCAATGGCTGTATTCTCTTTAGTAGGGTAAGCCTCAACCCATTTACTCAATGCACAAACAACCACCAACACATACTTCAAATTATTGACCCTGTCCATTTCAATGTAGTTCATTTGAAGAACCCCAAAAGGGAAAGTGGGAGGTGCAAAATTGCTGGGTGGTGTAGGGGTACCCTTGCCAGGATTGTGCATCATGCACACCATGCAGTACTTTACTAAATGTACAGCTGTCTTTGAAATGTTGTCATTTGGCCATACGGGGTCTAACAACTTGCAAATACCCTTAGCACTGATATGGGCTGGGCCATGAGCCATCGTGACTACAGGAAGAACATATGGATCTGGCAACATCCATCTCTGCTTCCCTGACTTGTCAATCCAACATCCCTCATCGTTCAATTGTGCTGTACTTTCTTGCCACAATGCTAATTCCTCCACTGTAGCCTCACTCTGAATTTCCTTCACATTCTCTAGTGTATCCTCAAACATGGTGACCTCGGGCACCCACCTAGCGGGATCTGCTACAAACATTCTTTTCATCTTAGTTCGGGCTGTTTCCTTAGCTGTCTGATCTGCAAAAGCGTTCCCCTTACCCACATCATCAGTAACTTTCCTATAGGTGCTGCACTTCACTATGGCCAATTTCTTAGCGAGCGTCAAAGCGGACAGAAGCCTATATATAAGAGGGCCGTGCTGAATTCTCGTCCCATGGGAAGTAAGGAACCCCATCTCTGCCCAGAGGTGCCCAAAATTATGGGCGACCCCAAAGGCGTACTGACTGA
Source organism: Calotriton arnoldi (assembly GCA_963921515.1). Classification (NCBI taxonomy): domain Eukaryota; kingdom Metazoa; phylum Chordata; class Amphibia; order Caudata; family Salamandridae; genus Calotriton; species Calotriton arnoldi. The sequence continues at coordinate 26,343 of CAWUFW010008239.1, read as the reverse complement.
CAGTATAAATATTGACAACTAGTCCCTCACTCAATTCACAGGCTCGAATAAGGGCAACAAGCTCTGCAGCTTGGGCCGACTGATAGGGAACATGTGATGTCTCAACTACTGTACGCAGTGTAGTAATGGCGTACGCAGCAGTTGTAGTGCCATCTGGTAACTTAAAGCAAGAGCCATCGACATATAGTTCCCCTTGGGGGTCAGATAAGGGAACATCAGTCAGGTCTACCCGTCCTTTAGTCTCTTCTTCCATCCGGAAGATACAATCATGTATGTCAATCTCCTCATTCTCAGAAGGGAGAGGTAGTAACGTGGCTGGATTCAGAGTGGCACAGCGCTTGATCGTAATGTGCTTCGCAAAGAGCGTTAGCTCGTAACCTGTCAGACGTGCACTGGTGAGGTTCTGTGTCCTTGTTTTATTCAAAAGTGTATCCACAGCATGGGGTACCATAACTGTGAGGTCAGTATCAAGTACGAGTGCAACCGATTGTCTTATTGAGACAGCCACAGCCGCGACCGCTCTTAGACAGCTCGGGAGGGCTCGTGCAACAGGGTCAAGCACAGCAGAGAAATAAGCACACGGTCGTTGCTTATCCCCAAATTTTTGCGTTAAAACAGAAAGCACACAACCACCCATCTCATGTACGTACAATACAAAGCATTTAGCGTAGTTAGGGGTACCAAGCACTGGAGCCGAGCAAAGCGCAGTTTTTAATTGTTCAAAAGACTGCTGACACTCTGACGTCCAAGGCAGGGTTTCATGCACATCTTTTAGTGTTAACGCAAGCAGGGGCTTAATAAGCAGAGAATAGCCAGATATCCACTGCCTGCAATAGGAAGTGATACCTATGAAAACGAGCACATCTTTCTGAGTTTGCGGAATTGGCATTTTAACAATGGTACTGATGCGCTCAGGGGTCAATCTCCTACCCTCCTTTGACAGTGGGTGACCTAAATAGATGACCTCCTGTCGACAATACTGAAATTTGGAAAGGGATACTTTATGGCCATGTTGAGCTAAATGTAACAACAATTTAACTATACTGTATCTGCAACCTTGTTCTGTATCCGAAGCGATGAGCAAGTCATCGACATATTGAAGCAATACATTACCTGTAGGGAGCGACAAGGAATCTGACTTTTCAATGCCTGACTATAGATACTCGGACTCTCTGTATAGCCTTGAGGAGCAGAATCTAAAGCTTCTACCTGCTAGGGTGAACCCGAACAGATATCTGCTATCAGGATAAATGGGGATACTGGAGAATGCATTTTTCAAATCAATGACAGAAAAGAATTGAGCAGAAGAAGGAATCATTGTCAAGAGAGTGGTAATGTCAGGGACCACCGGAAACTGGGGAATCACTATTTTGTTAACTTCACGCAAATCAATCACAAAGCGATAAATATCTTCCTGATACTCAGAGGGACCCGAACGTGTCCGTTTGAGAATGGGAAGAATAGGGCTATTACAAACATTAGCAGTCGTCTCCTCAACCACTCCTTTCTCAATCAAATCCTGCACAATGTGTATCAAAGCTCGCTCACCTGCCTGCGGTATTTTATACTGAGGGATACGGGGTAAAATAGCACCTTCCTTGACACGTATCGAAACAAGCGATATCTGCAACAAACCCATATCTGTGTCGCCCGTTGCCCACAGTGTGGGTGGCACATCCTTAAATTCAGCAGGGAGGGGCGCATCTTTGGATAGACACTGCTTGTCGCACACCACATCAGGACCCATCGTTATATAGACGCCTGCTGGGGAGCAATAAATCGTAGCATGCAGTTTCTTTAACAAGTCCAAACCCATCAAATTCTCTCCACAATTGGACGTCAACAAGAATGGCGAATCCACAGTGAAAAGACCAATACGCAACGCAAGGGGTTTTGAAATGGGGCTCACAACCGGTACACCAGAAAAACCTACCAAAACATTATTATGGCCAGACAGAGCCACCCCAGGGACCAAGGAACGAGAAATAGAGCTGTTCGTTGCACCTGTATCCACCAAGAACTCCTTACTCGAACCTTGCACATCCGCACTGACGTACGGATCACGTTGATCTACAGGTATCAGAACTGGTCCCTCACTCTGTCCCTGACTGTCCTAGCTGTAAGACATTCCTATCACCTCGTCCGTATCATACCCGTCATGATAATGCTGTCCACCCCGAGCGTCATCGAAATAGTTCTGATCTGAATGGCCCTGGGGGCCACAGCATTCGGAGCCCTGTCCTGGCCACCAGCTCCATGACCCCGTCCACGAGAACCTCGTCCTCTCGGGACCACTACCTTCTGCAAAAGCACAGGACACTCGCTACGCCAGTGTCCCTCCTCTTTATAGTATGCACACTGATTCGGCCCTAGAGGTGTAGTATTCCTGCTAGTACGGGGAAGTTGCCGGGCCAAACCACCACGTCCTCTACCGTTCCCTCTAGAAGCCTGCTGCAACAACACCTTTGTCTTCAAATCCTTGTGCTTCTTCTCCGTCTTCTCCTTCTCCTCATTTTCTCTGTGCTCATAATACTGTGCCATATTCAAAATAACAGAAGGAGAAGAGGTGGACTCAGGGCTGCATACTGGTGTCCCACTACTCAGTGATGTCGGGGAATGTAGGAACACAGTGGGGGTAGCAACAGAGGGAGCAGGCACTAACGTCATTGTTGGCTGTGTCGCGGGTGTAAGGGCTGGCGAAAGACGCCAAAGCAATAGGTGTTGCAGGAGTACTAACAGTCACAGTTGCCACAGACGGCGAGGACAAAGAAAGGACAGGAGGTGCCGTGGCCAAGGCAGCCTGATCAACAGTAACAGAAGCAGAAGCAGCGGAGACAGAAGAACCGGGTAGCTGGGCCTGTGAGGGAAGAGCGGGATATATCCTCTGCGGGGCATACGGAGGTGGAGGTCGGGTATCTAACAATTGTTCCACAAACGTATATTTTTGTTCTTGGGCGGCATAAGATTTATCAATTTGTAATCGTAATCGCCTATCTTCACGTTCAATCCCTAGTTCTTGTTTCTCTCTATCATGTGCTACAGCTTTCTGAGTCAATGTTTGTATTCTCCCCTTCCGGGCCTCTTTCTCTGCTTTCATTCGCCTCTGTTTAACCTCCTTTTGCCATGTTCTGAGGGAATCAAACATAGACTGCCTACTTCGTCTTGCAAACAACTTCTCCTGTAAAAAGGCAATTTTTTGTTCATCAAAAGTGCCCATCAACGGTCACTGCAACTCGGCATTGTCCCTCGTATATTTGTGCCATAGTGTATTAAACATAATAGGGCCAAGGCCATGCATCACATACATATCAAAGTTCGGAGTGCCTTCCAGAGGCGCTGGCTGACTTTCTTCCAGTCGAGCATCAGCAGAACAACAACGACAACAAGAAACCAAAAGCCGGCTGATCACAGGCATTTTCAAAAGTAAGCCAAATTCGTTATGTTGCCTGGCAAAGTGTTCACAAACACTTTGTATCCAAATCGGTCCTCAGACCGTACCAAAGACAAACCAAAATGGTACCATATCCACAAAGAACCAAAACAAAGTCACCTGGTGCACACAGGTCAAACGAATTTATTCTCCACTGCCGACTCTTCGGACCAAACAATCAGATCCAAGGGTTTCGCCGTTCAGGACCCCAGTCGGGGTGACCGCTGGGCAAGGCACCAACCGGTCAGACAGACGGGGCAGCTGCTCCCTCGTGCAGGGATCCTGGTCTGCCCATCCGACCCGACGATGGCCTGACCTCCTCACCCGTCCGCAGGCGAGGATGGGTCACCCGATGGAGTCCCTGTTCGGGCGCCAACTGAAGGAAGTGACCCGATTAGGGCCACCCGGGTCACTCGTGACCACCTCTCAGCCTTCCATACAAATGAAGAGTCGGTCAGACAGTAGAGAATACAAACCAAGTATATTTATTCAGGTACACTCGAGCGGAGTCCAGTCTGACCAGCCTCCTGGGATTGCTGCAGAGGGACTGACTTCAGCAAACATTGTGATACATTATGTACAATTCAGAACCAAGAAAGACAAGCCATGACTGGAAATTTTCAGTTGGAGGCAGCTAGACAACAAAGGTACAGAAGGATGAGTTTTGATCCTGAGACCGGGCACACGTTATCTTACTGCCAAGGTCGTTCTGCCTGTGCCCGCTGCTCTAAGGGTGGGAGCAGGTCTCTATCTAGTGGGAAAGGTATGCGCTAATAAGAACAGTGTATTCATTAGTATAGCAAGGCCCAACCTTGAAGAAACGAAAACTACCACAGCTGCTTTCAGCAGAGACAGAGAGGAATTAGTTTCGATCATGACTCAAAATGGCGGCTAAACATAAAATGGTGCAGCAAATGCTAACTTAAGACGTATGATGCATGAACAGCAGCTAAAACATTTTTATTCCAACAATGAATGGATCTGTACTCGGTCCCAGACTTGGAGCGTGAACTTGAGAGCTGTCGGGGGGGGGGGGGGCTGCACCTCCCGCATCAGCGGTTGAAGCGGAACAACTTCCGGCTGCGCCACCTGGAAAGGGCCATGGAGCAACACAAAGGGGGCGGGATGGGAGAGCAGTCGAAGACAAATAATTGAAAGTGGCCTATGCAGATGCAGTCAATGAAAGGTGTAAGCTGCCGAGGAAGAGACAACATTTAAAAGGCTGTCTCGTTAAAATACTATTGTGAGTGGTTCTGTGAAGTGGATCTGAAACCACTTTAACGGATAGGTACCAGACACCGAGAGCTGTCTGTGTGTTAAGGTGAATGCAGCCTGCCGAGTTTCACTCGTGCATGGTGCGTTTTCTGAGACTATTGTCTGCTCTCCTTGCCCTCTGCAATAATGGTGCTCCCTGTTTCTGGACGGTAGCAGCAGCACCCAGCGTGTGCAAGCTGAAGCAGTCAATTACAGATTATGTAACTGATCCAGCACAGAGAGCAGCCGTCAGACATGATAGGCTGAGGCTCCTTTGTTTACACCATAAACACGAGACTAACAGAGCGGACGACCCGAAGGATCCGTGAACGTGTAATGGCCAACCAGAAGGATCACTTAGTGAAATCGCCATGGGAGGGAACGAGACACACAAAGGAGGGACAATTACAAGTAAAACACCAATAAAAAGCAAGCATTACACAATGCCACAGAAAACAACCAATAGCAATTGATGGGCGTGCTAAAAGCCTACAGAGGAGAAACAGTATGTCTTGCAGACAGAACATGCGCTGTCTAGGCTCAACCTAAAAAAAAGACACAATTATGAATTATGACACCCCCAAACAATGATCACTGATAGATAAATATAGTAATGTATTAATGCAGCTCAACCTAGCCGGATCACAACATAAAAGTGTCTACAGACATTCCACACACAAATACATCCTTATGCATGCATGCAGTCTCAAAGGAATGTTGGTGCGAGGCGCATCAGTCTAGGGAATGGCTGGCAATTAGCTTTTATGAGCACAAAATAAAGAGTGTTAAGCCTTGAGAATCCTGGATTAATCACTGAGACGTTAAGGCAGGACCCAGTCTTAGAGGATAAAGGCACTAAAACTCTCATAGGTGACAACATAATTTGCAATAAATATTTTCCCCAGTTTAGGAAAAACTGGGCTAGGTTATGAAACTGTTCCAGAAGACTCACTGTCTTTTAATTGGTTACATATACAGATTAACAATAACAACAGTATGTGAGTCCATGGTCCAGGCAACAGCCTAGTGTACTCAGCTGACATCAGAGTTGCCCACCAGTCTCACTGCCTGTGTCATGGCTTGGTCCTAGGTTCTCATCAGGCTTTTGAAATCCAAAATCTTAATTCCCAACACTGGATATGTTTGAGCCAGAAATTAAACTCAGTTCCTGCTGGTGCCAAAGACATCCACAACTATTTTAGCAATCTCTGAAGATTCTCAAAGCCCTCCCACAAGCATCATCTTTACTCTTACTTACAAAAACAGATGTCATCCAAATAGTGAGTGTGAGACCCCATTCTGAGCAGGGGCTACTGGGCCTTAACTGTGGTGGTTGAGATCATTTGCCACTGATGTTCAGGAGTGCATCTTACTTTGGCTCTAAAAACTTGGCCAAGTACAACCCCTTCTGCGCTTTACTCTCAGGTCAGCGAGTGGTCACAGGCTTCTCAGGAAGAAGAGTGTTGGTGTTCGAACTAAACAAAAGACACACAATTGATAGATGGAATGCAGAACAAATCAAAACATTCACCCCCAGTCAAGAGATCTGGGTTAAATCCATCATTCTTTTGCTCACCATGCCACCCCAGTTTAGACCTGGCCATATGCAAATCAGTCTTGAGCCTGTGCCTCATGGGAACAGTCCAGCCCGAACTGCCAAGCCAGGTTCTCCCTGGACCGGAAACAAGCACCCTAGGACCAGTTTCGGGGTTTCACCCCTCATCAGCCAGGATAGCTTGATTCCAGTGCACAGTGAGCCCGGGACCCACGTCTGGGCATACCCGGCGCACTTAGGGCGAGGAAGCAAAAGACACACAATTGATGGACGGAATGCAGAGCAAATCAAAACATTCACCCCCAGTCAAGAGATCTTGGTTAAATCCATCATTCTTTTGCTCACCATGCCACCCCAGTTTAGACGAGGCCATATGCAAATCAGTCTTGACCCTGTGCCTCATGGGAACAGTCCAGCCTGAACTGCCAAGCGAGGTCCTCCCTGGACCGGAAACAAGCATCCTAGGACCGGTTTCGGGGTTTCACCCCTCATCAGCCAGGATAGCTTGATTCCAGTGGCACAGTGAGCTCAACAGTCAGCCAACAGACCCAATACAGTGAACGTCCAGCCCAGTCGTTTTCTTTGAAGGTACGAAAGTACTTTAATCACACAGTTGTACACAAGACTACCCACTCTAATAGTCACATAATTAATGTCTGTGGACCCTATCTCCTGTAGATGCTACATCCACCCCATACCCTCACTGTCCCTTCCCAGGGCTCTTCCCAGGCACTGGGTCCCTGTGCTCTTAGGGAAATCAGGCGTATCAGGAATTTGGCTCAGGTGCAGTCGTAATCACTCACAGTTCACAAGATGTGTTTAGTCTGCTTGTCTTACTATATCATGGGTAGAAGAGTCTCACAAGTTGAACTGCCGTCTTGCAGTCCAAAGGGTACTCTTGCACACTTGTGAAAAACCATGGAGAACCGCTGGTATCTGTTACAGTCTGTTGGCCTGGGCGCAGGCCGTGTTCAGCAGTGTGTCAGCCCAACGGTCTGCTTGCGGTTGTTATGCCAGGACCAGTGTTCCCTCTAAGGTGCGCGCGCACACCTTAGCGACCCCGAGCGCGCAGTGGCCTGAGTGAAGCGCGCACACATCCCGGGAGAGCGTTCGCGCTGCTGCTTTTAAAACGTGAGCGGCGCGAAAAACGGTAATTTCCTGGTTTGCGGGTACACGTTCCACAGCAAGTGAGACTCTTGCACTTGCTACATTTGTTTCTTTATGGGCCGCGGCTGCAGGCTGTTTGTGGGCCTTTGTGACCGTAAGGGGCAGAGTGCCTGCCCATGTCCGTGGCGATGGCTGGCAGGCGACGCATCTGCCCAGGGGGTCTGCCTACATGCTGCCGTTTCAGGCCATTGGGCCTCCCTGTCGCGCCGAGGGGGCCGTGAACGTGCCCCTGCTCCCTGACTGGCGCGACCGGAGGGGGCACAGTGCCTGCCCATGTCCTTGCGGTGGTGGGTCTCGCCGCACACTTGCAGGCAGTTTTAAGTTCTAGGGGTACGCAATTTGAACATCGGTCAGTTCCTCATCAGTAAGCGGATTATTGGGAGCGGGTTCAATAACATGTCAGTAAATTGTCCCCATGTATTGTCTCACCATTGTCCCAGAATCAATCCTCTGCCACTTGTTACCGACGTCATAGAAATTATTTTCTCGGTGATGGTTGCCCTCTAAAAGGTGGTAGGTCTCTCTGTGGTGCGGAGCTTCATTTGGTGCGGCAGGTGAACCGGGTCTCCAGGGCGTACCAAGCCTTTCGAGTGAACAACAGGGGGCGCTAGGTTTGGCCGGGAGGCTCATTGCAGAAGTAGCCTCTTATAAAAGTAACACGGTCAGACAAAAACGATTGAAATGTTTATTATGCACTTGACTTTTGTTTACGCCGATGGAAACCCAGAATCAGGCTTTGAGCGGGGAGCATTTTCACTTAAATAACAATTCCTTTTAATGCAACATAGAGAGAAACCTAGCTTGGTCACCCCTGCAATGCTTGGTAGAAATATCATCTGTTTCTGTTTATCTGAAACTGAGGGAGCTCAGTTGCTAGGAGTGTGGCTTTGGGGCAGGGTAAAGATTGGAGAGATTATACACGAACCGGACGGTGGGGATAGGTGGGAGCGGAAGCGGGTGTTTCACCCTGCCCCTCATCATGTTGCGGCCTGACAAACTGGGTACTGCTTGTGTGCGCGCCTTCATCCCATCTGACACATTCCATGGAAAGGGTGTTGGCCTCATTCAGAGCCAACAGTGGACCACTTCCAAAGCATCACAGTCGCAGAAACAGGTGAAGAGGTAAACTACTTACATTCCCTTTTGTTGCCTCTGTCCCTCCCCTTTGCCATCATGTCTCCCACTGTTTACCTTCTCTTCTCCCACTTTCTTTTTCTCTTCTGCACCTTTCTTTCTCCTGTACTTCAGTTTTTACCCTTGTCCACCACTTTCCCGTCATGTATTCCTTTGTCACACTCTCCTGTTGACACCCTTTATTCCTTTCCTCTCTCCAACCTTCATTCCTTTCCTCACTCCCACTCTACATTACTTTCCTCACTCCCACTCTTTATTCCCTTCCACCCTTTATTCCCTTCCACCCTTTATTCCCTTCCACCCTTTATTCCCTTCCACCCTTTATTCCCTTCCACCCTTTATTCCCTTCCACCCTTTATTCCCTTCCACCCTTTATTCCCTTCCACCCTTCATTCCCTTCCACCCTTTATTCCCTTCCACCCTTTATTCCCTTCCTCACTCTCACAATTCATTCCTTTCCTCTCTCCCACCATTCATTCCCTTCCTCACTCCCACCCTTCCCAGTCCTTTCTCACTCTCTTCCTTTCAGTCACTGCTCCTATAGTCCCGCCCTTCCTCCTAGGTCGCTTCACGTTACAAACATACACACATCCTTGAGTCTGGATCTGACCTGTTGAAGTTAGTATTCACTTTTTCTATTTAATTTGCTGTGAGTTCTTGCTCATGCCTAAACGAATCCTATGTTTTTCCCTGTGGCCCTTCTGGGCCTAACACCCCAGTTGGAGACTATCGATTCTGAGTTTAAATAAATTCAGCGTTTGACAAAGTTCGGTATAATGGTGCATAACGTAGCTCGGATGTTTTGCCCAGAAGATTTAGTGGTGTTTTACCATCGGGCAGTGTGTGAAGTTTCTCAGTTTACGATAAGGGCTATCACACCTAAAATCTGTTTATGTAGGTAGTGGCTTCTCACGCCCAAGAATCCGTGTGCTAACTTTGTGGGTCCCCTTAGACAGGAGAATCTTAGGGCCTGATTCACAAAACTATTTGCATGCCTAAGGTGAATTTAGGTGTGCATATTTTTTTGATTTAAGAGTGTAAATCCACGCTTGATATTATCAAAAGCTACATACACTCACTCTCTCTCCGGGAGAGTATATTTTGGCCTGTGGGCAGGGAGAGGCTGTCCCAGGCTTGAAATGCCCATGGGGTTTTTCACAAACTTTGAGCAAAGCTATCCCACCCTATCAAGTGCAGGTGTAAATTCTTTCAAAAGGCTAACCATCAACCCCGCATTTAGAAAAGAAATGCAGCAAGTTTTTATATAGTGCAAACTCAACCCAAAAGTATTGGAGCACTTTACATGATTTAAAAAAAAAAAAATTTTGGTATGCATGGGGAGATTGATTTGCCCAGAAGCACAGGATGTTAAGCTGACCCGAGACTCAAAACCCATCTCCTAAATCGACAGCTCGAGCATTAAGCCTCAACCTCTACCACAAGAGCGGAAGCATTTTCAATATTATATACAACTTGATGCAAAAAACAATCATTGACAAAGCCAATAGTCCTGGCTTCTTGTAGGTGTAATGTTACTTGTATTATATATCTGGATGCAATGACAGACACAGCAAAATATCAGTCGGGTGTCACACTATGCGATACACATTTTTAGCTTAATTACTTTTAAGCCACGCCCTTAATTGCATCGGTTACGCCCCTTTGAGAGACCCCCTAGTTTTTTCATCCCACTCAAAGCCCTGGTCTACACGCGAGCCTTGGCTGCAGCGCACAGAGACCTTACTCTGCTGCACAGAGAGGAAAATAATTAGAGGGAACATTGGCCAGGACCTGTAAATGGTAAGGCAGGTTAATTCCCTCTCTGAGCAGGCAGGCTTCTAAGCACTTCAGGGTATGTATAGCAGGAAATCCAAAGTTCAGGTGATGTCCCCTCACCTTTGGCAGACTGGCTGGTAGGAAGGCACAAACCTTGGTTACACAGTTCCTGTATGTAGCACTCCCTTCTTTGGTCATAGAGAACTGGAACAAAGTGGGATAGTTTGGTTCCCACTTTTATAAACAACCTCCAGACAGGGGATGTGAGTCCTCTGTTGCAAACTGTAGAACGGTTTCAGGTAGTTTTTCTTTCAAGTGTCCTTCACAAACTGTTCTCCAGACACAGTTTTTGTGTAAAGTGAAGTTTCACACAGCAGTTATCAATGGGACTGTCTGCATCCTGGAGCACCCACAACAGAGGCCCAAAGAGGTGTGAGGTTTCCTCACCTAATCTTCCTTAGCCCAGCTGAAGGAGTAATAATGGGAAAACAGAAGAGACCTCACCTACAGACTTCCCTCCCTAGCACAGTAGACTGCAGTCCCACCCTTTGCCCCTACCATCCACAAATGGCAGTGCTCAGGGACACCACTAAGCAGCTCCTTGTTAACCAAAAAGGCCTCACTGAATATTAAAGAAGCCCTACCTCCACTCCCCTCACTTCTGTGTCCCCTCCCTCCAGCTGCAGGTATGTAATCAATAGACTTTCACTGTCTGACAACACAGCCCTCATCCTCCATCTTTTGCTAGACTAAGCCAGAAGTGTCCAAAATGGATCTCATTGGCCTGCATACTCTGGCTCATTCACACACCATTCTAATGCTACACTGGCTACACAAACAACCATGCTTAACACATATTCCGGATAGCAGTGCAGAGGTATGTGCAAGTACATAGAAGTGGAACTTTAAACAGGTGGGCCAGTAGGTCTCAACTCGAGCTAAGCCAAGGGCTGGTTACACTAATTATTCCTTTAGCCACGGTATTCTGCCACCATAACTCTAGGTTTTAAATACACAACACAGATATTATCCCACTGTCAATAATGAGGGAACACATGGTGTTCTCCCCATCAGGAACTCTCATAGTCAGGGACAGGCCTGAGTCTTTGCGCACATACTTAGATTAGTGTAACACCAGGGCCAAAATAAGGGTACCAGGTATAAACTCAGTTGGGCAGTGAGGACAAGGGAATACACTTGTGCACCAAAGAGGAGACATTCCTGCCCCAACAGTGAGTAACTGTATCCATGAATTCCCCTACTTTAAACTACTGTAAGAAAGAAAGAAGCTATTTTTCAGTGCAAATGAAATGGGGCAACCCCTTTTAAAACATTGCCCACATAAATCTAACTACCAAACTGTAAACCTAACAACTGCAAAGTATGTTCTGAAGGGCCTAGCATTAATCTAAAAGTCGCCTCAGTGTTGCAGGTTTCCATCTCTGCCAACATTGCCTCACAGTATTGAAGGCAATATCAACACCAGCGTGTTTTACTTAGCTGTGCTCCTCCTGTACATTCATAGATTAACCCTCCAACCAAGACTGGGGGTGACTCAGGTGACACTCTCCTTGCACTGAACCCATCCGCCACATCCAAATATTCAGATAAAATGACAATGTCTCTATTTTTCCAGTCTAACTGGCACATGAGCCTTCCCCAAACCTCTTTGGTTCCCTCTGTCTCTAGCTAACGGACCTTGGCAACCCCCCATACTTGCCAAACCATGGAGTGACCAAACCTGACACATAATTTACAAAAGGCCCTATTACAGAATCCTGTGTTAAATGACCAGCATGCCCCCCCCGCACACTGAAACTGCCCCTTGCTTACCCACCTACCCTCAACGGGGTAAGGCTCTCCGGAAATGGACAATATCAAACAGGAGACTCGCTCTCTGAGTGAGAGCTGTGAGCATCAGCCTACTCGGCTCACTCTACTGAAGACACAAGCTGAAGGCCAATTCCCCCATCTTACATCCACAACTTCCACCATCTTTACCTTTCATTCCTCATAATAGCTAACTCATGCTGTGGCACCAAAAGTACCTTGTGGCCTGAATGTAACAACTCTGTGCTTAAAGAAGTGTGACATACCATTCTTGCAGCGTTCATTATAAACACTATCATGTATTAAAAAGTCACATACTCTGTGGTAACTGGCACTCTGGGCCTCTTTGTGAACTCCTGTTCAACTTCCTTGGACCTGACCTTTGACCTCAATTTCTTATCCAGTAATTAAAATACACCAATACACTCCACTTTCTCTTACACTCCACTTTTCTCTTTTGTCGATGCTATCGATTGTGTCTCAACTGTTTTGTAATGTCCATAGACAGCAGTTTCTTCATATGTCTCACCTGAGCCCAATAGCCATCAATCACCCCTTCCTCTTCATAATCTCCTTCACTCTCTTACACCTTTCCTCCTTTTAAAATGACCAACCCTTCCATTGCTTTCTGATCTCCTTCCTTCTTTTTATAACATTTCCCTACTCTCTTATCCACTAAACCCTTATCTCTGTAATTTTTTATTCTACCAAAATCCCCTTCTCATCCCCCTCAACACCCACAGGAATCCTCCTCATCTAATTTCTTTTACCTCTCTTGCTTGACCCTTCCCAAAAATCTCAACATTCCCTTTTACCATGATGCAAGCAAGTTGCCCTTTCTTTTCTTCCTGTAACTCTGCCTTCCTTTTGGAAGCCCAGTTTCATTTTGGCTTGTGCTTCCATAACTTTCTGTAGATTCCTGCTCCACCCATTTACCTGAAGAAAAAAACAGTTGTTCTACTCTCTCTACCGCCCTTTGTGTATCCTTGTTATCTCTTATGTTGGGCTCCCGCCATCTTTGTTCACTGCTCTCTCTGTCCTCTCTCTCATCCTTCCTTCTTTTCATTCACAATAAAGTATCTGGGCACTCCCCCTCTTTGAAAGTCTCTCCATCTTGCTCACCATATTCCAACCCATCTCAAGCCCGTAGTCCCCACTTCTGGCCATACCCACAGCCTACGTTTCTCCATTCCACTTATTTCTGAAACCTCAGGTAAGTCACGCATTCTTACGACATTGGGCAGGTCAACCTGGACTAATCCTTTCTTTCGTACTGGTGCCAATTAGCCACACTGGACTTTAGAGTCATCAGGAACCTCTCGCTGGCCTCCGCCACCAGCCTTTTCCCCACCTAGCCACCAAAGTCACACAAGTCTATGCACATGGGAGCCCTCGGGCCACACCAGGCACTGTCCCTACATTTCCAGATCCTTCTGCTCCATCTTCAACCCACGCTCATCACTGAGCGCCTTGTTAGCAATCCGTCTGCACCCGTCCACGCCCGACCAGGCCAGTCATTATGCCAGGTTAAGATGCCCTACCTAAGTATGCATTCATCAGTAAAACATACAATCGATATTTTTGTCTTATTGATATCAGCCTGCTTATACATTTCACTATTAGAAGAGAACTTGCTATGATTTACTCCGCACCTCTTACCTGCTATCCCTGGTAACCTTCATATAATAAACTCCAGTAGTGCAGCGAATAAAATGAGTGGCTGCCATTATAAACGCTGTGTTCAGATCTCCAGTTTTGTAATTGAACCCATTGCAGACACGGATATGCTACGATTAAAGCTTAATTTAGTCAAGAGCTCACGTACAATCCTCCTTACATATCACCCTCTTTATTATACAACTGATTTTCTAACATATTAATCGATCAGTCACGCTTCTTTGCTAATACTACCAGCACTGTAGAGAACTATGGCGATGCTCTACTGAGAGTAGCCATCACACAAATTAAATGCTGTTGCTGGGTCGTGACATTACCTTGAAGGGACTGTGCTGAGAATGATTCCCCCTTTGCCAAGGCTTCAGTTACTGACTTGTCTGAGCCCATAATGGCTGTCATAGAAGGCTAAGCCTATCTTTTTATGCGCTGAGTTCTCCGCCCTGACTGAAGAGTCTCTGCACTCGTAAACTTAGTATTAAAATGCAGTTTTGTGAATCCTGAAAAAGCGTTCACTTACATAAACGTGTACGTTTATATTTGTGAACCAGGCCCCAGGGGAAGTGAGATTTAAGAGACATTTTGCCACTTTCTTCTGTTATGTTCACTATTTCCCATTAGAAATGAAAGACAAACTTATGGCAGCCAGATTCACTCACAACACTGTGTCTACCAAAGCCAAGATTTTAAGCTAAAGAAATACAATTTGTTAGGCAAAAACATATTATTATTTATTTTTGTATGTTTATGTATTTATTTAGTTAATATGTTGCCATAGTGTTGCTGTCTTTATATAAAAGTCATCAATGCACTTTACACAGAAGAGTAGGAAGCAGCAGCGGCTGGCATTGAGGAAGAATGAGGGGCAAGCAAATGGGTGGTGGGTGGGGGGGTGCATGCATGCAAGGTGAGTGGCGACTGTAAATAAAAAGAAATAGCCATTTACCTTGCTTGCTGCACGTCGTCTATCATCAGGTCCGTGTTCTACTATGTCTCCTCCAGGATCCAAGGGCTCCAGCAAATTCCCCTAACCAATCCTGGTGGTGCTCTGATGCTGGTAACCAGCATGAGAGAAGCGACTGGATTGGAGAGAGCGGCCTCTTCCAACGCTCTCAAGAGCACTGGAGGCCTGTGCTTTCTCTAACCCAGCTGTTTAGGACAGCTGGGTTAGAGAGGTTTAAAATGCACATGTCTGGCTGGCCATCGCAAGACGGCTGGCCAAAGAGACATGCACACTTTTAAACTAGTGCACATGCAGCCCACCACTCCTTGCTGATGCTGCCACTAAGCAGGCCGCGCCCCATCCTGACACTCAGTTCGGGATGGATTGATGAAAAATAAAATGGTAATCAATTAACTTTATTACCATTTTATTTTTCGGCTCTAGGGCTTTTCTAGGGCATTTCAGTGGGGCGACGCTCCACCTCTCTAATGGAGGAGCCGCCCCTGGTAGCAAGACTACAACAACAACATTTCACTGAGGAGATCAAGGAGGAGCTCGATAAAGAACTTCTAACCGAGGGAACGGGAGAAAATGGGATTTGGAGTATCATATGAAGAAGTCATGGTTAGATCACATAATTACAAAGCAAGTGCATTTCTGACAGTTCCTGAAGGAGAGGTGGTCCTGTTGAGTTCTCAGTGATGGGGGGGGTGGGGGCTCTCCAGAGGCTGTTTGCCACAGCAGCTTTAGTGCAAGTGATACTTTGAATGTCGAGGTTTGAAAGAGTATCTTTACTTTTGTGGCCCCTCAAGAGATGGTCAGAACTTTAGAAAAATATGGTTGCGTACCCATGTGCAGAGCCACAAGAGTAAGACAACAGTCATGTAATGCTCTCATGTTATTCCATTTAACCTGGAAGGCGTTCATGTCTCTTGGGTGACCTCAATGAATATGCAAATGGGGTTGAAAAATATATATTGGGGAAAGACTGGCATTGTATTAAGATACTTTAGGAATTTTATTAAGGGCACAAATGTTTTTATGCTAAAGATAAATGAGTGTATGATACAGGCATATTAAAAAGATTAAATTATGTACACAGGCTGTACAGCAGTATAAAAATAATTCAATAGCTATCTGACATTTAGACTTTATTGTATAATCATTACACATACAAATCACATAAACAAATACATTAAATAAATATTTTAAAGAGCAAGTACATTAAAGCGTGTGAGTGAGTGTGTAACAGGTCTGTGGCAGTTCTTGTCTACAACAGTTGGTAAGGCTAAAATCCTAGATTAGAGTTTCTTCACCCAGCCGCAGTCACACGGTACCTCCTTAAATTTACTTATTGTGAGTTCACTGCAGTAAACCAGTTTCTCCAGTGCCACATTCTTTGCAAAGAATATGTTTTGACTAGAATAGTTGCGGAAATATGAGGCTTCACACAGGAAGGTTATGATGGCAGATGAATTGTGGACTAATGTTAAAAGGTCCATATTTCAAATGGGCCTCTACTGCTGAAAACAGATGCAGTCCAAGTCACTCATATGGTTCATGGCCGCGTGTGTGTACGTGTGTGTGTGTGTATGCGTAGTCATATGTCCGTGTTTGTATGTGTGTACATGTGTAAATATGTACGTGTTTGTGGTTGTACATGTACATTTACGTGTGCACCTCTATGACCCACTATTATCCTTCTCTGTAGCATTTAAATTGCTCATACCTCAGAGATTACTCTGTAGCCAGAAGCTGGCTGGTGTTAAGTGCAAAGTGATTGGTGAGAAAGATTCCAATTTTTTACGAAGTAGCACAACATTAAACATTAAGGGGCTCATTACGATGGCGGGCGGGCACCGCCATCCATATCATGATGGTTGCATTGGGTATGCCTTTCCATGGCGGAGACTCCGCCATGGAAAGGCATGCGGGAAATGACTTTGGGGGCCCGTTGCAGGCCCCCGGGGTGGGTGGCTGCACTGGGGGGGTACCTATGGTACCCCCGACATTGCCATGCACAAGGTGGCAGGCACCGCGGGGTGCCTGCCACGTTGTGCATCGCAATGCAAAACATGGGTTTTTAACATTGCGTACGGTGCTGCAACCAGCAGCACCGTCCGCAATGTTAAACTACCGGGATGCGCCCGCCAGTGTTGCGGGCGCATCCTAATACGGCGGGCGGGACCGGCGCACCTATGGCGGACGGTCCCAGCTCCGCAGGGATGGTGGGCGGACGAAAGTCCGCCCGCCATCCTATCAGGCCCCTTAATTTCAAAGAGTTAAACAACAGTACAGTTAATTTGAACAAATTTACCTAAGAGCAAATTATGTATAAGCCAGATGTAAAAGCATTAACTTCAATTACTCAACATGACTTGCGGTACTATTTCAAATTTTTGCGTTCGAGTTAATTTATGGTTGCTACGATGAAGAACATACAAATTAATAGAAAAATATACTAGATAAACATTTGCTGAGGACTCTGTGGGTTCTTTGGAGAATTATTGAAAGTCCACTATTCGGAAATGATTGAATTTTCTAAGAACTTAAATATCAGTAGAAAAATACTATCATATAAATGTAGCGCAGTTAGATATTTTGGTCCCAGAAGACCTAGTGCCTGATTTAGTGTTTGGAGGACGAATTATGTATCGTCACCATGTTGGAGTACTTTACTCCTGCCATGGCAAGGGTTCTCCGCCCACCAAATTTAGAGATGTCTGCCGGCCCAGAGGACATCTCTCGCATTTCCAGGAACCATACTCATGGAAGTTCCTGTAAATGCAGTGAAAGTCTGACGGACGGCTCCTTCTGTCGTACTTTCAACATTTTCTAACTTATAAAAAAACAAAAACCTAAAGCGGGATTTTGTTTTTTTTAAATAAAATAATGCAACGACCAACCTCGCCATGAGAGTTTTTCCCCATGACTTTGTTGGTTCTTTTTGCAATTTTCACTGACCCTTACAGCCAGGTGTCGGAGGCGTATAACAGTGGTGGAGATGAAGTAGTTTCCTCCATTAACATACTGAAAGTCCGCATGACTAACTCAGGTGAGCAGACCTTCAGTTTGTCGAAGAGGGTATGCCGTCCCCATTACAATAGAGTACCCCTCTCTGCCAAACTCTGACTCGGGCCCCTAGTTTTAAATTTGGGCTTACCTTGTTTAGCAAATGGCACATTCTTGGACAAATCACTGTGGTTCTGACTAACAAACATTTAGTTCTCTGGGTAGATATTCTGACATTCTGAGTTTATAGAATAAGGATCTGCATATATTTTACAACCTCAAATTGAACCAAGTACTGTAAAAAATGGACACACCCACACACACACATATATATACATATATATATTCACTGAAAAAACCATAGGTTTCAGGGGGCGTTATAGTTAGTTGGACATTTCACTCGTACAAAACCATAGAAATTCCCCCGTTATAGTTAGTTCAGCTAACTATAACTCGCGCGCCCGCAATGCACTGCTGATGACGTCACATATTACATCACTCATGACATGGTCAGTGACATCACTCATGACATCACTGATGACATCTCAAATGACATCACTGATGACATCATCCTTGTGATAGAGTGGCAGACCTCCTCTCACCCTAATATAACCTTTGATACACACACTCAAAAATACAAACTAACATTTTCAAAACAATGGACATACCAATACCAGTTACAACACACCTATTCAGTAATTCCAAGATCTACACACACATCCACTCATTCACCAACAGTCCCTATACAGTCACTCATACATGTACTCACTCATCATATGTACTCATACACCTATACATCCTGTTACACACCGCCACTCATCCATAGAGTTACTCACACACAGTCACACATGCAAACAAAGTATCAAACATCCATTTACTTGCATATACAGTTATACACACACTACCACACTTACTTCTACAGAAACTTACACATACTTACTCTCTTAAACAATCACTTATAGAAACACCTACTTATTTGTACAGGAACTCTTCCAATCTCACTCTCACATATACACCAATACTCACATATACTAGTTTAAAACATATGTAGTTACTCATAAAGACACTATTGAGACAGTCATTCACTCACTAACACACCCATACACATACTCATCCACCTATACAGTCCTGCACACATGCTGTCTTCAACACATACAAACAGTGAGTCACTCATTCATGCATCTATGCACTAAGTAATACCCCCCACCGAACCATACAGACACTCAGACACTCATACTGATACTCAAAAAACCAACTAATAACCCATATAGACACTCATGTAGCTACTCACCAACCCATGCAGCCACTTATACACAAAGTGAATATATATATATATTTATTATACTATGTATACATGTGAAAATGTCTCGGTCCCCTGTTTGCCTCGGTGGCACGGAAAAAATGGGTGGAACGGACGTCAGCAGGCCGACGAGGTCCTCTTATGGCTCCGATGACGTCATACGGTGTCGCGAGCGGAGCCGTGCTCGTTGACGTGGGAGAGCTAGGAAAGAATTTCCGTGGAATGCTGGTGCAGGAGATATTCACCTAAGTGTTCAGGCTAGTCCTTTGGGAGCAACTGTTTATGTTGCCACTCCAGAAACCGAAACCAGTGATCCGAGGGCAGAGGCCCTGCAGATGGCACACGAGGTGGGGTGCCCAGTCGTGTGCACCGGCGGGGCAGCGAAGTGACAAGCACCACAACCCACAAAAAAGGTAACGAGGGCACTGAATAACACAGGATCTTCTCTTTGTATCTGGCAGGAACAACGAAGTTAAAATGCCCTAGTACCAAAATGTAGAATTAGTGCTACAACGGTCTTCAAGAGGACCTGCGATGCCGCTTCTGCCTCCCGTACCCTGGAAGCGGCACATGGGTCACGCGGTACGGTCATACTGCGGTGGGACGCACACTTGTTGACCTCTCATAGCACTGCTCCACACTTCAGGGAGGACGCTTTCCATTAGCTATGTTTTCTGATGACATGTCGCGCCGGCCCCGTCCAACAACAGAACTCCTTTAGATCCAAACAGACTCTTCCACTCTCTCACCGGAAGTGAAACCAGGCCACGCGGACACTTTCACAATACAACAGCCGGGAATGCACTTTTCAGTAAAAAAACACATTCCTTCCTCCTAATTAATCAAATAAACGTCTCACTGAAGAACAGGGGCCAGCTTCGATCGGTAAACAGCCGTTACAACGACTTTTTACTTTGCGATACCATTACAACGCATGCATTACCACGCATGCGTTGTACATAACAAAGTCATTACTACGCATTTTTTGGAACGCATGGTCATTTACCACGCATGCCTTTACAACGAATTTTGTTGTAAAGGTATGTATGGTAAATGACCATGCGTTCTAAAAACATGTAGACAATCCATGTCATTGTAAGGAAACAGAGGCTGTTCCGTTTCCTCACAACGACGTGCACCGCCCCTCAGAGATGACGTGAAGCAGGAACCACGAGGAGAGAGGAACCAGGAGGAGTGAGAGGTAAGGGGGATTGGGCATGGGGTGGGGGTTTCTTTTCTAGGGTTTAGGGTAGTGCAGTGGTGTTTGGGTGGTGTAGGGGGTCGTGCTGGGGGTAGTGTTTTAGGGTTTAGGGTAGTGCAGTGGTGTATGGGTAGTGTAGGGGGTCGTGCTGGGGTAGTGTTTTAGGGTTTAGGGTAGTGCAGTGGTGTTTGAGTAGTGTAGGGGGTCATGCTGGTGGTAGTGTTTTAGGGTTTAGGGTAGTGCAGTGGTGTTTGTGTAGTGTAGGGGGTCATGCTGGGGGTAGTGTTTTATGGTTTAGGGTAGTGCAGTGGTGTTTGGGTAGTGTAGGGGGTCGTGCTGGGGGTAGATTTAGGGTTTAGGGTAGTGCAGTGGTGTTTGGGTAGTGTAGGGGGTAGTGATGGGGTAGTGTTTTAGGGTTTAGGGCAGTGCAGTGTGGTTTGTGTAGTGAAGGGGGTCATGCTGTGGGTAGTGTTTTAGGGTTTAGGGTAGTGCAGTCGTGTTTGTGTAGTGTAGGGGGTCGTGTTTTAGGGTATAGGGTAGTGCAGTGGTGTTTGGGTAGTGTAGGGGGTCATGCTGGGGTTAGTGTTTTAGGGTAGTGCAGTGGTGTTTGGGTAGTGTAGGGGGTCGTGCTGGGGGTAGTGTTTTAGGGTAGTGCAGTGGTGTTTGTGTAGTGTGGGAGGTCATGCTGGGGGTATATTTAGGGTTTAGTGTAGTGCAGTGGTGTTTGGGTAGTGTAGGGAGTCGTGCTGGGGGTAGTGTTTTAGGGTAGTGCAGTGGTGTTTGGGTAGTGTAGGGAGTCGTGCTGGTGGTAGTGTTTTAGGGTTTAGGGTAGTGCAGTTATGTTTGGGTAGTGTAGGGTGTCGTGCTGGGGGTAGTGTTTTAGGGTTTAGGGTAGTGCAGTGGTGTTTGGGTAGTGGAGGGGGTAGTGTTTTAGGGTTTAGGGTAGTGCGCCCAACCAGCCACAATATCCGTGGACAAAGGGGATCCTGACTCTTTGGAACGCTCCGTCAATTGAATAATTTGGGTCAAGGGCCCTACCACATCCAAGACCTATCAATTCCTTTCTTGGGATCCCTCATATACTTGGAGAAAAAGGTACATAGTTTCTCATCAATTTCAGGCGTGTGTGCCACCTTCCCCTTCAGTGTGGGCCTGGGGCATTCTCCCTCATCCTATTCCTGACCTCCCTTTCAAGGGGTTGATGGATTTTCCCCACCAGATACTCTGCCACTTTGGCGTCAGGTGTCCACTCTGCCGACCTAGGATGGTAAATTTGGGTAGGCTCGAACATGTCCGAGTGGACCCCGTCCCCAACCGGGGACTAAGAGGAGTGGGACTCTGGACGCCAAGGATGCCCCGAGTCCTTATCCTCATCGGAGGAGAAATCGTCCTCCGATACACCCTCTCCCTCTAAGGGAAACCCGCCGTCGGGGTCTACAAAAGTGGTGACAGTGTCGCAATTTTCTCCGGGCCCCTCCTCCTCCCGGCAGGGTGCATGTTTTAGCGTTTGCGCACTCTTGAGGAAGGTCTCCGTAAGTTTATCAAATCCTTCCAAGTGCCCCGCGTTATGCTTAACGGCCCTTTTATTCCCCATCTGGGAGCTACTTGGACCCGCCACCACCAGATCTGGGTCACTGAACACCCCAGGGATGCTTTTCGCCAGCTTATCAACCTGATCCCTAAGAGGAGCCAGCGCCCTAGAAATAGCCAGAGAGAGGGCTTGGTCCACTGCTGGAGGGAGAAGTTGGGGGCCATTCCTCCTCCACTTCCTGGTAGGAGGAGTAAAAATGGTCTTCTGGAGAAGACATGATAGCAGAGGGTGTGAGCACAGAACAAATGCCCTTAAAATCCTTAAGACAGCCCCCTCGCCGGTGCTCCAACAGCTGGGCTTTCCCCGAAGCTGTTATAAGAATAGACTGAGGCGCAATACCAATTACCACCACCAGGTGGCGCTGGTCACTAACGTGGCCGTGTGGGGAAATCACCGCGTAGCGGTGTCAAAATTAGGCGAGGGTTGGTCGGGAATCAAGCGGACACTAAAGGAGTGACCGGATTCCCAAACGCGCGTAAAGACCAGCGGGAGCGCTCGACGGAGCTGCCTCGCTCGTACCAGACGCGCCTGACAGGATCTCACCGCGCGCAGAGCACACAGCGGGAGAAACTGCAAGGGGGAGAACGCGCTCGGGCAAGAGCCTGCTGCGCAGGGAATATGAAACAATACCAAGGCAATAATGCTAATAACGTGCACAAGAAACCGCTTTACAAACAGCAATAACGTCAGATTAAGCCAAGACTGTAAGGAATGCACTTAACTGACGAGCAGTGAAGAAAGAGGAAGCGGAAGGGACGTCACGATATTATATACGATGGACTGTGATATGATTGGACTATAGTTGCCTTGGAGACTACCCCCCTAATGGTTCGTGGGTTGTGTAGTTTTTTGTTTAATGATTGTTGTGTTACGTTTTCTTTGAACTGCTATGCAAATAAAGTGAGGAAAGATATGCATAATCCTCGCCTCCGTCCTGCCATAGAATTCATTAAACTTTATTTGATCTGATTTAGAAACATAGATCATAAAAGTGTACATAAAAACAGTAAATCGTCTTTCCTAATACAATACAGTGAGAATTAATTAAAACCAGTAGGTAAAAACAGGTGTTACAAAGCCCGGTTCAGAGCAACTTCAGGTTAACAGAATCGTAAAGTTCAATGTTTCGCAAGATCAATCTCATGTACTTCTTGCAAAATACGCAATAAGGGGTCCAAGTAAGATGTAATGCTCCAATACCTGACCAGTTTGCACTATATAAAACTGCAGAAAAAATAAAAATAAAAAGTGTTTTGCACACTTCTGTCATTGGGCTATATGTGGGCTACATCTGGGTGATATTTGTGCTACATTTGGGCTCTTTTTTCTCTGGTGGCCATCTTGGGAGACTTATTTGTTATGAAGTTTCCTAATTTCGTCATTTACTACAGTCTCCTCAGTAGGAAATGCTTTCAGTTTTTACTTTAATTCCATCAAGAAGGCATTCAGATGTGTCACACATTTGCCATAAATTCAGAATGTTAGCACTCTAGTTGTTCATTAGATCACTGTAGTAAAGCTACTGCTCACCAGGGAGTTAACTGGAAGTCTACTGCTGGTATTGAAAGTGATTGTTTCAGTCTGCATGTCAGAATTTTCTAATGAAATAGAAGAGGATTTGAGATCTCAATTAAAACATGCCCTAAATTTTCTTTCTGCAGCACTAACCATAATTTCTATGACAAAATGAACCCCCTCATTTTGTTCCTTTTTAAATTAAATGTTTTAAGAGTTACCAGTTTATTCCAATCAAGATGGCTTCAGGTGTGCCATAATTTTGTCATAAGTAAGACTGTTAGCGCTCTAGTTGTTCTTTAGAACACTCTGGGAAGCTGCAGTAGAACACAAAGGCATCACCCTCACCAAAATGGAAGATCTTCACTTAGTGTGATTCCAGTGTTTACAGCGGTATTCATTTACTATTAAAATATAGTATTTATTTAGTATGCATGAAGACTATGGGGCCGATTCCGATCTCGGTCGGAGGCGCACCTAACATCATTCGGTCGGGAAAAAAGCCATGCGAATGCCTGTTTCCCGACCGAACCGCACATTATTCCGAACGAGCAAGTACGATGCGCACAACAGCATAGATTCCGACCCAGTCGTACTCACCCAATCAAGGTCCTGTTCCCCGACCGAGCCGGATCCGTAAACGCAGAATCGAGTCGCACGGAAGCCAAAATGCAGCCCCGTCCGACCGGACAAGTACGATGCGCTTCCCGTACGCGCCGAACCCGTCGCTACGCACGGCACGTCAAAGCATCCGGGAGAGGCGCACATAAGCTCCGATTCGCGCCACAACACGATCCACGGCTACGAGACGAACACACCAGCGACGAGGACGAGGCGAAGCAACGAGAAAGACGAACGAGACGAACCAACCATGAATCCCATCGTGCCGATCCTACCAATATTCTACATCTACTACCGGAACAGGCACGGACGCGTACGGCGCAGAAGGAAAGTCAGACACCAACAACAAAAACAAACTACACGTACCCGACATATCACAGACACACACAGAGGGATGCAGAAATTACTTACACCAGCAACAGCAGCACCATAGGGGCGGGATGGCCATCACCAATGCCACATATACACATAGGGGCCCGGATGCCTACCACTACTACCACCTCTACCCAGGGGGTGCCAGATGCCTACCACTACTACCACCCTTACCCAGGGGGTGCCAGATGCCTACCACTACTACCACCCTCACCCAAGGGGTGCCAGATGCCTACCACTACTACCACCCCTACCCAGGGGGTGCCAGATGCCTACCACTACTACCACCTCTACCCAGGGGGTGCCAGATGCCTACCACTACTACCACCTCTACCCATGGGGGGCTGGATGCCTGTCACTACTACCACCCCTACCCAGGCGGTGTCAGATGCCTACCACTACTACCACCCTTACCCATGGGGTGTCAGATGCCTACCACTACTACCACCTCTACCCAGGGGGTGCCAGATGCCTACCACTACTACCACCTCTACCCATGGGGGCTGGATGCCTGTCACTACTACCTCCCTTACCCAGGGGTGCCAGATGCCTACCACTACTACCACCCTTACCCAGGGGTGCCAGATGCCTACCACTACTACCACCCCTACCCAGGGGGTGCCAGATGCCTACCACTACTACCACCTCTACCCAGGGGGTGCCAGATGCCTACCACTACTACCACCTCTACCCATGGGGGCTGGATGCCTGTCACTACTACCACCCCTACCCAGGGGGTGTCAGATGCCTACCACTACTACCACCTCTACCCATGGGGGCTGGATGCCTGTCACTACTACCACCCCTACCCAGGGGGTGTCAGATGCCTACCACTACTACCACCTCTACCCATGGGGGGCTGGATGCCGGTCACTACTACCACCCTTACCCATGGGGGGCTGGATGCCTACCACTACTACCACCCTTACCCAGGGGTGCCAGATGCCTACCACTGCTACCACCCCTACCCAGGGGGTGCCAGATGCCTACCACTACTACCACCTCTACCCAGGGGGTGCCAGATGCCTACCACTACTACCACCTCTACCCATGGGGGGCTGGATGCCTGTCACTACTACCACCCCTACCCAGGGGGTGTCAGATGCCTACCACTACTAACACCCTTACCCAGGGGTGTCAGATGCCTACCACTACTACCACCCTTACCCAGGGGGTGCCAGATGCCTACCACTACTACCACCTCTACCCAGGGGGTGCCATATGCCTACCACTACTACCACCTCTACCCATGGGGGTCTGGATGCCTGTCACTACTACCACCCTTACCCAGGGGATGCCAGATGCCTACCACTACTACCACCCTTACCCAGGGGGTGCCAGATGCCTACCACTACTACCACCCTTACCCGGGGGTGCCAGATGCCTACCACTACTACCACCCTTACCCAGGGGTGCCAGATGCCTACCACTACTACCACCTCTACCCAGGGGGTGCCAGATGCCTACCACTACTACCACCTCTACCCATGGGGGGCTGGATGCCTGTCACTACTACCACCCCTACCCAGGGGGTCTCAGATGCCTACCACTACTACCACCTCTACCCATGGGGGGCTGGACGCCTGTCACTACTACCACCCCTACCCAGGGGGTGTCAGATGCCTACCACTACTACCACCTCTACCCATGGGGGGCTGGATGCCTGTCACTACTACCACCCCTACCCAGGGGGTGTCAGATGCCTACCACTACTACCACCTCTACCCATGGGGGGCGGGATGCCTGTCACTACTACCACCCTTACCCATGGGGGGCTGGATGCCTACCACTACTACCACCCTTACCCAGGGGGTGCCAGATGCCTACCACTACTACCACCCCTACCCAGGGGGTGCCAGATGCCTACCACTACTACCACCTCTACCCAGGGGGTGCCAGATGCCTACCACTACTACCACCTCTACCCAGGGGTGCCAGATGCCTACCACTACTACCACCTCTACCCAT